>JALJVW010000175.1:12455265-13055265 GCA_024865655.1 Emberiza elegans | reverse complement strand
GGAAGTCTGATCCCAGTGCAGGAATCCATATAAAATCCAGTAAAGCCAAAAAAACTCTCTTTAGCCTCCAAAAGAATGGCAATTTTGCTCACTGCTCAGACCTTGCTCACTGCAGAGGGCTCCCTCCTGCTGCCAGGCACCTGGAGCTGGCCTGCAGCCCACGCAGGCTATCACTGAAATGTTTCTGTGAGCCCTGCTATTTGTCTGAGAACCCATCCTATACTTTGTTCTGGTGCATTCCCCATGCATACCCTCTGAACGGAGCAATGGCCTCAGTGCCTGTTCAGTAATTCAGCCTGTGTGCTCTGGCTTTGTCACCTTAGGAAAGGAGCCCAATGCAGTACCAAAGAGCTGCCCTTCCCATAGGAAGCAGGAGGAGGAGGAGGAGGTACATGTTGCAGGCTTTCCCATGTTTGCCGTGTCTTTTGTGTAAGCTTGATTTTCACAGGCGCATTTGCATCGGGAAGGTCCAGTCCTACAGACAAAGGTCAATTGCTTTTCAGTGGAAACTTTCCCCCAAAAGAGACGGCAGCATCAAACTTTCCTGCATGAAAAAAGACATCTTTCCTCAGGGAAATATTCTGCACACAGAAGTAAGATATTTTTGCCCTCCGCACTATAAAGCAACTAAAGACATGCCGCTTCCAACACGAGGCCACAAAAGAGGGCTGTTTCATTTTATTCCCAGATTTTTGAGCTCCCGGTGCTTCACGTCAGGAAATTCGGTCACAAGAGAGGATTGCTCGGAAAACCACCGCTTGATGAACAACATCTCGCTGTTGTCACGACCTCGATACCGGACGCTTGGTCCGACTCCCGCGGGATGCTCCGTGGGGGCGCACGCGTGGCCTCACTGACGCCGCATCCCCCGGCCACCGCCCCACACCGGGCCACCACCACCATCTTCTTCCTCGCAGCCCCGGCGCTGCAGGCGCGCCCCGCTCCGCCGCCGGGAGCGCCGCGCCCCGCGGGCTGCGCTGCGCGGAGCGGGGAGCGGCGGTGCGGAGCGGGGAGCGGAGCGGGGAGCGGGGAGCGGAGCGGGGAGCGGCGGTGCGGAGCGGGAGCGGCGGCGCGCCCGCCCCGCGCTGCCTCCGCGCCCGGGGCGCGGCGCGACGGGAGCGCGCCCGGGAGCGGGAGCGGGAGCGGGCCCGAGCGGGGGCGCGCACAAGGCGGGGCCGCGCAGCGGGCAGCCCCGCGCCGGCTGGTGCCGTCTGCGAGCGGGGCGGGGAGCGGAGGAGGCGCGGGAGGGGGGCACGGGCATCCTCCAGGCCGAGGCTCCGTTCGGCTCTCGCGCTTCGGCAGCAGTAGCGGCGAAGTACCTGCGGATCGGCTTTCCTCCTCCTCGCTGGCTTCTTTCAGTTTGGTGGTGGTGGAGCTTTTTTTTTTTTTTTTTTTTTTTTTTTTTTTGGCTTTGGCTTAACCCTCCCTCAAATCCAGGGAGACGCTTCTGAAGCGGGGTGAGCGCTGATCTTACGTAAATGGTGCTGCTCCGGGGAGGGCATCTCCCCTGCCAGCCCCGGGCCAGGGGAGCATCCTCGGGCGCCGCTCGCCCTGCCTAGCGACCGGGCTCTTCTCGCCCGCCCTGCCCGAGATCCGCACCGGCAGCGGCACCGGCGGGGGCGGGCGCTGAGCAGCAGCCGGCAGCCCCGCAGCCCCGCAGCCCCGCTCCCGGCGGGTTTCGGCGCCTCCGCGGAGCGGCTGCGGGGATGATGCGGCGCGTTGGACCCCGCGGCGGGGAGGGCGCTATGTCAGAGAGATAACGCGCCTCCGCCAGCAGCCCGGGGGCAGTGTCGGTGCCAGCCCCCGCCGGGACCCGGCTGCCTGGGAGCCGCTCGCAGCTCGGCGGACGGACTGGCCGCGGCGGCGGGGCCGGGGAGCGGCGGGGCGAGGCCCGGCGCGGCGGGGGAGCGGCCGCCGGCCGTGCCGGGGCACCCCGCCTCCGGGGGGCAAGCGGCCGGGAGGCTGAGGAGCGCAGGCAGCAGAGCCGGGGAGGAGGAGGAGGAGGGCAGCGCCATGACTCATTTGCAGGCAGGTCTCTCCCCGGAGACTCTGGAGAAAGCCCGGCTGGAGCTGAACGAGAACCCCGACACCTTGCACCAGGACATCCAGGAGGTGCGGGACATGGTCATCACCCGGCCGGACATCGGCTTCCTCCGCACCGACGATGCCTTCATCCTGCGGTTTCTGCGGGCCAGGAAGTTTCAGCACTTCGAGGCGTTTCGCCTCCTGGCCCAATACTTTGAATATCGCCAGCAGAACCTGGACATGTTTAAGAGCTTCAAGGCCACAGACCCGGGCATCAAGCAAGCGCTGAAGGATGGTTTCCCCGGAGGGCTGGCCAACCTGGACCACTATGGCAGGAAGATCCTCGTCCTTTTTGCTGCCAACTGGGACCAAAGCAGGTAAAAGCAGAGCCACTCGCCCACCTCAACCCCTTCTCTCCCCGGGCAATGCGTGGGGAAGCGGTGCCAGCGCAGAGGGAGAGAGGGTGGGCAGCAGGGACACACCCGGCGCTGCCCACAGGGGGCTGGGCAGCCGCCTGGAAGGCAGAGGCAGAGAATAAAGGAGAAACACGTTTTGTGGCTTAGTGCCCTTTCAAGCAGCTCATCCTTTGGGGTGTGAATTTTGGAAGGCAGGTAGACACTGCTGGACTGCTCTTCTCATCTGTCTGCTGGAGGGTTTACACCCTTCTGCCTCCCCTCAGCCGAAGTGAGCTGGCACGTAGATGATGTGCTTATCCCACAGACAAAGGCTGGTTGCACTCTCGGCTGGTCTTTCTGTTTCAGCACACACAGAGCTGCTCAGGTGCCATGGGAGAAAGTGGGAGATGCTGTGTGTAGAGCAGGAGTATGGCTTTTTAGCTGAAAAGTTTGCCTGTGCAGGAAGCTGAGACTCTGAATCCTTTCCCTCAGCTGAAGAAAGCTCTTCCTGAGCCACCTAGAAATGCCAGGATGGAAGTTCCTGTAACCACTTCGTTTTTCCACTCATGCTGCTCCCAATGTCAATTCTCTGCATAATAATCTGGGTACACAAAGCTTTGATAGCAAATTGAATACTAGACTCTAGAAGAGTTTCTGATCTAACCTGAAGATGATTTAGTAGGGTGACCCAAGAGCTGTCTCCCATCAAGGCCCCTTTTAGCAATTGGCTTGATATTATGTCACACTATTTGTTTATTCTAAATACATTGTGGGGGCATCATGCTCAGTTTCTCCTGCAGTCTAAAATTATATCCACAAAAATTGCTTGATTTCAGTACATTTAAGCTCTTAAAATCTACTTCTGTGAGCACTGCACTATTTTCTTTGGCTCCCAACCTGAGTGCAGGTTTAAGATCTGATTTTTCACTTTTTAGTGAGAAAACTTAGAATCTTGTAAGTTGCCATCCTTATTGCCATCAACATAGTGCTGAGTGCTCAGTGCAGGTATCCTCAGCTCAGCTACTTTGGAACTCTGGGGGGACTCAAGCTACCTGTCAGTGTGGATAAAAAAAGACAAAAATCTGGGGGAAAGGCATTATTTAAGTTTGCCCTTCAGGTGTTTGTTTAGCTGTCCTCTTGCAGGTTGTGTGGATTGCCATCACAGGGAGCATTCCCACAGCTCCCTGCCCCGGCTGGTGTTACAGCTATGGACAGGTCTCTGTCCAGAGGGATGCTGGCCCACCTTGGCGTTCCTCTCCTTCAGACATGTCAGCCACACCCACACTGTCTATGGGAGAAGTTTCCCGTCCCTTGCTAACCCATGAATCAAGTGCTGGGACTAGGAGAAAGCTGTCTGGCACTGCCCACAGCCAGGGTAGCGACTAGAAAGGGTGGATGGATATATGCCGAGCTGGGGCCAGCGTCCTTTTTCTGCTTTGCTTTTCTAGCAGATGGAGCATAAAAGCTGAGTGAAGAGCAGTGGTGATGGGGCTAAGGACTCACTGAGTCTGTTTCCTTTCCCAGATGAGGATCTTCCTTGTTTCCCACAAAAGGACCAGGTCAACTTTTAATTTTGAAAAGGACTCCACAAACTGTTAAAAATCTCTGAAGGAAGAATTAGCAATGAAATGCGTGTTTAGGACTTTTAAGTTGTATGTCTATGATGAAGAAGTTCCCTTGTTAAAGGTAGCATGACCTACTGTATACTGTTGTTTTTTTATTAATGGAAAAATCCTAAAGCTTTGTGTGACACTTGTCATATTACTTGACTTGATCCTAGTCAAAAGAATACCAAGAAGTCAAGTGTAGAGATAAAGTAGCATTTAAAATAATAATTGCCATGTAGAAAGAATAGGTTTATTATCTTGATATTGAATATGCTGATATTTAAAATACATGGGCTCAGCTGACACAGCAATGAGTTTATTGTGCTTTTTTTCATGAAGTCCTATCGGTATGATTAATATTATTTATGCTATGACACCAAAGTGGCTGGGGTACACTAGAGTACTTAATGGACGTGTTTGCAGTTGGGTGCCTACTGCTTTTGAGCCCTGCATGCTCACGGCACGCCTCTCCTCCCGAGCGAGGGATTTGTTTTCATGCAGACCACTCAGACAAAGCAGAGAGAGCTGAAGCCCAGCTGCGGGGAGTGGCTTGCTCCAAGGCACATGACAAGTCAGTGACACATCTGGGAATGGAGCTAGGTCACTTTCTTTTCTAATTAATTTAGTGCCTTCCATTATCTGATGCTCAGTGGCTGAACCTGGGGAGCACTGTGGAACTTATGCCTGGGCTGCTATGCAATATGTCTCAAGCTTATGCCTTAACTGACTTGAGATATTGCAGTACATAACCCAGTGTTTCTCTTACAGCAGCAATAGGAGGATTACTTATTGAGACCTGTCTGGTTAGGCTCTTTTGTGTGCTTCATAAACTAAGTTAAAAAGCGCAGCAAACCTCCACTTTTATCATATATGGGCAAATTGTTATGGCCAGGATGTAACAATCTGGAAAAAAAAAAAGTTCCAATTTGTTATTTAAATGAATAGCAGACATACTGGAGATGATTTATATAGCACTGTCAGCCTATGATTTACATAGCTCCAATTAGAAAGAAAAGTGTGGGAGGCAAAAAATTTCTGTGGTAAAACAAGCCTGTGTACTAGATGTTAAATCATTAAATTAAAGCAGGGCCTGAAAGCTGTACCAGATGTCCTGCCATCTGAACAACCCAATCAGACATGTATTTAAAACAAACAAACAAAAAAGGAAAGGTGAAAGATAATGCACTCAGTAGCCCAGCAGCTTTTCAGTGTGACCCAGCCTAACTCTCTACCCTTCTGTTCTATGGGGAAAATGAAGGTCAGTGGCATTCCTGCCAGGAAGCTGGATAGCACTCAGGGAGGGATCAACCTTCCCTAATAACTTCCAGATTGTTGATCCTTAACTACATTTGGCTTGTAGGTGTCTATATGCATTTGAAGACTCCCTTTCTCCTAATGTGTCCAGCTGGTGAAGTTTTTTCCAGTTAATAGCGCTATCCACTTTAGCTCTCAGCTGCAAGAGATCTGTTGTCATGCATGGTCTTGTGTATTCTTCCTGGAACCTGGACACACATAGATAGTCCATTAGAGAAGTGAAATGGTACCTAGTTCTGTGGGTGTCACAGTGACCCAGTCAGCTCACAGCATCCTCAGTGAATATGGAAATGCCCTGCACTCATTTACTGCTGGTTCTGCTGTTGCATCAGACAGTTTACAGCAGGGCAAAGACAGAGTCCATGGGTTTGCTTTCAAAACCAGGCTTTCAAGTGCTAGAAACTTTTCCCCCTGGTAAATGAAAATGTAACTTCTGTAGCTGTGAGGAGGCTGGTCTGGTCCTCAGCTCACAAGAAACAACAGGCAAGATGGCAAGGTATTTTTCAAACTCTGATGGAGGCAGCATGACAAAATAAATAGCAATGCTAACAGTAGTAACATATTAACAGTAAAAAACCCAACTGTTTAGCAGAGTAAATTTTTGTTTGGAAGTTGTATCTTCCAAATGATAACTATTAACTAGTGCAAACACGTCATTTTTGCTACAGTTACTCCTGCTGACTGATGCTGTTTTATTGTTTCCTAGTTTTCTCCCAGGTATCCCTATCTGTCTATCATCACCTGTATTTAGACTGTAGGGGTTTTGGCTAAGGAGCTTTATGATCAATGTAAAATTTAGACCAGCTGAATCTTCATCTGTGGCTGTGACTGTTAGCCACTGGGCTAATATGTGGCATAATGAATGGTATTAAATCTGAAACTAATCTGGTAAAATACTTGAAACTATTTCTATTTCTTCTTTGCATTTTTTGTAACAGTGGTGGTGCTTTTTGTATTTAGAATAAGACATCCTCAGGCCATGCTGCCACTATTTAAGCAGAATAGCTGTAAGAGAACTTTCAACCCCTCATCTGCCCAGCATTCAAATCTGTACCCAGATTGACAAACCAAGGAGATATGAGGCACCATTTCAAAGTACTCCTTTGTGTATCTTGAGGGCTCTTGTTTTGGTGAAATTCTAAAAATATTGAGCCAGAACAGTACCTTAGAGATGGTGTGATGGCTCAGAGACTTGACCAGCTTTTTCTTTTAAATCACAGTGGCACAAGAGCTCATTTGACAGAAGCCTTTTCTTGTCCAAATGGTGAGGAGCTTAAAATACAGACTGTGCATTCTTTATGTGTTTCAGACCTTCAAGAGACATATGGCTGAAATTCAGGCAAAGGAGACTTTCTATTTATCTCTTCTATTTCACATCCTGAGAGGCAGATTCATGCCATTCAGTCGTAATTCTCAAAATTACTTCAAATTTCTTTCTTTTAGGGACGACATGACAAATAGCCATAGAGATAGTAGGGCAACTCTGCTGAATCAGATTATCTGTTATTCAGGGCAAAAGTGAATTGACTGGAACCAGAATCTGGTTAAACAGATGATATGGCTGATGCCACTCATCATCAAGGGCATAAAGTATTGAAAACAGCTGACACAGCTGAGTTTGACATGAGACATCTGTACCCTGCATTCTCCCTGTCTCTTCTCTTTGTGTTGGCCTGGTGGAGATCACAGTGGATGCACACAAGAGGATGCATAGACCACATAACATAGAGGTAAAGGTGAAAGGTCCTGGTGAAGTATTACCAAGAGTTGACAGCCATGTCTTCCAGACTGTTTTCCCCAAAAATCCTTGGAAATACGTTGCATCTGTTCATGTCCCACAAAAAAAAAAACTCCTATAACTTTTCTTTTCTGTAGAAGGGAAATTGCTGCCACTGTTAAATTACAAGAGAGTGGGATGATGAGTAAATTGTTTGAGGTCTTCTGTTCTTGACAAATAAAGACCCCAGTGAGACATTTCCCTCAAAAGCTGTGTCACTGTTGGGGTAGAAATGGTAGCTGTCCCAAAGCATTTGAAAGAATCACTGTCAGTGTGGCTGTTAACTTGCACACCTTCTCAGGCTCTATTACTTTCAAGTCAACCTGAATAAAAAATTTTAAGAGGTAGCAGAGTATGTCTTGCACACCAGTCCCTGCTTCAGTCAGTCTCAAACTAGGAGTCACATAAAAAAGGAACATGAAGAGTGCATTATATATGTGATAACATATTTCCAGCATTTGTTATTCACATTAACAACAGGACTAAAAAACTTGACCAAGTTTTCCATTGAATTATGCATGGTTCTATAAATAGAAGGCATTAAATACATTTAAATTAACTGTGAGTTTTTGATTATCCTAGCAATTAGTAATATCTTGCTAGCTACAATATGTCCCATAAGAGCCTGTTTAAACAAGTGAATGCATGGATTTAGCCATAAATAAATTAGGATTTATTTATTCACAGCAGAACTTCAGGCTGCTACAGAACATGCACTGCAGCCAGTTGGGCCCAGCACACCCTACATATCTGACAGCACTGGGGCAAGTCATTAGAAAACTGGTGCCAGGGCAAAATGTGCGGCTTGCTGTTCCTTAAGTACATTTTTTACTTAGCACAGATTGGTAAGAATGAAACAGAAGCATCTTACCCTCAGACTGTACACCATAGTCTCTTCATATTAAAGGCTAATATTTTCTTTTTTTTTTCTTTTTTGTCAAAGTAGAAAGGCAGTCAAAGCTGCCTCGGACCAAATATATTTCACACTCACTAACTTGTTCTGTTTTTCTCACTCTTGACTGGTCATATTTCTGTATCTGTCTGGAAAGTAATTTCAGCGTGGAACAGAAATTTCAGCAACAAAATCCAGAGTAATTTTTTCCATCTTCTTTTTATGTAGGATTTTGATTTCCCCAAAGGGCAGCCAGGGGTGCACTGGCAGAGCCTGTGCATCCTAGTGGTAGCAGTGAGGTGAAATGTCCGACAAAATGGGGCTGCAATGGATTAAAGATGAGTCTTTACACAAATAACTCTGTGCTGTGTGAAAGCTTCTGTACAGTTTCTTCAACCATGTTTTTTTTTTTTTTGCTTAGGCTGCTTAGCTGAAACTTTCAACACTCAGCTTTTTGCACCACCTAAGATTTCATCTACCACACCAGGTTTACATTTCTGGTGCCTTAGCATGTGTTCAGAGTAAAAGCTGCTTTAAATACTTACTAATGGATTTGTCTGTCTGGTGCTCTGCACTGTGCTTAAGTAAGGTACTGAAACCAAGAGAAGAGATTCAGTACAGAACGAAGAACAGCTCCTATCTTCAACTAATTGCCCTGAAGGGTATTTGAGGTGGGAAGCTTGATTGTTAGTGACATGTCCCTGTGTACTCCTGATGTAGCTTTTTAGACTTTAAGAATACTTCAGGTACCTCCCTCTGGCAGAAAGTGTTCTTGATTGCTTTTAGCTGGACCTGTTTTGTGCAGGGCTTCTCTCTTTTTTCCATGAGTGAACATGAATATTATTGTTGTTGAGGATTGTATTTCTTACACTAGACCTACAGTAGAAGTTATGGTGGTGATGAATATGCCACAGATTTGTGGAGACCCAGCCCTGTGACTCTTATTTATTCCCTGTGGCAGCAGAAATCCTGTTCCCATCACTGCCTGACAGTTTTCCCATTTACTTAAATGAATTAAACACATAATTTCTGTTTATGTATATATATGTCTTGTATGGGACACTCAGGTATACATAAAAAAAGAATTTTTAGGTCAGTCTTAGAGAGCTGACTGGCCTCATAAACAAAAAATCTTTATGTCTGATGCACCAGATTTTCCAGCAACCTTGCATATTAAAAGGCTAATATTTTCTTTTTTTTTTTTTTTTTGTCAAAGTAGAAAGGCAGTCAAAGCTGCCTCGGACCAAATATATTTCACACTCACTAGCTTGTTCTGTTTTTCTCACTCTTGACTGGTCATATTTCTGTATCTGTCTGGAAAGTAATTTCAGTGTGGAACAGAAATTTCAGCAACAAAATCCAGAGTAATTTTTTCCATCTTCTTTTTATGTAGGATTTTGATTTCCCCAAAGGGCAGCCAGGGGTGCACTGGCAGAGCCTGTGCATCCTAGTGGTAGTGGTGAGGTGAAATGTCCGACAAAATGGGGCTGCAATGGATTAAAGATGAGTCTTTACACAAATAACTCTGTGCTGTGTGAAAGCTTCTGTACAGTTTCTTCAACCATGTTTTTTTTTTTTTGCTTAGGCTGCTTAGCTGAAACTTTCAACACTCAGCTTTTTGCACCACCTAAGATTTCATCTACCACACCAGGTTTACCTTTCTGGTGCCTTAGCATGTGTTCAGAGTAAAAGCTGCTTTAAATACTCACTAATGGATTTGTCTGTCTGGTGCTCTGCACTGTGCTTAAGTAAGGTACTGAAACCAAGAGAAGAGATCCAGTACAGAATGAAGAACAGCTCCTATCTTCAACTAATTGCCCTGAAGGGTATTTGAGGTGGGAAGCTTGATTGTTAGTGACATGTCCCTGTGTACTCCTGATGTAGCTTTTTAGACTTTAAGAATACTTCAGGTACCTCCCTCTGGCAGAAAGTGTTCTTGATTGCTTTTAGCTGGACCTGTTTTGTGCAGGGCTTCTCTCTTTTTTCCATGAGTGAACATGAATATTATTGTTGTTGAGGATTGTATTTCTTACATTAGACCTATAATAGGAGTTATGGTGCTGGTGGTGAATATGCCACAGACTTGTGGAGACCCAGCCCTGTGACTCTTATTTATTCTCTGTGGCAGCAGAAATCCTGTTCCCATCACTGCCTGACAGTTTTCCCATTTACTTAAATGAATTAAACACATAATTTCTGTTTATGTATATATGTCTTGTATGGGACACTCAGGTATACATAAAAAAAGAATTTTTAGGTCAGTCTTAGAGCGCTGACTGGCCTGATAAACAAAGAATCTTTATGTCTGATACACCAGATTTCCAGCAACCTTGTGCCACTAGGAAGCTGTTAATCCAAGGCACGTGAAGTCTCCTTAAACTCCTTAGGGAGGACAGTAGAGATGTACATCTGGAACTTGGGACCCTTATTCCAGGACTGAATGTAGGGCTCTGCACTGTGGAGCCCTTCTGGAGAATGAGATCTTTTGAATGGGACAACCTAAATGTCAGGTAGGGTTGAGGCTAATTTTAGAATTTGAACATTTTTAATGTCTATTCCTTGTATGAGCTGTGGTCAAAATTGTCCTCAGACCAAGAGATTCCAAACTTCCTGTAAACCTTAGAAAGCTAAAGCATTAGAAAAGAGTTAAATCTCAGAAAAGTTCAAAGGAGTGAATATGAAAAATTTTATTCCTGTCAATCAAACAAAAAAAAAAAAAAAGTATCTCCAGAATGAAGAGAAGAATTTTGTTTTTATAAAATTACTTTTAATGCTTCCCTTTTTGTTTTCTGGGGAAAACACACTTTCTCCTGTTTGGACATTAGGAGAGTCCTTTATTGATCCCTTCCCTATGAATGCATAATTGGAAGTTCACTGAGTTTTAGTAGGCTATATAAACAAAGTTGGCTAAATAAACAAAGATGCAAAGATGCGAGGAGTCAGCTACAACAGATAAATTTCATTTGTGTTATTTCCTTTTGCAGATATTTTCAAAATACAGTTATGTCCACAACAGAGCAGTATACTCATTGTATTAAAACAAGTCAAATTCAGTATAATTAAATTTAATTTCTAACTAGGCACACATGCTCTTTGCTACATAGGCAGAATGGTGAAGAATTCTCTAGGGGACTCACAATTTTGAAAACTTCTATTTGATGCCATCCTGGAAGGCATTTAAAGAGCTTTGCTTAAAAATATCAGTACACTAAACATTTAACTCCTTCATTTCTTGAATACTTGTATTTCTGATATTTTTCATGTTTAACTTTCTAGTGCCTCATTTGATATTGTGGTGTGGACTGGCAAATTTATGTCTATTTTGGTAACTATTCATAAAATCCCACAATCCTAGAATGTTTTAGGTTGGAAGGGATCTCAAAGATCATCCAGTTCTAACTCTTCTGCCATGAGCAGGAGCACTTTCAGTAGACAAACACCTCAAAGCCCTAGTGTGTTTTTCCTTCTGCTTTTAAGATCCTTGAGTAATCAGCCTTCTGCACTTGTGCATTTAGGAGAAAAAATTACACAGAGAGTGGGATAAGGAGAGCATGTGGAAATTCCCAATTTTAGTTGATAATTTTTTAGGACCTACCATTTAATTTCCTTAGGAAAATATAGGAGTAAACTTTGGGTCTACACTTCTAGTATTAGTCTCAGGTTTTGATATCATTATGATTTTAGAAAAATACAATTTGTGTAGAAGTTCTTATACAGACATGCAATTCCACATAAAGATACTAAGGCAGCTTAGGATACTATGGAAAGGTTCAAATTTGTTTTTGATGTGTTTTACATTCTTGTAGTTTGTTCTGGCTGGCCGATGATCTAGGAGTACATAAATCCTGCTCCAGCAGATGAGCTCAACTAATTGAGCTTTTGAAGATTTCCCAGCTTTAGGCACTTCTAGGGCACATTTGCACTCTTTGGTTTAAACTTTTGACAAAGGGAGACTGCTCAGAACTTCCCCACCTGTGTGGTTGTTGCTCCTTTCCTAACCAAATCTCCTCTTCCCATTCTCAGGTACACACTGGTGGATATTCTGCGTGCCATACTTCTTTCTTTAGAAGCCATGATAGAAGACCCTGAGCTGCAAGTGAATGGATTTGTTTTGATTATAGACTGGAGCAACTTCACCTTCAAGCAGGCCTCCAAGCTGACACCAAGCATGCTTAGATTAGCCATAGAGGGCCTTCAGGTACCGTTATTATTTTCTTTCTTTTCCTAATTCTTCTTCATTTTGAAGTTCATTACAAATCTAGGTTGATAAAAAAGACCGAAGCAAAACAAAATTCCAACAACTTATGAATAGCAAGGCTATTAACACCTTAACGTGTGGGTGTACAGGCAAGCTGCTTGTGACAAGAGTGTGAACTCAGTCAGCTAACTGCAGTAACTCCTGATGTGTAGGCTCCTTCCTTGCTATAAATATGAGGTAATTTTTTTGTCTTTATTCCAAAGTGCGTGTCTTTCTGTAAATTCAGATGGTGGCTTCTGCAACAGGAAGTTAGAAGCAATCAGTTTATGTTGTAATTATGCACCAGGCTAATAAAATAGGGGTTGCTGATGCCATGCCAGGTTGGGGTTTTATTGTTGATTCTTTTGGGGACAGGCTCTACGTCATTTGTCATGAAAGTGTAGGGCCCTGTGATTAGTGGGACTATTTATTTACTCAAAGTTCAGCATGTGCTTGGCTCTTTTTCTGGGTCAGGATTAATCTGAGCAGCAGCCTCTGGGATTGAGAATGCAGTGATTTAAATTCTTTTCAGCTCATTGTAAATGCACTTTACATGGCACAGACACATTGGTGAAAAGGATACTGTGTAACTTGCATCTGTTTCCCATGGTATTTTATTCTTATTAAAATGAGCAACTACACAAGCCTGAGTTGCCATGTTAAAAATATCTGTAATTCATTCCTGTGGCAGTGTGCCTTGCTTTTAGAAGGACATGTATTCCTCTTCTGTAATGTTTCTATCATTTATACATTTTTATTACTCATAAAGCAAAATAATGGCCTTACCTTTGAACTTTATTTCACTGTGATAATGATATTTCTGAAGAAACTTGTATAGCAGTAATGCAGAGTTTTGATCTAAATTCTAGTATTCAGCCTGCTGTTGCACACAGAAGGGTCGTGACACAAGACAAAGATCTCAGTTCTCATTTTGTTGTGTTGCTTATGCAACAGTGTGATTTCATCACCTTCACAAGCACCTTAGAAGGCAGCAGAGAGACCTGTGCTCTAGAAGTGCTGCTCCTTTTATTGCTTTCAAAGTTGCTTTCTTTTCAAAGTTAGCCATTGTTTTCTGGTTTAGAACATGAGCAAATGCATTAATAGTCTTTGTTTTCAAATGGTGGTGTTTCTTCTTGGGCATTATTCAGAGATGGTTATTTTGAAGAGAGCTGCAGTGAATAATTGCATCTGAAAATATGAAGGCTGACCCACCAAACTTCAGGTGGGCTCTGAGACTCAGCATTCTCCTGCCATCCATTGGTTTATGACTGAATTAACTTACCCATGCCCCCAGCTTTGTATTTTCTAATATTCCAAGTCTGATGGTGGCCAGCACATATGGCACCATTTTGTGCCCACTGCCTTCAGTGTTGTTTACTGCAGAGATGCAAAAGTGGGTGTGAAATACTCCAGAAGAAAGAAGGGAAAGGCATTTTAATGACTGCCTTTTATTTTGGAGAAAAATGCATAGCAAAAACATCATTCATTTGATGATGTCAAAGCAAAAAGTGCTTAATCAGGTAGAATGAAAGAGAACAAGAAAAACTCACACACATTATTTATTTATGATTTTTGTAAATACTTTCTATTTAATCAGAGAAATGAAATTTGCTTTGGCTTATAAGATTTAACAGGTCTCAAGATGCTGAACTTTACCATTTGGAGAATTTAAATATTTGTGTTGCTTAGGCAGAAGAGGACAGTGAGAGTGGGATTAGCGACCACTGAATTTGATGTTAACCAAATCCCTTTGCCTCCTGAATGAAATCTACTGAATTTGCCTTATATTTGCTTAGCTTCCGTAGTGAGCAGAATACTCAATATGGTATGTACCAAAGGCTTTACAAGGTATGGCATTTTTTGGCTTTTCACAACGGCTTAATGTTTAAGAAATTGCTTTTGAAAGTAAGAAAAGTAAATATACAGTTTTTTACTGTAGAGAAGAAGATGAGTTCTGGTATAAACTTTGTCTGCATATGTGTTAAATGGGAGCGTGAAAAGAATGATTGTAGGGGAATAGAATATAAGTAAATAAAAGTTGTATAGAAAGTAATCTTACCCCCTAAAGAGTTGCAGCTGAGCAAATTATTAAGGATTAGGAGCAAGCTTGATGTTAACAGACCACAGCTGTAGCCAACCAGAAGAGTGTTATAAAAGAGTGGATTGGGTGGTTGAGGGAAAACTGGAGTCAGTTGGCTGCTGTGAGGATAAGGAAGAGTCAGTGCTTAGAGGAGCTGCCTACGAGAAGCATCAAGGAGATACAAAACTCTAGCAACATGGAACCCTTGCAGTGCAATGACAACAAATAATCACACCCCAAATTTACTTGTATAAATTAGGAAAACTTCCTTGGTAGCTGTTTCCAGAAAAAGAGACTTTTGATCGTGACACTTACAGGACAGTGATTATCTGTAATCTGATGTGAAATTCTAGCATACCCATTGCAACAGTGCTGTACCAAACAATTGGTGCAGTGTAGGTCAGTGCTGATTTATAGGACAAATGGTTTTGCTAGATGAGAAAACTTTATGTGGAGGTGGGGGCACTCAGCTGGGACTCTTGATGCTCCAGTCCTACCTCATACACTGGCTGTGTGCTTTTAGAAAAAAGGAGCAACAGCCTTCCTTGCAGATGCTTGTGCCTACAGCACTCGTGTTGCTCCTCATCATTGAGAAATAGGATTTGCTCTTAGAGCTCTTACACTTTCCCTAGTTTAAAGTCTGAAGGAAGACATTTTTTGAGAGCTGGAACACATGCCTCGACTTTAGGACTTTGTGTTGACTTTCCCTACTGCATTCAGTATGTGGATGTGTGTGAGTTCCAGCCTTTAGGTGCCCACTTTTCCCCATTCATTGATTTCTGTAGCCAAGCACTGATTTTGGGCTTGTGAAGAAGCTCATGTTACTCAGCAGCTGTGCTCCTGAAAGCAGGGAATGCTACAGCATTGTGTGCTTCAATATCTGGGTGCCTTATAAGGTCTCTCTCAAAAACTTTACAAAATTTTGCCTCCTTCACCAGTAACGGGTCACAATCTGTGTGCTTCAGCTATTTTTCCCATAGAAGAGAGAACTTTTGAGAGTTCTGAAGAAAACCAGTCCTAAATTTCTGTAGATGGTGACAAACTCTGAGCAAAAAGCCCAGAATGTATCAGATGGTTTCTGGATAAGGAACAATTAAATTGGCTGGAATTCATCTGGATGGAAGGAGAAAAACTGTAGAGGAAAGTACAGAAATCTGTAAAACCACAGAATCATTCCACTTGGAAAAGACCTCAGAGGCTTGGCAAATCTCCTCCTTAAAGCAGGGTCCCTTATGGATAGGGAGGTCAGACCAGGATGCAAAAAAGATCATGGGTGGAGAGAGTGGGCAAGCTGCAGTTGTTATTTGTTATTTACATTTTAAGAAATGGGTATCATCAGGTGATACTAGGAGGAGGCCTGGCTCTTTGTAAAACACCTTTGTGCAACATCTGGGTAACTTGTGGAACTCTGTGCCGTGAGGAATTCTGGATGCTTAAATAGCTGTGTTTAGGGAAAATGAAAAGAGAGAGATGAACTGAGGATTGGTAAATATATAAAAATCAAATCAAAGTTCAGAATTCTTTTGGCTGTACAAAGTTGGAGATGAGGTGGATGCGGAGCAGAAATAATCACATACGTTGTCCAAGTTGTAGCTGCTCTAGATTCTCTGTTTTGGCCTCTGTTAAGGACAGGATATAAGGCTAGGTGGACTTTTGGTATGGCATGATTAAATCAAGTTTTGTAAATTCCACTCCTTTGCCCATTCTGAAAATCTGCTTTTTGTTTTACTGCTCCTGGCACTGCCCTGACCCCTGCTACCAAAACACCTAGCTGAGAACTCCTGGGAAGAAAGAGGGATGGAGTTCTGGGTATGACTATTTTCTTGGTGATAGTCCTTTTTTACGTAAACCCCTATATAGACTTTTTTTTTAAATTATCAAGACAGCAATGTTTTCATAAGGCAGGTAAAAACAGTTTCAAAGACTGAAAATTCAATTTGAAAATTACATTGAAAGTTGGAATTATTATTAACTCTGATAGACAGCTTTGGGGGTAATTATAATTGAGTTTTGCAAAATGGAACACTATAGGTATGCATGAATCACATTAACTGATATTTAGTATTCTAAAACCTGGATCACTAATTCCTCCTTAAATATTGATTTCTATTTAGTGCATAATAGTAGTTGCATGCATGACAGATTTTTTTCATGCATGTTTTCAATCAGGCAGCCTGTACATCTCAATACTTTGTAAAAGTGTGTAGTTGGCTGAATGTGAATGCTTCTCCTCTAATTAAAAAGCTGGTGGAAAAGAGATGATACACATTTAAATGGGGTGCTGGGCATATGTGAACAGTCAGCATTGTTGCAGAAGACAGAAGAAGACTCTTGCTTCTGGGGCGAGGGTGTTTGGGAGAAACAGTCATAGTGTTGTGGGGGACAAGGCAGGTCTTTTAACTGTGTCCTTTTTCTTTTTGTAACAGAGGAAGGCTTCATAAGCTAAAACAAACTCAGTCCTGTAAAAATGAAAGCAAACGGGAAAGTAAATGAAGGCAGCATCCTTGCAGCTACAATTACTTTCAAAAACGTCTTTCACACAGCTGTTCTTGTGAGCTGCAGGAACAATATCTATCCCCAGCCAGATTTGCTGTAGCAGTGCAAGGTGCAAGTGCCAGACACAGACCCTGTACAGGCTGTGATGAAAGTGACAGGACTTGCTATGCCCATTTTCTTTAAGTGTGAGCTCTATCACAGGGTCTTGCAGTGAATCTTGCTGAACATTAGGGTTGGTTCAACAAGCACAGAGTGCTTAAACTTTCCCACCTGGTTCTGGACTACATCTACCAGCAACCAGCATGCTGCAGTGCCAAGGATTCCTAAGTCAGGAACTTCCAGAACTAAGGATGCCTTCTGGAAGCAGTATCATGACTTCATATAATTATGTGGTCACATGCTCCATGCAGGGCATGAGATTGTTAATAATGAGCTGAAGGAACAGTTTGTGCTAGCAGTGAGCTGCAAATCACAAAATAGAGCTTTAAATGTTTTTACATCCAGAACTTAAAACTGTTCACCCCTCTCACTCGGTGCTTGAATTCTCTACCATTTTTTGAGAACAGGGTCTTGACATTTCACATATTGCTTGACAGAATATTAAAAAGTAGCAGACACAAACTTTTAATGGGAGTATCTTCCATTTTTAGCAACTCTATTAAATAATTTAATTCAGTTTTTTTAAATCAAAGAATTAGATTATTTCTAAATGCTAGGGTCCCCTGAGCCCAGAACTTCCCAGAGAACAGAGGGGTGTGCTTGTAAACAGCATAATTTCATACCAGTTCAACTCGTGTTCTGTAGCAACAGCAGTTAAATCATATTTTTCCTAAGAGCTTGTTATTTTCAAGAGTTTGCTTACACTTGGTCTTCCTTACTTGCAAGAAGGCCATAAAAATGCTTAGCAGCAATTTACTGTGGAAACTGGGTAGACTGGAAGTGATTGTTATTTCTAGCTCCTTGCCTGCTGTCTGGATGGGCTTGACCTCCTGGGTGAGAAAGGACTTTATGACCATAGCTTGAGTTCAGCTGCAAACAGGCATGTCTGTGTAGATACAGCCATTTTTCAGTGTGGTCCCAGTTTTTAACCTGTTCTCTGAAGACAGAATAATAAATTCCCTTGCAAAGTTCTTTTATGATGCTCATGAAAAAAATTAACTGTTGATTTATGTATTCTCACAAACACACTTTTAAGATGAGGGGATACCATAGTCTTTTTTTTCCCTTCTTATTGTTGTATCCCCAGCTGAGAATAATTCCACTGAAAGGTTACTGTTAAGTGTTTCCTAATTTGGGGTGCCCACTGTGACAGGCTATGGTCTGATTTTGAGTCACGGTTTATATATTTGAAGTCCAGCTGACATTTATTTTTGATCAGGAGGATTCAAGACTTTAGTCTTGATCTTCAGTGCCCAAGCCAGGAGTCTGAATTCTAGCATGGCTAAATTAAGAGCTTCTCATTAGATTCTCTTTGAATGCACATAGTGCCACGTGGGCTGCCACCTTTGAAAGAAATGAGAGGCAGCAGCAAACTAAATTCTCCTTTTCCCCCAAGAAGCTCTGCTCGGTGGCATCTTACTGAAAACTGCAAGGAAGCTTACTGGAGTTAAATATCCACCCTCCAAACGCTGCTGCTGGAGCTAGTGGAGTATCTGCCTGCAGTAGGTTGTCATCCTCCATGTGAACCTGAACAAAGACAGACAGAGGGCACTTTGCCAGTGGTTTGCAGATATTTGCTGTAAGCAAGGCGTGATTAGTTGTGGGGAGCTTGGCTTTTGTTCGGGCGCTTTGATCTAACTGGCACAGACTCTTCTGCTCATTCCTCCTGCCCTTTTTGCTCTGAGCAGGCTTTGCCACAGTCCTGCTGTTTCCCCAGTTCCTCCACCCACTCCTGCTGGCATTGTCTTGCTTTGTACTAGTCTTCACTCATGTGGGTATTTTTGTCTCTCTTCTGATGGCATCCTCCAAAACCTCAGTCACCATGGATGACTGCATGGCACATTAAGTTCATCTTAAGCTCCTTAGGAGATTTCAGCCTTTTGTGATCTCACTGGCTCTCCACATCTGGCTTCCAATCACCTTCAAATTTCCCATCTCCAAATTTTCTGTTAACCAGTGTTCCCACTGCTCTTCGTAACAGTCATGAAAGTAGCACTGGAGAGTGAGTCCTGATCTGTTCACACGCCAAGTGAGTCCTTTAGGCACCAGGCTGTTAAGGAAACTCTCCTTTTAGTTCACACCAGAGCTGGCCTGCTTGGTACATGACTTACCCCTCATGGGGCTAGGCAGGAGACATTGGGAGCTTCTGAGGATGTTACTGGTATGACATGGCATGATCTAGAAAAAGACTTATTTTTTTTAATCTGATGTTCTTTTCTACTCAACAAAGTATATGTGGTTAGTGTAGGAACCAATGAAAATGCTCACAGTTTACAATTTTCCATCAGTTCTGTCAACAGAGAAAAACATCCAAATAAAATTATTGCATCTTGAGAGAAGGAAAATAGAAGAGACTCATACATGAGGGCTGCTTCTTTCTTGAGCTTTTGGTAAATGCTATCCACTTTTCTGTTTTTCTTCTTTTTATTAGGAAACTGAGTTCTATATGCATTAACTAAAGAGAGTGACTTAATTGCTCTGATTAGGCTGAAAAACGAATACAATACTAAGGTGACACAAACATGAAGGGTTTGTAGCACAAACTCAGTACAGGCAATTAATTCTTGTCACTGTGAATGACTTTCTGTTGTCTCTGGTAAACCACACTTCAACAACTATATGGTTATAACCATTCCTCAGCTTCAGGAATATCTATTTATTTTTGAAAGTGATTCTTCTCAGTCAAGGTCTAAATATTTCTCTTTTCTTCAGTATCTTAAAGCAATAAAGGAAATAAATAATAGTCTTCCTTGTAAGGTCACTCAGAAATAAAACTAATTTGTTGTAAGTTGTAATGTTAGAGACAGAAGACATGTTTTAAGATCATAGTTCACCTTTCTGCTAAGGCAAGATTATCCTGTGCATTATATTTTCTAGTGCTTCCCACAGTTTAATTTAAAAGCTTGAAGGCAAATCTGGCACATTCTTTGGAAACCTCTCTAAGACTTCTTGCTCTTCAGATTTCCTCTCGGCATTAGTCCTAATTTTTCTATTTCAAAATGTCAACTCCCATAAAATCTTTTGCTATTTCACTGTGTGCTGTTGGGCCCAAAGCAAGAATTGGTATGTGACTCCCAGTAACCCATAGAAAGGCATTGTTTTGATGCATTACCTATCTGCAGCAGCAGTGATTTGTAGTCAGGATCTGGAATATTCCTCCTGATTTCTTTGGCACTGGAGATGTTGAGATGTGGAAATCAGTGGGATTCTCTTTATCTGGAGAACCTAAATCTGTATTTTTTATGGTGTTCAATTTACCTGTGTTATCAATCCATTTTATATATGCATCTTTCACATTTACCTCAAAAGTACACACAGGATCATTTTGTAATTATTTTTCTGAAACCAGTCTAACCTTTATTCTACATGATGCTAATAAATCCTCTGTGATCTTATTAAGCTGTGCACAGTTGTCTTTATGTTCGTGTCTTCTGCACATACTGCCCATGTATGTGGTGCCTCTGCCAGCAAAGTCTTACAGTGCTCCATCCACAAAACGATACAATGTATTTTTTTGGTGATTTTGGTTTATATTCCTTAGCAAGTGTTCACCTCCTTTGGCAATTATTTTTTATGAATCCAATTTGCCTTTGGTTGCAAGCAAAATTTTGACTTTGTTTATAAGTGATTGCTGTGCAGGAAGAATACTGCTGTCATAATTTACTGATTTTTGAAAACAGGAAACTTCTCTCAGGGAAGCACCATAAAAAATGTGAAATTATATGGCTAGTAAAGGTTTCTTTCATGTTTCCTAATCATAAAACAATTTAGAAAATTCAATTTTTGTATATTTTAATAGGTATAACTGTTTAAATAAGTGATACTTTAGTAGTGATTTAAAGCACTTCAGGAGCTGAAACTTTGGATATATAACAAATTAAGAAAATTGTATTTCTGAAGAAAAAAGTATTCTTTCTAAAATATTCTACAGTGTGGATAATATGCTTAAAAAAAAGATCCCTTCCCCAAAAAGCATTTCTGTAGTCTTTTCCTGCATATTTTGCAAAAGTCAGAATATAGTCTTAAAAAACATTGTGTGGAATATGAAAATACTTCTTTTAATCTTTCCCAGCGTTTTCTGTAATGAAAAGGATTGGGTAGTAATGATTTGTTTACACATAATGAATATCCAAACATGGATATGGACTGAAATCCGAGGTGGCTGAACATATTGTCCTTTTTGAGGAAAATAAATTTACATTCAATCAAAAGAAATGAATTTCACTCCAGCACCTGACACTGAGTCAGCATCTCCCCCAGCACAGTTCTGGCTGTGCCCAGATGCTTGCTTGTTCTTTTGGATCACATTTTACATTGTCCCTCACAGTTTAGGTTTTGACTACAAAATATATGTTCCTGTCCCTTATTTTATAGGGCTGACTCTAACATCACACAGTGCCACTGGAAAATGCAGTCTTTAATCAGTGATTAAAGACTGTGTTTTCAAATGTATTTGTTATTTCCCTGCTCTTTTTAGTTGGTTGTCATGAATCCTTTATAGCTGTTAAAATCTTTTGGGGCAGGGCTTCCTTTCTGAGAACTGGATTTCAACCCTTGGCCACGTCCACCATTGAAAACATTTTCTGGAAGGAGGAAGTGATTCTGCTGTGATTCAGGGGAGGGCCTCCCTAAAGGTGTGTTTCAACTGCAGTTTTCATTAATTCTTATTTGACATTGCACTGATTGTGCCTTATTACCTACAAAAGCTTCTGAGTTTGTTGGGACCTGACTTCACCTCATCCTAAGCTACTTGACTGAAGTATAGATTAAATAGTGTAAAATAAATTTAGAGCACTGCATCTTCTGGCTGAAGGCCACCATGCAAAATATGAAGAACCCAGGGCAAATCATCAAGAACTGGTAGTCCTCCAGCATTCTCTTCAGAAAGTCTTTGCAAGGTACAGCCAGTCCTCTGAAATCTGCAGTGGATCTTTTTGGTGTGTACGCAGGAACCCCATGGATTATGAGCCAGGCACAGTGAGTTCATGTAGAAACACTGGATACATTCAGTAATTCAAGTGCAGTTATAAGCCCAGCCTTTGCAGTAGGGGTTTTCAACCTGCAGAAGAGTATATGGTGAAAATGTAGATCCATTTTGTGAGGAAGATGGAAAAGATTTTGAAGGATAGGGCTTAACAGAGGGAAAAAGAGGACACTAAGGATGTCAGAAGAAGACAGTATAATTCTGAAAGGATAGAGCAAGGTTTTGGGATGAAAACAGACCTAAAAACTGCCCTTCAGTTTAGATTTTGAAATGTTTCAAAGTAGACCATTATGTTTCCTATTTTTTGGTTGTTATCAATCTCATTGACTAAATTGTCATCTCTAAAACAAATTTTTTAAAAGCTATATTGATGTGCCATTGGAAAATAAAGATTAACATTTTTGAAATCATAGCTGTCACACATCTGCTGCAGTAACTGAGCTTTACCACAGCACCAGATATAATTCCCCTCTAGTTTTAGTCAGTGAGCACACCCCCATAACATGGTGACTTTGACAGGCACCAAGCGTGCCTTGAGACTGTGTTCTTCCTCGAATTCTTAATTCATTTTAGATGGGTTACATGGGTTAACTGCATACCTCCAGCAACACGTTTCCATTATGAGGGGATGCAGTTAAATAGTTGTGATTGATGAGGGATTATGTACCAGTGAGAAGCTGCCTGAGCCTCTTAACCACTTATTTCCTCATCCTTTATTTTTCAGGGGTTTGGAGATGCAGAACTGTAAGCAAGGTTTGACATATGTTTTGGGCATTAGCTGAGATCCATTGGGTCATGCTTTTCAAAGCATTTTGTTAGGAATATTGAGCAATTGATTTTCTCTGGAAAACGCTAGGATGTCTTCATACTATTTCTATCAGTATGATCCAATTCTGCTCTCCACAGAAATTCAGCAGGAGTGCAATTTAATGAGACCAGTGAAAGGAATCTGACTGCTCTATTTATAGCACACTAATTGATCAGGGTAGCCATGGTAGGAGGAAACTTCAGAGAAAATCAATGCAGTATCAAATGAAAGTAGCACACAAGCCTTTAAAGACAGCTGTGTGAAAGCCAGTTAAGAATGAATTTATTTGAAGACACAGTGGAACATGTTGGACCATGTGTGTTCTTGATTTTAAGTTGTAAGAATCAAGCCAAACTAAGCAGCATCTTACATGCAAGTTGAGCCTTACTGTGTATTTTTTTCTTCAACCTCTTATACTTTGTCCCATTAAATCTTCTTGGTGGATTGTTTTAGTTTCTTATAGGGACTGCAAATGTGTTCTTTTAAGAGCTCCCCTTTGACAACCTTACCCCGTTTTTGTAATGAGGATGGCAGCCACACTGTGTAGGAGAACTGCAGAGCCTCTTGGCTGTGTGTCCAGTACTCAGGCACAGTTCCAGGTCTCATGGCTTTCACTTAAATGAGGGGAGAATATGGTCTGTCTACTTCCATCCTCATTCCTGTCATCAAAATCCTTGTAATCATAGTAGATACACGAAGCATAACTGTTTGCGCTCGCTGCTAGTGTTTCTTAAATCTGTGTAATCAACCTTTGCTTGCTCCCCTAATTGCATTGTTTCCTCACGAAATCTGCTAAAGTCCTGAACAGCCCCTTATTCGCCATCCCTGAAAGTTACAGGTTTGTGGCAGATATTCTCCTTTACTGGGTGTATCTCCATGCTGTGGGCTGACTGCCCATCAGCACATTGTTTTTGGGCTGCTGTAGAAGGATGAAGCAAGAAACAAGCTACTGTGGAGGCATTTTAACAGTAACTTGTTTCAGAAAGAGTCAGAAGGGGAACATATGTACACTTCTGTTACTTTGAATGTGCTTTTTGTTCTTGTGTTTGTACATAGACAAAAGTTTTACCTCTTCCCTAAAGGATGAAAAACATGACAATGATTACCAGCAAAGCTGTCCAGGCTGTCAGCATGTCTCCTTTCCTTGAGTGCTTGAATGTGCTTGCAATTAAATGAATAAAAAAATCCTGCTTCATTTTACGGCATGTAGGATGCAGCATTTAGAATGCACGTATGTTTTTTCAGTCGGATTATTAAAGGCATGGCATCATGAAGTAGATGTATGAATAATTCTGTTTTTCTGCTGCTTCACAAGAAAGGAGTAAATAATCTACACCTTCCATGAACAGTTAATTTCTGTGGGCTAGTTTTATGTAACACCAATATCTAAGCATGTTAATGGTGCTACATCTTCTGTTCATTCAGTTCTGAGCATATATAATGGAATGGGGTTGTGGCTTAATTAGGTAGATGAATAATGTCAGAAACATTGTCAATTATCAATATGGTCTTCATCTTTCTTTAAGCCCTGACTGTGAATCCAGTTCCCAATGACATCAGCAGTTGCCGTGGTGAACTTTCATAAGTTAGTCTTTAATCTTTCATTAAATCACAGCCTAGGAAAGCAGACATGAGGATTCAGATGAAAAACGGGCATCTGCAGCGCTGATGTCTTCCCTGAAAAACAGGAAAGCCACATGTCTGTGTTTTTAGAAAAAAAAAAGATCATTTGCTGCATTGGTGAGCACATTTTCTCAGCCAGTTACATTGTCTAAGCAACACCATGCAAGGAGAATTTGCAGAATGTAAACAGAGGTGGGATGTGTGGGGCTTGAGAGCAGCTGAAACTGAGTATGACAGGGCCTGAATGTGATGAATGACTCAGCTCTGTCATGTGCAAGGTTTGAGAATGGTGGTAAGGCTGGCAGGTTGAGGATGTCTTTTTCATGCTACATTGGGCTTTAACTGGACATTTCTAAGAACAACACACTGCAAATTTAAATTATTGTTCGGAAGGGCACTGGAGATATCTCCGTGTGAGCTACCAGCAGGAGGAGATGTGTGAACTCACACTCAGACTGACACATGGGAAAAAAAGAATGGGACAGAGGGCGGAGTACTTCAGGGCCCATGTGAAGCAGGGTGGTTTTCTGAGAAACAACTTGGAGTTGGGAAGGCAAATGGAAACTGAGTGGTTGCTGACAAGTCCCGAGTGTTTGGTGTGCTGAGCTGTGACTGGAAGAGTAGAAGTGTCTGTGTCGTAAGGGACATAAAGGTGCAATATAAAGCTTTTGTTGTGGAGCAGCTCCCCAGAACAGTACTTTGGGCCAAGATGTAGCTGTCTCATTCTGTGCTATTTTGTGTAATAGGAGAAAATTATTCTTCCCCATGAAGCTTAATGGGCTTATGTCATTACAGCATTGGGTCTCTGAGAATGCCATCATAGGGGCTGTTACTGGCGTGAGTCTTCTCAGCAGCTCATTTGTGCCCAGGTCTTGGTCTACCAATACAAAGCTTAATCCCTGTTCTGTTTGTCCTAAATTAGTCCTGCCTCCTGTATGGGACCAGATGTTGAGCCAGCGTTTCCCTGTGTTTATTCACTCAGTGCCTGCTTTTGGGGAAAAGAAGTGCAATAGCAATTTTTTTCCTCACAGTAGAAATGGGAAGCCATTATTTTGCACTTTGCAAATGGAAAAAAAAAAAAATTAAAGAGGCAGGGAAAAGACTTACAATTGCTTTGTTCTGTTTTGCAAATACAGTTATTAAAAAAAAAAAAACCAGAAAATAGAAAAGCAGAATCTGGAGGATCTGGTTTGTTGGGGGTATTTTTACACATTAAGTTGGGATTGATTTCCTTTAAGGTTATGAAGTCTTGCTCACAAATCTTTTATGCTTTCCCCGAGGCTTCTTATTCCTGGATAGGTTTTTGACAATTTAAAGTTAGTCAGAAGAAGTATACTAAGCTGTAATTTTTGTTGCCAGGCATTATTACCCAAGGCCCTGCCCTCTCACACAGAGGAGCACACAGGTGAAACTGCAGAATAGAATTATCTTTGCTCAGGTTGCAAAAGAGAGGTTGTCTGTGAGAGCATTCTGTCAGGTTTTCCTACCAGCATCAAGTTCACACTTATGTCCTTGAAAAATATCATTTGCTCGGATGACAGACTGTCAGAGGGCCAGGACATAGGTTATTGCTGTGAGATGGGAGCCTTTTGGCATTCTTCTGAGTCACTGGCACCATCTGTCCCTCTTCCTGAGGTAAGGCCGGATGGAGGTCCTGGCAGGCTGTTCAGCTTTTATTTGGCATTCCTGACCTTGCATCCATCGCAGTCTGATGGGGGGGCTGCTTTTGGGATGACTTGCTTTGTTCCATGTTCTGCAGCAAAGCCCAGGCATTAATCTGCTTTGACTCACATATTGTATTGCAGGAGACATGTTCTGCTGCAGAGCAGATGGTTTCAAAATGAATGTTTTTGCTATTTGTGCGTCATGTTGGGCCAGGTGTTGCTTGCTTCTCTCACCCCTCCTTGTTCAGAACCTTGATGTTCTTTTCAACACACAATAAAAATTTAGAAGAGAATTCAGTCAGGATTCACATAGGTCACAATTTGGCCGTGCAGATAGTGTCAGCCTAGTTTCCCTTTTTGTTTCTGTTAGGTGGGTGATGTGTAGCTGTCCTTTCTCTCTTGGGTTTGATCCTTTCAACATGGACTGAAATTCACAGCCCTGGGCTCATCAAACACATATGGATGAAAAAAACCTCAACCCTTTTAAGCAGCACAAAATGTGGCAGTAGGATATTAAAGATAACAGGGTCAGGTTCCCCACAACATTGTATGTGGAAAGACTTGGGAATCCCTGTTGATCTTGCAGACACAGTGGTGTTACAGGAGAACAGGACTTTACAGAGAAACCCAGGGCTGTGAGTTCATTGTGAGGATTGCTGCAATGCTAGAAAAAATAAAAACTGAGTGAATTTGAGCGTAGTGCTGTTAGTGAGCTTTTAGTCAAGTAGTAATGATGGGTGAGGCTTGGCAGTGGAAGACATAAGGTTATATATGTATTGACACAGGAATGACACTGGAATGCTCATAGGAAAAGGGAGTTCTCTAGGGATGATGTTCAATGGGAAGTGAGCAAGGAAAAAGCACTGAAGTCTGTGGGTGATGAGGTGAAAGATGACCCTCAGCACCCAAGGCACTGCGCAGGACAGTTGGCATGGATCAGGGAGACTGGGGAGAAGGCAGAGAGGATGGATAATGGCAGCAACTGAGGGCATCCTGTTTCTTGGGCATTAACTGTAAAATAGAAATGGGATGAACAGCAAGTTCTTTTAGAATGAAAGGTACTATAATGCATTTATATGTTAATGAGAAGGAGCAGGAGGGGTGAAAATAGGAGCTGTCACCACAAGAAAATGTCATCGGGCATAGAGTTAGAGAAGTTGGTGCTAGAAAGTAAAATTTCCATGTTGTTTCCCCGGTAACAGGTGAGTGTGTTGAGGCTGGGAGATGTCCAGGCTGTGGAGTGAGACCTGGGAATAGAAGCTCATGTTTGTGTGTGCCATTTGTTTTGCACTCATTTTTAGAGTCCTAAAATAGATCTAATTTCCCTTAGTGTTACATAACATTGAGTCAAACCCAGCTTTTCAATATCTTTAATTAGTTTTAGCAATTAAATTTCTAGTTAAAAGATTTAAAGTAATGAATGCAGCTCTCCATCCTTGCAGAAAAGGCTCAGTGGTTACCTGCAGTGAGTGTGCAGGTGACTTTGACCAAAACTGATCCAAACCCTATTTCCTCTTGAACTAGACACGATGCTCCAGTGCAGGAGGTCCAAACTTTCCCATCCATGATGCTGGTGTCTTTCTGTGCCTTTATGTGTTCTGTTTATTTTCTGTGCCCATCTTCATGCTCCTGCAAGCTCTGGTGTAGCCTCCTGAGCTTTGGAGAGTTGGCAGTGGTTGCCTGTCCGTGGAGATCATCAGAGTTGGTGTCAATTTGATGTGGATTTGAACAAAGCTAGGCCTGCCAGGTTGGACAGAGAGTTACTTGCTTGAATTTCAAAATTTTGACTTCTGGTTTGATTCTTGCTTCAGGCATAATTTCAGATCTCTCATTTGAAGAGAAAATATCTTCCCTACCTGGCTGGAAGCCATGTCCAGGGCAATGCAGTATGATCCTCACTGGGAATACTTTTCATCTGCAGAAATTGTAGATGATGCGCATTCTTGTGCACATGCTTTGATAGTAAATAGTATCTGTACTTGTTATTGCTTTGTGCAGTACTGAGAAGTGCCTATCAGTATGATAGGTATGCATCAGGGAATAATTATAGCTTATGTGGACTATATAAATCTATATACGGCCTGCTGATCATGCAACAATGCATCTATTTTAGAAACTTTGTGCTCTATTGGAATAAATATTGTAAGGTCTTTGCTCTGGTTCTGAGTTATATTGATCTGTTAACACTTGAATAAAAATAGCGTTGTAGAAAATAATTTTTTGCAAACACATCTACAGCTGTATTTTTGTTAGTGTCAAAGAAAACCAACACAATGAGGGAGAGTTTTATTTCAAAAGTATAAAATGCTTGTAAATATTTTTTTTCTCTTTGAAATGCAAAACCATGCAAGGTCTTGCTCACATTTTTTATTTACTGTGAATTCAGCTTGTCTGTTCATCTAGCTCCTGTTCCCACTGGGGTTGTGCTGTTCACCCTACTGATGATAGGGAATAAGTTGTTTTTATTATATGCATATGGAGCGTCTTACATATAAAAAGCATTCAGTAGATACTTAGTAGTGGAGAACTGTTTTCAGACAGGTATGTTGTTCTGGAAAAGGAGAATCACATAGCCCAGATGAGTTACTCTTTAAGACTATCAGAAATAGTTATCATCAGCAGCATTTACAACCCTGCATGTGGGTGTTTTTTTTTATTTTGGATTTATCACTTTGTTTTGGATTTATCACTTTACCCAGATTGGACTGGATTCTCACCTGATGCAGAGTCCAGCTCCTCACAGGCAGTTATGTTGCTGTGACTGAGGTTCTCTAAACCCCTGCATGCTCTCACTGGATCTGCTTATCTGTGAGTGAGTTCTGGGGTCCTTCCCTTGTGACTGATATTCAGATCTGGGCTCTTCCTCACTTTCTCTTTACCAAATGTTGTTACTGATCCCGGGGTTCTTGGTTGAAACCTTTGGGTTACCTGCTGAATTAATTGGAATAAGGACAGAACTTTTAATAATAGGTTATATAATTATAACTTACCTTAAATATAAGTCACAATACATTTCTCAGTGATGTTGAAAAGGAACTGAGATGCTGAAGACCTGATGGCTAAGAAAGTAATAATGATGCGTATTTTGCATGGAGAGTTGTTTATATCTTGCAGCCATTTCTAGTCACCATTACACCTGTATAGAATATGGACAATAAAAATTTCAACAGGAATGAAGGAACAGGAGCATTGGTGTAATACCATTTTTGGTAAAAAAAAAGTTATTCAATAGAGGTCACTGTAGTGAGCAAAATCATCTCTTAGGACTCCTTACTATGTATTCACACAATAGACCTCATAGTGCTTGAGTAGCCACTCTGTTTAATTAATGGTATTTAAAAGGTTTAATCTGTGTGATTAATAGAATTTTAAAAATCCATAGCTAACTTTTGAAAGTGAATATGTTTGCTTTTTTATGAGGCATAATAATTTAATTGCTTCATGTTTTCCTGAGTTTCTTGCTGAGGGTAACTATGTACTAATAAAACAGATATGCCCAGGGCTGCTCCCTTCTGGTGTAGTGGCAATGTCCTGACTATTATTATTTTTGTTAACCTAAGCATATAGCTATATTCAATGAACATTTTGGAAATAGTGCTTGATTTCTGTTTACCTTCCAAATTGTTTTGGAGAGGGACGGTGGCTATGACTTACTCTAACAATTGCACAGTACAGATAATTGAGTTTCTCCTCCATGAATGTTTCTGGGCACTGTTAATTGTGGAGTGTAGACGCTGCTTGGAATTTTGTAGAATGTTACTTTGTGTGTCTTGGTACTTCTTAGGGTACATTTCGTTAGGGAAAATGCCTGGCTCTGTAGTTAGAAATGATGGAGTACACCCGATACAATCGAACTACTGCAAGTCCACAGTGAGTTGAAACGAGTGAGCTGTTATGTGAAGAACATTGCTTTGGAGATCTTTGATGAGCCTGCACTCACCCCTGCAGGCTGATGTAGCAGGATTGGAATGTCACAGAGTTAGTCAGGCTCATCAGACCCACTTGCTATAAACTCTTATTCATAGTGATGACATGATCACGTCTTACATTGGGTAACTTGTCGTGTCTGGTGTTTTCTCACTCTTGATGACACTTTGAGGCAGTTAAATGCTGCTGTAAAAATACTGGAGTCAGCTGAAAGTAGAGTGGATTTAGATATGCGGAATGAGATTCTTCGAGTTATTTGACCAAGGCATTGAGGTTAATGCTTCTCTGTCTACAATGGCACCATGGGACTTTATACACCCAGAAATGGTCAAGAACCTTCATTACTTTTTTCCTGCTGTGAGCTGGCAGCTTCAGTGAGCACACCACCTGTTCATTTGTGCTGGAACTTTGGGGCAGAGTAGAGCCAGAGGAGAAGAACCAATTACTGAAGTGCCAACAACCATTGGACATCACTTTGGGTTCCACCTGGAGGTTGTTCTGCATGGCCTCACTTTGCAGGTGAGGTCTGTCACAGTCACAGGACTGGGTGATGAAATTTGCAGCAGTGTGACAGCTTAAAATAACAGAGCAATCTGTTTGAATACTGAGGGTGTCTTGGCACACACAGGATTGTGCTTGTCTATGATTTATTGCATCACATAACTCTCCATATCAGATCTGCATGAAATTCAATTCCTTATCCTGGTGTAAACTTGTGTTGTGTAGGATCACAGTGAATAACAGAATATCTGTTAGAATAGCTCCAGGATGCTGCATTCTTATCCACAGAAACAAAGGCTATAGTTCTTCTAAAAATTTAAACAGAAATATTATCCAGCCTTTGACTCTAAAGCCTTTCTAAGAAGAATCCCAAATTTTCCATAACAACTAAAAAAAAATGTTTATGTAAAATATCTCCCTTCTAGAGATTTTTTTTAATTTGAAAAGTATCAAACAGGTCAAAATTGAAGTGTTTAATTTTGGGAAAGCTGCCAGCATTGAGTGGAGCATTCAGATCCCCATTTACCTCTAGGCTGTATCTGTTCCTGTCTCCAGGAGACACTGTTGTGCACTGTAGGAAAAAATATTTCAACTAAATAACATTGTCTTTGTAAGGAAATGGAAGCTTAGAGCACTCAAACTACAGCTCCTGGGGGACAGTAGCAATAGCTAGCAAGAATTCTGAGATAATTTCCCCCCTGCTTTTTTTTTTCACATCTACCTTCCTTCCTTCCATCCCTCCCTCCAGTGAACTCAAATTCTAAGGTAGCATTTGTATTTTGTATACTGGCAGATTTCACTGCTGCATTCTTGTCACAGAACATTTAAATATGCATGCTGCCTTTAATTTTAGTGCTGAAAGATTGTAGTGGGTATGATGATATGGGAATTTGGGCTCAGAAAATGGAAGATGTTTTAATGCTTCGGCTACATGTGAAGGTTTATCAGCCAGACTCTAAAAAGAGCAGAGCTGACTGGAGTACTGCTTTAAATGATCTGTTTCAGCAAATACACAGCCAGGATCTTCAAATGGCTAAGCATACAGATGGTGTTTGATGTCCAGAATGTGGCTGAAAATGTAGTTTATTCAGGATGAGAACAGGTATTACAGATCTATAGTACTACATTGTACGCATATATATACATGTCAGCAAGTTTCTTTGTCTGAATTGCCAAAACCTAAGGTTAACGAAGAAACATGTTAAAAATCATCTTATGGTTATTCCAGGTTGTATTTAATTATATTTAAGGAAATTTAAGTGATTTATCTCTGTGTTTTATTTCCCTGTGTGCTGGCAGTAGGCAGCCTGTCCCCTCACTGCCAGCATCTGACTGATTAATTGGTCTCTTGCTTGATCTGTTTTCCTTTTTGTTTATGGATAACTTGTTCTAGTGCTTTACCTTTTTAATATGGTAGCATCAAATTTGTTTAAGGTCTGTGAACTAATGTGGATTAAAAGTCAAGCAGCAGCAGGTCTAATACATAATTGATTTACCAGTAGGGCACAAAGAACTGATTCCTGTTCCTAGATAGGAAATGCCTTTTTTGTCCTATGCTGGTAGCCTAAGCTCTTAAATCTATGTTAAAGTGAATGGACTACTGGAAATTGCCCAGTTATCCATGTTAATATTTTTTAAGGGATTAATTTGCTGTTTGAGGCATAATGATTTTTATACGCAGACACACACCCACTGTTTGACACATTCCTGTTAGATTTCAATGCAGTTCTGTTCATCGGCAATTGAAGATGTCTTATCTTTAGAAAATGTGGTGCATTTTGAGTCTGTATCTGCATCCTGCTGTGACCCCACGCCTGGTAATACCTAACAAAAGATTTCGCTTGCTTAAACTATTTTTTTGTACAGGTGCAAGAGCTTTGTGACAGTCTCAACAACAGCATCCATTTGTGAATGGATAGGTTAGAAGAGACTGTGTCTGCTTATATTAGTATTGGCTCTGATTTTGTATCAGCTCGTCCTGTGTTGCTGAGGAATGACTCTTGCCTGTTCAGCTAGCGGAGGTAGAAGCTTGTTTACGGTTTAATGTTTAATGATACTCTCACTGAAGTGAGGAGCTGTCTATTTTCAGCCTCCCTCTGAGCTACACACGGTGGTCACAGCAGGGGCCTTTACGGCTGCAGCCTGCATGTTGTGGATGGCGGCTGCACGGCTGCAGCACTAATAGCAGGGATGGCCGGACAGTGCGGCACGATTCCCTCTTGCGGGGCTGAGGGGTGGGAGGCAAGAGACAGCATCAGGGCCTCTCTGCCTTCCATTCAGTCCACTCACGCATGCCGTATGCCATCATCCCTCTGCTGGGGATTTAGTTCTCTGGGTATCATCAACCACTAGCACTGGAGAGACAGGAGTAGAGGAAAGCAGAAAATTTAAGCCATGCTGCAAATCAGAATGTGGCTAAATCAGAAAAGTAGAATGGAAGGTGAGGTAGTGTCAGTGTCATATTTTCTGGAAGAATCCCTTTGCCCAGGATTCTTCTCCTGGGAAGCTGAGAAGCCTCAGAGAAAAAGGAAAACAATTATCTGATTTGCTTCTCCCGTGTTTTGCTGCTTTGGAATGTAGTTTGGAGATGGTTTACCATTTGGTGATTGTTTCATTGGTTTCATGTGAATTGTTTTGACTTATTGGCACAATTGACACTTATTATCAGTGTCAAGCCTGTGTCAAGACTCTGGAAGGAGTCACGAGTTTTCATTATTATCTTTTTAGCCTTCAGTAAGTATCCTTTCTGTATTCTTTAGTATAGTTTAGTATAGTATTCTTTAATATAATATAGTATCTTAATAAATTAGCCTTCTAAGAACATGCAGTTAGATTCATCATTCCTTCCTTCATCTGGGAACCATTCAAATACAGTAAGGGAGAGAGGGAGGATCTTTTTGCATACATTCTTATGCTTCCTGGAAAAAGTAGGTTACCCTGGTCTAGTGTATTGCATTGCACTTAAGATGGTACAATTTGAATAAGGTTCTAGCAGTAGAGCAATAAACATTTTGCAATCTCTAGTTATAAACATCTGAAGATGTTACATATGCAAAAGCAATATCTTTGTAAATAATGCTACACTTCGAAAAAAGACATATTTTCAAATGCAACCACCCTTTGTTATGCTGCTAGAGCTAAGAGCAGAGCAGCAAATTGTCAATTTCAAAAAGGAAATTGAACTTCTTTTGTCGAGGTGTGGTTAATGACTGGGGTTAATTTGACTGTTGCTGACTTTCTCTGGTCTGTGAGCTGCCCGTGTTGCCCTCTGACATTTCTGAAAAGCTGGGCTCACTGGTAGGTGCCAGAACTGGGGAGGCAGCTCGTTCCCCCCTTTTGGAAACTGAACTTGTTCAGTGTTGTGCAGACAGCTTTGGCAGTGGCAATGTTTTGTAATCCTGTTTCAAAGAGTGTGATGCATGAAATGTCAGGGTTTGCAGGTAAGGTAAGCCTTTGTTTAAATGGAGAAAGTCAAGCACATTTTTGACAGTAACTTGTTAAGATGAGTGACCTCAGCCAAACCAAAAAGCTTGAGTAACTTGCATAGTGTAAATATCAACATCTACCAGCAAATAATTTTTTAATTGCCTTTGAAGAGTCTGTCATCACACTGGTTACTTCTGCTGGTGAGGAATTTCAAAAATACCACAACTGTGATAAGTGGTTTGAGAAATACTGGATAAAGAGACTATTTAACCTCAGTGAGTTAATGTTTTTCATCAGTGTTTTTTAGAACTGTGTGCTCTTATATGGTTTCTTTATATTCAGAAGGAGCCTTCTGTGTTTCAGTTTGTTCCCATGGCCTCTGATCCTGTCATTGGGCATCACTGAAAAGAGCCTGGCTCCAGATTCTTATCCCTGCAGATATTATACCCTCCCTTCAGGTGTTTATGTACACTGCTGAGATTCCCTGAGTTTTCTCTCCTCCAGCTCTCTGTCTCTGTCCATATGAGAGATGCTCCAATCCCTGAGTCATCTTCCTGGCCCTTTGCTGGACTGTGTCCAGTATGTCTCTGTCTGCCTTGTACTGGGAAGCCCACCACTGGACCCTGCATTCCAGACAGTTTCAGAGTTGAGTTCTTTTCTCTGGGGGTATCCATTTGATGTGAGCTGAGGCTACTGTTGTTGTTTCTTGCTGAGAATACATTCACATGGGTTCTATCTGCATTTCTGGTTTTGATCTCCCAATTCCTTGCGCATGAATTTTCAAGAGTTTCCAAAGTGTGATTTTAAGAGATCCAACCAGCACATTTCTTCATTACTTGCATATCCTGATAGCTCAGCATACACATTAACCTTGTCCTAGATATGTATGGTAAAACATGTAACTATTTATTTTCCCAGTTGTCGTGAATCTCTGGTTTTACTGAAGATTTAGTCTATAGAAAGGACGTCTCTGTCCTCCAGAGACACCCATGCTTGTATGGCTTTACAAAGACAGATGTCTGTCTGAAGTTAGAATTCAACAACAATAATTTATGGTCCTCTAGAGTAATAACTTGAATGACAGTTCTCCCTCAAACAATATTGAAGCTCCCTGGACTCCCAGGCACATATTGCATGTGTGTACCACCAGCAGTCGTTCAGGAGTGCAGAAGAAGAGGGAAGCTGGAGTTAGCATGCAGGAAGTCATATTTTTTCAGGGACCTTTGTAAAGATAAAGTGTAGCTGAGCAGTTCAGACTAAGGCTTTCTTTAAAGCTGAAAGGCTGAAATAAATCTTCATTCTGTACTATGATGAAGATATTGGAACTCTTTTTGGAACTCAGATTTGTTCTGTGGGGAACTGACCTCTTGAAACTATGAATGCTGCATAGTTCATGATACCTCTACTCTTAATACAATATAATACTTATTAATGGATCTCAAGTCAGTTATTCAATTTCCTCAGTAATTTAAAGCTTAATTATGCTGCATTCTAGATCTCAGTGGCTGTCCTCTGATTTTTCTCAAATCACTATCACTCCAATTTTACGGTTCAGTTCAATTCTCAGGATTGTCATTTGCATGGAGTGACAGATTAAAATTGGATGGCTAAAATGATTATGGCTCTTAGTGCTTACTGCAGTGATGGAGATTGATTCCTCATAGTATGAGGAAACACATGGCTCATTAAATAACTCTTGAAACTCTATAGTTTTCAGTTTATTGTATTGTTGTAAATTGAAACTTACAAAGGGCTAATCCAATTTTAATGCATCTTGTCTGAAACTGAGAATTGCATTTTTGGAGGAGCTTTAAATAATAAATTTGTAGGCACCAGTTTAGAAGTTCTCAATTTCCAGGGGAGAAAAAGTGAATATTATGGTAGGAGAAATGGTATCTTTTAACTCAGTAACTTACTCTCATTGAATAGCTATGCGGGGGTATTTGAAAACATGCATTTTTGCCTTTGTGCAGGGTCTTTCTTCACCTTATCCATCAGCGACCTGTGTGCCCCATTGCTTGGACAGGTTCAGATTAACTTCTTGCAAATTTTGACAGAAGTCAATCCTGCACTGAAAATCCTTAGGCTGGGTCTGGTCCTAGGAAATTGTCAGCTGGAATGATACATGAAATTACATGGAAGATATAGGATTTGGTGTTTATTTACCCTATTTGAGTTCAGGTTTGCACCTAAAATCAGTCTTGACATGTGACTGTAAAACATGGGTCCTCCATGCAGGAATACTTTCTATTTCTCTTTCCTTACCTTCCTGTGAAAGTTTTGAAAAGGGGCTACAGAAGGAACAAGATGAATGATTTTGTGGATCATAGTAGTATCTTGATATCTCTCCTTTAATTGCTTTTTTATTTAATTTCTTCTGCTCCTCACTTTTATCTTATTTCTATGGTTTCAGCCTTGTTTCTTTCAATACCCATCTTAACATTATCCTAGCATATCCCTTTGTTCCCAGGTGCTGTTTAACCTGCTCGTATTTGAAAGTGGTCAGGTACAAGGAAGGGGGGTGGTATCTGATAGCTACTAATGCTTCTCTTTGAAGTGTCCTCAGGCCTGTGGGAAGCTATCTGCATGATGAAAAGCATCCTGACAGTAATCCTGTAGTCAGCAGTTTGGCAGCGACCAGGGGCTGTTTGGACAGTCTCACTGACAAAAAGAGGGCGACTTCAGGACAGGGGTGGTACAAGCTGAGATGCTGGTGTGGCATTTCAGCTCTTGCTATGCAGTCTCTGGCCAAAGAGTTCTGCCTTCAGGAGCTGGAGGATGGAATCTTTTATGGACAGTAATTTTCCACATTATTTTTATTCCACCAGTGTTATGAAAGTATTGCCACTGTATTTATGCACAGCAATTTGCAGTATAGGGTTTTTTTCTCTTTGTCTGTAATCTTAATCTAATAAGACACTCACAAGCTGCCTGGAAAACAGACTTTTTTTTTTCCCTATGGGAATTTCCATAGAAGAAAGCACCATCTGATAATTGTCTATTGTAAAGAATAATTTTCATCGCAGGGTAGAAAACAGAACAGAAGGAAGAAGGACCTACTTCTACCCTCCTCCTTACTCTCTTTCTGGCTTTGCTTATTTGGAAAATAGCATCAGGCTGTGAAATTTTGGAGTTCCTTTCCCTGTCTTTAATATCTCACATTCCAAATTAAGTGTTAGAAAAAAGGCAGTGCTGATCCTTGAAAACAGTATTGTCCTTGAAAAACAGCATTTTGAATTTCTTCTTTAAAATTAAAGCCTTAATCTTCAAGGTTTAAACTAAACAAATAGGGCAAGGACCAATGTTCAAAACCCCAAGTCCCCTGTCAAAATGAAAAAAATTTCTAAAAGAATTTCCAATTTCTAATTAGAGACTTAAATGAGGTCAAAACCTCTTGAAGGTAATTTGTAAAGAAATAAAGTAATTTATAATTAAAGTGAAGGTTTTGCATAAAATAATTTCTTTATCAAGCCCACCTAATTAAAAATTGGAGTGATATAATCCCTTTATCCAAACAGTGAAAGCACAAAATCTATGTAGGTTTTAAATTTTATTATATTTATATATAAGCATGCGGACATATAGGGTCAAATAAATTTTAAATCCCACCTAATTAATTTAAACAATATATAATTTTTATGAGTAGCATATTGAAATGAAAAGTGGAAGACTATTTAAAATTAAAACAGATACTTCAGTAAAAAAAGCAATATTCTCACTGGATGGGTACCATCTCTCTTCTCTTTTCATTCAACTTAACATATTTCTATATGAGTTGTAAGATAAAATGACTAATAGAAATGAAAAGGACTGCCAAAAGTCAAATTGCTTCATTGGAAGCTTCTTAGCCAAATGACAACATCCAGTTCTAGATAATTAAATCTTATTTTGTAGGAATATCACTGAATGATGCAATTTGCCTTTAGGTACTGTCCTTTTGGTTGAACACAGTAACAAAAATTTATTTGGACACTTTTTGTTTGTCTTAGAAATGGTTCAACATTGTGTAATAAAAATGAAAAGCTCAGATTAGGAGAAAACAGCATGTTAGTCTTACAGAGGGAAATCACTAGTGCAGCTGTTCCAGGGTCAAGCAAAATTTCACCACCTGAGTCTTCTTTTTTGGATCTGAACCTTAAAATAGCCTTGATAGAGAGGTACAGAGGGAAGGTCTCCTATTGTTAGACAAGCTGAAGCTTAGCTTCTTGAGAATTTACTGATTTTCTCAAATTGACTTAGGGTGCCAGTCTTGTTGCATGTTTGGTGATTCAAAGCTGTCTACCAGCTTCCAATCTAGTTGTGTTCCTGGTCAGCTTTCTCCCCTTTGTTTTGGTGTCAACATTGTTGTTTGTTTTGCAAGGTTCTTTCCTCACTTTCCTCACCTGTTATTTATTTTCTCTGGTGTGTTCAGCATCTGTTTCCTTAAAAAAATCCAACCCAAATTCTTTCAGATGCCAAATATTCACTTTACAGTCTCCTAATCATCCAATCTCACCACTGGTTCCAGTCATGTCTTGAGCGTAGGTGACCAGTCTTGACATAAAGTTTGTTGGTTTGAGGCATTGCAAGTCCTCATGTCATGGATGGATGCTGGCAGGACGTTTGGTATTAGGAATGCTGGTTTTTTTCCTACCTTTGGTGAAAGTTACAGTTTGGTAGCAATATGGGTGTCCTTTCCTGATGTAGATGGCAGTGACTCAGTTCCTCTGGTAGTTCACCTCTTGGATAAGGATGTGAACTATTCCTTCTAGTCAAAGTCTTTTCTTTCCATGAGTTTCCATAGTTTTCTCTTTAACATGCTCAAAATGAAGTTTAGTTCTGATGCATTTTGAAGAACACAATGTTTCAGTTTCTTTCTAGTGGAGCTTTCCATTATGAAGATACTATTTTGGTTCATTAAAATATTTTTTTTCTCACAGAAGTACTTGATTTAGCAGAAAAGCTGAAGGAGGACTAATGTATTATCTTGAGGAATAAGTCTTAAGTCATTAAAGATATTAATAATTCTATGCTTTCTTTGAACTTGAAATTTGTGTTATGAAGATACAGCTTTAACTTTGTAACCTCTTGTTGTCTGCAGATGCAACAGCCTGAATTCATCAGAGCACTCAAGTGCAGCCTTAAGTAAAGGGTGTGAGGATATTCATTATGTTTGTCTGGACTGTCCTTTGAAGGACATCTCTAGATTGTCTGAAAAAACGGTGTATCTGCACATAAGGACAGCAAACCCTCAAAAATAACCCTAGAGCACACATGCTCAAGCACTCTCTTGATGTCAGTATGTGGCAAGATGTGTCCAGACAGTCTGTTTGCTGTAGATGTGCAGCATACTTTTAAGGCTCTGATGACAATGAGCTGCCAAAGCACCTTTGGGCACACAGTGGACTCAGCAGTTTCTGAGACTACACTTCTAAAAACTGTGCAAACAAATTTGATTACAGTACTGAGTTCACAACTAGGAGGGCTGCTTCATTAAAAGTAGACTTCAGAGATTTAAATGTAGACACGATGCTCAAGGAGACACGTGAAGAATGCTGTGGCCTTTAAGAAGTTCTTTGAATTTCTGCATTTGGTAAAGATAAAAAGATGGGTCATTTTTATGATAACAGTCCTGACACCATTAAGAAGACTCACATTGGTTTCAGTAGGAATTTGCCCCTTTCTTCCCATAAGTACTGTTGAAAATGTCCTGAACTGGTTTTGGTGTTACTGCCTGTGCTATAAGAGTTCCTTAAGGCCAGAGTGGAGCAGGGGACCCTCGGTGAAACCCTGAGAGCTGGCTCAGGTGACGGCTGAGCCCACCACAGGGTGCAACGTGGTGTCTGGCAAGTGGAAACCTGGCTTCTTCGTGCGTGCCAAGGGTGGTAGCAGGCAACAGCAGCTGGGTACTTGGAGAGAAAGCTTGTAAAGATAGTTTGTATAAATTATGGTTGGCAGAGAGGTTAGAATTGGTGTGCTGCGAGTGCACAGAACCATTTCACAGGAGTTGGAAACCCAGAGGGGGTTTGTTCTGTGACGCTGCCAGTGCAGTGGTAGTCCCCCAGGGCTGCAGAGAGTAGTGTAGGGGTTTGCCTCTTCCTTGGCTGTTAATTGTCGCTTGCAAGCCTCGTGTCATGGGGCCTGTGGTCTCCGATAAAAACTGCCTGCTTGTCTGTGTCTATGCCATGGCCATGTCACAAGCTGTGCTCACCAGAGAAAGTAAAAAGTTATGGTCTGCTGCTGAAGCAGAGGTTACAGTGAATGTGAAGAAAAATCCACCCACTGTATAGACATAATTAGTTCTTTTTTTCAGTTTGGTAATACCCCATCAGATTTATTACTCTTCCAGTCAGAAGCACAGCTCACTTTACAGCTGATCTCCATTTCTTACTGTTTTCTGGCAAGAGATTCCTTTTACTTAGAATTCATGTGATTCATGGGTTACAGGCTCATCTGTTGAAGTACAGTGTGTCTGCAGAGGCAGTTGTGACTGCCACTGTGCTTGTAATCTAATCTCCATAAATCCCCAGAAGAATCACTGATTTGAAAGAAATTCCTACCTGCTGTTTATGTAAGGATGACCATCTGTCTGGCAAATCCCCATGTGGAAATCAGGTACATCTGAGAAGAGCAAGACAACCTTCTGACACCTGTTTCTCCAGCAGATGTAGCTGCTTATTCTGCTTTTTTATTTTTCAGCAGGTGCTTTTGGGATTTGCTTTTGGATCTACTTTCAGCAGCTTTTGAATACTAGTTTAAGCACTGTATACAGTGCAGTATCATTCTGACAAAATCACCCTTTCTGGTTTTTGGCACAAATTTTTGGGGGTGCTAATGACACGTTAGGAACTGCTTCTGAATCTGGGCACCTTGGTTCAGTCACAGAGACTGATAAATACCCATCTTCTTTAGTTCCAGAAAATGCTTTCAGAATTTCTGAGAAACACTGAAACAAACTGGCTTTTAAGATCAAGTGGCATCTTCAGTTTGAGGATCATTACACATATATTTGTGATCCTCCATGTAAATGGTTTCCAAGATGCTGGAAAAGATGTGTCAGAGTGGTAGCTTTTAAGGATAATCTTTTTGTCTGCTGGAAATTTTATATCTTTAAAAAGATACAGAGCATTCTGAGGCCACATTAGAATACAAATGCCATTGGCAGTCTGCTCTGAATCTGTGTTTGTACATGCCAGTTTGCCTATTGAGATGCTCTTATTCACAAATTATCCTCAGTTTCTGTGTGACTCTCAGCTCTGCTGAGATTTCTGCAGCTCTGTGTGCTCTTTTGTGCATGGTATGCAGCGTGGAGCAGCTGATTTCTTTGCTGGAGAACCAGCTGTGATAATCCAAATAAACACAACCTTCTGTAGATTAATTGTATCTCCTGTAACTAAAGGTTAAGGTGTCATCCGGTGATTTATCCTTCCCAAATGGATTTGTTGGATCACTGTGATGCAAAAATAATTTACTACCTTTTGCACATCATAGCTGTGTACTCAGAATGGTGTTTGGGGATTTACAATACTGAACAGGGTGAGTTATGTGTCAAATTGCCAACCATCCTGTTTGACATTTAGTTAGTGCTGACAGGAACTGTGCATTTAGCAGAATGAGGTTTCTGCAGCAATCTTTTGATAGGATTGTTTTCTTTCAAAGCTGCTGTTAATCAAAAGTTTCTGGAGAAAAGCTGCAAAACAGACCATTGATTGCATTGACTTGTGCTCTGGCCAGCCAGATGTGAATAGTGTGTTGTGGTTGTCATCCTCCCTGTAAATTATTGTCAAGGTGCTGCCTCCTTGATGGAAAATCCAGCAAGCTGTTAGAATTTGAAGGCAAGAGGTACCTTGCTGTAAAGAGCCCCTGGGTTAGGCATGCCTGACAGGATGTGGATGGATCTTTGGAGAGGAGTAAGTGACTCGTACTTCGTTATTCCCACAGGGCTAAACACATTCACAGAGCTACAGAGGTTCTGTAGAAAGTAGATGTATATTCCTGTCTGGAAACATTTAATGAAAGATTTCCTTCCTGCAGTTTCTGCTTTCCTTTTTTGACAGTTCTTGATTGGCTGGAATAGTTTATAATTCTTTTCTTGGCTATTTTGTTGGTTTGTGCTGTATGACTCTATACTTCAAGTGGTGCTTTGCAGATTACATCGAGGCTGCTGGGTGCTTCTATAGGGCCTCCTCTCTTGTCTCCAGAGGATGCAAAATAGGTCTGTTAGCAGAAAGCACTATGTCAGACCATTTGATTGCCTCCTTTTGAGTCTCTGATCCCAGTGGCGCAGACCTGAAGTTGCCTTTTTTGCATCCACATAGGAGGAGGAAGAAAGGAGGAAGAGGAGGAGGTGTAGCTGGAAAGGATATCCTCGCTTGTTACCTGTACGGTCAAGCAGGAGCTGCTGCTGCAGCAAGGAACCTGGTTATGATCTAAGTGACTGCCATGGCTGCCTATGCTGTGTCACCTGATCATTTAAGCTTGAAATGAAAGCCATTAATTTAGGGAGTCTGTGTAACTAGGAGAAGGTTCTGACCTAAGCCACGAAAACAAAAGGGAGCATGCATCAACTGCACCTGTTTGCCCCTCTTTCCTCCTTCCTCAGTGGTGCAACTCTAGGAATCATAGGAGCTGGCTTATTGCATTGTTTGTGCAAATGATCAACCAGGCAAAGACAAAATAAGGACAACACAAAGAATTTAGCAAATCTATTCCAGGACAGAGTGGCTGCCCTCCTGGAACTGCCAAACCCTGTGGCATATTCTCTTGACTTAGAAATTGAAAATGCATATCAGAATCTGTTCCTAGTGAGTTATCTGCCCCTTGTGATTTTCAGCAAGTAAAAAGAAAAGCCATTGCTTCAATACAGATATGCTATCCTTACATTTAAGTTCCCAGAAGGCCTCTGACTATGTGACAAGAATTACTGTCATGGATATTACATAACGGTTTGTGCATACTGTTTAATGCAGCCTCAGTTTTATGAAATATAGATAATATTGGAGACATTCTGAATAGTAGCTTAGATTTACACTTTCTTTTTAAGGAGGAGACAAGGGACATTTTTAGCACTCTTCAATGACATTGGAAGGGTTGAGATTGTTACTATTAAAAATGAATAAAATCCATAGAAGTGGAAAAGAGAAAAATACCTTGTATAGATGGATTATGGGCAAATCATAAATGTTTAAAGCATTTCTGGAGGTTGGAAATGCTGTGCTTTTATTTGAATAGCAAAGTTATCCCAGCACACTTAGGCTGTCCAAGGTGTGGTGCTCCTTGGTGTGGAAGGTTGGAACTCAACTGAGAGGATGCAGTTTTGAATAACCTTTCTTCTTGTTAAAAGTTTTTTTATTAGGATGAAGGCATTCAGGAAAAAACAAAAAGTTATTAGGTGCATATGCTACATATGGTAAGAATTGGCTCAAATTTTGTGTATTTGTTTTGTGACACACAGGACAGCTTTCCAGCTCGGTTTGGAGGAATACATTTTGTCAATCAGCCGTGGTATATCCATGCCCTCTACACAGTTATCCGGCCCTTTCTGAAGGAGAAGACACGGAAAAGGGTATTCTTCTTTTTAATTGTCCATTTCCTGGCAGTTGTCATCTGCAGATGTATCATACTCTAATAAAGTAGATTAACATGAGATATCAGCTTGCTATTGGTGGAAAATGTTTAAATATATCTGTGTTGTACAGGGTACCTTCAACTGTTTTAGAAACTTATACAACATTATCCTTTAAGGATGCAGTCAAGCAGTGCACTTAAATGTATTTTAAAATGTAAGCGTATGCTTGCTCCTAGGGGTTATATAAAAATACTGCCAACATTACAGTTTCTATTAAGTTTGTATTCAATTCAGTTCTGTTCAATTTCTGTTAAATTATTTGTGTCTTTCTTTTAAAACAGAGTTAGTGACTACAAAGTCCTTTCCTAGTGTGCTTTCCTTGACATTAGCATGAGCTAAAATACCCAGCTGGCATCTACTAGTATTAGTTTGCAAATACTAATTTGAATGAAAACCAATAAAAGGTAATTTGTGTGCATGCCTCTGTGCATAAGCATGAGCAGCCTCTGAGATGTTGCTGAATTTGTACCATTTGCATCAGTGCAATTAAATTAGAGCTTGGTGGAGATAGCGTATAGAATGATATTATTTCTGTAACAGGAGATTTGTCATCCAGGAAAACACAATCAACATCATGCACAACGGCACTACAAAGAACATGGTGATTTTTTTCCAATGGAATCAGCTCCTTAAGCAGCTCTGTATTTTTTCTCCTCAAACACACTCTGCAAGGCCACAATAATCCTTGGTGTTGAGCTGTTTTTTACTGACAGATTATGCTTGAGAGGCCTGTGGTATTTACAGATTTTGAACTATAGATCACAAAGCCTTTTATGTAATATCTGTTATAAATATGCAAATGAAGCCCCATTTTGCAGGATTCAGTTGCACTCTGTTGACTGCAGCTTCTGCAAAGAACATTGTAGTGCCAGATATGTCTGAGGCCTTTTCAACTCAAGTGCTGCATATGCATAACTAGGGAGTAAAGTGCAGCTCATGGGAGGGTTACAGCATTAAAAATAAGTGCAAGGCAGTTGAACATGGAGGCTTATCAGTTAGCATCTAAATTTTTATTTAGACACCTGAATAAATGGCATGTATTTTCAGAAATGCTGACTTTTTACAACTGGTTTTTGTCAATACCAAATACCTATAAAAAGTAGTCAGGTGCTTAAATATTGATTTACAGTTCTAAACATAGTGTCAAAATGTGGAAGTTATGACCAGCACATAAAATTTAAAATCAGATTTAAAAAAAAATTATTAGATGCAGAACAAATGATTGGGAAAAAAAACCCTCAAACCCAAGAGAATTCTTTAGATTTTTATCAGGCTTATTATTTATCTGTTGTTTTTATCCTGAATTATGTATTTTTTTAATTTGTCATGTAGATTTGCAAGTGATAGTTACATTCAGATAAATGCAGCACTAGGCATACATTAAAAAATTGCTAAGAAGTGAAACTCTTAGCTATAAAGGCACCATAAAGCAAATAATGTTCACCATTAATAAATGTTCTTTCACAAAAGGATAAATTCCTTTCTGGGACAGAAGAAAATCAGTGGTTTTGCACAGTCATATTAATTTTCCTGGGTCTACAGCTGACTGGAAGGTGGTCTGAAGTAAGCAATAAAAGACAAGTATATATTTGGTCTTTGTCTTTCTGCCTTTTGAATTTAACTCTTATAAATCATGCTAAGGGTACAACTGCCCAGAGGAGTCCCTACAAGGTGAAGTGGAACATGAAAGATCTCTGAGGGGAAACACTAAAGTTAAATGTAAACATAAATACAAATATTCATATCACACCATACTAATATACAGATATATGTGTATAGTATATACGAATATCAGTCTACCAAAACATTGGTGAAAAATATCAAATAGTCCATCAGCTATTCCCTCAGTGTTGTCACAGTGGTTTCCTGTTATCACTTACTTCATGTATTGTCAAGTATAAGTTGCAGTTACTGGTATGTCTAGATTAAGGAGGAAAATATTTCCAGCACTGTTATCATTACACTGTACAATTTATCTTATTTATAGAACTCATGGCTGCATGCTGAAAGTCAAAATATATTCCTTGTTTATATGGTGACTGTTATTTTTATTCATTTGTTATAATCTTAATTTATTCACTTAATTCAGAGGATTAGGGAGAGCAATTGACAGGACATTAACAAGGCAGTTTGTCTAGCTAATATTCTGTCCATCTAGCTACCAGACACCAGTTCTTACCCTCCCGAAGTCCCTTTCCCTGCACACATTTTAAGTTATTTATGCTTTAATCACTTTGGAGATTTATGAACAGAGTATGACCATGCTTAAGGCAGAGATGATGTGTGCCTTCCTCTGCTAGCCTAACACAACCAGAATGTTTAAATTGTACAACATCCTCCTAATAATGATAATGTCATTTGCACTTTGATGTTTTTTGGTGATACCACTGTGTTTTTACCTGCATGCCTACATACAGATATTCCTGCATGGTAACAACCTCAACAGCCTGCATCAGCTCATACACCCTGAGATCCTGCCTTCAGAGTTTGGAGGAATGTTGCCCCCCTATGACATGGGCACGTGGGCAAGAACACTGCTCGACCATGAATACGATGATGACAGTGAATGCAACGCGGACTCCTACAACACTCCTGCGAAGGATATAGAAAAGGACCTCTCTCCCAAATCCATGAAAAGGTGAGTTAAAGGTACTGCTGTCTTCTGGTTTTGCCATAAGGTTAACATTTGCCTTCTTCCTCTTTTATGAGAAGCTGTGGTGGTTCAGTCTATCATATAAGAAGACAATTGTTTTTTTTCTCTTTCTTAAAAAGATCAGTGTTGATGAGAGATCATGGCTGTGATTATTACACATGTGAGTTGCGAACTCAGTGCAGTTGATTTTTTTCTGTGGTGCCATATAGGTTGTATACACAGCACTGTCTTTGCAATAAGCTGCTATCTCACCTCAGCCTACAGTACTTATTAGAGAAACAATGCTAGCTGGAGTGAGCCTCCATGCAGAGGGTAAATTTGGGCCAATTATCTTTCTGGGTGGTGATGTTAGCTCTCATCTTCCTCTATCTCATAGCCCACTGCCTGGTATCCACCAGTCTGTAGGTGCCAGGACATTTATGGCATCTTAACCTTCAGTCACAGTGACTGCATGCCTGAGAAGATAAGAGGGGAACCAGGACCAAAATCAGTGCCAATTCTTGTACTCAAGTCTGGTAAACATTCTGACATTGTGATATTCTTCTCTTTGAGTGTAATTGCTTGCCCCATTTTACCATTCAAAATAAAGCATAGGAAGAGCTTAGTTACCTCTTCAGTAGCTATGGAAGCAGTGAGGTCATTAACTTGGAAGGAGTGAATCTGATCCAAGCTTGCCAGAGCAGTAGGAGAGAAAAGGGTAAAGATTACAACTGTGATAGAAAAGGTAGCAGAAAGGGCAGCAAAAGTCAGAGTGGTGCTTATAAGGGACAGGCCTATCAATGGATCAGAAAAGAACAAACAAGGCAGAAACCAATATATAAAGTCATTAAAATTCAGTTAGGATATGCTAGGCTAGGAACCCAGTTTCAGGAGATAGCATGTGATGCAGAAGGAAAGAAACTCTGGAAACAGATCAAACAGGATAAAATATTTTCAGATTTTTCAGCCAGGAAGATTATTTTGGCTGGAAAATATTGCCTGGAAAGGATAGTGTGGTTTAAAAAGGAGTTATTTTTGTGGAAACAGAGGAGAAAACATAAGATTACTATAGGAGATTGAAAAAAAAAAAAAAAAAACCCAATGAAGTTTAAGGATTTTGTGTTGAAAAACCTCTACTTTATTGAAAGTGGGAAATAGCAAGAAACTGGATAGGAATGAGCTAGGATAAGAAGTTAAAAAAGGTTCTGAAACTATATGACAGGGCTGCTGGAATGGCTGCAAACCTGGTCTCAAATTCCCAGTGAGGGAGCTTTGGCCCTGAATTCCCAGAGCCTCCAAAATCCCCAATGCCCAGATATATGAAGTTAGAAATGTGTAACTAACACAATTAATGGGAAAAATGGGACAGATAAAAAGAGCAAGGGGAGGGGAAAGGTGAGCAATACACTTATATATGATTTGCTCATAATACAAGAATTTTGAGACAATATAGAAGCTGTCTTAGACAGAAGGATGGAATTAAAAAACTGAAATGCAGAAGGCTTTCTGCTGTAAAATGATGTGGTGAGAGTAAATAACTTCATCCAAGGGTGCAACAAAATGAAATATGAGAAGGCCTGTGACAAGTCCTTTTGGAGTATCCTGTTTGGAGCAGTCTTCCAGATTGTCCTGGACAAGCTTATTACTAAGTGGAAAAGCAGCGAGTTGACCAGATTCTTCATTCTTTCTCAAATAAGTTTTATTTTCATTTAACTTGTTCTTGAAAACTCTTTCCATACAGTATTACACTTCAGTGTAAGCTTCAAACTGATATTCTTTCATTCTGGTTGAACTAACACAGTAGGAGACCTAGTGCAGAAAATAAACATGTTGAAATCTGTATCTATATAATATTATGCTAAAATTTCTTCACCTTCTATGTATTCCTTCTCAGTTTGCATGCCTCCAGCATCTGCTGGAATCCTTGTTCCCTGCTGCTGGACATAAAAAGTACTAAGTAGACTTATTCTGCTAGTACTAAGACTGACAGAAAGTCCCAAGACTTCAGTGTACTAATGCACAGACTCTGCTAAAGTATGAATAGAAAAGTGACGATAAAACAGATAAACTCTATTTCATTAAAAATTAAATTTAACTTGTATTCAGCAACTGATGGGTTGTTTCAGTTTAAACCCACAGTCAGTACATGTTAGTTTATACATTTTTTAATATATTAAAAACTGTGACTAAGGCAATGACAAGTGCTTAGCTTAGAAATTTCATAAGCATCTAGCAGATCTCCAACAATTACCTTGTTTAATTTGGCTTACCATTTTAAAATTCATTTACTTCCTGAAAGAATGTCTTTCTAAAACCAAACTGCTACTGAGAATTCATTTTTTTCTACCCCCATTTCTTTTTCCCCCAATATGAACCACTGATATTCCTCCAGATCTCCTTCAATTTTTGGTGAATTGAATGACCTCACCTTGAAAGGAAGATTGATTGGGAGGAGGATGATGGGTATAAGGAGGATTTAATGCCACCTGTAGCACAGACCTCTGGAGAGAACTTGTTTTTGTCATCTGGCCATATTGCAGCTGTCTCAGCAGTCAGGCTTAGCCTGTGGCTGTGTTCACCTGTGGCTGTCATCCTGAGGCACCCAGCTGGAGACCTGCATCTTCCTGTCACCTAACACAGCAGGGCAGGTGTCTGTGTTGATAAACTTTGCAGAGGAGCTGTGATTTGGTTCCTCAGCTCTACAATGGGACTTTGTAGTATAACTCTGGCCCACTGTGTTTTCTCAGAATATATTCAGTAATGTCTGTAAATTTATCTGGGAGATGTAGGCAGAAAAGAAGAAGCTATAGACTTAAACAAATGTTTTTCCTTTCACATACCTTCATTTGTGAACTGCTGCTGAATGGGATGAAGCATGACAGTAAATTTCTGTTTAAAACTGAGTGCAAACTATATCTCCTTCTTCTTCAAGGCATTTAGGCATCTGAGTTTACAAACCATAGATCAGGATTTGTGCAGTTGGATTTTCACACCTCCCTTGGTATTGGCAGTTTCAGAGGCCCTGGGAATTTATGGCCAAAGCTTCCTCACTGGGAACTGGAGGCCAGGTTTGCAGCCATTCCGGCTGCCCTTCAGTTCTCCCCAGATGAGAACTGGAAACCCTGTCTGCTCAATCACTGGCAGACAAGGAAAAGGCTCCGTTTTAGCACTTGCATCCAGCTGGCAAACCTTTGAAGTTAATTTGCTTCCACAGCAATTTTTATCATGATGAACTGGATTTTCCATGAGTGCAGCTTTCCACCAGCAGATTTTCAATCAGTTTTGCAGTGGCACGGTACCTTGTGAAGATTTTAAGAAAGCATTTTTAATTCAGTGGTTTAGTTTTCTGCCTGAGGAACTGACTAGTGTTCAGGATAAGTATTATTGAACACTCTTAATTTAAAAAGTTTAAATGATGCTTATCGCAAGAGAGAGGGTCATATTTTTAAAGTTAATTTTCTTGATTTTAGTATTAGTATGAGAATGGGATAAATATTGTTAGAAAATATCCTGGTGTCTAAAGTTTTCACCCAAGCTTTAAATCAATGCTTTTCTTGTGTTTTTGTAACCTTTCTTTAAATTTTTTTGAGAAAGCCCTTATCAGCCTCATTCATTGGTTTCACTGGAGAATGCCAGTTTATAAGAGGAGGGGATTGACCCCATATGCTTATCTTAGGAAAGGTTAGAATTTGTAAAGGTTTTTCTCTGCACTGTAACCCTGTAAATGGGCAAATTTGTAGCAATGTGCAGTGTGCTGCAGGCACAGTGTGCTTTCACTGATCAAAAATAAACGCCTGCATTGTAGAGATGTACACATGCTCTTTAGTCATCTCAAATCTTTACAGAAGGAAAGAGAAGTCGGCATTTCCTGCTTGAGATTTTTCTCACTAAAGAAAGCATCTAACCTGGGTTGCATTTACTGTGGCCCAGAAGTGGCTGCATTTTTATGAGCTGAGCCCTGGCTGATGTGAGACCCCATCTTAACACTCCAGGCTTGGTTTTCAATGGAACATTTTAATTTTGCTGAGGACTTGGTTTTCCTCTTTGCGTCTCACATATGGCTGTTTCAGGGCACTGGTATCATGTTAGGCTTCTGGGCTGAATCAGAGAATCTAGAGAAATTTTACAATCATCGGTGAATTTACCCGGCCTTGTTCAGTTGAGCTGAAAAGTGGGTTTGACGCATTTGTGCTGCTTCAGAAATCCTGCTAACCATGGCACCATTCCTAGGTTTGACTTAGGATCTCACGCTGTTGAATTGAGATGCTATTCAGAAAAGGAGCAACCTGTGCTTCCAGCTAACACATCCTGCTAATTGCAGTGTGTGATTAGCCAGCTGGGTGGCTGAATTGTACCTTCTTTGCCAGCCCACTGCTCTATAATCTTCTGGAGAGACAATCAGTGCTTAAGTCACTACCAAGGACAGCTTATTTTGCTCTTGTGCGTGGAGGATACTCCCTGCTTCACAATTTCACTGAAGAGAGAATCCACTTTATTCCACCTTTTGCTCCCATATTTACAGCTCAGCACTGAGCCCTTTAAAGCCCTATTATCCCTTATGAGGGTATTTCCTGATGATTTGCAATGATCAGATGCTTGGGTAATGCTGTACCCTTATTTTTAAACCCCGACAGAAATTAAAATAAACAAAAGAAAGCTGAGGTTTACCCTCATTTGTCTTGATCTAGAAATGTCACATAAACATGTTGTCCCTCTGCAGGTCTCAGTCAGTTGTGGATCCTGGGGTGCTGAAACGCATGGATAAGAATGAGGAAGAAAACATGCAGCCCTTGCTTTCACTTGACTAACAGTTTTTGAGCATTGGACATGAATTGAGGTGGAAGGCACTGCCTCTCAGCAACAAGAAAATCACTGATAAAGAGTGTAACAGCTGGAACCCTATTTACTCATGTTAATGTAGCATATTGGCAGCAGGTGTTACTATTCTGCCGGAATTCTGGAAGCCCTTCGGTGAGAAAGTGGAGAAAAAAAAGAAAATTAAATAAAAAAAAAGGAATCAATAATTTATTCTGTAAGTGCCAACTTGTTTGTAAATACAATATAATCCTCCAATTTTACTTTGTAAGTTATGATAAACAAGTGCTATGGAAATGAGTGACTATTAAATGTGTCAGTGAAGTGCACCATAAAAAAGAGAAGAAAACGTGTGTGTTCTCACATGCACACACACACATGCACAGAGAGAAACATACTGAACAAAGGAAAACATCAAAGGCGATTAAGTGTTGTCCTTCCCATGGGAAGCCAACTAGTACATTGACTGCTGGATTTTTTTCTGCGATGATCACATAGTGTGCTAAGATAAAGAGGGAATATGGCTTTGGGAGATGCTGTAATCAGTGCAATCTTTCCTAACTGTGGGAATTGGTTTCTCAAATAACACTGGGGTCTAGGGTTGTTATTTAGCATAAACAATGTGTATTTTGAGAAAGATCACAGGTGAACTGGAACCAACTCTTGGATACCTTTGTCATTTAGCTGTATGGGTCTCTGAGGTTTCATCCCTAACTTTTCATTTACACAAGTAACCTGGCTTGGTACCCTAATCTGGGTGTTGTCATGTGGGACACATTGGAGTTACTTCTCTTGCATTTTGGGTGCACATCAAGAATTTTTCCAGAACTCTGTTCTCCCTTGAGTGAGACATTAGTCCTCTAACTACAGGGGAATAACCAGTACCTGAAAGCAAAGTCTGGCAGCAGAGGTTGGTCACTGAATCCTGCGCAGGGGGAGACTGGATACATATATATATATATATTTTTACCAATCTCTGACAAGCATACAAGGTGACATTGTTAGATAAGTATATTTCATTGAAGGTTTATACAAGAAATCATACCTATTCAATGTACTTAGATATATTATAGATTGTATATTGAGACACTGTCATTATTAATATAGTAAAACTTTCCATAGATCAACAGCATCCCACTCCAAGCAAAGATTAATATGAGTAAGTTTTAGTCAAACATCTCAGCCTATAGTTTGGAACACCTTTGTTTTGGTTGTAGTGTAACTGTATATACTGAACATGTGCCATAATAGAGAAATACATTTTACCTCAAAAGGGCAACAGTTTTCACTAGGGCTTGGGTAAATCTGCTGAAACATAGGGGCTGTGTCATCTCTGTGTGCTGGTTCATGTGTGTGCAGCCTGTGGTGCACTGAGGTGAGAATGTAATTTATTAGGACTTAAATTGACAGTCAGAGTGGGAGGACACACAGGGTGCCCAGCAAGACATCTGAATAACTAAAGGTGTTGTAAGAGCATGTTCAGACAGTGCAGGGATTAGTTATGAAAACACTGACCACGCTGGAATTGATAGTTCACAGCAACCCTGCCTCCCGAGTGCTAGAGTTTAAAACATTTCTTCCATCACTCCAGTGATAGGTGAAGTTTCCAAGTTACTGGTTGTAGGTCACCTCTTCTCATCCAGGATGATTACAGCTGTAAGATTTGGTAGGCTGAGATGGGTTCAGAGCAGAGAGTGCGAACTTGAAAGTCTGTCGTCTCGAGTTGAGCTGTAACTCCTGTGGTGGCAGCTTCAGCGTTTCTCAGGGCTGAGACGACCCTGACTCTTACAGCATCACCCTTGATTAGCCCAGGCAAATCACAGATAAGGCTTTCCTACTTCACAGGTCATTAGCAGCACTGATAAACAGGGCATGCCCTAATACGCCATCAGCTTGCAGGAACTTGTCTGAACAACTCATTGCCTTTCTGCTTTCCTAATTCTGTTTTCGTGGTATGTGTTAGGAAATGCAGAGAGGAAAGATATGGAGCCTGAACTTCTTATCAGTCTGTTCTAAAAGTCTTCAGTAGTAGAAACTGTCCTAATACTACTTCTGTGGTTTGAGAGACTTGAAAAAATGATCAGTTCTTATATACTCTTTTATTCAGTTCTATTTTTCACATTCCTTGTAAAATCATGCTGTAAAAGTGAGATGTGTATCCAGTATTTGCATAAGTGCCATTTTTGAATGTATGTTATGTATTTCCACACTTCTGGTTAGTAAAATAGTATATTGCCATGGTTATGATTTAAAAATTCTTATCAGATAAAACTAAAACATCAGTAGAAATGTTCTCCTTATAAGGGCTTCAGGATTTAGTCAGTACTCCACATTTATACGAGCTGAGACACAGTGGTGATCAAAATCTTAATGGATCCTTTTACATACATGGGCCAGACTGGTGTAAGACAGAATCAGCAGAATGCTGATTTCAGAGTACACCACCTGTCTAATCACAAAATGCAAATCTGTTCCACTGTATGAAGCTTGAAATTTATTTTGAAGCTTATAAATTTTTTGAAAATCCTTTATTTGTGCACTTAACTGTAATTTATGTAATATTTTCTGATGTCTGATTTCAGTTTAAGGTAATGAGTATGAATACATTTTTTCCAGAAAGTGAAAGTAGGATATATTATAATTTTGTGTAACTGGGACGTTATCTTTCAGTAAGAACAAAATTGCTTTTTCAATAAGATCCTCTCTCTTGAAGAGTTGGGCTACAGGTCATCCTGGCTGCAGCTTTTATTTCGCTGAATCAAATTCTGACAGTGGTAATTGCAATTGTGACATTGAAAAAGAATATGGAAATGGGTAAAAGAAATAAATATACTTTACCTGCTCTCACTGTTCTTTGAAGGCATTTCTCTTTTGCATATCAGGGTACATAAAGGGTTCACCTTTCTTGTAGAAAATCTTTATAGGTAGTTCAATTTTTATTAGATGAATTTGGACTGAAAACTTTTTCCAATCTTTATTATAGGAATCGCTGTCTAATTTTTATAGCAGAATTGAAGTGCTAAAACCAGAATGCACATGCTTGGGAGGAACTCCTCTTAATTTCTTACCTTTCTTGTGTATTGGGTAGAATAAAAACTTGTTGTAATTATGCATGCTGATATGCATATAAAAATATCCTGCAATATAAGGAACTTAGTGGAGAAACTGAATATACCTGTCCAGCTATATAAAAAAAAAAAAAAGAAAAGTTTAAACATTGATAGTTTTGGGCCTTTAATAAGATCTAAAAATGTCCTCTTACTTAATGACTTTTCCAAGACACAAATGTTTAAAAATATATATATAATATATGGAAAAATTATGGAAACTTCCAAGACCAAAGCCTACTTGTAATCAGAGATGTCAGTAGACTCTTGGCTTTATAGAGACAGGTAATCAGACCCACTAAGCTCCAACAAATACACAGACTCCCTCCCAATAGTTATTAGTTGTAAAATAGTTTGAGATGTCTTTACAAAAATGTAAATTTACTGTATAGCATATTTAAGAAGATGTTTTGCACTCTACAAACATGCTATGCCTAGTCACAAACTGAAAACAGAATTAAAGAAAAGAGGAGTAAAAGGGACCTCAAGAGGTCGCTGATATGTGGAGGAGCAGATTCACTTTAATCTCGCTCTCAAATGTTTTAGCTCAGTACCTTGCATGGAATGCTCTTTGTATTATCTAATCACAGTCACAGCCAAGCCTAAGCACATTACCTGACAAAATTGTAACCTGACAGTATTTTGTTCATGTCTTCTATTATTTTCCTGTTCCGTTCGGGAAATTAAAGTTTGTCAAGCATCATAAGAACTACTGTTTAGCATTACTTGGAAAACACTTTGCAATAAGCTTTGGTCATATCCCTGTTATTATATTGTTTCTGTTATGATTATTAATGTATGTGTTTGTCAAGTTTTTTGATAAAGTCATGTTTGAAAGAGCATGCAAGAGAGAAAAACCCAAAATCAATCAGGCTTCAGGATTTTATTTAGAATATTAATATGGGATTTTAGGGGGAGTTGGATTTTATAATCTTAAATTGCATCTTGGGGATGTTCTGCTTAGCTATTAGCAGTGTTGAGTTCCAAGACAAATTTGGAAGATAAATATCAATGTGAAAGACAACAGCAAAGGTCTCAAAGCATTGTACTGAAGAAAACACTTAATTGCATTGCTAGCTGGATCAGGTCCCTCTAAAGAAAGGTATTTTACAAGTAGCCTGTGAGTGTGTACTTCTGGTGGTGAGAATAGTTCTTTTGTCCACAAACTTCAAAACACTCTTTGAAATTGAGAAAATAATAGTCATCCCATTTCTCAGGCAGTAAAAGAGGAGCATAGTGTGTTAGAGACATATCTCAATGGAAAACATTTTTCTGTGTGGAAAAGATGACACTGATCACTCAGTCTGATTTTAACAGGGGGAAAATAGTGTGTCCCTGTTCTGTGTAAGAAAGGTCGTATTTTTGATTCACTCATTAGTGAATCAAATTAGTTTCTTTAGAACTCTTTACCAAGAGACCTTTGCAAACCAGGGGTGATCTGCTTTCCTGTGGAGTTAAATCTGATTGTACATTTAACCATTTCTGCTAAAGAAATGGTAAAAAGGGTGTATGTCCCAAATGAAATGCCTTTCTTCCCTGCTCACTGTTGGGGAAAAAAGGTAGTTTAATCCAAACACTCCCCCACAATGAAATTTGCCCTGTAAAGAATTCTGTCAGGGACAAAACAAGATATTTATCTTCCATTAACTATATGAGGAACATCAACATTTTGTCTAGAGGCATGCTCAGGTGACCCCAAATGAAAGTGCAAGCCAGATAGATAGAATCCCATGTCCTGTATTGCCTTGTAACTTTGAATGATCCCGTGTGAAAATCTGTGTTTAGCAGATCGCCTTGGACATTCCTATCAGTCTGCTTTTCAGCTTTCAGTTGTTTAGGAATTTCTTTCCTATCAGCTTTTGGGATCTTAATTTGTTTCCTTCATAAGTGTCTGTTGGCACAAGAGAGCATTGACTCCTGTTGGATTGCATAATTTGAGAAGTGTTGTGTTGTTAAAAAATAACAACTTTTGCAGTGCTGGGCAGTGGTGAAGTTCGCGCTGGGTGATAAGTTCCCACTCTTTTGTCACTCCTCCTCCGGTGTTTTGTGTGTGTAAACTGCTTTGATTGGTAAAAGACGTGTGAACACTTCCATGGTATGAATTTAAAACTAGAGAAAAAAGAAGTTTCTGCAGTGAGTTCAAAATATGACTTGATCAGCTATTGCTGTGGAATCCAAAGCTGGGGGGAAACACTGCACATATGGGAAATAGAGAGACCTCCAAAGGAAGATGCTGATAATTCCTTATGGTACACGTTTGTTAAAATGTGGCCAAAGTATTTTGTCTGCAGACTCTGTGGTCAGCCTGATCTGTTCTCTCTGAACCAGTGGCTCACAATAAGTCCTCTCAAATAAAGGTTTGACAAAGCTTCCTTTGGTAGAGAATTCACTTCCAGAGAATTGACATATCTGTCAATTTGCAGCAGACAAATGGCAGGAGTTAATTAGGATTTTTATTTGATATGGAAATGTGGCTATGATTCCTTAAAGAGGCTGTCGCATCATCAGCAACAAACAGCAGTGCCTAAAGGCAGGCATCTCAAATCAGATCCCTTGGTTAATAAAAATTTAAGAGTAGAAAAAAATCAAGGGGAGAGATAATAGAAGTTGATAAACACAATAATTTAAAAATCAAAACAGAAAGAAGCAAGCTTGCAGTGGGCAGCTCTATGAATGGCAAAAATTATGTGATGGAATTTGCATTAACACTTTCAAGAAATTCATCAGTAGCCTATTATGAGTCCCCCCCTCTACATTATGAGCAGGGTTTCCATTTTTCACATGGTCTACCATGTATGGCCACGATGGAGTTTCCCAAATCTTTAGAAAATGAGTTACCATGTAAAATGGTAGGTACTGTAGCTGAACTTGTGAACATAATTTAAGGGGTCAGAACAAGACAGCAGAGCCTCACCTGTAAATGGGTCCCAGGAATATGAAAAGTGCTGTGTCCTGCATGAGTGAAGAAGTTGTGGAAGGAGATAACGAAAGGAGCCCTATGGCTGTAAGGAAAGGTGGCAGGCCTAGGGAGAAAGCAACATTAGGTATTTGAAGTGAACTGGTTAACAATTTTAATTATGAGGGAGGCTTTCACCTGCAGTAATATTAGAGAGGACTTACAAACCCCATGACGCATCTGTCATCAGGAAGGAGAGATAACATGTTTCTCACTTTCCCACACAAACTCAGTTTGGGTATATTTAAACCTGATGCATATGCTAAACCTGAAGTGCCTCTGGTGCTGCTGTTTCCACAGTGGCTCTCAGGATGTGGGTATCATGTAGCATGCAGGAGCTGGAAGGGCAGAGCCTCCCCAGCCTGTCCATAGGAAGGGAAGGGGGGGACGTATTCTGCAAAACCCTGCTGCAGAGAAAATTTTTTGGGAGAATTCAGCGCTTGCTCAGGTTGCAGCCTGCCTTGCCCTGACATCAGTATCAGCACCTACTCTCTGGAAAGCTGTGAGTGGAAGTGGTGTGGGAATATCCCCTGCAAACCTCGGTGTCTTGTGCTAATTATGCAGCCTTCGAGCTGTAGCTGGTGATCTGTGTCCTGTGTCTTTAAACAGTGCTGCTGGTGATGTTAATTGTAGCCATTAGTCACTCAGAGCAGAGATGATTTAAAGGAAACTGACAACTTTAAGCATTACACTTAATGCCTAAGAATATTAAATTGGTGATTGTTACAAGTAAAGCCTAAGATTGTGATAACTTAAAGACTTGCAGGGTTTGGTTGCATTGTATCCTTGATAGGACTTAGTGTAAAATCACTTTCCTTTAAGTATGGTAGTCCCTGACTTTCACATGCATTTTTGATGCAGCAGTGGTAAAAGGAATTAAACAGTAGAAAATAAAAATTTTCTAAAGTTATGAATATATTCAGAGGGACACATTTAGGTTACCTGACAATAATAAGAAAAATTGTTTTGCAGTTTTCTAATGTTCAGGTTGAGAATAGTGGCTCTTTTAAATCATTTGCTTCTCTACCTCTTTCTCCCTAATTATTGCTGTGTGAAATGTGCTCTGCAAAACTTCCCAGCTTTTCATCCCTTCTCCTACCCTCTCGTGTTCAACAGCATCCTGTCTTCTGTGTGTGCTTTATTCTATGAATAGCTGAAGAAAACTGTAAAAAAACCCAAACATACCAATAATCTGCAGAGTAGATTTTGAGGACCAGTATTTGAAATATTTCCCTTCTATAAATCTAGTTAACAGGGTAAGATAGAAAATGAGACCAAGGCCAACCACATCATAAAGGAATACAAAATGAAAGTCTGGCTAGAAGTGTAGGTGAAACAACTCTTGTGATTTGAGATGTTACCTTCCCTGACTGTTAGTTGTCACTCTTCACATAGGAACTACTGCCCCAACTTTTAATCAACAATGTATTATGGAAGTACTTGTGTCCCAGTGAAGGCTGTGCACAAATCATGTTAACTCTGTTGGTTCTGCACTCATGCAAATACAAAAGCACTCACATAATCTAATAATACAGCTCTGTTATGAGAATAATGATTAACAGCTAGTCGTGGTGGCATCTAAAATTGCAGATTGGCAATCTGTGCCTTAAGGCTCCTGTGATCTGTAGTACTTGCATAGCAGTAACTACTGAATAATGTTCTTTTTGCATGCAGCAATCTACTTTGGAGCCTTATGGAAAATATTAAAGCACCATTTCAAAATTCAAAATTAAATTGCAGGAGTAATTTACAAACAATGCTTGTATCCTCAGGATAAAATTTGTTTGTTTCTCAGTTTAGTATTGTTAGGACTCAGGGGGTCTGAGATTTGTAAAGCCAGGACAAGTTTATTAATCATGTTCTTTCTTTGTAAAGTTTCAATTACTATTCTCTTTTCACAACTTGTTGTCAGTTTGAATTTTATTCTTGGACCTAGTGAAATGGTTAATTTTGGTCTTTTGTGTTCTCACCTAAAGTCTGAAGATAAAGCAACTTTGTGAAACATCACTCTTTATATTGTATATTTAAATATCATCAGTTCTCTGTGATCAATGGGCTGCTTTGGAGAGTGCTACTACTTTGAATCATCATTGGTTATTGAGAAAGAATGACATTCTGTTAAATAAAATATGACCAAATGAAAATTAAAATACATATATATTTTTGTGTTTGTACATGGGAGTGTTTGTCTGGCTTCCTTGTGGTAAAACATGTAGGGAAGACATACTTTAACTGGGTGAACTGCATTTTTTTTACCAAGGTATTGAAAGAAAAATACTGAGTGGTATGTCAACATGAAAGTCTCATAACACTGAATGTCTCTTCCCACCCATCAGTAAGTTTTAGAGAGTTAACATATTTCACATTTACAATACCATTTTGAACTGTCACTTGGAAGTCCCTCTTATCTCACAGGTGAAGATCACCAGAGGTGCAACACAAGAAAAGCTCATTTCCCCCTCCAAGATAATTCCTACTCTCCTGCCTCTAAGCTTTGTGTGTAGTGTGTTCCCTAGCCTCGTCTCATGTTCATTGCCTTTTCTTTTGATGCCACATCAAGGAGAAGTGGTATTAGCTCTTCACAGAAATGTCCCTTTCCTCAGCAGAATGTTTCTGTTCTCAGGAGAGATTAACCAGGGTAGGATAGAGCAGGCTGTGTGACATTGGAGCACTACCTGCTGAATGACCATATTTCATTCTAGATTATTTTTTCCCATGAGAAATGAGGTCCAGTAAATTACAGTAACGTGTTTATGTGCTTCTTTAATGTCATTTGTGTAGTATGCCTTGCTTTAGACACAAGGACACTTATTCCCCACTTCTGTACATTTTATGTATTTTTTCTTTGGTTTACATAGATAAAAAAAAATAATAGGCTGCAGTAGCTTCCTGTTTCACACACAATTTCAGTGCTGTATGCAGATGCATTCCTTATGCCAGCATGTTGAAAAAATGTTGATGTGTTTTCATCTGTGTGGGAATGTAGTCTCTCAGCTCCCAGGTGCTGCATGGTTGTTCACAGTATATAAGCCATTGCTGCACAACAGTACATTCCATCATGACATAACTATACGAGCTACGTGCCAATACAGCTCTCTGCTCCCTTGGAAATCCCTCACTTGCATCCCTCTGGCAGCAGAGTTGAAAAGCCCCTATTATGGTGTGGTTTGCAATGCCAGTGTTCTGGGTTATAACCACTACCAATTTGTGTGCTGCCAGGCTGCTTTTCCCTGCAAACAACGTGATCTCAGTGTGTCACCTTTGGGGTGTGTGTGTATGTCTTCTTGTCTCACCCCACCTCCCATGCTGGACCCCCTTCCCTAATGTTGGTTTTCTGTTGGAAAAAGACACCTCAAAGCTGGCATGTTGTGTTGCCATGTGTCAGTATGTTGTGACATGCTCAGGTTGCCTGACTCTGATGTGCAGCTGGCTGGAGCATCCTGCAGTTCATGTGCAACTCCAGTACCTTCAGCTCCTACCATAAGAGACCAGCCTGTGGGGGAGGATGGGGGAAAGTGTGCCAAGACCTGCCTTTGTTCTGAGGGAACTGGGTGGCAGTGGGGACCTACACTGGGGCTACACAGACATTTTAGACATGTAGTGCCATAAAAGTAGGTAGGTGGGCAGAGGAATGCTCTTTGCTCCCTGTGGGCAGGAGTTCATACGTGACCTCCAGTCGAAAGGAGACTGGAATCAGTGTAACTCCCATCAGTGTAGTGGCATGGCCAGGGGGATGTGCAGGAATATGGAAGCTTTGTATGTGGAGTTAATTACCTATCATGCTACCACAGCTCTGGTGCAGCCCCCAGTAGTGCTGCAGTGATGAAGGGTAGAGGAGTGGATAGTGAAACTGGGAGATGTGCTAATAATTTCAATAGTACTGGCAGTTTTTACACACATCTCTGTCTGTTGAGCACAATATAAACAAAGTAAGTGTTCACAAAGCCAAAAATTCTTTGTGTCAGTAGCAAATCAAGTATTTTGTTGCATTGCCTGCATGATTCCTGGCAGTGCTGTTTTCATTCCCATGAGCTGAGCAGTGGGGAAAAACAGCCCTTGGCCTTCCAGACGTGTCCAGATGGTTGGCTAGTCAAAAGCCCTTCCAGTACCTGAACCCTGACCAACAGCATCCTTTCCCCTCTGGACAGATTACTGGGCTGTCAAGAAATCCTCTTCCCATCATCCATCAGCTTAACTGCTGAAACCCCTGGAGATTAGCAACTGAGAAAGTGCCTATGTAGCAAAAATATGTCACACTGGTCACACATGGAAATAATATTATTTTTACTCTATCATTCTCTTTTATTCAGATATACAACTTTGCAACTTTCACCATTAAATTTATAGAAAAAATATGAATGAAAAAATATTATTTAAATGTGACTGTTTAAATCTCCAGAAGTGGTAATGCTACAGAAAACAGATAATCATATGGTTTGATACCATTAATTTTCAGTTCAGTCTCTGAAAATAAAACTGTTTTTTAAACAGACATGTAATTTCTTCTTCATGGAGCAATGAATTAAAAATGAGACTGATTTTAACTGTATCCCAATCCTAGAATCACCAAATAAAGTCTAACCATGATGAAGAAGCAGTTGGGATGCTGTTCTTAGTGATTTTTTTTTTTTAGATTTTGATGCATAAAGCAAAATTTATAAAATTTGAATATGCCTCAAGTTAATTTCTAAATAAACACAATAGTGGAAAATAACATAGTCAAAGCTTGACAATTTTTTCTTTTTTTTTTTCAATGCATATACCCTTTTAAAGTTCAGATCAAGAGACCACAAACCCAGAATATACCCTGAAATCTGAAAGTGCTCCAAATAAAGTATGAGGTACAACTGTGTGTTATACAATCAACTGGATTTTTTCTATTAGGGCTCTATATTATCATTATTATATCTTTTTAATGCTCATATAACAAAGACCTCAAGGAGAAACAAATCATCTTGTTAGGAAACATGGACCTGGCACATCACATCTTATCTTTTTTGATTTGATTTCTTGTTCATGTGACTTTCTTTTCTTCTTTAAGAAAACTGTAGCCATGGATCTCAGTACAGGTGCTGCATCAAGTCGATGCACCCCTGTGCAATCAGACTAAACCACAAGAGTCTCCTAAGTTGTTCTAGCGTCATTAAAACCCTTTGGCATATAGTGTCTTTTGAAAAAAACCTACAGATTAAAGTCGATAATGAAATAATGATGCTGCACTCAGGAGAGTGTTTGAAAAAAATGCTTGCAAACTTACCTGTCAGATACACAGTGTCTTAAAGAGATGTGGTTTGCAGTCACTTTAGGGAAGGATGGTCTTCAACCTCCAGAATTAAAGACGAGGGAAAAGGAATATGTCTTCTTGTAATACAACTTTCTACATGAGCAGATAGTGATTGTACAAGAGGGAACAGTTTAAAACTAAAAGAGGAGAGATTTAGGTTAGATGTAAGGAAGAAATTCTTTACCCAGAGTGTGGTGAGGATGCTCCATCCCTGGAAGTGTTCAAGGCCAGGTTGGATAGGGTTTGAGCAACCTGGTCGAGTTGAAGGTGTCCCTGCCCATGGCAGGGGGCTTAGAACTAAATGATATTTAAGGTTCCTTCTGACCCAAACCATTTTTTGATTCTAAGATTTAGCCTGCTGGTAATTTCTCACTATGATAAAACTGCCTCATTATAAGAATTTAGTAAAATACCGAGCCAAATACAGTGCAGTGTGGATTAATTAAAATTCAGTCATTAACTGAGATTGACGTGAAGCCACAATTCCTGTGAGTAACATCCTCTGGCACTTGATGTTTGGTGTAAGATCTTCCAGAGGTTTTCAGGGAAGCTGGGAATGTGACCTGGTATCACATTTCCCCTTCTTTAAGTTCTCTCAAGTTCATTGCCTTTAAATTTCTCTGCTAATGTCCTGAATTATGAAAGGAAGCAGGTGGATCTACTAGAGAAGATTTTCTTTAATCTTCATTTATTGTTATTTTCCTGTCTTCCAATTTTATTGATGATGAGGTGATTTTTGTGTGAGTTTTTCTTTCTTTATTTTTTTTTCTAAAGGGAGGAAACGAGTCCCTTTTTCTGTTTCAAGGTAATTCATCAAGTCATGTTTTCACAATCCTGCAGCTACAAAAATTTGTTTTTGGCTCTCTATTCCCACCAGTTTATTATTCAAATATTTGCTGGTTTTAATGATTAAATATAAGCACCTTAAAAATACATAATGATGCCAATTTTCTGCCTAGTTTCCCTTTCCTAGAAGCACCTTAACAGTGCAATCTAAAGCCCAAGATGACAGCAATTTACACCTTTGCAGAGACAATAAAATGCAAATAATGTGGTTTATCTTGAGTATTTTCTGCTGGAAAAATTAATTTTATCCTGTCTTTATTTGCACATATGGGGGAAAAAAAAGCATTAATAAGATGACCACTGTTTAATTATTTATTTATTTACATTTTAAAGCTAAGGTAAGAATTTGTCTACTACAAAAGGCTATCAGAAAAAGTTGTGTATTGGTTGGGCACCATATAATGAAAGGGCACCTACCTGCTGCCTTTTATTGCTACTTGTTTGCAGAGGGATATTTGTGGGTGCAGAAGTAAGTTTGTGCTTGGCCGAAGTCATTAAATAATGAGGGGCCATAGAGACTAATTACAGCACAGCTCCTTGGTTTGCATTTCAGATATGGAAACCTCTTCTTTATAAGTGGTACTTTATATGGGTTTTAGTTTCCATGGGATTTTTGTCACACAGCTTCACTGAACAGAACTGCTGAGCCCCAGGGAGAAAAGTATCAGTGCCATCAGAGAACTAATTTTGGGAAGGCAGAGAATAAAACTGTCAGCTTTTTCAAGCTGAGAGAGTTTCCCAAGGGACTTTTTATTTTGTGAGGAAAACTACCAGAGGCTAGTAGCAGTACTGGTATTGATCTTAATGTTCAAGTTTGCAGTCATTATTTGCAAGAGCATTTTGATTAAAATGATCTGACTTTGATTTTCCTTCTCAAAATGACTTTGATTTTAAAATTGATTTTCTGTCTGTTTATAACCTATAACTAAAACAATGTAATTTTTTTTTAAATCAAGCCTGCTGTTCTGATTATTAAAGTGATATCATGAGTCTGAATTATTAGCATTGCACTTTTTAAAGGAAGATGTGTTCTCATATCCTTTTTGATTTTGTGTCTTGTGCCAAACTACCACAATTTCTCATGGAAGAGAGGATCTTAAATTGAATGTGCTCTGTTGCTTGACTTCTGTCATATAAAGTCATAAGTTGCAAATATATATTGGTTCCTTTACCAAATGAACTGAAATAAGATTATATAGCTTAAGAGGACACTAAAAGTCACTTACTTCCTGATTTACTGAACTAGAAAATAATAATGTCATTAACTCCCATCTTAAAATGCAAGACTAGTCTTCTGAAAAGTTTAGTTAATGCTTGCACCTGCTCTATAAATTTAAGCAACGCTCTGCTCAGCTTTATTGCCTCCATCCTCAGATAGTGAGGTCCATAATTCCAGGGCACAGATGATTAATGCCACCCTGTTTGCGTTCCTGCATCTGTGTGATGAGTCAGGCTGCACAGGAAGGAACAGTTTTAGGCCTATGAATTTTTCCCATCTTTCTCTATATTCCTGAGTGAGACTGGTCAGAATTTATTCAAGGAGCTCTTTTCTACTGAAGATTTTGGATACAGCAAAGTTGAAACTGTAAAATGTTTCAATATCATCTACATTTTTGAAGTAATTTTTTTAAACAGTTTAAATATATTTATTTGGACAAAATTATTCCTTTGATGATGTGTTAAAACAATGGCATAAAATGTTTCTGCTTCAACTTGGATATCTTATTTTGATAAAACCTTTGGGATTTTTACAATTAGTCATAATATGAGGAAAGTATAATTTCAAGATTCATATATTTTTCTTATGAACTAAATTTCCTTTTTTATCTTTTGTTTGGATCAGCATCTCTTGTTTGCTGTAGGTGCCTTTCAGGAAGGTCATGATTTGATCAGTATGTGCCTCCAGTCCTTCAGAACCATCTTCATCCATTCAAGGGTTTGTTCTTTTTTCTCCTTTTCTCTTCATCCATCCTCCCCAAAGCTTTAGCCTCATCTGCTGTCACCTGATGACAGCCAAAGACCTTAACCTCAGATCTTCTAAGGTGCATATTAAATAAATAAATTTGTGGCTTGGCATCTTTCTCTTCAAAATCCTATAATTCTGATATGGGCATCAGAATCACTTTCTAATTTTTCACTTTCACATGTAAAAACTGACAAATTTCTCAATTTATGAGAGGAAATAAATCTACCAATCTACCCCCATCTACGGAGGAGTGGATAAGAGAGATGGAAAAGTGAAGATCTAGGGCAACAGTGATGGCAAGGAACTAAAGCATTAGGAAAAATAATGCCATGCTCAAAGTATTATTCCAGCATGTAATGCTTCCCTTTCCTTTCTGATCAGCTCTCAGCTAAAAATCAATATACTTTAGAAGAGAGCACATCATGTTATTTTGTTATTTATTAAAAAAATTGTATTCTCTTTGCAGCATTGTTGACTACCACCAATAGTCAGTCTAGAAAGGACAGTATTGAGCTTGCTTGCACAGAGAGTATATAATAAAGCCAAAAGTTCTTAATAGAGTGATAACAAAGATGATAATGGCATTTGCACATGAAGAGTAAATGTGCTAAGACAGTTCAGCCCTGAAAATAGCTAGTAGGGTTTGAAGTATGATAAAAGCCTAAAAACTCATGAGTGGTTCCTATTGTTTTGTTTTTTTTTTCCTTACATGAGCAAAGAGTAACACGAGAGACATGAAATTACCAGGCTGCAAGAGAGACATGAAATTATCAGGCTGCACATTCAGGATGCATAAGAAAAAATGAGTCTTCATTTACCCTCTAATTAAAATATTTTCACCATTACCACAGAGCACTGTAGATGCGGAAAATATATATGACTTCCAAAAAGATATACATAAAAGGATTATTTATTTAGGGTCATTAAACACAAAAGGAGTATGTCCACTGTCTCAGGGAGATCTTGAGACACAGGGCTTCAAGTATTCTGACCGTTCACCAGGGGAACATCCATTCCTGCTTGCAGTATTCTCATATCTTTCCTGGGCATCAGCTGCTGCCCACTGTCAGAGGCAGGACTAGGCAGACCATTAGTCTTCCCCAGTATGGCTTTTCCTACCTTCACTAAAATAGCCTGTATGCTACAGGCTTATTTAATGTCCAACTGTGATGGATTTGAGATTTTCCGGTTGTAAGAGCTGTCCTCTTTTGGGATTCTTCAAGCACTGTTGTGCTGCACGGGCTTGCTATCATTGAGACAGATATGGGAAGTTCACATTACCTGACTTTAGACATCTATATGTGAGGCAATCACCTGAATCCCTGCTCTGATCAGGGGAGAAGAGAATTCATGGTTATTGTCATCTCCCCTAGGAGATAAGCTGTGCACTATGAAACACAGAACTCTGTAAGGGCAGCCAAGAGATTAACTCTCACTGCCCTTGACTGGCATCCACCTTGGAGAAAATGTGAGGGGAGAACTGGTGAGAAAGGGAAGTAAGCAGAGAGTTGTATTCTGGTTCTGTTTCCTCCCTCTTGGAGCACACTGCAAAAAAAATGCAAGAAACGTGGCTTTTGAAGTTTTTTTTTCAAGGAGAGAGTGGTGTATTTTCTAGAACAAGAGTGCAAAGGCAAGTCAGATGGAAAATCTCTCTGGCATACAGACTTCAAGGAATTTTGGGGTCCACAAAGGTGTTAAAGACATCTTTTGTTATCCAGAAAGATCCTATTCTGCCTTTGTGAGTATAACACATCCACAAAAGATAAATTTGACTCAAAAAAAAAAGTTTATTGCCTGATTGTCATGTATTTTCTCCAAAATCCCAGTTCTAGGATTCAGAGGGCTAGCTAGGAATGAGAACAATGCATTTAAATCACTCCTGACTCTAAAAAGCTGTATGATGGAAATGAAACTGCCTAAGAATATTATCAGACAGGAGGTGAACACAGAGCAGAGCATCTGAAGGGCAGCACAAGGAAGAGTGGGCTGCTAACTCTTAGGTCCAGAGGAACTGGACTGTAGCTCCTGGTGGTTGAATTAATTCACAATAGAATTGTATCAGATGTATGACATATTATTTTGAGTATTATTTCTGTGTTCAAGATAAAATAATCTGTCTTTCTGCTGTATGGAAAAAGTTTGTTTTATCAATATTTTTCCTATCACCAGTGAATTCCCAAATATCTGTGTCCATGCTTACAATTATACCTACACCTTTAAATATCTGTATATAATTTTCAAAGCTGAAAATCATTCTCTTGTTCATCTGCATCTATAATAGGTCATTGTTTCTTCATGATGACACTTAAGTTGCTCACCAGTCGTTCTTCAGACAAATTAAATATACCACAATGAAAGGTACTCCATCTGCCTTAAACCAGATTTCTTCATATAATCTATGCTCCAAATGCTATGTTTTGCATTGTTAATCTGTGGGGAACTGCTTGCTGTTATGGTGTTTTGATGCAAAATTACAGCTGCTGGACACTTACATGAAGGAGAACATGCAATAAGAGCAGCTGACAAATAACTACTTGAGTCAAAATGGGTGGCATTCATCTGACCAAACTTCATTTACATGTGACCTAACTCTATGCACCCTCACCAATAAAGAGGAACAGTCACTTCTAAGGCACTACTCATCCTATCCTAAAGCAGAAATCTTAGCTAGGGGAAACTGTTGGTATGACTGGCATGGGAGGCATAATGGGAACCTGAAACAGCCCATGCACTGCACACACAGTCCACAGGAGAAGAGAATTGGTTTTTTACAAGTTATTAAACAATCAAAGAAGCTGGTTTTTTCCTTTTTATGTGTAATTAAGAGGTAGGTCTCTAAAGGACAATACTTGCTTAATAAAATGCAGTTAATAAGGCTTGCATCACCAAGGAGGCCCTGCTGCACACACACCTGACCTCTCCTTCACCTCCTTCAGATGTATCAGCTCATGCTAGAAGTACTGAAATGTGCTCCTGCTACCCTTCTGAGAGACAAGGCAAAAGGAATGGACTGTGATATGGCAGGAAACCTTTCTGCATTGATCTTTATTGTGGTGAATATTCAAGTCCTCAGAAGTATGAGTAATAGAAGTTCAGGCTTCCTGAACAACTGATCTGCATTGTGATGGATCAATAAAGGACACTGCAGTGTCTCTTAACAAATTGTGCCTCTTTACATTTAGCACATATTGAACATAAAACTAGCTTATGAGATGGGTGTATACTGCAGTTTGACATTTTTCTTCTTCCCTTAAAAAATCAAAAAATCCAAAAATCATAGGGTCCTTTGCTGTATCCATGGACTCATTGCCTGTGAATCTGTAAAATACTTCTTGTGTGGTCAGCTAAATATCTTCCTTGAAAAAATCAGCCTCTATTCAAACAGCAATGGAGACCCAAAGACTTCTCTCAGAGGCTTCACTCTAATGTCTCACTGTCCTTTTGCTGAGGGGTATCATAACCCAGAGATCCACAGCTATTTCAAGGGAGCAGTTGGAACTTACCACGTGTTTAAATAAAAAATTACTCTATTTTTCATAGAGTGAAGGAAATTTTCAGAATACTCATTTGGGAGTGCAGTTACCTGTAACTTGGTCAGGAGATGTCAATAACTCAGACCTTTACTCTGAGCAATGAATTTTTGTGTTTGAGCACTAGCTGAACATGGAATCATATGGGAACAGGGAGTGGAGATGCAGCTTTGGTTCTCTTCACTTACCAGTCAGCAAAGGAAGGATTGTTATTTGCCTCTTGCAGCAGACGGGAAAAAATATTTTGGTACTCACTTGTTCTATAATTTAAAAAGACAACTAACTGCATGTGGAGACTTTAAAGCAAATTGGCAAAAGAATAAAAGGGAAGTGAGAGAAGGGATGGCAGCAAAGTGTTTAATGTGTTAGGATGTATATCTTGATGTGTCTGTTGGAGATTTACCTTATCCAATGTTGGAAATTGCTCTCAAATGTAATAGTTATTTAAGCAGCCACCTATAGTAAAATCAGGGTGCCCCGATGCAGGGAATGATTGACATCTGACTCCATTGATTCAGAATGCTGAACAATTGCTTTATTACACTATATTATATTACATTATACTATACTATAACTATACTACAAAGAATACTAAAGAATACTACAGAAAACTCATTACTATCTCCTGACAGTCAGGACATAGCTTTTTCCAATTGGCCAAGGAAACAAAACAATACTCAGCAGAATCCAATTGACAAATCATTTCAGGTAAACAATTATCCTAACACACTTCATATGTGCAAAACAACAGGTGCAGCAAGTAGAGATAATTGTTTTTTTCTTCTTCTCTCTGTGCTTCTCCAGGAAAAAATCTTGAGAGAGAGAGAATTATGTCTCTCTGTTCAGAGAATGTGAATGCCACAGCCACCCACCCTTTACCATGGGGTATTAAAAGCAGCAAGAGGCACTGGTAACTGTGCAGACACAGGAAGCTGCAGATGGACCAACATGTGTATGGCTCTCCTTCAAAAATGACAGGATGCATAACCAGAGCCTAAGTCTGTGTGTTGTTGGTGTATCTGAGTTTGGCTATTTTTTCCTGAATGACTGAGGGCAGCATCAGAAAATTTGAGAGCCTGAAAACCAAGTGTGGCCTGACAGTATCCATCTCAATAGGAATCAGAACTCTTTGATTTTATTTCAGAATGGCATCTTGCTCCTCTTAATTAAAAAAAAACCAAAAAACAACCCCTTCTCTCTCTTTTCATGAACTGTCTGAACTTGTAACACATGGAATAGCTCTTACCCTCTTGTTCTTCTGGCTCCAGCTATGGAATTGTCTATTCATCTGAGTGCATGTTGTTTCATTATACAGTCACATTTCTGTGAAATGTTGGATGGTAACAATGTTGGCATGAAGGCTTGAAGGATATTTTTTGTTTGTTTTGAGAATTCTGTGATAGGGCCACCTAAGACTAATGAATGAAAAAGAAATAGTATCAGTAGCAGTTAAAAGGTAATTTAAAGAATTAACACCAGGAAAAGAGAATGCTGTACATAAACTACTTTATACATTTCAGACCTTGTTTTTAAACACAAGCTGGTGGTAGCTTTCCTATTGTGAATCCAATGTTTTTTACTGGAAATCAATCACTCCTTCCATGGGAACCCATTAGAAACTTTAATAATAGCAATCTATTGCACCTCACTGATAGGTTTTCCAGCAGTCTAATCTTCTGGACTTGTGTTTACCAGTGATTTAGGATGGCTGGCTTTTCTAAAATACATTAATTGGTTGTAGTCCTACTGTGTTTAAAGTCTTGCAAAAAGATGTGGTATATTGATCATAGTCTTCCTCTGGGATTCTGGTGAATCAGCCTGGTGTGATTTGGAGCTATCTTGGTTTCATGCTAGAAGATTGGTGCATTATTCATTAAAAAAAAAAAAAAAAAAAGAAAAAAAAAAAACAGAAAGCATCTGTAAATGTAAGGGAAGGAAGAATTTATTAGATATCAGATTTCGGTCATTTTGGCACTTCAGACTGCAGCTTCAGGCCCTCCTTTAGGAAGATCTGCATTATTTTCCCCATCCCCCAAGACATTGCAATCCTCTGCTTCAGACCATGGTCTCTTGTATTGTGTCTCCAAAAATGATTAATGAGAAGAGCAGGCTAGAGCTTGAGGCTTCAGTTTGGATGGCATGGGGGTCCTTGAGGAGCTGGGAGGCTATGAAGGGCAGCTCAAAACATCTCTTTTAAGGAGTGATAGACATTCTATTTCCAGATATGTCTTTAGTTTTCACTGTGATTATAACTTGCATGCACTTGTCTTTGTCTTTGGACATGAAGGCAAGGCACCCTTGCAGCTGGGAGGAGAAGATCCTTCTCTTCTGCCTGCTTTAGGAAGAGAACAAGGGTGTGTGCTTTGTGTGATGCATGGGTCTGCCCACTCTCACATATGGGCTGATCAGGGATCAGAGTTCTTTTCTGATATAGAGATGACCTTAAGGAACCTTCCCATCAAATTCAAGTGTATGAGAGAGAGTATAAGAAATGACCATGCTATTTTATTTGTCAAAATTTGATATTTCAATATTTAATAAGGTATTTTAAAGGGTGTTCTAAATATTATATAGTCAAGCAGAAACCAGGTATAATTTTGGATGGGTACCTAAAAGTTTTGAAGACAGTATTTGGGCATTGGGTGTAAGTTCATTTAGTGGGAAAAAAGGTTCCAGTGAGTAGAGTAACAAGACTAATTTATCTAATAATGTATTTATGCATGAGTCTGAAATGGTATTGTGAGCAGTCTAAACTAGTTAATTGGGAAGTTTTAATATCAAAAACCTTATTAGACATTTCTGTGTTTTCTAAGCAGCTTGAATCTTAATCTTCAGTAGCGCTGTGTCTCCAAGGGTGGTAGATTTGTTTTCAATAACTTGTTATATTCTTAATCAACAATAGTAGTTTATATATGCCTATTTCACCTATGTAATCTGATGAAAAGGAGACGTTGAGAATGGGTGAAGTTGTCTTTATAGCATAAATCTGTAATATGTTGTTTATGCTGTTTGTAGTAAGAAGAGAAATCTTGTGGGTCTAGATTTGTTATTGTTAGAAAGCTTATTTGAAGATTTATAAAATTTTTATCTTATTATTTTACTATATAAACATAAACATTTTTTAAAATATCAAGAATGTGATGGGTGTGCAAAGACATATCTTACTGAAAAAAATGCGTATCTGCTTTATGCTTGTCCAAATGTCCAAAAACATGCAACCATACATCAGGCCTCATTGGTGAGATAAATACTTGCATGTTTTTGATAAGAATGAAGAAAGTTATCAGGCTGTGGGGGAGCATGAATATGGGGTTGAGTCTGCTGCTTCATCCTGCTGGGATGGGGCCCTGGGCAGAGCTGATAGCAACAGCAAAGGAGCAGGGGCAGAGGGAAAGGGGCTACAGGCACAGCAGTGCTCTGCTGCCCAGAGCTCACAGCACTCTCCTAGTCCTAAACCAGCTTGGAGGCTTTGTCCAAAGGATGTGACACAGGAAAACAGGATGTGAAGGGCAACAGACCTTGAGCAAGGTTGCTGCTTGTGTGTGAAGATAGTGGCAATTGTTGGAAATTTCTCCACCAGTATTCATGCTGTCACCAGCGTCACATAACAAAGTACACTCTTGTCCCCAGCCTCAGCTCCCCTTTTTGCACACTGACAGTGTCTTCATTAGCCCCCTTTCACCTCATCATTACTCTGGAATCTCATGGTTAGTTGCTAATTCTGTCTGGTTCTCACCAAGTCCCAATATTTAGTTTCCCAGGCATGGTCCAGATGCTCTTTCCTAGAGATACTTGGCATTTAAAAAGATCATTTGTTTGAGAGGGCCCAGACTGACAAGCTAGATGTCTACATCATTATTATCTGCTATTCTGACAATCTATGTGTCATCCACACATTTTACCAACAGTGATATTGTGTATTATTAGAGAGCATTAATAAAACATTATTGAATTAATCCCTGTACAGGGATCATCCTGTTAGAATATTCCTCACTTCAGTATAACTCTCCATTGACAGCTGCATTTGGGTATCTGCCAATTAGTGCATTCTTAATCCATTTAATGTGTTCTCTACTGGTGTATAAGAGACTAATTTTGTAATAAGACTCATATTAATAAGACTCATATGTGGCACTAAATCAAACACCTCATGAAAGGCAGACTTTACAAATTACTTTTGTCAAACAAGTTAGAAATCTCAGAAAAGAAAATCATAGCTACAGTCATCTTGGGGAACTAAGTTACAGAATCTGAATCAAAATATCTTTTAAAGAGAAAAGTACTAAAATATTTCTTTAGGGCTAATTTCACTGAGGAAATTTAGAATGATGAATGTGACCTCTAACCCAGGTACAGTTCCCTTTCAGGTAAGTTCATGAAAAGTGAGTTAGTATAAGGTCTATCATCTCCAGGAGAAGGGAATAAAAATACCTTTTGTTCCTCTCTTTCTGGCAGTTTCCTCCCAGAATACATTGCTCCTCAAATGTGAGAGAGGTCTTAGTACAACATGGTGTTGAAAAAAACAGAGTGGGAACTTGAGTGGCTATGCAGGCCCTCTGCTCCAGACATATTTTAAAAAAACACATTGGCTCTTCCTTATCTTCTGAAAGAAAGATGGCAGAACAGGGCAAGAAAGAGGCACAAAACAGGATAAAGTGCCTAAATTCTTCCCTGCTCTCCTTCCTTCCATTTCCGTTTCTGAATGATTCGTTTAGATGTCTCCCAAGTCTGCCTCTGTGCAATCCATTTTTGGACACCTGATAGGATATCTGCACAGGTTGCTGTCTATCACTGTGCATGTGCAGCCCCCTGGCTAAGCCTGGCAAATGCAGGTTTCCACTGGTCAAGCTTTTATTTATCACGGGGCTTTGCTAGCATTAATATACTTTAATCCTTCAGAGGGAGCAACATTATGTTGCACATAGCAGCTCTTTGCCTTCCGGGCCCTACTGCCAGAATTGAAAATAATGAGCTCTGGGGTCTTCAGCCTAAGGATAGGCTTTCAGTGCACTAAGGTTTTTGTGCCTCTAAGTATCACCATTTGCTAACAGAAGGAAAATCTACCTTGTGTAGTGCAATATGTGTAAAAAAGTGTAATATGAAATCATTCAAAATAACATCACATTAGACATTTTTTTTTAACTTGTCTTAATTTAACATGTGCCTACAAACCGAGAACAGTAGCTGCACCAATCTTATCCATTTTAATAAGCCAGAAACAACTCTTAGGATATTCCATACTAATAGTGATATTATGCAAAATAACTGCATAGAAGGAAAATCATATAAACTTTTGGGAACCATAACATTTCATCTTTCCAGATCTATCCCAACATCTATATCACAATTTTAAAATGCCATAATTCCCTGGTATGTGGCATCAGTCAGTTTTATGATTTTTAAGGTAATTTTATTGTGCAGGTCTTCAAAGGTTTAGTGTTACTGTGTTCAGTCATTTCTTTATGTAATCATTGTTACTAGAGAAGATGAGAGGAAATGGATTTAAATATCATGATCTTGACAAGCTGGGGAAATGGTCAGAAAAAACTAGGTTGCAGTTCAATACACGTGAGAACAAACACTGTATTTACATGAAAAAAGAACAGAACACAAGACAAGGAAAAGGCAAATAAAAGTTCCCAAGGAAAGGATTGAGATATATTATGAATACAGCCATGTGGACCAAGGTCAACAGTCCAACAGTGTCTATGTCTGACAGTAAGGAACATTTCGCACTTAGGAAAAAACTACAAGATACAGGAAGGACAGAATGCCACCTCTCCTGACACACTCTGCACTTCTGGCACTTGAGATTAGAAGCTTAGTGGATGGACGTCTCCAACATCATATTTTAGAATATCTAAGTGTAACTTCCAAGTTTTTTTAAAAAATCTCTGGACCTGTTATTATTTGCGCTATCGGAATCATCCTGTGGCAAAAGGTTTCACAGTTTAATTGTATACCTCATAAAACTTTCTTTCTTTTGTTAATCTTAAACCTGCTGTCTATAATTTCATTTTATACCCTTTATTTTATATTCTATAAAAATAGTATACCATACTTCTCTTATTCATGTTTTCCATGATTTTTGATTAAAAAAATTAAATCTTTAAATTTAAAAATTAATTATATTTTTATTTTTTTAATTTAAAAAATTATCCACATGTTCTAATTGTTTTTGTAACTATTATTGAGTATTGGGCTTACATTCCCAAAGAATTGTTCACAGGATCTCCACAGTCTCATTTTTGAGTTATAAAATCTTATTGCAAGCTGCTGCTACACATACAGAATTACAATTACTTACCTTCACAAGGCTTACTTTACATTTATTGTTTCCTCCTGAAATCTTTCATGCTTTATTATGAGACTCTTCTGCAGCTATTTTCAGCCAGTTTAGCAGTGACTAACATGAATGTGATTGCCTGTACTGCACGCCAGGTGATAACCCCTGTCTGACTTAGGAGTGGATCTGCACACCCCTATCACTTTGCCTATGTGCAGAGCCAATCACAATGTAAGTAGGTATGTGTGCAGGTATCTGATTTGTGATGACCTGGCTGACACTTATGCACATAAATCAGGCATCCACAAATATCTATATTTGCCTGTCATCAAAATTCTGGTCCCCAATGAATTAAATCTCATCTTCGTTAGAAACATAACTTCATGGTGAACGAGCATTAGGTGTGTGTAGTTCAATCCTTAAATCCCAAAATGGAAAGAAAAGTCAGTTATAACCTCTGCATGTTGGTGCTATTGATGTTGAATTGTTTTCAAAAAATTTAATAGATTTCTGTGGAATGGAATCTGCCAACTGATTAATGACAACATGAACATCATGGTCTGGACCTTGTATAGTTTTCAGACAAGACAGAACTGGAAAGAGAAGTAGAAAAAAGCTTACAGGCAGTGCTGCTGTGTGTTCTTTGTGGACAGCTGTGATTACCCTTTGTTCAATTTTATAACTGTGAAAGAATTACTATAGAGCCTTTACCCAAAATGTTAAAGGTAAACACAAACCTGGGAAAATAATTTCAAAATGTAGTGTGCCCAATTAGGAATGAGTCAGCTGAATGCCTGACTGCACACCCAATTGGCCCATTAAATTTGTCATGGTTTCTTATTCAGTTTGGGTAATTGTGCATGCAAATGAACAGGTACTCATATAACCTGCAATTTCCATAAGTAATTGACATATTTCCATGTGTAATTACTTTCTTTGTAACTGAGACTCAAATTTTGAGTATCCTAATGCTCATCAAGAGCATGAGCTTTGGTCCTTTCAGTAGGAAATGAAGTTCAGTGATCCACTGACAAATTGAATTCACCTCAGAAAAGCGGAGAATTATCTCACAAACCTAGATAATCCTAAATTGTTCTCTTTCTGATTTAGGAAGGAGAGATATCACACTGCATCAACAGTGATACGTGACAAGATCCTAGCTTCTAGATTCTAGATACAAAAACATTATTCTTAGTAGCCACTAAGTCCCTAAAGGTTTTTTTTAGAAAGAATAAAAATGGGAGCAGTTGGTCAACCCATCAAAGCTTTCTAGACTAGATACCATAGATACTCTATAGGCATCTATATCTTAATGCAAAAACTTAATCTCATCACTGCTGTTAAATAAACATCATAATAGAGATGGGATAACTCATGACTATAATATGAACAAAAATTGGTATACTAAGGTCAGGGAGGACAAATAAGGGAGAAGCAAAAAAGTATTGTCTTGCATATACAAGATAATGTACTTGGTAACTGAAAGTACAAAGTATAACCCAAAAGTCTTTGGTTAATAGCTAAAAACAGAACAGGAAATAACACAGCAGGTATATAGACAGATTGTCCCAATGCATTCTGAAATACAAAGTTGGAGCTTAATGGCAGATATGAAAAATGGTCAAAACAGAAACAGGAAGAAATACTTGCTCTTTGAGACAGAATGTGGTGTGTGGTGGACCACAAGCTAAACATAAATTAATGGGGTTGTGCAGCTGGAACATCATGTCTGAGACATATTATCAGCAATGCAGCCCCAGGGTTTCTGCTCCTCTCAGGCCTCTCTTGCCAAGTGACACTGCTGTTTTTGTTGCACTTTGAGAAAGGCCTGAGAGAGTCCAGGAGAATCTCTAGAAATGGTGACCTTTGGGAAATATTAAAAGCAGGATCCGGATAAGACAGAATAGAAGATATTTGGGACTATGTAGTAGAATTTAGGCATATGAAAGTGTGCTACCAAAAAAGGGAGGAGAAATTGTTTTCTGAGCTTTTGGTAGATAAAGAAAGAGTGAAAAGCTTTGTTTTCATTAGGAAATGATCAGTTTGGATATTAGGAAACACTTCCTCCTTATAAAAGAAAGTGACACTGCTAGTCATAGATTTGCTCTGTGTGAGCAGGCATCTGCAGTGGCTGTAAAATCTTAATTGCTGGAGATATTAAAAACAATTTAGCCATATGTCTTTCATGAGCGACACAGGGATAATTGATCCTGCCAGAGCTGGGCTAACTAATATTCTCAGGGTTGTTCCCAACTGTTCTTTATATAATGCTGCTATTTTATAGTTGTATTTAGAATTATGATTCTTAGTAATTGCATAGTCTTTTAAAAAAAAGCAGAATTTAAAAATTTTAATGAGCCAGCAGGATATAGTTTCACAGATATTTACAGTTCCTCTTTGTCCTCTGGCCTTTTTATTTAGTGTCTGTTTCAGAAAAGCAGTGGTTTAGTGGCTTAATATGCTTGTCCCTTTGGAGGGTCCCTGAGGACAGTCTGCAGGTGATTTCAGTGTCCAAGAGAGAAACAATCATGAAGGCTTTAGCCCTCTGAAAGTTGGCTTATCCAAGCAGTCAGGGCTGTCAGGGTTGGATAATCCTCAAGGTCTTTCAAGAACAAAATGACTCTGACTTTCAGTCTATTTTTTGTCATTTCTTATCCTGACTTTAAGCTCTGAGTGTTGCTGGGAGGTAACTGTGGAAATGGTGCTAACCCCCAGACTCATATGCTGCATTTCTGATGGGAGCTCATTCTGGCTCTGGAACAGGTACTGAGGAGGGAACACAAGTCAATACTCATAAGGGCAGAGTCTCTCATCTTTCCTGAAGTTGTATCCATAAAAGCCATGTGCAGTATCAGGCAAAAAGCTGGAAGAACACCGAAAGTCAAAATTTTAATAAAATGTGTGTGACATATTTTAATGATTTTAATCATTACTTGGTGTAATTATTTTTAATAATTTGATTATTTTAATGAAGATTTCATAAAGAAAATAATGAAGATTTATGCTTCTGAATCCACTACCTCTGACTCAGATAAATAAGACTCAACTTTGTCTTACAGCAAAGCTTACCTGGTATCAGTGAGGGAAAAGAGTCTGAGTGAAAGCAGAAAACAAAGGGGACTGGATCTAACAGAAGCAGCCAGTGAGCATGGGTTAAGGTGTGTTGGCAGCTTGGAAGCATCCATCTCCATCCAATTCCTGGCAACTTGCTCGAGTGGCTGGCACCCAGGGACCAGGCTGCCAGACATGGCAGGGAGTGGGGATGAAGTTTGTATTCGCAAACATGTTTGTATTCTGAGTCTGCAGAAAGAGGTTTCTCTGGAGGTGATAAAGAGGAACTGTTGCTGTCTGCTGGAGTTAGGCAACAGTAAATACCCGTCTGCCTGGTACATCACCTGGGCTCCCAGAACCATACCTGCTGACTGCTGTGTACCTGCATGGCACATGCTGGGAGCAGAGACCCTTGAGAATGATGTGAGTCAGTGGAATTCAGTGGTGCTCTGCAGAGGCTTGCCTCACTGAAGGCTGGGGTGCAGTCACATCAAGTAGGTGTCAGTGTGACTCCTAATTTCCCACTGATGCCTGTGCAGAAGATCCTGACACAAACCAGGTTCCTTCACTGGGAGGAACTGTGGCTACTGCTTCCTTTGGGAGAGGGGAAGGGAGGTTGACACATTCACCATTTATATGGATAATAAAAAAGATCATTGATCTTTGCAAATTCAGATTCAAAGTCATAGCCATATTATTCTAGCTGTTTGTGCAAACTCTAAGGATCTCTGCACTATTAAAAAATGAGACATACATACACAACTGCTCTCTTCAAAATATGAAGCAAAACAAAATGGTGTTTAAAACTCAGTTTTGTAATTTCTGTGAGGGAAAGATCTTTTTATTTGGTATTTTGGTATTTATTTGGTTTTATTTTAATGCTGCTATAAGACCCATTTACAGCTATCAGGATTTTTCCTTGTAAGTGCCTCTCTTCTCTAGACTAAAGTAATTACATTTAAATGATGTTTTTCCCTTCAGAATGCTGCAGAAGGACAAATATTCACAATGCAGTGGTTTCATAGTAGTCACATTTCAGTTTTACTTGCAGCAATCTTGATTGTTTAAGGAAGAGCTGAGAACAAAATTGTTCTGTATCTTTAGAAAACACATGAAGATGCTGCTTTACTTCTAATATTTTAACAAGGAGTTATTACTATGAATTAAATTTACTTTTATGTCTCAACCTATCATATGTATCTATATGCCCATGGCCAAATCCTGGGTGAGGTTTCTTGTCATTCAAAGAAGTGGCATAACGTGAGACCTCCAATTTTTTTAATAGTAGGCAGCAAAGTAGGCTGGGAGGCAACAGGTAAGAGGCATCTTGCAGTTTTCTTTACTTTGTTTTCTACAAAAGGATGTCAACAAGCATCTGTCCAAAATACAAAGAAAGTAATACAATTGACTTGAAATTTAGAGTTTTTTAAATGAGAATTCTTCCCAGATTAAAGTGATGTAAAGCAGATCTCCTACTACAGGAAGTATTTTACTTACAGGCAGCTGATAAGAATTTTTGTATGCTTTTTACGTTACATTTGTAAAACTTGTGTAGCTGTAGATGTGATGGTAAGAACTTGGCAGCAAGACTTTCTCCTCTGCCTTCATTTTGCTAGACTCATGTTTGTATTTAAATGATTCATTTTCTGAGGTCCTTTCTTCCCAATGTCATCAAAAGTTAAGGTAAATGGAAAAGATCATTGACCTTTGTATTATGGCTAAGGAGCATATGTCCTCTCATTCTCTAAATTTTTAGAATATTCCAGTTTGTAGGTGCCTCCAATGATCATCAATTCCTTTTTGGTGAGAGGTTTCCTGCTATTCTGAAGTACTGCATTAGCAATCACAGTGACAGCCACTGGTGCAGGAGATGTTGGTAAGGTTGATGCAGAGATAGTGAAGCCCTGGAACAGGGGATGCAGGAAAAATTACATCTCTATCACTGGAGGGATTAAAAAATAAGACAGGTAAAAATCTCTTTGCAATAATTTAAGCATAGTTTATCTTACCTACACAAGATTCCTTCCAGTTTAATTTTCTGTTATTCATTGATTTTTACCACATATCTCAAACTGGATCATGTTTTCTTTCTTTTTGTTTGTTTGCTCTTTTTTTTTTTTTTCGGTTTTGGGTGGCTTTTTAAAATTTTAGTTTATTTCTTTCAAGTTCCATCCTCCAGAACTGTGAGAATGCTAGCTGTCAATGAGAAAACTTAAAAATAACTCCCTACCTTCAGAAAAAGGCTGGAATACTTGACTGCAAGATAGCTTGAGGACACAACACAAGGAGGATTTAACAATAGAACTCCATTCTCTGTGAACAGCAGAACTGAGGAACCCTACTTTCCCTTGAACTCTAGCACAACATTTCTTGCTCCTCCACCATCATAATTCCAACTCTCTGCAACCATTCTGTGTTCCCTACCATTATACTGCCCATTTTCCTACAAGCCCTCCTCAGTTGGTCAGAATAGGAACTTTGTTTTCCTGACAGATCAAAAGGTGCTGATCTTCCTCACGAACCCCATTTGCTAATCCTGTTTCTTTATAATGGTGCTTGGTCAAGCACCAATTGATCCAAAACTGTTGAGAAGGTGACTGCTGGTTGCTGCTGCTGCTGTGGGGCAAGAAAGAGAAGTGCCAACCAGCCCCTGCCTTTCCACCACCTGGTGCACCTCTGGCACTCCACCTGACTCGTGGTTTTCCCTGCACTTGCAGGAACTTGGTGGGACCCCAGTACATCTGTCAAAATGTGGTTAATATTGGTGAATGTGCAGCAGTGAATCGTGGAGACCGATGGACAGATAGAATCATGAAGCCTCATTTAAATTAGATAAAATTAATCTTTACAGTTTTAAAGATATTGAGATTTTGGAAACCTGGGTCATGGTTTTTGAACCAATTGAATTGTTAGATCTGAACAAAATGTGTCTTTAATAGATGACTTTACAATCTAGTATCTTGCAAGCCCTGTCACTGGCTGCTCTAAATTAGTGTCTTTCTTTGCCAGGAATGTAGTACCACTCTTTCATTTTAACCTCAGTGATGTGGAATTGTTCTGGTAAACTAATATATCTTCCTCTGGAATCAAGAAAACTACAACTGGTTCCAAGTCACATAAAATAAATTATCTCAGAGGTGATAAAATATGTCCTGAAGGTCTGATTCAGAATTTAATCACCACAGAGCTTGATGTACTTGTACCAGAGGATTTTTGGAAATATGCATATGTATTTACACCACCTGCTCACAGGAAAGGACAAAACAACCTGATACTGGTTCTTGTTAGAATTATTTTTTTTTTCAGCTGATGTGGATTTTTTCAACCATGGTTTCAATTATTTTCCCCTGAACACAGTGATTTTGAACTTAAATATCATATTTGGAATTTAATAACCTGACTGTAGTTTAATAAGTGTAGAATCTTCTAAAATAATTTGTGTATATAATATTGGTTTAGATAACTGTACAGACCAAATACTGTATTATCACAAAACACATACATGAAATATTCATTTCCAGCATGATATTAAATAAATAATATGAAATGATGACTTTAAAGACTCAGGAACAATGCTCAGAAAATTATTCAAATGCAATATTGCCCGAAAGACACTCATTCAGGTATCTTTTATTATTTCCCTGCCATGATTTAATATGACAGGAAAGAAACCCCAAAGACTCCAAAACAGTATGAGTTCATGACTTTGCTGTTCCCTTTAGAAAAACAGGTCTGGAAATCATAATTCTAAGACTTAAAATTGGAGGATTTTTATACATTTAATGGTGATCTGTTCTTTTTTGATTGCAGGTATAAAGTAGGAAATGGGCATAAAACAGACCTGTTATCAAAGGCCAGCCTGAAAACTCATATTTTTTGAAGGCTGAGTGTACCAAAAATAACATTTCTTCAATGCTCTGCTTTTTTCTGTAGTTAAACCAACAGTAAGTGATAGTGGCTTTGACTGCCGTACACTGATCTCTAAGCTTATCTTGACTTTATGTTCTCAGCAGTATTTGGTCACTTTCAGATCAGAAAAAAAGCTTAAATTCTTATTCATAGTGAGGTTGGGGATTTACTGCCACCACATTCTCTGTCACCGCCTCCTGGACAGGAGAAGTGGAATGAGTCCTGACATAGAGCACGTGCCCTGGTGGAGCAGTGCTGTTGTACAGGTACCTCAGGTACTTCTCCTAGCAAGTTTGGTAATGTGGAAAGACAAAGTCAGCTCTTTTTAGTGCATTGTCTCCTTTCAGTTCTACAGCAGTTGAAAACGTATTTCCCCCCTGGGGCCAGAGGGGCAGAGGTGTGGGGTGCCCAGGGAAGCTGTGCCAGCCCTGTTGGGGGTTTCCAGCCCCAAGGGGGCACATCCCTGAGCAGCCCCCTCTGACCTCAGTGCTGAGCACACTGTAGCAGGGCTGGAGGAGGAATATCCAAGGGTCCCTTCCCAAAAAAGCTGGCATCAGTTTCCTAAGCCAATTGAACCATAGAGTAAGAATATATGATACTCAGTAAAAAAACCAAAAAACTTTTATACAAGAAAATTTAAATTACAATATTTACCAGAATCACTTTTGTACCAGTTCTATCAATAATGGAAACGTGTTCTGGGCAGAAGCAGAGGTAAGGTGTCTGGCTGGGCTAGACAGCATAGACTTGTTTAGAAGACAATAGAAGACTACAGTTCATCTCTTTCAGATGCTTGTTTCATAAATTATACCTCTGACAATGCAGACAAGTTCTCCATTCATGAGAAACGAATCCTGTAGTGACTTGTAGCAAAATAGTTTAGTCAGGTGAATCTCCTCTTTTAGCCTTCCTCCTCTGGGAGCCTTGTGGATGACTTTGCAAACTCAAATTTGCCTGCACAGAACACAAGTTTTCTTTAAAGCCTAACTGTTACTGCAAGCCATGGAGGTGTTCTTTGAAATATGTTTGCATACCCTGCCAGCAATGATTTCCTCCACTGCAGAAAACCTGTGCAGATTAAGGAATTTTCTCTCACAAAGGGAGGTTTCTGGCATTTTATCTATCCCTTTCATAAGGAAAATGGGTTAAATAAAACTCATATATTTGAAAGAGAGGCAGGTTTTTAGGGACAGCTTGCACTTACTGATATTTGTGTGTTCAGCACTTCACATTTGAACAGACATAGGGAAAAGCAAAGGATGGGCATGGCTAACCTGATCTCAATGCAGAATTTTTAAAGCTTCTCTTCTCCTATCATATTTTTCTCTGAAGCTATAAAATGATGGGTACTTTAAAAATAATTGTTGACATGAGCCTTTTGATTTTTATTCACCACATCAGCGTATTACATAGGAGCAAGTGTGTCAATATTGTGAGGAATGTGGTTGATTACAGAAAAGGATTCCTCTATCTGTATGGATGTTTTTCATCACAGTAACATAGGATTGCTATATCAGATCAAAACACTGGCTCATTCCACCCTACAGCCTGCCTGTTGCCCTTATATCTAAGGGTTTTTAAAAAACAAGGAAAATTCCGTAATGCACCAAGGCTGTTGGGGAACTCGGGAGCCAACTTGGATATAGACAGGATTTCTGATTGATCTCTTTACAAGATGTGTTTCTACATCTACCATTTTATTATCTGTTACTTCAGAGGCATGATAGCTATGGTAATATAATTTACCCTTTTGTATAAATAAGTCCATAATATTTGATGCAATATAAGGCACTTAAAAAAAAATCTACAAATCAATGTGAATCTGCAAGAGTTTTAATTAGGCACTAATGGGAGAGACTAGGAGTTGTGATGCTTTTGAATAAAGGGAAGGACAGAAACAAAAATATTTTAATTATTATTATATTGCTACTTTCCTTCGAAAACATCCCATCATTTTAATCTCTGTTTCTCTGATACTTGGTCAGGGTCTTTTGTTTATAGCTAAGATCACAGAAGTTTGCTGAATCAAAATAACATCTCTGCTGAAGGGGATATGAATGCATTATTGTTATGCTTCTGACCTTTTGCCAAGAACAAAAATACATACTCAAAGAAGAACTGGACATAGCATCAGGGTTTCTTTTGTAAAGCTTCCAGTTTGTTGAAACTGAAGATTTACATTTTTAACATAAAAAATTTTGGTGCGCAGATGGAAGGCATCACTTCAACAGGCCTGTTTCTGTAGAAGCTGCAGCTACCATACTGTGAATGGATAGCTGATTAATCAGGGAGCTGGCTGGAAAGCTGTGTTTAGTTCTCTTTCCAGGTCTCCCATAGGCTTGCATGACCTTGGGTAAATCACCCTTGCTAGGTCCTTGAAGGAACATCTGCTGGTTGATGTGCTTCACAACTCCTGTGCAATGAGTAGGAAGCCATATAGTTCAGCTTTTTATGACCTTGATAATGATTTACTATGGTAGCAACTTAATTCAGCACAGAGCAGGACCAGGGCTGGAATTTAGGCTGGGGGACTCACAGGGCAGTTATGGTTAGGAGGAAGCTCTGTAAGTGGTCTGATACTGCCTCCTTCACAGAGCAGAACTGTTTTCCAAATTATATCATTTTATTCAGGAGCTGACCAGTGAAATATTGAAAATCTCTGAGGATGGATTGCATCTCTGGGCACGTGTTCTAGTGCTTACCATTCTGATGGTGGTTTTCTTGTTTTTCCTCACTGGAAATTGTGATTGTTGTGTCTATGTGAAGACCCTGGTTTTGCCTTTTCTGTAACAGCACTTTAGGTTGTGGAAGATTGCAGTTAGTTTTTACTCTTAGTCTTCTCCAGGCTGAAAAAACCTCTTCCTTCAACCTTTTTTCATGCAATCCCTTAAACATGTGACTGATCCTGCTCTGGCCTCTTTGCCAGTCACACCTCTTGTACTAGGGTGGCAAAACAGGGGACAAGACAGCATATACCTCCACAAAAGTGTCAAGAAGAAGGGAATAACCACTTTCCCCAGCTCCCTTACTGTATGCCTATCAATGCAGCACAGCATGCTGTTAGCCTTCCTCATTGCAGGGATGCACCTCTGCCTCATATTTAACTTGTTTTCTAACATGTTTTTTCTGCAGAATCATTATGCAGACAGCCAGTTACTAGCTTGTACTGTTGCACTTCCTTTTTCTGTCCCAAGGCATTAAAAATGATCTTTGAATTAATCTTGAAGTATGAATCTTTGATCCCAACTTTAAGCTAGTTTTTGGTCCAGCAAGTGATTTACCCATCTTGTAGTCTAGTCATCCAGTCCATATCTCCAGATTTTACAGTGGTTATTTTTAATTCGTTTTCTGTATTCCTAGTTCCCTTGCTGTAACTTAAAATTTTGCTCTCCCAGTGAAGCACAGCAAAAACACACAGGGAAAGCAAGTTTTTCATTTATCAGTGAAGAAGAGTGATTTTCATGTCTGAATACGCTATCAAGCAGAAGCTGTTCTGAAAAATGTCTATAGCCTAAATATTGTAATGTTATTACAGGGAGAGAGAAATACTGAGTCAGGCTGACTGGGTAATAAATAATGCCCACCTCAGCTAGTGCCAGAAATCACTACAAGGATGTTTGTGAGGATGAGAGAGGAGTGCTGTGCATCTGCACAGGAGGTCTAGTTGGGAGTACTCTAGCCATGAACATCCTGGCATGTCCTAAAGGCAGCAGAATGATTATTTCACAGGGTACAAGTGGATGCCAAAGATTAACTGTCCCAGCCATTTCATTCACTGCTCATTTGCTGCCCTCCTTCCCTGTAGGGCAGTTATCATTTTGTGCAGGTTACTGATTAGGCATTAAACTTCCAGAGGAATAATCTTAGCAGGAATCAGCACACTCAATTTCCTTGAAGCAGGAATGCTGAAAACTTTTACATATAGTTTATTAAATTTTGTTCTCATTAAATTAGAATTCTTTTAAGCATATTTGACTCCTATTGCTATTTATCCTACTTTCTCTGGGGTCAAGTATTGACTGGAGTCAAACATTAATGTTATCAATCAAATCAATTAATGTTATTGATCAAATTTTCTGTGTTATTCCTACCATATATTTAATTCAGTAAGAGTTCTGACCTTAAGAAGAAGTCAAACAAATTTAAGAGCAGTGGTCTGTTCACTGTAAATGAAAATTAAGTATTTGACTTAAAGGAGTAATTTCAACATTATATGCACAATTTTTGACCATATTTCTATTCCTCCATAATGGAAAAAGATTTTGTTTGGAGAGAACAATGAAGTACTTTTTCCCTTATGAAGGTAAGAACTTTAAAGAATCATGTTAGCAGACAGAAATGGAATATATAAAAGCACAGCTGCCTGAAGGAAGAGGCCAAAGGAGACAACCATCAAGTAATTGGATTAACCTCTGTTTGGCCCTTTTCAGCTGAGTGAGATTTATTTTGATAACATGTTGTTTGCTTTCTTCCAGGTTTGCACACAATGTAGCAGCTATTCTCAAAGACTGAAAAAGAAATTGAAGCATGCATCTCATTGAAAGTCCCTGTCTGCATAATAAAATAATGCATCGTTTCAGTGACTTGAAATCTGAAACAAGATTGTTCCAGTAGCCATAACCTGAATAATACACAGATGGAGATATTTTTTACATAAAATTTCTTTATAAATTGCAGCTTCAGGGACAACCTCAGGAGAAAATGAGAACTTCTCTCATTTTACTTGAAAATGGATTTAAGAATCAAAATTAATCTATTTTAAATTAGAATAAAGCATCACAAGAGTTTTCAAGCTGGAAGCCCAAAGCATCTTTGATTCAAATAAATTATGCTTTACATTAATTTATAAAAAAAATTTCATAAAGATCTAAAAAAAATTATTGTGCTTAGATCAACTATATTAGGTCTAATTTAAAAAAAAAAAAGTTATTTCCAAGCAGAAAAATGTAAGAATTTTTTTAGGAAATACCAAAACAGTTAATTGGGACAATTTTTAGTAGTTAAAACCCAAATATTTTCTTCTAATATCTTAGCTTCTCTACAGATATATAATTTAAACATTCTCTAACAAATATATACATTTTATAGGAGCTGTAGGAATTGTTTATTTTTCTCAGAGCCTCCATCCTAATTTATCTAGTATCTGCATATGTTGCTTGAGGAGAGTTTCAGCAAGGACATGGTGCATCTTCCATCTCTGTGGACGCGGTGTTATCAGTGTTTCCTTTGTCTTCTCTGCACACAGGTCTGGTGTGAGAGTGGTCCACCCTGTGGCCTTCAGCTGTATCCATGCAGAGCACCCAACCCAGCCTTAGCAACTGCATCGATTATTGAGATAAGGATGGGTTTGGGGCCAAGGAAAGGCTGGATGATGTTTGATTCGAAAGGGATCGAAGCGCTGCCTATGGAACAGATGGCAAAGGGAATATTGGGACTTTTGACTCAAAGCAGCAAACAGGAATGAAGCTAGTTCCCTGCTAATATTGGAAAAATCAGAGAGCTACTATGGAGGATGGGATCAAGTTTTTCTCCCTGTTCTTCACTCTCATTTAATTGTGCAGTTGGGCTTATTTCTTTAGTCACACATTTAGTATCTATTACTTTGAGCTCAGACTTTGCAATGATTTTTACTAAGGACTAGACTTTGCAACCATCTGGAGACTGAAACTATAACAGAATTCAAGTCTCTGCTCATTGAGAGCATATCTTTCTGGAGTGCACACACTAATGTTTCTGTGTTTGTACTCTCCACACAGTAGGAACTAAATAGGATTTTGTTTAATTTGTTGGCATTGGACCAACTTTTCTAAAGCATCTTCTGTTTCCTCAGGCCAGTCTGTTATTGCTGGGGTCACAAGGACACGTTTCACTCCTTGCCTCTGAGCAGCCCAGCTGCCCACAGAGGGCACTGCAGCCGGCAGCCTGCCTGGCAGGGTCCCGCCTTCCAGAGGAGAGTGTGGTGATGGACAAGACAAATGAAGCATGACCTCTCTTCCATGCTGTATAGCCACCTGATGCACTTCCACATGTTTCTACAAACTGCTGCAAACTGATCGTTTAAGTCTCAGGACCTTTGAAAAAGTGTAAGGACAAGGAGTTTGCCCAAACATTTTGTCCAAGCATTGAGAGTCAGAATTTATACAAAATTGTAACAGATAGTATCATGGTAATTACTGTCCCAATATCATGATTCCAGCAGAGAATCCTTTTCATAAACCTATCAAATAGGTTTATGAGATAAATAGTTGTTTTTGCTTTTTTTTCCTCCTTACAATGTAACATCTGGAAGGGCTGGTTCAGAATCCTTATTCTTATGCTGTTTAAAGTTAATGACAGTGCCTTCTTTTGTTTTCCATAATGTATTGGTGGTTTTCTAGGCAGTGGTCCTACTCAAGATTTCTTGAAGATTTTCTTCAAAAGCTCGAATGTTTAATACTGTTTTATTTATATATTTTACAGTCCAATCCCCTTCACTGCTAAAATAGTCATTTCATCACATAAAATGCTTTGAATGAAACTGGTGTATTTTTCTCAGGTAAAAGCTTTCTGCTTGAGTTGCCTGGGATAGGATTTCCATGAGCAGCTGTATTTCTGGATCTAAAAGATTATAAAATATCTAGAGGATTATGCTTCCTTTGTGTTCTTACAGGTTTAGGCATATCATTGAGCAAAGTCACTGAAATATGATAATATTTTTTCATTCTGCAGCTTTTTTGGTAACACTTTATCACCAGAAGCTGTCACACTTTCTGATTTTACTCTGATGATCCAATGCTGGACTAATTACAGAGTCTTCAAGCAACACAGAATGAAAACCGGAGAAAAAACATTGTTGGAAGCTAAATTAAAGATTTAAAATTCTTCTCCCTCAATTATTGTACAGAATTTCAGCTCAGAAGAAACAAGACAATAAAAAATGTAATTAAAAAGCCATAAATCTTACAAATAGTGCAGTTTCAGACAATAAGATTTCCTATTGCAAAGTCACTGATAAGCCTGAAGGAAATTACATAGACCTATGCAAGCTCTGCCTTTTGTTAGAAATGTGGAGTAAGATCTGATCTTAACTTGTAGAAAAAATTACTATCTATGTGTTTAGTTATGAAGCAAAATCAGATGTAACTTCAATAGGAAACACATGTAAATACATCTTTGTAGAAACCTTTTTCTACTGTCCTTATGTTCTGCATGGAAGTGCTTTGATATAGGCCCAACAACACAGAGATTTCTGTCTCTCCAGTGGTTTCTTGCCTTTGGCCTGATGCATGAGGGAGTGAAAACATGGAATTTAAGACAACTATCAAGTGGAATTTTCTCAAGTTTGGGGATTTTACGAGACCCTTTGCCCCAAGGAATCTCATTAATATTCCCACCATACCATTTTCACCCAGCAGAACCAAGAACTGGTGGTTCTTGTTTAGAGCCTTGTCCATCACCTTTTGCCTGGATGCCAATCCTATCATTTCACTGCCCATCCTCTTTCATGCTTTAATCTGGAACAGGAATCACTGATTTATGAAGAAAGTGAACTGGTCACTTGGCAGGAATGAAACATTCTCTTTTTCACTCTTGCCTACCCTGTGCCTTAATTTTCCTTCTGAATGCTGCTACTGACATCCATCTTTACTTCTCTCCAGCTAAAGATGTCTCATTTCCATCTAAATATGAAATATCTAGAAGGTACAGAATAATCTGCTGTCCTGAGCCTTGACAATAGAGGCAATGGGTCTTTTCACCTGCCTTTTGCTAGCATTGCAAAACAAGTCTCCACAAGAAATTAAGGAACTGGAGGTTAAGAGTTGATAATTTGATTCCAGGAAGCTGCACTGAACTGTTTGACTGTGGAATGATTTATAGGGAATGTATGAGTTTTCATGAGGAAAGTAGAAAGAGTATTTATTTTTCTGATAATGTTGTATGTATAACACATTTTGGGAGAGAATAAAGCAGAGCAAAGTCCTTACCAAAAATCTGAGAAGGTCTCACTGGAGAAAATTTGGGATTTTTAATCTCCTCATCAGAAAAGCAAAAACAACTCTGTTCACCACTGGATGTCTCCCCATGTCTCCACTGTTTCAGTGGATGCTTTCCACAATGTAGGCAGGTCATTACTTGTTGAATTATTTATTTTTCAATGGAGGATGTGAAGTCACAGTGATCCCAGTTATCTCTTGTGAAATGCTCTTCACGAATAACTACTTGGAAAGTCAGTGCTGTACATAGGTGAGATGGCCTAGGTATGTTTAATTATTTAAGTTAACTTTCATCTTGTTTTCTCAGCAGTCTTGGCAATTTTAATATGCACTTTTAAGGGAGACTGTTACAAAAGTATAATTTCTCTTTGCTCTGAATAAAGTGCTGTTTTCCCTCATTTTAAATTTTTTTTTCTGATTTCAGGAAGTGGAAAGGGACAGGTTCATATCTTGGAGAACTCAAATTTGGCTTGGATTTAATTATAGCTAATAACTGAATAATGCATTAGGAAAGATGTTGTGAAAAGCCACTAAGGGGAAATTGACAAGAAGTATGTGAAATAAAACTGCTTTTCTAGTGATTTATTCCAATGAACAAATTGCTCTGCCCTCAGGAGATGAAATCTAAACCACAGGAACAAATTTGGGTGACTTTTCAGCAAACAATATATAGTTCTTAATAGGGCAGGCAATGGATTCTTGGACAATTGTTATTTATTGTCATAATTTTAAATCTGAAACAAAGATATATTTCATTTAGATCAGTTAGTAATTCAGATGAACAGCAGACATTGTTATTAGGATAAACAATGTAGTCCAAATAAGAAGCTAGAAGTGTAATATTTGCTTTATAATTTGCTTTTTCATCTTCAGGGAACTGCATCAGTATTTTTTGCCTGGATACATTCTCTTGTGTATGTTTGCATAGCTACATCATATGGATAACCATTCCCTCAAACATCAGTCCTCATTCTCATGATTTTTCATTTCAGAATTATTAGCTATCTGATCACAGTCTCTCTGTGAACAACCTTCTACTTTGTAGTCTTCAGTAGCATTCCTTCCTGTTACTCCAGTCTTGAGGATCATCTAGTTCTTTCCTATCATCCCTGAATTGATAATGTTATTCTTTATTAGCCCTTATAAAAGTTTCATTATTACAGCCCTAGTTATTTTGTTCTCAACAATGTTCTTAGGAAATTAAATTAATTTTGCTGAAGAACTGTCTTCTGAACCATCATTTCTCTAAGTGTGCTCCCCAGCCTGGCATATTGATTTCCAATGGGTTACAAAAGGGATCTTTTTCACACATGAGAAGCAATTATAGTTTCATTTTATGTTTCATCAAAGTTATTTCTACTAGAAAATGGAAGAAATTCAAGCCCCCCTAGCACTGAAGAGATCAGACATAAAATCAAGTATCTTTCCTGTTTGGAGAAATTTTCTACATATTTTAAGACACCACATGGTGAAACAATTACATGATCCTAAAAAAATTAACATTCAGTCACTGGGATCTAAGATTTAAAATTTAAATCACAGAGTGATTTATTCTAACATGTAATAAGCAGAGATATCAGTGAGGAACTGAAAAACCAGTCTGTCACAGTTAAAAGCAGCATAATATTTGAGAAATTTAAGAAGGCATCATGCTGCATAAACACTTTTCTATTATATAAAAAATACTATATACTACACAAGTTTTTTATAAAAGGTAGCCATTATATGTCACAGCTGGGAGTCGTTTCACTGCATAAAAATTTAAGAAAAGTACCCTTTTGAGTGCACAGATTTTATGCTTTAGCCCTTCAATTTGAGATTTACCCTGGGGAAAATTGCACAATGCTTTTGGATTGCAAAGAAAAAATTGTTTGGTTCCAGAAATTATTGTTGGAGGGGGCTTCTTTCCATTCCAAGTGTAATAGCTGGAGAATGAATAAAAGAAGAAATTGCGAATGTTAACCTGAATTCGACTGATAGGGACAAACCAATAAAGACATGAGGAAGGACAATTGTGGTTTCCTAATATGCTACAAGAATCTATCCAGAGAAATTATTAATTTCTTATTAATTAATAATTTTAAATTGCTAATTAATAATTATTAATCCAAGCAGGCTATCTTGCTGTTTCCAGAGGTTTTAGAAAAAGGGAAGAGGAATCACAGAGAACTATTACTGTCCCAATGCTGATACTTTCAACCTAAGAAAAATTACTGTGGGGCAAACGTGGTTCATTAGCATGTTCAAATATTTCCATTCCCCATGAAGAAATTACAATTTAAACACCAAATGATGACTAATCAACAGCTTTTCTGATTTTCACCAACTAGCTCTCACAAAGCATGATGTCAAATTATTTCTTCTAAAATCCATTTCTTCATACTTTTGAAGCTTGTTCTAGTGAAAATTGTACTTTGATAGGCAATAATACTACTTCCATTGGCATTGTTTCTCTGACATTCCATAAATAGAAAATAATTGCTTGTTCAGGCAAATACCACACCTCTGATACCGACTGCACAGTACCAATATAATTCAGCATCTGTAGATGCTGTCTCTCATTTCACCTTCATATGGGGTTATAAAAGTAATTAGTAAGTGGACTAAAGTCTTTGAGATTTTTCTAAAATTACTATAAGTGTTTCTTTTTGGAAACCATTGGTCTTTAAATTATGAGATAGAGAAACCTTGTTTCTTCAGTTATTTCAGTGGGGTCATGCCACTTCCATCCTAGCAAAAGTCCACTTAACTAGCCTGTAGGAGTCATACCTAACATTTGTATTATTAGAACAAGTATTTTGTTATTGAACAAGTATTTTGTATTGAACAAGTATTTTGAAATTACAATACTTTCGTTATTTCAAAATAATTGTCTTAAATTTAACTTGAAAGGTCCTTGTATTATTTTAGTTTAACCATTTATTTGGTTGCAGACTCCAGAAATATTTTTATTCAGCTGGATTTAAATTCAGCCTTGGAGTATTTTCAAAATCAAAGTTTCTTGAAGAGAAAGTGAAAGAAAGAGTCTCCTCCACAGAAGGTGTTCTTTTGCTGTACTTTCCAGGAAAATCAGGAGAGGAAATAAGGAAAATGAAATATTGTTAAAAAGCAGCCATTAACAGGCATTGTCGCAAGAAAATATTTGAGGTGAAAGGCTTTTTGACAAGTGTCAGAGTTGGTTTGGTTCTCATAAATTAAAGGTTTGTAATTTATTTGTCATTAAATGACCAAAAAAAAAAGAAAGGGAAGGTAAAATTATGCAACTGGAAATTGGAAAATTATCAAATTCCTGAATTTTACCTGGTATTTCATTATCTTTTTTTACAAAATATTATCATCCAAAGAGAGCTATACACAGTAGATAGCAATGTGAAAACAATGAGGTAATAGCAATATATTATGTCATCAAAATTTTCCAGTTTGGTGCAGAAATATTACTAAACCACAAATCTGTGATTTTTACAGACAGAGCTTAAGTAGTAGAAAGCCTTCCATAAAGCAGAGTTGTATGAGCACTTTTTTGAGATCAGTTTCTTAAAGGTATTGATCAGACTTTATGACTGCTCATAACTGTTTTCTTTATGCAGTTGTGAATGGTTAGGCCAATTTCAACAAAGTTTTTCAGATGGGTTAATTCTGAAATTGACTTTTTTTCAGCAAATGTTGCATGAAGTAGTCTGTAGGTAGAAGAGAAGGTGCTTGTCTTGGTGCAAAAACGTGGAGATGGGAGCTGCAGTAAGCCATCCAAGTGGTGGGGCACTTCAGAACTTTTTCAACAGGGAGTGTCTTGAGCTCCTCTTAATTTGCTGGAAAAATGTAGTGTGCCATGGAGTAGGGTCAAAGGGCTCATGACATTGTGGGAGCAGGCCATAAGGGTTTGGCAGACATCTGAAACAGGGAAAATTGCAAGACTATGGACAGGAACTGCTGTCATAGAAAGAAACAGGGGATACATTATTTCAGCTGCTGCAGAGCAACACTAGTTTTTGTCTCCTTTATTTATTTGTTTATTCTGTATTAATAATGCTGCTCTCCATTATGATATCCAACAAATATCTTTACCTTTCTATTCCTTTGCTCTTATGTGTAATTATGCTAATTTTCTTTCCATATTTTAGAGAAGCAGACAGTAAAAAAATTGTTCTTAATCTTCTGAAGAACATGACTCCAGGTGAGTCTATTTAAAATAATAGGGCAGTGTGCAAAGCCAATTTTGGCAAAGATGTGCCATGAAAATTTTATACAGAGAGAATTAATGTGTTGCTGAACTCCATTAATGTGTTGCTGAGCTAGTGAAAAAGAAAGTCTGATGACAAAAGTATTTTGGAAAGAAACTTGGAGATTGTGAAGAATGGTGGGCCTTTTTAAGAAATAAAAAATCTACTACAGATACATTTGAGAATGGAAAAGAGTGGTACTGAAATGAGTGAATTAATTGTACAGTGCATATCAGACATCAAATGTCAATGCAAAACCTAGGAAGTTCCAAAAAGCATGTAAATAGTCACACTGATGAATCACTGGCATTACTTTTTGAAAGGACTGGCTTAGACCTTTGGACATTTTGACAGTGATTCTTTATTCATCTACTTCTGTTTCACAAATCACAGGAATCACGTGTTTCAGACACTTATTTGCAGACCTTGTATTTATTATTCTTTGGGAATAAGTAAGGAACTTAATATAGGCAGCAAAGTTTGCCTTGGCTACCTCTTTAGTCCATGTGGAGTGATAAGCCCTCTTTCAGAAGGTGATTCAGAGCAATCAGAATCAGTTTCTATGTTCACTGGCTACATTAAATATTTATACATGAATGGAATAGATATACCCCACTCAGGATATATCTGGTGGGAGGCAATCACTGTAGTGTGGTAACTTAGTTGTTGATGCACCAGAATATATCAAGGAGAAAAGTGGCACAGCTGTCAGACTACTTAATATACCTGTTCTCTAATGGAGACAGGACGAAACCATTGTGTTCCTGATAAAAAGGAGCCCAAGTGTTCCTGTGCCAGAGCCATATGAGAAAAAAATGATGACTCAGGATCTTACTTCAGATTCTGTCAAGGCTTTCCTAATAGCATCTCATGAACAGTTTGTTGAGATATATAGATCCTGAAGAAAGCTGTTATTTCAACACATTATATACACAGTATCTATTCAGACGATCAGACTTTTTCTTCTTTATGAAATCTCTTGTTCTAAGATACATTTCTCATTAGGCAGCTGAGTCTAACATTAATTATGAACCAGATTCTAAGGGAGAGTCAACAAAATCACCTAATATGAATAAGCACAGCTGAGCACTGACAGGCTCTTAAACATTTGGGATCTTTTCACCAGGATTTCCCAACAGAAGGGTCAAATGCAGATGGAGTTAGCTCTGCCTCCACAGCATTAAACCTGAAGACACTTCACTCTGGGAGCATCAAGATGAATCAGAATCCAAAGTCACTTCACCTTGGAGCTTGCTAAAAATGTGTTTTCCTCATACAAATGAACATTCTTTTCCTGGTAGCATGTCAATGTTATCTGCCTTACAGAGGATACTGGATTTTGGATTAGTGCATTTGGCTTAGTGTACACGTAGCACCAGGAATTGAAATATTACTGTTAGTTTTGCTTTGGTACTTGTGTGGTCATTGGATGTATCACTTACAAGCGCCTAATTAAGACAAATAAATCGTGTCAAGGATCCACATTTGCTTTACTCATAATTGCTTGCAATATAATGGAGCACAGACAACAAAACTTCAGCAAAGGTCAGTGCACAGAATGGCCAATGGTGAATACAACTATATTCATCCAAATGTCCCCTCTAGCTGGAAGTATTTTGCTGATAAATAACCCTGGGAGAAATGAGGAGACACACTAATGGGTCAGAAATTGTCCTTGACAAGCTCAAAGATCCAATCAACTTTAAACATTAGGGAGAGGTGAACTTCTATAGAGTCAGCATGCACAGAGAACCTTTTCTTAATAGTATACCATAAATTAATCACTTAATATTAGCAGATTACTGCTAGTCCAAATATGTGGCTTTTGATTTAAATCAGCCTTTATTATGTCAGTACACATTTCAGGGCCAAACTGAGATGTCTGACATAATGCCTGCCCCATAAAGCATGGTTGGTGCTGAAATGTAAACCCCACGTGTTCAAGAGTGGAGCAATTATAAATATTTGTAGGCTTTCCACTAGAAACAGGGAATTTGGCAATGCCAATAAAGATCTGTTAATCACAGAAGTACATGTGAAGGTCTTACTCAGCTATCCCATCTCTGGAATGTGCTTATTATGTGAACATTCAGACAGCCCTCCTGTGATCCCCACCTGGTGTCCACAGGACAGACCATCTGCCCATCAGAGATGATGCAAAGGGAGATGGTGAGTACATGTAATGTGTGTGTGTATGTCTGTGTAGGATGCATGTGGAGACCTGAATATCTGGCATTGTCATACTCAGCAAGGCAAGTGTGACAAGGCAATGCTTATTTTATTCACTGAAAGAAGAGAGACGGACTTTATGCACAAAAAGTTTAAAAAGTGCTGATGATCAAATCAAGAATGGCTGGCTGTGATACCGGCTTATGTAATGTTGGCTTTTTTCTTCAGGAAGCGAATTGAGAAAACAATTGCTGTCTCAGCTGGCTGCACTGCCATGTGGAAATAATGCTCAGCCAGTAGCAGACAGGTCTGGCTTGAAATCAGCTTTTAGCACTGAGTCCTGCTATCCCACTGCTATTCCCTTGACCTCTACAGCTGTTTGATTATAAAATTTAGTCATGTGCCAATAATAAGTTCTCTGAATACCATGGTGTGGAAAATGAATGGTTAAGTTCTCAACAGATGTCTGGTGATGGATTATTTTTGTCAGGAGATGAATTGTTTTATTGTGTTCTGCTGTTCTGCTGTGCTCTTAAGCCTCACATCTCATTACTTCATCCTGTACTTTTTATTTTCATATCCATAAATTTGGTAAGTTGAAATACAAGGTAACAACTGCAGTCTATCATTTTACACATGAATGATTTTTGTGACTGATTTTACCTAATCTGCTAGATAGATACAAATATCTATCTAGATCTCCTATGGTTCTCCAATCTGGTAGAGGGTTGTGCCTCTCCATTGCATAGGAGTTGGATGTTGTCAACCTATATGTTTGCAATCTATGTGTTAGAAGTACTCAAGCATTTACTGAGGCTTCCAGGCCTGACTTATGCAAAAGGCTACTGTATTTCAGTTTAATGGCCATATTAAAACTAAGCCACTTGGGCACAGCCAGATTTTTGCACAGAAGCTCTCTTGATGGAAAGAACTTCTAAAAGGGAACCAGATGTTTAATTCTGAATTATTTCAGCACACAGCTTAGTGTTTATTACTAAACGCTGGTAACACAGTACATGCTTTTTAAGAGTCAAGCAGCACTGCACATGTTCACTATACTGGAGTCAACAGTCTGCTGCAAATGAACTTTGCCTTCTAAACCCTTGATACAAAATGCCCCAGAGGTTTATTGAAAAGCCACTACCAAAGAGATCTTCCATTTTCTTGGGAACTGCAGATCTTCAGAGCTCAGACACCTGTTCTAAAATAAACACCTAAGCAAGAGTACCCTCACAGGAAATCTGTGTTTTAGATTGTTTGTGCAAGTACTAGTAGAAATTAACACATTCATTTCTTCACAAATTTTGAAGATAAAAAAATTATACCAGGAAAAGATGTGAATGTTTAGTGCACTTTTGCTTTATTTCATTCCTCTATAAAACAGCACAAATAAAGATATCCAAGTTTCAATATTTCTTCTCTGATGAATGGCAGTGTAGGCTTGGGCTCTTCAGGTTGAAAAAAATTATATGATTTGGGATTCAAGAGAAAGCCATGAAATCAGGAGTATCATAAAGAACAGAAGTAAGAAAGGACTGTATAATACCTTCTAGTGCACAAATGAGCTGAAACAAATGAACCTAGCAAGTGGCAGGTGAAGACAAAATAAAGGCTATGATTTCTCCCACAGCATGCTACTAAGCAGTAGGGCCCATTCACTCCTAAATGTTTTGGATGTTAGTAATTTACAGAGTTTAAAAATTGGTTAAACATATGAAAGAAGAATTTGTTTAAGATTACTAATTAGAAAGAGAGCCTCAGTTCAGGAAAGTTATTTCTGATGTTTTTGATTTTCCAAGGAAAATACTATTATACATCTACTCTATTTTTACTGTTTCTAGGCATCTTCTGTCATTGGTCTAAGTAGAGCAAAAATATGTCTAATTTTATATTTGGGTGGGAAAAGTTTCTAGTCTGGTTAAGTGGTGTGCTGCTTTATTGCCCTAGAAGAGACTGTGCTGACTTTACCCCATCTTGGGTGTATACTGTGTGACTTTTTCATTTAGATTGTTCATTGTTCATGGAGTAGACAGAAGAAACCCTTCTGACCTCCCATTCCAGGCTGTATCTCTCAATCTAGTTAACCTTTCTGGTGTAGCTAATGCAATGCAGAGCACTGCAGACCTTCCCAAGCTATTTCTGAATGTCCTTCCAGGATCCTAATCCACTCACTCACCTAGCTTGCTCATAGACTTCAATACAGCCTGTAACCTAACAAGTGTGCAAAATGAACTTTGCCAAGCAACTCCTTTGCTTTCAGTAGTTTCAAGACATTAGGGATGCTCCTTTCCCCTTTTTCATGCATCATCTTTCCTGTGGGTTCATCCTAACTTCATATCTCGAGAATATATGCAATTGCCAAGGAAACAAGCAGGTTTCACCTCTTATCTCTCTTGACTGACCGGGCCACTTTTACAACATTACAATACTTGATTCTAATTGTATGCAGATATTGATAATTGTAATGGATAAGGGCTCTAATCTGAGAGTTCATCCCATTTATACTGTTTATACCATTTGCATGTATGTGGCTTTCAATACTATCATAAGGCTGAATAGGAATTGCACAATAGATGTTAACTCCTGAGAACAACTTTTGTAAACTAATACACATTTATGCATTAGTACAAAAAAAAAAAAAAAGAGATGTAAGTAAGAGAGTTTTGTATGGGAAAGAAATTATTCGGAATTTGAAAAAAAATGACGGCACAAAATATGAAGTATTTGGTGCAGAGAATTCACTAGGGACATCTGAAGAGGCATTCAGTGTGATCATGGTGGCATGGAAAGTGAATTAAGGTTATCTCAATCTGTTGAATAGCTAAGAGATTGAAGAAGATGTTAGAATGTAGGAGTTAGTTCAGTTGGTGTGGGATGGAGGGCCCACATATTTTAATAATATAGAAATAAAGACACATCTCTTCATAGATGCCATGTTGGAAGGACAATGTGTGATGGTTAAAATGCTACTGTTGGCTAGATAGTACTTTCATTTCCCCATCACAGAAAAAGGAAAAAAGTACTTTCAATTTAATTATTTAAATTACTTTTTAATTTTTTGTCTCTTTTTTGTCTGTTGCACTCAGAGCAATTATGAATTTGGACATGTCCTTTGACTCACTGACTAGCTCTTTCTTAAAACATGCATAAGGAGAAGAAACAAGAGAAAGCCAAATTTTAGGAACAAGATGATGAGAAATTTAAGCCCTGAGCTTCACCCAGTGGTAGAAGCACTTTTATATGATATCACCTCTTTCAGTGGTGCTGCAATTCAGTAACTTGAAATGTGGTTCACTATTAACACTTCAGGTACATGGTTTGCTGAATGCACTCCATATGTGAGTTATCTATGAAGAATTTTAGCATGGCTATGTGTTATCACAAAAATTAATAAGCATATCGGTATCTACCTACTAAAATTTTGCATAATAAAGTCTTTTATCATATGCTAAATGAAGCAGACAGAGCATTCATAAATTATGTATCACTTGCCTGCTTTTTATTAATAATCGCTGTTTCATTGGAACTGTTCCTTATCTATAGCCCAAATGTGCCAAATGAAGTTTATTTTGATTTATTATGAAGTATTGCTAATTTGATTTTAGTTGTAATTTTTCATTTAAGTGAGGTTTTCACTCCTTTTATTAAAAAATTCAGGCAGTAAAAATAATTAATAATAGAAATCCTTTAACAGTATTACACTATATCTTTATTATACCTTAATCACTCAAAAAAGGTACCTGCAAAAAACCATTGCAACCACAAATGTATTTATGATGAATAACTGAATCACATTGTTTTGACTGTGTTTTCATTATGATATTTTTTGTAAGACAAAAATTGCCAACATATGGAATCTTAGTAAAAAACCAAGTTTATCTACAAAGTGAAAAATGTTGAAAAGGATGAGGAAAAACCTGTAAATTAAGACAAAGATAAAACTTTTCAATTTTATTTTCCTATTTTCTCTTCATCAGTGGGTTTACAACCTTTTTTTACAGCTTTTTCTTCTGAAATGTTTAAAAGACTATTATTCATACACAGTATTTTTGATATAAAAAATCTTTTATAATAGAAAGGTGATTTCATCTGATAAAACAGTATATTTGGATAACTTGTTAAAAAGTAATTCAAGAGTATATTTAGTTACAGGCAAAACTTTGGGGATATGGTGTCCACGAATTCATGCTGTCACATTGCAATATCTTGTGTTGGGATGGTTATCCAATTCCATAGACCCATTTAGAGTTTGTGCATAAATATAATGTGACCTGACAGCTAAATCTGGTTTTTTTAGGAAGCTGATTCCTTCGCCATATTCCAAACATGCTTAAGAAACATTGACAACAATGTCAACAGTATAGCAAAATTGAGAGGTATAATGCCTTATTCAGTACAAAAATAATTCTTTTATGTGTGTATTATTTATTAAAACTTAAACATGCTGTGAGTATGTGTGCTGGTTTTGGCTGGGGTAGAATTAACTTTTTTCACAGTGGCTGGTATGAGTCTGTGTTTTGGATTTGTGCTGGACACAGGGTTGATAATGTAGAAATGTTTTTGGTTTTGCTGACCAGGGCTTACACAGGGCCAAGGCTTTTTCTAGTTTTCATACTGACACACTGGAGAGGGAAGTTAGGCATGCATGGAAGGCTGGGGGGAAACACAGTCAGGGCAGATGACTCCAACTGATCAAAGGAATATTTCAGGCTATATGACATCATGCTTAGTATATAAAGAGGGGAAAACAGTGAAGTAATTCCTTGTTTTGCTTTGCTTGTATGGGCAGCTTTTGCTTTCCCCATTAAGCTGTTTTATCTCATCCCAAGAGTTTCCCAGCTTTTACACATCTGGTTCCCTCCCTGATGCCACTGGTTGGGGAGTGAGTGAGTGGCTTCATGGGGCTTGGTTGCTGGCTGTGGTAAAACTGTGGCAGTATGTGTGAGACCTTGTCTCCTGTGAGGGTATTCAGTTCTCTCTATGTCCTGGAGCTTGATTTTCCCATGGTAAGAATGAAACATCAAAAGGTTTTGATTATTTTACACTTTGTCAGAAATAAACTTGTAGGTATGTGAAGGGATCAGACCAAAAAGGAAAGTATCTAGTGAGTATTTCATTTATAGCCCTAAATTTTTCTTAAACCAGTTTTCATGTATCTAGGTCCTTTTTGGTTCAACTACTAGTATAATTATCTTTGTAGAATGTTGTATATAGAGAAATATATTATTTCTTTGTTCTCTACACATTCAGTATCAATTTAAGTGCTTCTGTTTCATCAGGATATTGAAGGATAGTCAAACACTTGTCTCTCTTTATAACAAAAAAAGGTGATACGTCTTCTGAGGTTCAGTTTTCAGACTTCCCTTCCTCATAACTTGTCCATACTCTTGATCCCTCTTTGCCTATCTCAATATGATATATCTGAAGAAGTAGGCTTTTTTTTTTTTTGCAAGTTGAAGAGAAGAATTTGCGATCTGTTCTACAGTGGGCATGACACTTTTTTTTTGGTCTAAAAATAGATTTAGACAAAAAAAAAACAGTGTTGGCACTCAATGTGTTATGATAGGTAGGGGTAAAGTATGTTCACTTTCATTAAAGATGTAGGAAGCACAAGAAAATCACGTACATCGTAGACCTGAAGGTATTCTCCTTTCTCTTGGGACATAATTGACTCAACCAAGCTGATGTAAGAGGCAGCTGTACTGTACTAGAAGGTGTCATAAAATATCAAAGACCCTTCACTTGGTGAGAAGAAAAATACAATTAGAAACTCAAGTGGAATCAAATCGCAGTTCATTAGGTGACATGGAATTAAAAGAGTTGAGGGAGTGAGAAGAAAAATTACATGAATGAACAGAATCTGATATTAATATTTTTGTTTTGGCATCTAAAACCTGACATAAATATACTTCATTGCACTTGTTTTTGTACATCAAGATTATTGCCATATACTAAAACTAAATCAATTTCTAGCTTTACTTCTAGTCACACAGCATCACGGAATCATAGGTGAATCTCACATGGCTTTAGTCTTGTGAAAGCTACTGAGATCTGCTCTTAACAGCAAGTGAAGAAAGGCTTGTTTCTCTCATGGGTGATTCATCCCATCCTCAGATTTTTATTTTAGATTAGGTGAGCTCATCAGCAGTTACCAGTCTCTAACATTGACCAGACTTGTCATTAAATGCCTTAGACTGGACATCTGACAAAACAGAGATAAAGTGAGACAAATCACATTCAGTGCCTTTTTGAGAGACACAGTTCTGTACTCAGAGATTTAGCTTTTCTTCTATATAGTCACATGTCTTCACTGAGACCCATTGGGAAATCAGAAATACAGCCTCAGAGCCTGCTCACAGTTTGTTTTATAGATTTATTCTCATAAAGACTAAAGTACAGAGATATATAATACAGATGGATTTTTTTTTCATTCCTCTACAAATTAAAGCCGCTCCAGATGCAAAAGTTAGTCCATTTGCAGGAATCTTCAACAACAGGATTTAATTTCTTTATGCTGGTGCTGCTCAACATTCCTGAAAGAGCAGTTGTGCCAGTGGGATTCACAAAGCTTTTAAGTGAGATCTGACTTATCAGAAAGAAGCTTAATGTATCCCACTGCTTTGAAAAATATCTGAAAATATGCCATGGTGTTGACTGTCAGAATGCAATAGTTTCAATGAAACACCTCAAATGCTGTTTCAGAAGCTGGTTAAATTTAAAGGAGCATATAATTTCTTTTCACTCTAGGTATTCCTTGTTACAGCAAGGAAAAGATAAAGGATATAGACTAATTCAACCATAACATTTAGGGCTAGAATGGGCGCTGTGAAGTTGCTCCTAGGCAGGATCAGCTATTACAGTGTCTCTCTTGACACATATTTATCAAACCTTCCTAAAAGTTATGAAAATTCTGTGGGGTCTAAACATTTTCCACTTATTAACTATTTTTACAACTAGACAGGGGTATCTGAAATTTAACTAAAACCCTGAAGTATTTCTATTTTTTGTTTTGACAGTTGGAGCTAGGCAGGGAATCTAATCCTGTTTTTATTTCTGCAGTGAGAGGAGTGTGTGCATTTTCTTCTTTTTGTCCTCACACATCAGAATTTTAGTCAGCAGCCAGAATCACATTTCTGGAAGTAATACACCATTCAGATCAAAAGAATTGGAGCCTACTCTGCAGAAAAAAATATTATTAGATATGAATAGTTGTTTCACATAGAGAATTCCTAGTATTGTTATATGAGGTTATACTTTTTTGCAACAAAAAGGCAGAATTATTAAGCCCAGGGCTGCTGTTTGCAAGAATATGTAGTGGTTAAAAAGACTGAGTGGGTTTCTGTTCTATAATGAGTGACTGGATGATGCAGGCAATGGAACAAATGTTTCATAGAAGCTTGTGGAAAGCTGAGACAGGAGCTGTGGGAACAGGAAAAGTTTTTCTGGTGTAATATCAGCCTCTGCACTTCTCTTCCTGAGCTTAGATACTCATCTCATGGGATAGTAGTGAGTATTTTTTTTTTTTGACAAAGAAAGAACAGTTGCATAATCTTTTTTCAATATAAAAGAAATTAAACATATGAAGAAGCCTTTGGACAGATTAAAAGAGCAAAATTAATTACTTTTGGTAAGGAGATGGTTTTCTGTCAGACACAATGATGAGATCTGGGTCCTTCTGCTTTCCTTTCTTGTACCAGTGAGAGTATAACAGAAATTATTTCCCATTGAAAATGAGTTAGAGAATAGAATTCATTACATTTTTAGTGTAATCTCACATGTTTCTAAGTTTTAAAATTAGATGAGTTTAGCTATTACTGTTTTGTTTTTGTCAGTTTTTAGATTAAGACAATTAACACAATATTATACATTATACATTGGACTCCTGATAGTTAAAGATAGGTTTTTTTTTTATTTTCATAGCATATAATTAATAATAAATATATAAATATATATATTTTTTTAATTATATGGTTTTGAGATGTGTTTGAAAACTCCATGCAAACATGTTGCAAATGATGGTTACCAATAACAACAATTAACAGAGGAACCAGACTAGAGGAGTTCAGGAGCACCCTGCTTGGGTGCCTTGTTTGGCATGAGCTGGGCTCTCACAGATTCATGGAGCAAATAATCCTCAGTCTTCACACACATGGTGAAGCTCATCTCCATAAATACTTTTGAGGCCATATCTGGTGGGTGAGATAATTATTGCCTGTGAGGGGACAGCAGTTCAGTGCCCATGAAGAGCCAAGCTTTGCAGCACATCACGGATGCAACAAGCCTCCAATGTCTACCATCCTGTGCATAATCATCAGTTCTCCAAAGAGCACTAGGATCACACTGCACAGAGGTGTTTTTTTTCCCCAGAGGAACTAGCAGTCAAAATTTGGGGTGATGTTTGTCCATCTATCTACTGATGACAGACATCTCAGTGTACTTGGGTGCTTGCCAGAAAACAGAGAAGGAAGGAAGAAGAGAATGCTAATTTTTTAGAGGGTCAGCAGATTCAGCTGCAGAGTTTGCAGATTTATGCTGGCTAGACCAGTTGATTTGATCAGGGACTGACATCCATCAAAGCTATTGCAAAAAGAAAAAAAAAATTAAACAAAAGCAGACACAACCTGCCTGTGTTTTGCAGGAGAAATGGCTTGAATTTCTGTTTTGAACATTAGCACTAGACATCCAAAGATAGCCCCTCAGAAATACTTGCAAAATTGAACACTACTGCCCCAGAGAGGAACAGAAAATGCTTGAGAGTAGTAAAATCTAACTTTGTTGCAATGACTTTATGGTTTCTTGGTTTCCATTACCTCCAAATCACCCAGAGCATCATGTCCCTTGTGCCTTGACTTTGCTCTCATCTGCTTTCACTGTTCTCCTGCTTCTCATTTCCTCCTGGGGTGAAGAACTACTTGCAGATCTGATCTCTCAGAGAGAGGGAGAGGAAAATAGTGGAAGAAGGTCTTTCTCAGGAAAGAGAGATTCCACTAGCATGGTTGCACTTGCATTTGAGTCCTTAATCTCTCACTATTATGTGTGTGATTTTCCACTCCATAGTTTTTCTTTGGGCATTTTTTTCATAAGTTTAACCTTGGTTTCATAAACAAGTGCCTAGTTTGGCTATTTTGGAAGCCTCCTTTTAAGACAAAATCAGTTTTCAAACTTTTAAATAATTTAAGTTGGTTAATTTTAATATACAAACCTTAATTTTTAATGTACAAATATGTGCACATTTAATGTGATCTAAGTTGTTATCCTAGCTAAACATCTCAGTACTCCAAAGTTAAAAATATTTACAGCTTTTCCACTTTTTCATCTGCTGGAGAATAAGTGATGGGGTTTATTTGAATCTGTGTCTCTTGAAGTTTTTCCCAGTAGGAAAAATCTGATTTTCAAAATGAAATACAATAATGATTAGCATAGATTCATCAATGCACTACATTGAAGTGATTTATTCAGATCTATGCCTCATGTGAGCCTTCACATTCAGAAAAATCAAATTTCAGAAGTCACATATAACAGTAAATTGACATAGATTCATCAATGTTCATGGCAGAGCAGTAACATAAACCATTACTTAAGTGACACTAGTTGTGTTTGTGGGAAGAAGAGGCAGGTCTCCATCACTGGAGACTGAAACCTCTTATAATTACAGACAGCATGGGAAAAAGACAGTGCTTAATCTACAAAAAATTCTTTAGTTTGGCTGAAACAGATTTTAAAGAGTTGCACTATATTCCAGCTTGAGTTATTATACTCCATATAAAAGGCCACTGTTTAAAATGTAAGGGCCTATTTCAGCTTTAAATTCCAAGAATTTACCAATATGTGCTGAGGGGGTGTGCTTAGGCCTCTGCAAGTGCATAAGAGTCCAGGTGCCTTGCTGCATCCACACTCACAGACATTTCTTCTTAACAGTTGTATGCTTTTTTTGCAATGACTCTCAAAGTGCTGATAGCTAGCTAGGGTATCCACTAAATGGATTTTTCAAGTGATACCTGTTTGAACCATCAATATGTAAGAAGTCAGACACAGTGTGGAAAGTATTCATTGCTGGCATCTCGGAAGTTAGCACCTCTGTTATGTATTTGTGGATTTAATTATTGTTTGCTGTCTTTTAAAAACAACCTTTAAAGTGTGTGAAGTTATTGGAAAAGGTCTTCCTTTGATCTCATTAAAAGTATCAAACAATTTAATTTGAATAATTTTCTGTCACTTAAAAGTTTTGGTTAAGACATTTGTATGACCAAAATAAAAGAAAGGTCTGATCTAAAAATGGATACCTGAATTTTCTTAAACTGAGAGTTTAATTACAAGTCTAAAGTCATCAGCTCCATCCTACAGCTGAGTTCTTTGCATCTTAGCTGATGATATTATTTATACAGTATACCAGTATTAGAGAAAAAGTGTTAGAGAATGACTTTAACACTCCAACATATGTATTTATCTAAATAAAAGCAGAGAATTGCATATTTTTGGAAGAAAAAGAATGACAGTGATTGCATGTGATAAAAGACCCCTTCATAGCAGAGGTCTCAATATGCAGGATGATAGCTGTCAAACGGGATCATAGCCAAACTTGTTAACTGCTCTATTTCTGTGATTTTTTTTTTTTTGGGAATTTATCAACTATGTTGCAGAAATCCTTTTCACTGTAGTCTGCCAATCACTCATGTCCATGACACAGCTGCCCACAAACAGATAAATCTGTAAAATATCCCCATGAATATGTGAATTTGTCTCCCATACCTGGATTAATTCTGAAGTATTCTTGCCCTTGATTACATTAACTTGTCATCTTCACTAATTGTAATCCACTGAAACTGTAGGACATCAACAAAATTCCTATCAACTGAAAATGCTAAACTACTTTCTCCTTTAAATCATTAACTTTTGGGTAAATTAGAGTCAAGCTGCTTGCTTTATTTTCTGGAAGCTGAAGCACCCAGATGTTTCATTTTCATGACATTTAGCATTTAATAACCTCACTGTTACTGGTACTAATTTTCTAAATGCCTTTTCAGCTTTTGTTTTGAAAATAAATACATGACAAAATGCTTTTGTACTTTAATTTTCTCTTCTAGTTTTTGGGGAAGATTCCAAAATAATTAGCTAAATGATCAATCAGTTTAAAAAAAAAGGAATTCGAAGCTGGATCCAAATGTCCTTATAATCTATAGGAGTCTATTAACTACTATTACATCTGCCCAGAGATGATAAATCACTTGACAAGGCATTAATAGGAAAAAAACTAAAATAAACTAAAAGGAGGATGATTTGTATGATTTAAACAATAAGGGGTTTAAAATCTTAGAAAATGGGCATTTTAGTTTTTACCTTTGACTTTTTTTTACATTTTTTGTGAATTTAAAAAAACTCCTAATGTTATTTGACTCATCACTCCAGCTCCCTGTTCTAGTTTACTAATTTTAAGAGAACATGTTGTCATTCCAGTTGAAACAGAGGTATGCAAGTATACCTATGTAATCACTTCTATGTGTAAGACAGCAAAACCCTGTATTGACTTTCACACTCAAAAAAAGCCATCAAGCAGTAGTGATTTATTCAGATTTTCTCAAGGCAGACTTATACATATTCACATCAAAGCAAAGGAGGCTCAGCTGTTTTGCGGACGGCTGGATGCGTGTCTTTGGCAGGAAGAGGCAGATTAGAGAGGTGCATGGAAAGTTCTCATCAAGTTGTCTTCATGTTGCCTTTTCTTCACTGAAACGCTTCTTCTAAGCCCTAATTTAACAACATGGTTCTCAAGACTTCTCCTTTTCATTGTTTCTTTTCTGAAGGAAAAGAAACTCCACAGGAGCTGAGTAGCACAATAATGTGCATTTATATCTTTGTCATTCAGCTGGAAAGTGTCCCTGGAGTATTAATGGTAGGAGCTTTATTTTCCCATTTCTTTGACAGGTTCAAAACCAAGAAGACCTCCATTTTGTAGTACCTCTCTTTAGAATTAAAAAAGCAGGTGAATTAAATGTTTCTGTTACTCTTTACCATAATTAAAATTTTTCAGTTTGGTGATTCAGTTTTAAAAATATTGCTTTTTCTTCTAGGTGGACCTCAACATGGGATTAATGGGCAAACAAATTAAATTTTGAGCAAAATTTAGCACAAAAATTGAAAAAAAAAATTAGAAATATGAAAGCAAATATCACACTTAACAGGAAGAAATTTCTTATTACCTCTGTTACTACCCAAACTCAGTGGTTTGCAGATTCAGCCACCAGCCATCCTATCTAATATAATTTTATTTGGTGACTGAGACAAACCCCAAAGGCTTAAGACATGGGCATGCATACTACCATTTGGTATTCTGAAAGAAAATTAATAGAACATTTCAGGTAAAATCAAATCTGGAAAGAAGTTTGCCTGTTGGCAGAGTATCCTTTAGAATTCCAGAATGATAGAATGGTTAGGGTTGGAAGGGACCTTGAAGATAATCTAGTTCCAACCCTCCTTCCATGGGCAGGGACACCTTCCTCTAGACCAGGTATCTCAAAGTCCTGCCCAGCCTGGCCTTGAACACCTCCAGGGATGGAGAGTCCACAACCTCTCTGGGCAGTCTGTTCCAGAGCCTCACCACCCTCACAGTAAAAACTTTCTCTCTAATATCTAAACTAAACCCAACCTCCTTCAGCTTAAAGCCATTCTCTCTGTCACTACATGCTGTTGTGAAAAGTCCTTCTTTAGCTCTCTTGCAGGCTCCCTGTAGGTACTGGAAGACTGTTATTAGATATCCCCGAAGCCTTCTCTTCTCCAGGCTGAACTGCCCCATCTCCCTCAGCCTATTTTCATAGGAGATGTGCTCCAGCCCTGTGCTCAACTTAATGACTCCCTCCTGGACTTGCTCCAACGTGTCTACATCATTCCTGTGCTCAGGTTCCCAGTCCTGAACACAGTACTCCAGCTGGGGTCTCACCAGAGCAGAGTACAGGGAGAGAATCACCTCCTTCGATGTGCTGACCACGCTGCTTTTGATGCAGCCCAGGATACAGACAGCTTTTTTCACTTCTAGCACACACTGCTGAGTCATGTCGAGCTTTTCATATACTGGCAACCCTAGGTCCTTCTCCCCAGCCCTAGTCTCTTCCCATTCACTACCCAGCCTAAAGTTGTTTTTGGGACTACGCCAAACCAGGTGCAGGACCTCACACCTGGCATTGTTGAACTTCATCAGGGTGACCTGGGCCCACCTCTCAAGCCTGACAAGGTCCCTCTGGGTGTTATTCCTTCCCTCCAGCGTGTTGACTGCATCACATACCTGGGTGTCATCAGAGTCACCAGTGAACTCACTGAGGATGCACTGAAACCCACTTTCCATGTCACCAATAAAGATGTTAAAAAGCACCAGTCCAAACACTGACCCCTGGGGAACACCACTTGGCACTGCTTTCCACTTGGACATTGCACCACTGACTTTGAACACTTTGAGCATGATCATCCAGCCAATTCTTTATCCACCCAGTGGCCCACTCATCAGATCCACGTCTCTCCATTTTAGAGACATAGATGTCATGTGGGACAGTGCCTTTGTTCAAGTCCAGGGAGATGATGCCTGTTGCCCTTCCCTCATCCACCACTGCTGTAACTCTATCGTAGAAGGCCAAGAAATTTGTCAGGCATGATTTTTCTTTAGTCATGCCATGTTGGCTGTTACCAATCATCTCATTATTCTCCTTGTGCCTTATCAGAGTTTCCAGGAGCAGCTGCTCCATGATCTTGCCAGACTCTGGGGAGGCTGACTGACTTGTCGTTCCCTGGCTCTTCCTTATCTCCCTTTTTAAAAATGGGTATTATGTTTCCCTTTTTCCAGTCAGTGGGAACTCCATCAGATTGCCATGACTTCTCAAATATGTTGGATAGTGGCATAGCCACTTCCTCAGCCAGTTCTTTCAGTACCCATGGTTGTATCTTGCCAGGTCCCATGGACTTGTACACCTTCAGGTTCCTTAAACGGTTTTGTACTCGGTCTTTTCCTGCAATGGGTGGAGAAGAAAAATGGAACAACTTAGTTTATTCTTAATACAGAGCAAGAATCAAACCAAAGGGAACACAGTGGCCACAATTTGAGCAAGAACATATTTTTCCCTTTGAGAATAAGCAACTCAGGCAAAGAAAAAAGCTCAAAGTTGTAAAGAGATTTTTGTCTAGTGAGTATTGGTAAAAGAGCTGTGTAATAAAAGTGGTATCTGGAAAGTGCAATTTTTACAATACTTTTCCCAAAGGAAGCATTACTGAATGAATTGCTAGGTTTTTGGACCAGGCAAAATAAAATGTATTCTAAAATTTTTACTTATCTCTATCATAACAAAAGACAGAACTGAAAATTGAAGAAAACTCTGCTTCAGTATGAGAAGTATTTAAAACAAAAACTAACCCAATCCTTGAGATGTGAGGACTTCAGAACAAATGGTTGTGTGGAGTATGTATCACAAATGACATGCATACACAAAAATCCATAAACCAAGAGAAAACCCAAAAAATGTTATGCTATTTCATTGTTTAATCAACTGACTAAGAATTCAGCATTGGGAGGTATACTCTGTTTTGCCCAGAGGTGAATAATATCACTCCTTATGTATTTGGCTAATGGGAATTTCTGGAAAACTTCATTCAGGATAAATGGACAGTATGCAAGCTAGACATCTAGTAACCTTTTCAGGTTTATAAATAATACATGTTTCATACTTTCAATTGCCTTTGTATTTTTTCCTTCCAAAGAACTAAAAGGTGGCAGAAATATTACTTCCTTTAAGATGAATATTTAGCAGATGCTACTTTTATATGTGGTTTCCTGCCTAGGAACCCTCATAAAGCATTTTTCATTTCCTTTTATTTTGTCAATTACCAGCCCGTCACATCTTCACTTTCAACACTACTATTCATGTAATACTTAAAATTTTTTTTCTTGGCTTCCAAAATCTTCAGTCCCTGGAAAGGAGTGCTGTCGATGGCATGTAACTGAGGGCAGTCAGATGCTGTTTTAAGTTCAAAGCAGCTTAAATGACCAGTGCTCTCCCTAAGGCGGTAAGTCTCTCATTTCTTACTGTACTGAGAGGTGGAAAAAAATCTTTGAGATAAGAAAGGGAAAAGTGTTTCAGCTGCTCTCCTGAATGCCTGTGTCCTAGCAGATAAAGACATCTCTTTAAAACTGTTCTTACTGCACTTCTATTATGTTGTCCCAGAGTTTTTACATGGAGAATTTGGCATCTAAGCAAGACTACAATAAGCAGTCAGTTGCTGTGTATAAAAAAATTTAGCTGTGAAGTTCTAGACCTGGGGATTGGTGGGATAAATTTTTGTGGCAATGCACAATTTACATATGTTCTGTCTTGTGTTCTAAGTGGTGACCCGAAGTGTGTGACAAATAGCATTTTGTTGACTTTTAGTAGGATGTGTATAGGATCTGTGTATCAACCAGCTGTGGTGGGTCAGCCTTGGTTAACAGCCAAACCTCCAACCAGCTGCTCACTCCTGCCCTCAGGAAGAGAAAATTGGAAGAACAAGAATGAGGAAGTTCATGGGTCGAGCTAAGGACTGGCAGATTGTTTACTAATCACTCGTGTGAACAAAGAAGACTCAGGGAAAATAAGCTCACAAAAATGTATGGTTTAAATAAGCTCACAAAATGTATGGTTTTGTGATTTGGATAGTGGGAAAAAGAAAGGCAAATATTAACATCTTTCCTCCCCCTTTCTCAAGCTTAAAGTCACTCCTTCACACACATGTCTGTCAGTAATGGCTACCCATGGTGGTTCCTCTTCACTGCTTTGTCCTTCTCAGACTTTCAGCCTGCTCTGGCATGGGCATTTCATGGGCTGTAGGGAAATCTCTACCCTGGTGTGGAGCAGCTCCTCTTCCTCCTCATCTTCTGGTCTTGGTGCTCCACCTTCTCCTTCTCACTCTTTTTGTTCCTCCTATTTCTTTGTGGCATTTCCAAACCTTCCTTACAAATGCTTTCCCTGAGGCATCCCCATTGTGAAAAGTCCATATTATATGGTTCTATGCAGATATTTACTCTATGTATTATGTTGTATTGATTAGTAGTGCTGAATTAACATTTTAATAGTATGGTAAATGTAGTTTTGTAGTTAGAATGTAACTTTTGCAGTTAAAATAGGAACTATGTGTGTGGGATATTTTTTTAAGAAAGGAATGAGGTACTCGCACCAGATAGCAGCCACAGGACACCTAAATCTTTCAGAGAAAGAGAATTTATTGCTCTCTTATCAGAAGAAATGAACTTCTTCCTGCCTTGCTCAGCCCTGAAGATGCAGTTAGGAATAAGAGGAAGAAGTGGATGCTGACCAGACCGAATCCTGTGTTTGAATGGAATTTATGCATCATGTATGAGATGTACGAATATGCAACAAGCTATTGCTTTTAAGGGTTAATCCTTTGTTAATGGGTGTCATTTTTTGGACTTATATTGCCCAGAAAAGGTACCTGGACCATCCATAACTCTTTGTTCTTATTGTCTTGTATTGTCCTAATCTCAATTGTTCAAATTTTTATCATTCTAATTGTATTACTATTTTTATAACCATTTTATTACGATTAAACTTTTAAAATGTTAAAAACAAGTGATTGGCATTTTTCACACCCATGATGATAGCAGGGCTTAGCTGTGCCCTGAGCTGGTTGCCCTGGAGCCCTCTGGAGCCAGCCATGTCCAGCCCAGGGCTGCTCCTCACAGAGGTCACCCTGCAGCCCCCACCAGCACCTGGGCACCTGCAGTGCTGTGCTCCAGCACAGTTAATCACTAAAGGAGACCTAAGTCTTCTTAGCCAGACTTTCTGAGCACCCCCTCCCTCACTGGTGCAATAGAAACGAGCCACTGAAAAAAGCTTCGTTTTGCTAGGAGGTTTTAAAATGGACAGAACTGGACTCCAGCGGTGACATAGGTAGAGGTGTGAAACTGAACAGGGTCTGAGGGCTGGGGATGAGGTCTGAGGACTGCACCAGCAAGAGTGAACAGCTCTGGGTCAGGCAGTAGTGTAAAACTTCTCTTACTGGCCTTGCTGGAAATCGATCACTCCTGTTGAGTTGATCAGGATTTTAGCACCTCAGAGAAAACTGTGCAGGCAAACTGCTGAGAGACACACTTCATGTGGTGTGTCCTTTGCCCCCTCACCAAACTCTGTGGGGCAAAGGACTGATGAGCCCCAGGGCAGAGCTGAGCAACTGCAGCTGTATCACCTCCAGGCTGTAGTCTGTTTCCCACACCAGATCATCTGCTTTAACCATTGCTGATATAGGCAAGCCATAGTTCCTGTGGGGTGTGGGAATTGGGAATCTCACCATTTTTTGCACTCTCAGTTTCTTGGTGGCCATTTTCCTAATTGTCTGAACTATAAACTTGTCATTGGAAATCACAGCTTTGTCTGTATTAGTTGTACAGTTGTATTATATATAAATAAGCACTTTGATGAGCATAAATTATTTGGTGTAGATGAAGTCCTACCTTGAATGGCTGCAGCAACCATTTAGCTTTCCATATGTCAGAGTGAAATCAATAAAGTGTGTAAAAAAGCTGGCTAAGTATTGCTAAAAGCCCATTAGGAGTAAAAACAAGGCTGGATTAGTAATTTTCCCAGACTAATTGCATCTTTATAATCAGAAGGTTTCTAAAGCTTGCATATGTAAACCCTTGTCCTGCACTTTTGAATTCACAGAACAACATATCACAGCCACTGAAGCAGGGTTTATATTTTTTATTTTCCAAAATGTATAACAAACAGCATAAGTCTGTGCAATATTTCAGGCTAATTGGAGTAAAACCATGCAAACCAGGAAATTTCTTAAAGTTTCCAGGTGAATTTAAGGAGAAAAACGCTTGCCCCTCTGAGAGTGGACCTGTTTTTTCTGTTTTTCCAGGCAGTGACATAGATGAGGAAACAAAATTAAATTACTGATTTTACATCGCTTATGCAATTATATTTACTGTTTATATTTCCAAAGCTTTCAGATATCTAACACTGAAACATTCCTAATTGTAACATTATGGAAATGAGATCCAGAACAAATTCTTGTTATCTCCCATCTCAGATGGGAAGGAAGGATTAAGGCTAACTATAATGACTCTAATGAAAAAAAAGTTCCAAGAGAGGATGAAAAAATAAAGGCTTACAGTATACAATTTTTGTGTCCTGATTATTTGCATTAGATAAAATCTTGAATTAACTGATTTTTCTGAAAGTTAAAATCTCATTTTTAAGACAGCTTTCACAGTAAAAACCTAGGGCAATAACATCCATCATAATATATACAAAATCACAAATTGGGAAGGAAAAAGTTGCTGGAAATATAAAAAGAGACACCAAGCGAAAGTTGACGATCATAATTCTACCATCAAAAATTCTCTGTTGGCAGTGCTATCTCCAGACCAGATCTCACAGGGTCTGTGGGGACATTCCCCATGAACAGTCAAGTCTATGGTGTGATTCTACATGGGAATAGCTACTTCCAGAACAGGACGTGCTCCTACCTCTTTCTGGTCACCACTGCCTAAACTGCTTGTTGCAATGACAGTTTTTGCAGCACATGACCTGTGCAATATTGGAGCACATTAAGACCAAGGATCCAGTTCACATAAGGCCATGACCAGTCATCAGAAAATACCAACTGGACCCGTCAGTGTAACAGCAAAGCTTTCTGAATTGTAGTAATCTGTCAAGAATCAGCTGTCCAAAACTCACATGAGTCAATTATTTGATTAAAGATGGATGGGCAGGGAGAGTGTAAGAGGGAGGAGGCCAATGCTATCTTGGTCTATACTAAAAATAAAAAAGTGATATACAGTTTTTGGCATGTTCAGACTCTCCAAGTAGTGGGTTTGCACAAAGAGGATCATGTTGCTTCAGCAGGCAACTACATAACTAACGTCACTGCTGTATATTTCCCAGATTAACTGCAAAAAATATAGTAAGGAAATGCAAACAAATAGCAGCTTGCAAAAAGGCATTATTTACATTGCCAGACATAGACTGGTGAGATGCCAATTTTCATTCATGCATCTTTAAATGGATCAAATGCCATATTGTCTCTTTTTTAGGGCAACAAATTCTTTATTTCTTCATGAATGCACAAAAGAAGGTTGAGGACAAGCACATCTACTTTCAATTCTACCCTAAGCCACTTACAGTAGTGTGCTGTGAGGAAGTTCTTTCATTTAATCTAGTAAAATGAGATACTTGGATTATTTAATGCATTTATGTTTCATTTTTTTTTTTTCTGATTCTTTGTTTGTTTGGGTTTGGTTTTGGTTTTGCTTTCGTTCACTGATCTGAGACAGCATCAAAATCACATAATTGCTGCAAATTTGGGTTGCTTTAGTTTCATGAATGGCATCTCACATCCTAGCTTTTCATCTGGCTTAAGCTAATAGAAAATTGATGGCTGTTATATTGTCCATTTACATGGCTTTTGCTGCAAAACAATCTTATTTATCCACAGAAGAAAAGTGGAAGCTCTATAATTACTTCATTTGTTTCTCCGAACCTCCATGTCGGTAAAACAGTGGTTTTCCTAACCTTTGCCATGCAGTCTCACTTTCTCTTCTCACTTAGGGCCTTAGGAAGAGAAGAGCTTGTATTTCCCCAACAGGCAGGGCAAACAGTCCATTTAAGTTTCAGATTAAATAGAAATATTAATCATTAACATGACTTGTGGAGTCAACTTACTGATAGTGTATTGAGCTGCTCCGAGTAAGTGTGAGCTTCAGGCTACACTGGTCAATGAGACATAAAAATAGCACCAGTCACAGAGCACATTTTCATGACTTAGTGAGGCATTTTCCTGTCAGCAATTTGATTGAACATTAAGAAGAAATGGTTTAGGATTGCAGCTAGTCTTGCAATCTTGCTGATATAAGAGCTACGTTCAACCTTTCACTCCTTAGATAAGATTAAATGGAAAACAGACTCACTTCAATGCTGAGCATGTAGGTAAAGAAAAACAAGAGCGAAAGAGGCATGAAAACACACGCACATGCTCACACACACAGTCACATCAATGCCTTGTTAGCATTGCAGCCTTTCCATGAGAAACTGGGCACTTTTACATTTCTATCTTTGTTAAACACCGTTCATTACTGCTTGTTCTGCCGCTGCCCCATGGAAACAGTTCCAGGTACATGCGTGCAAGTGGATCACGTTCCTGCAATGACAAGTACCACTGTAGCTACTGTGGACCTCAGCAGAAAAAGATAAAGTGCAAAATGTCAGTGATCACAGGACTCAGTCTCTCTACTGCCCCGGTTTCCTTGTCTTTCTCTTGGAAGTCTTTGAGTGAGTCTTTTCTTCCTTGTTTGAAGGGGAATTAATAGGAAATTGCAGCCCAAATCCATTAGGTCCATTTAGGAAGACACATTGAAAGTAGCGGACAGGAGCTAGGAAAACAAGGAAGAGATGATTAATGTTTATGGTTTCCAAACTGGGGCCGTGAGTCTATTCCATGTTCTTTTGAAAACTTCTGCATGATTTCATTCCCACTAAGTCAGCTATAACATCACAAATCTCTAGTGTGATCACAAGCCAAGTTTCACATATTAACAAGATTTTAGCTAAAAAACTCAATGAGAGATCTTGTAGCACAAGATGAGAAATCACGGACAATTTCACATTTAAATACATAATTTTTCTCAGAGTTACACTACTCCTTCTCCCAGAATACTTGCATTTTGGGATAGCTGAATGTAAGGCCCCAAAACTCACACATATATCTTCTGTATTTTATATTTCATAGTGACTTTCAGATACATTGAAGAGTTCCAGAAAGACTCATATTTAATTCATATCTAACTCATATCTATTTTATTAGACTTCAGGTGAATTATCTTTTATTGTGAATAAAGGGATCAGAAATGACTGTACCTATTTTCTGACCTTTCACAGTCACCGATTTTTTCTCCCTTTTAATTTTTGAGTACTATGTATGTAGTCGTACTTTCCATCATGTTTTAAAACTCTCAAGAGCACATGCTTCAGCACAGATGGAATTGATATCATTTGCTTAAAAAGCTGAGTTTTGCACTGTGAGATTAACATTGACAAGATTTTAAAAGACAACTAATTATCAGTTAGGTGTTTGGGAAAATGGCTGGACAAAATGTTGGCATCAGAAACAGGTTAGTTTTCATTCAGATGATTTTCTCGTGACTTTTTCTTTCCCCTGTTGTTCATCCCATTAAAAAAAAAAAAATAGCTGTTCTCTGTGACAATTATAAACTGAGATGGACTCTAGGGCTCCCTGCATTATAAACTGGGGTTCAGGCTTTATTTATTGACTTCCAAGCCCCATTAAATGGTGGAAAACAGAGCAGTGTGTCAGAAATGCTGGTATATTCCACCCAGTTGTATTCTCCTCTGTGGGTTTCTTGCCTGACTTATGCAAAGGTTAAGTCTTTTTTGTCTAAAAACCCACTTTAAAATAAAATTGGAAATTAGATCCTTCTGGATCCAATAACTTACTGCTTTTTTACTAAGTCTTAAAATGTATTTTTTCCTCCCAAATTCTCAGTGTTTCTGTTTCCCTGTGAGATGGATCTCAGCTTTTTTTAGAAAACAGAGATAAAGCAACTCCCCTGATTAGAGTTCACAGCCCAAATGTGTCAGACCAAGGTTCTCCTGTGAGGCTTGACAAGCCATGGACTGGGTGAATGTGCTAAGTCTTCCACTACTGACCTTTCTATATACACACTTGGGCAGAACTAGAAAGGTTCTGAGACATAATTTCAACAAATAGACTTACTCCATTCTTGAGCTAAGGTAACTTTTATGAGTAAAATTAATTAAAACAATGTATTGCCACAAAACCCACTCACTATGATTAAAATCGGTATTGTCTTACCAAAATACTTAGTCAGAGGTTTTTCAATCAGATCTTTTAAAAAAAATCCCACAAACACAAAATCCCCCAAAATTTAATCACAGTGGATGCAAGATTGACAAAGAGAAATTCCTTAAAGGAAGAAAAATGCCAATTACAAATTCACCTTTTACTGTTAAAAGGAAACTATTTCTGTGTATTTCTTTTATGGATACAAAAATGAAAATACAAAAAAAGTCAATTACAATCTTCTTCATGAAGAAGGCAAGTAGGGCATCATGCACTTTCTAGCCCAAATAAATGCAAATAAATATTTTACTTGTGGTAAAGAAAATTATTACCCCCCTGTGTTTTACATGCTATCAGAATGCAAAAATATACCTCTTTTTACTTCACCTGTATTTGCAAAGTTCTGTAAAAGAGTAACATACACAGCCACATACTTGTAAGTATTTTTAACATGGTTAGATTATTTATGTATTGCAATTATAGTATGCCTGACACCACACTGTTTTCTAGAAGTGTTACCTGATCATTATTCTAAAACTGCTGGCAGAACTAGCTGCTGCAATCTTTCATTTGAAAACCTCATGTATAATCTCCTGCCACTAAATTCATGAAGAGGAAGGGAAAGGGCAAACTTTAAGATTTTTGCAACTCAGCCAGCAGCTACAAGATAATTATGTGGCCCATAATTATAAATTGGAAAAAAAAGAGATGAAAATTAATTACTTTGAAAAATATTATCTAGGAATCATGTTTACTTGGAAAGTGTAATACTAAATATCACTGTATATTTTTTTATTTGGAATGTTAATGCTTTGTTGTGTTATTTCTAGCTGCAGAGTTTGTGAAGTGATACCAGTTTTTTGGCTGGTATGTACTCATGTTGATTTCAATATGGTGAAGTGATATTCAAATGTTTATATAGCCTACTACTTACCATCTCTTTAGAAAACATCAGAAAAATGTTGCATAAAGAGGAACCTCAGAAGAAATAGGGAGAGTAGTAATGAATTGTGTTAAATTTTCCTGCTAATTGTTTTCATAAGTCTAACATAATTTATTTCCAATTTGTGAAACTTTCAGTGCTGATATTGGCTGCAGGCTACATATTGTTTTTTTTTTTGCATAGATCACTAAATACTCTCAAAAGGTATATATAAATAAAACCAAAACTCCCCAAAACCCTCACCCAACAACAGGTTGTTTTGTTTATTTCTCTGCCTGAAGAGAAAAAGCAAGATAGGATAAAGAGGGCAAATGGGACAGGAATAAGGACAAGGAACTAGAAAAGGCAGGATATGTAAAACAGGTTTTAAGGTAAGGAGGAAAAAACAATCATGCTCCTTCCAGGATGTGCTGGGTTTGTCTGGGGTAGGTTTTGTTTCCTCTGTAGTAGGTAATATAGGACAATGTTTTGGATTCCTTCTGGAAACAGTGTGGATAATTCAGGAATGGGCTAGTTCCTGCTGAGCAGGACTAACTCAATCAAGGCCTTTCTGCCTTTCACCCCACCCCACCAGTCCGGGGGCAGTGTGTGCACAAGGAGTAGGGAGGGGGCACAGCCAGGACAGCTGAGCCCAAGTGACCACAAGGAAATTCCGTATCAGATGGCATCGTGCTCAGCAGATACAGCTGGGGGAGGAAAGAAGGGGAGGACATTTGGAGTGATGGCAATGGTCATCCATGATGGAGCTCTATTTTCCTGCAGATGGTTGAATGCCCACCTGTCTATGGAAAGGAGTGAATGAATTCCTTGCTTTGCTTTGCTTGAGCATGTGGCTTTTTTTTTGATCTATTAAACTATCTTTATCTCAACCCATGAGCTTTGGAAAAAACTTTTGTGTTTTTTTTCAACAATCTACAAATACAAAAAAATGTTAAGTTTGTATTAATAACTTTAACTGAACTTTCCTTGGAATTTATCTGAAATATTTCATTCTGAAAAGTCCTCATTTTCTTCAAATGTTCTTTTGAGTGTTAGACAAACTAAAGGCACAATGCTTAATGAGTTTATCCTAATACTAAGGCAATGTTTACACCTGATTTAAAACTTAAGCAGATTCACTTGGTAAAAGATTGAACTATTTTGATATGTTGTAGAGTATGTGTGATCTAGTGGCTACACTTATAAGAGTACAAGATTTGATAAGCAAGGTGTTATGCTTCCAAATGTAGGTAGAGAAAGATGTAATTTTCAGGTTTTGGAAATAGTCAAACTATTTAAAAAGTCTTTTTCCCATACTATCTTTGTAGATTGTGTCTTATTAATTCTCCCAGTGCAAAACTACTCTCTTATAAAAGCAAATTTCATCATCATTCCACGATGGAATGGATATTTTCTATTTTAGCTAATTAAACAATCAGAGCTTTGAAATAGACATACTGCAAGTTTCCATATTTTCTGACAAGTATCTCATATTTCTTTTTTTTACAGCCGATGAGTTTCATACTTTTTTAAAACTGAACTCTCTCTATCATATTCAAATTTTTAGGTAAAATAAAGTCAGCTGTCCATCTAGTAAATCTATACAGGATGAAATAGTTTCAGTATTACACTTTTTATTATGGCTTCTTTACAATTTCTGTTTCATGTTACCCTTCTAAGGCTGCTTTATCTAGCAAACCTCAGCTGCAAAACATGCAGATAAGAAATTCATTCAGAAAATAACAACATCTTTGCTACTGTGTCTGCAACAGTGTTATGATACAAACCATAGTCAAGAGAACAATTTGAATTTTGGCATGCAAATAAGAATACAAATACATCCCACACTGCCTTTGCAATTCCCACATTCAATATGAATGCAGAATGTTTCTTTTAAACTGAAGAGGGTTCTCACTTTGAATGTATTGTCTCATATCTCCAGAGCAAATGTTACCAAAAACAAAAAACGAGGAACAGTAGGAGAAAAATGTGGTTTAACAGTAGACATATTAAATGGACATTGTTATCAACTTAAGCAGGAAGAAAAAGAAAAAAAGTTTATATTTGGGCTATACTTTAGTTTAGAATGTAGCTTATGAGAATTAATATAATTACTTAAATTCCCCTTATGAGTGCTACTGAGGAAACAAAAAAGTCAATGCTGGAAAAGTGTCATAACACTTTTTAAAGACATTAGAACTGGTGCTCTTATATGAGGACATCTGGTACCTAAGATTAATTAATTTCTAAAAGGCTGGAGGAAGGGATATTCAGGAGCTAACTCAAAAAAAAAAAAAAAAAAAAAGAACAAAGAAAAAAAAGAAAAAAATATTCCTTCAAGTAATTTTTTCCAGGACAGAAATCAGTCAGAGAACAGCCAAGATCAGTTCCAGAAAGAAAAGAAACAGAACCCCCTGGATTCAAAGATTATGTGAAGTTGTTTAGGGCTTGTATAGTGGAAGTGCTAAGTACCTTCCACAGTTACCCAATAAAGCATACAAATGGAGCTTATTTGTATTCTTGAGCTCTAAGTGATATGCATGTCACACAGAGGGCTGGGTTCAAGAAATGTGAGGAATATTGTAAGAGCACTGTCCTGGTGTTTTCAATTCTCTAGCAGAAAGGAAAAAAACATCCTATAATAAAATTTAATAATCCTAAAGACTATAAATAATACTGTTTATGCATTACAATGATTAAACTCTCCTTTCTATAAGGAGATAGCTGTTTTTAGTGCAAGTCACCAAATTAAATATTCATTAAAAAGAAAACTCTTTTAGGCAATAGCAGTTTGGTTATTAAGGGAAAATTACAGAGAATGTGTGACAATTATTTTCTAGTTTGAATCCAATTTCTTCACTCAGAGGCTGTCCTAATAGAAATAAACAATTAAAAAACCACAAAACTTCAGACAATCATAACATTAGAAACTACTATTCAGTAAGCAATTGCAAACAAAAGAAAAACTTTAAAACTACCCTCATTTACTTCTCAGGAATGCACATGAAGTGCAAACAAATTTCAGCAATCAAAACTGAACCACACAACAGCAAAAAATTTTGTTCCAACGATTTGGTAACCAAAGATTTTTTTCACTTACTAAAGGGTCAGGAATAGAAGCAAGTAGTTCCCCCCTTTCTCCCCTTCTTTTCCTGTCAATTTCAGCCCTCTTACGTAATATTTCAGTAACATTACAGTATGACAAAGCGACCAGACAAAGCACAGGTCAGATAGGGAAGGGAAATCATGTGGAATCTTTTAGAAATATCACAATTTTTGCCTTCACACTTGTTAAAAAGAAGAATGTAAGTCTCTTTGCTTAGTGAGCTGGAGCAACTTTTAATTACGTCTTAGTTTAATCACATTGAATTGCATTTTATTTCTTCAATATAAAAGTTGAATGCTGAGGGCCTCTGCAAGAGACCAAATATTGTTTTCTTAGGTTCACAACAAACATGGCCCATAGATACCTGCTATTCAAAGCAACATGTTTGGGTCAAAAATTATATTATTTACTTTTCAATAATTTTTTTTCAACTCCTTTCTTATTGATCATGTTGTACAGTCATACTACTGTCATTCTCAGAAATTACAATGCTTAATGGGAAGAAGGAGGGGGAAAAGAAGAGGAGAAAACATTTTTCTGTCCAATACAATAAACAAGGAATTCCACTACCACTTTAAGTCAATTCTGTATATCTAAAAACATCCTCTTCAAATGACATTTTTCTAGCATTGTATAGACAGTATATAGACAGGAAACATAAAGCAATTATACCATGAGGACACTTATTTTGTGTCTAATTTTGTGTCTTGAATAACAAAAGAAAATGAAGAATATTTGGAAAGTAGCTCCCAAAGCTCCTTTCAAAGTGTCTGTGATGCAATGCAATTAATTGCATATCTTTGCAAAGACTGTCCAAGTTTTCATATCTGTTTTATCAAGGGGTTTGTCAGATAATAAGTTATTTAATGAAAAAGGGCTAAAGATGTTTGAGGAGCAGAATTAAATACTAGCAATAACATTGTTATTATAGCCATGAGAATTCAGAGTCTCATTAACAGCTCTTCTTCAGGCATTTGGGGGACTTCTCCAGCAAGGTCTGGAGAAGGTAAAATAGATTTATTCTATAGGAGTTAATATGCCTTTTCCCACAAAAAATGCTCAAAAGTGAGAAAAAAAACCACCCAGAAGATTGCTCCATAATGTGGAGTGTCTGTGGTCCCAGTTTGTCCCCAAATTTTGCTGAATACACAAAAGTAATCAGCCTTTAACAGTGTTTCAATGTGGAAAAAAAATGGTATCAGTACAAAGTCAGTAGTACATGTCTCTAATAACACTATCTTAGTATAAAATAGTATGAAAATGTATCTAATCAATTGCACTAAAAGGGCACTCTGATTATAGTCATTAGAGGGGAAAATATCACCACATATAAATATATATATAAGATTAAGGGAACAGAACCGTTTAAGAACAGTTATGATCAGTCACTTGTCAAAGTCAGTGCTCTTTTTGAAACATAACAACAAAGCTCAATGAGTGGGATCTTTATGCTAAGAAAACAAATTTTGCAATAGGAGGTGAAATTTATTATTTCTGTCTTTTAGCTTCAGCGTGATAGATTACATCTAACAACCATTTAAGGAAAAAAAATTGTATTTCGTTAACAGGCTCTTGCCTTGTCTAGTAAGAAGGCTAAATGGATGGATAAGCTGTATATTTATGGAATATTGTTACATTCCATGTTATGGTCACTGCACACAAACCACGTAATTCTCCCGTAAATGTGTGAACATCCTCAAAGTGACATTCCCCCAAGAGTCATTAAAAAAATTCTTTTTGTTAGACAGTAAAACCATGCAAGATGTAACAGTGCAACACATATGTGGCGATGCAGACATTTCCAACAAAGCATAGCAATCATCAGAGCACACAGGCTTTACAATTTTGCTAGCATTGAGTTTTCAAAGGAGTCCAGTACTGGCATGATTTGTTTGATTACTGAAACACAGGAGCAAATGGATGAATCATTCAAAAAATTATATATAAGAAGGACCAGAAGTTATTGAACTTTCACAGAGCAAAAGTAATAGTAATAGTACAGTGGTTTTGGTGGGCAGCAAAATCAAACTGGATTCTCTCGCTATTGCTCAATAAAGACTGACAGTGTCATGGTAGGACACATTGTGTACTGGACATGAAATTTAGGCATGTTGACATGACATTGTCTCTGTCAACTTATTCCTATGTCCAGTACATTCAACTAATGTAATTTCAACATATCACAAGAAAAGAATTGTTTTTAAATAACTGTTATTCACATTTAAAGATTGGTTTAAATTTTATATACCAACATATTTATGTGCACAAAAAAGGATAAGACCAAATAAGAAGGAATAAACCTTTTATGTTAATAAGAATGGATACCAAGTAACTGGATGTTAATACCATATATTTATTTCACTGTAAAGGCATCGGATAGAGAAAGGAAGGAAGGAAAGGAGAAGAGAAAGGAGAGGATGGAAACAGTGTATGGTAAGGCAGTTAGGCAGCTAATGAAAGGGAAGTTGGTGTTTGAATGGTACTAGTGATTTCTTCATTTCACTTATCATTCTAACTGAAATATTTATTAAATAAAGGTGTGGGAGATTTTTGGATTTTGTGTTGCATTATGTTCACACACTTGTCTTCCTCAATAACAACTCCTCTGCTGGGAACAGCAGGACTTCTTTATGACAATAGAAACTCAGTAAAGAGACAGTGTTGAACTGTGTGATAAACTTGAACTTCTGGCAAACCCTGGTAGAACCAAATTCACCGTGCTTAACAACAGGCACTGGAGGCACTACATTCTGGATTAGCTCTAGCCATGTGACATAAAACTGGGAGGAAATTCAGATTCTGAAGGGATGAGTAACCCTTCAGATGAGAAGTTCCTTTCTGATTTACCATGGAGAAAATATGCTCTTTTCTAAGTGCTTAAGATTAGAAAAGATCAGATCTGTGCCTGTGTGCTACTTACAATGAAAAATGGAGCTAAATTAGAATATCTTCTTCACCCTGAATTTGCACAGTTCTGGGAATAAGGAAAGACAGGAAGAAACTGTAGGAACTCAATAGGCTGTCTTCTTAAAATATTTCAAAACATCTGCTGCCACTGATTTAAAAATTGTATCACATAATTAGGATTTTTCCACAGGATTTCACTATATTGATGGCAGTCTGGAAACATGAACTTACTCCAATACCAGGAAGCCTGGTTTCAGCTGATAATTTTTTAAAAACAAAACCTAAGCTGATGAAAAAATATGACAGCAATTACTTTCCTAAAGCTGAAGAGGGATTTGAAGAAATGGCCATTTATCTGAAACAAAGATAAATAATCTCTGACTCAGAAAACTGCTGAAGAATTACATTTTGTACATAACTTTACTTCCACAAAGTATGTCATGGGAATACATAATATGTACTTTTTTTCTCTTCTCTTGCAATGTGATTTAAGAAGATATGCCAGTCAAACTAAAGGGAAAAATGAACATAACAATGTTCACTAAGATACTAAACATTTATATTTTGTTTGTGGCAAAATTATTCAGAGACTTATACAGATATATTTTTGCTTCATTTTTCTTGAAATAAATTTCATATATATTTACAAGTGTTTGGAACCTTTTAGTTTAGTCTAAAAAAAGTGTTTTGACCCAGTTAAAGGGAAAAGAATGAACTCATTGTTAAACAGGAATAAATAACAATACTAATTGGGTTCATTTTTCAAATTTAAACAAAACAGCTTCTCTCCTGGACCTAAACCAGTGTGCTAAATAATAAATTTTTTCATAGTCTTTCTTCTTTTCCCATAAGCTTGTAGGTTTAGTTTCACCAGTCTGTCCTACATTTATAGAAAACACAGGTATTTCTTTAATAATTTGATAGATAAATAAATTTTGGGATTAACATAAGAAGGAATCAATTAATGAGTTAATTGTAAAAAAACACAGCTTCTGATTACTTTGTGCATTTTAAAATTTTGCTTATCCTCCAATTAATTTTTTTTTCCTAAATGTCCTTTATTGCCAGGATCATTCTCTGTGAGTTTTCCCTTTGTGTATTCTCTGGTAGAACTATTTTCATCCTCTTTTAATATAGAAAACCACTCCAAGCTCATGGGACACATTATCAAGTGTAATGGGAGAGGTCTAATAATGTTTGTGGACCAAGACTCAAGGGTGGACTTCAGCCACTTTGAGCAAGATTTACGTTGAGTACCAGCGCCTACATTTGAAGTCATATTCACCAAGCAGATCCTCAAAGACACCAGGAAATATCTCTCCATTGTAAACTGCAGAGCTCTCCAAATATTAAATTAGTGCTCTGCATATGCACGAGCCACATGAGTCATCTCCATACATTACTAGGTGTGCCTGGGAGCACAAAAATTAATGTGCAATTATTTCACCCAGTAACTATTTTGAAGTATTTTACATAAAGAGGTTTCTGAAAGAGAAACAGACCAAATAGATGTCTTGTCTATTAACCTCAGGTACCAATGACTCTTGTATTGATGGATCTGGAATTGTGCAAAATCGAGAGGAACAAGCAGCTTGCACTCCACCTACATTATTTTGTAACTTGGAAGCCCTAGTGACCTCCTGGAAAGTAGAAGCTGTAAAACTGAGGCTTTCCAGTTGAAGAGGGCTTTGAAAGAGTATCACTTTAACCCCTTAGAGACTGCACAATGACTACAAAGGTATAAAGAAACTATCATTGTCTCCATCATTTTAAAAGCAAAGTACCTACAGCTGCATTTTATCAAGGGCCTGATGAAGGGACTTGGTCATACTCAAAATATGTCTGGCAGATAGGAATTGAGATTCAATTTCAGTAATTCCCAATTCTACAAATCTAGACAATAAATAAACTTTAGATAAGGTAATTAAATTACAAAATATAGCCAAAAGTAAAAAAGATTAATTCAGAGCAAGGGACGGATGTTCAAGAAGCTCCTGTGGAAAAAGCAACAGGAACCCAAAGTGCTTGTAGATTCTCACTGTGAAATTGTTTTGTTTTGAAAGCTAAAACCTTTGGGCATATAAGTAGAATCTCTGGAATTCATAATTTAGTTTTCAATCTCACTATGCTGAGACGCTATTTATAAACTCATTGTTAACATGAAACCTGATATTTGGTTCTCTTTTTAATGTGTCTTTACAGATTTTGAGTTTCAAAACTTAATGCAATCTATTAGAAATTTTCCAGTGGCATTCAGTCAGTTTCAGGACAGATCCTAAAGTTTTCATTTTACCTAGTTACCAAAATATGGCTGGAATTTCCCCCTTGGATGTCTTTTCTGCATAGAAAAAATAAGCAAGATCAATTCAAGGTAAATTAAAGAGATTAATTAGTCCATATAAAATGTTGTGTAGATGCTCATTCAGAATTAGAGCAGCCTCAGTGAAAATTCCACAGTAGGTTAAACTAAATTAAATCAAGGTCACCTTAGTTCTTTATAAATGGTCACGCCAGCATTTAGCATGGTTTAACTGTGCTCTTTAAACATATGCATCTTCTAAATGGGCAGCATTCCTCCATGTCTTCATTTAGACAAGTCTGATGAGATTTAGTCTCCAAGTATTTGTTTAAAAGCCAACTTCAGGATAATAGAATAGCAAGTTGCTGGAAGGCCTACTTATACAGGCTTGGTCCTCACAATTCTGACCAGCATGAAATGTTGGGACATTCCTGTATATTCACAGAATGGAGGATGTTCTACATGGACTCTCCTGCAAGCAGCCTTAGTGCACAGTTCATCCTGCTCTAATGTTGAATTCTTGTACTGGAGTGTGATGAAAATCCTAATGAGAATAACCTATAGAGACACAGGTCTTGTAAATAAATGAGAACAGATCTTTTACAAGAAATTCTGAAACTTCTCAAAGTGTCAGCTCCTTCTAATGATATTCTAGCAAACAGCAGACTTTCTTATGTCCAGAAAACATCATCATAAATATTAGTGCCTTATTGCTGAATTCTGGTGAGAAAATTCTAGTCAGCACAAGTTTATGGTGCTGAATTTCTGGAAGAAACTACTGAGAGTATGTCAGAACCATCATACATCTGAGACACAGAGACTGGGTGGCAAGGAGAGCAGAGAATATAGTATCTGCAGTTCAGCACCTGTCTTTAGGTGAGAGCTACCTGCATTGCAGAGACAAAGTTCTTGCCTTCTCTTTTGACAGTTGTGCAATGTTTTTAAAGTTGTTCAATGCTTCTCTATTATAGAATATTACCAATGTTTGTGCTTAATGAATTTGACAAAATGTGCTACTTCAGAATGATGAAAAAGTCATGTTTTACTACAAAGTCTTCAAATGCTCCAGAACCAAGGAAAAAATGAAGCCATCTTACTCTCTTTCAAAATAATTATATATGGGAAAAAACTCATGCATTGCACTGACAAGTTTACATTCTGTCAGCACTGAGGAAACCTCCTTCATAGTCTCCCAAATGGCTGTCATATCAAACCTCACACCAAATAAAACTGCTTTTGCAGACTTGGAAGTCATCTTTACTTTGGAAAATATATTACTACGCAGAAAGTGCAAAGGACTGAAACAACCTCAGTAATAAACTAATTCCCACACGCTTATAAGACATATAATGAATTCACTCCCTGCAGTTTCTGAGGTTTTCATGTGGTGATTAATATGTGGCATTGAATATATATTGCTAGTAGGATGAAATGATTGTTCTTTATGCTAGAAAATATTTGAAAATAGGTATTGCATTTGAGAATCTCTGTCGTTGCAGAAGTACATGAAAAATCTAGGTAAGGTGCTTTTCCTTCCATAAAAGTTCTTGCATAGTATGTTCATATAAACAGTGTTCCAACTCTGCTTAATGTTGACTTCAGTTTTCCCAGAAGTACAAGTTCTTTAACTAAACAGTAACTATAAGAGTTCTCACATCAAGTTAAGTTTGAAACCTCTAATAATGTATGAGGGTAGATGCACAAATTATGTAAGTCTATTTATGACACATCTACAAGGAAGCTATCATGACTGGTTTGGTTTCACTTGACCTTGAGAGTAATCCACACTCTATTCTAATTAAAATAAAAACCAAACCAAACATGTGGGAATAATATCAGTTTAATGAATTCTCACTTTTCATGCTCTTGCAACACAGCCTCTCTTTATTTCTGCCACATTTGCACATCTGTGGGCAGTAAAAATGTCAACCCCGTCAACTCACTGTATTATAAATGCAATATACATTAGTTCCAGAGTTTTCATTCAAGAGGGCAGTTGGAAGGTAATTAGGATAAATATAATGAACTTTTAATCCATTTAGATTTTCTTTCTCTGATGTTAGCCTTGAAAAAAAATTCAACATGTAGAAACATACAGCTGTTCAGATAAAGATTATGGTCAATAATCCTCACTAGAGAGTTGAATTTTTACTCTCCTTAAATTTCATTCCAAGAGTCAAAAAAAACGCTTGTGTGTGCTTCCAAATACATTTGTAATAAGATAGAAATAAAAATGAAGTTCCAAGAATTCCTTTTTTTTTGCTGTTGGTAAATTTCAGCCTCAGTACAGGTGTCAACTATGACATTTAGGGGAGGAAAAAGAAGAGGAAGGCATTCTAATTAATTGCTTGCAGATCTCCAGGAGACTGAAATTTAGTGTCTACTGCACATTGCACCATTATTCATGAAAGGTACAGTAGTGCTTAAAATTCTGTTCAAATGTGGCCTATTCTAAAATTGCAGCTATATACAGCTTTTTAAAATTGCTTAATCTTTTTTATCTGATTGCTTTTTAATATCAGGGAAAGGTTGAAGAGTTCTGAGCAAAATCTAAGAACATGAGAATCTATTCAGCTTTTGAAGACTGACTGAAGATTTACTATTTAAAGTTTTAGATTATCTCAGAATGTGTAAATCCTTTTCTACTTTCATTTATAAGAAAAATAAAATTAGCATTCAGTGAACTGGGGAAAAAGCACTGTCTTAATCTGCAAACAGAACAGGTGAAAGTCATCAAGTTGCAATTCAAGTATACATGACCTAGGACTTGGTCTAAACTTTTAAATTCTCAATTTGAGCAAATACCTAAAACCAACATCCAAAAGAGTAATTTTGATGTTCTTCTGGAAACCTTTCATCCATTGTCTGAAAACTAAGTATTCTTTTTGGTGGACAATGAATATTTTAAGAACACTTACATAGTAAGTTCTGGTTGCAAAGCCAGTTATGAAGAACTGATTTTGCACAGAGCTGCCTATGATCTGAGAAACATCCAGCCAATAATTGCCCAGTGATAATGTACAACTGAATTAAACAATCATCATAAGTAACATAAATGAAAGTCACAGAAACACAGTTTTTGAATGATGTAAGCTTTGTAGGAGGGTGGTGGGAGAGAAAATTTTTAGTACATCTTTGGTTTACACTAAATTTGAGATTTTGATGCATAGGAAAATTCTTTTCTCTCCTTGCAAAATCTTTGGTTTAATGTACTGGTTACATATTATGATTAACATTTCCTGATCTATAAAAAAATCTGTGTTATTAAATAGCAATAAATTTTTGACAACATGGATTCTACCTTCTGTATCTGTCAGCTGATAACATAATAATCAAGAGGAATAAAAGTCTATATCTTATCTATATCATATCTACTCGATATCTATATCTATGGACTCCACATCTCTGTGTTCCTGATTAAAAAAAATAGGATGAAAAAAAGCAAAGCTGTTCTTTTTTGTAAATGTAGTTGCCCCTATAAAACAGAGTGAGCCATGTGTGCAAATACTTTTGTATAATACACATGGTAACAAATCCAAGCTTTATTTAGCACTTAATTTGTACTCTCTTTTCCTTGAAAACAGATTGTTCTGCACTTGTTTTATACTTAGGTATCTTTTTCATTTTTCTATGATTTAAAGTTTCTACATATGGATGAATAGATATTTCTAAATAAATATATACATATAACTGCACATATGTTCACATTTTATATCATGATTGTAGGACTCTGAATCATTCTACTTACAGTAAAGAAGTCAAAAAAGCATATACAACAAAATAATCTGGATAATTAGAAGAGAAATACTTTCCTTTGTAGGTTAAGATTACAAAGTTGCATAAGGAGGAACCATATCCATATGTAGCTCATATTTTCTGTGTAAACCAGTTAGATGTCAGGTGAGATTAAAGACTTTGATCCTTGTCTCTCATGAATTAATGCAGTTCCACTGAAGTCGTAGCTATTAATTTAATTTATACTAGTCAAGAATATGGAACATATATTTCCTTTTGCTGTAAACTAGTAAAAAAATGATTACACAATGGAGGGAGATTTTCTCCTGAGATGTCCATCTTTATTAATCATTTTTGCTGGAGTGGAGTGGGGCAGAATGTGATGGGAGACAATATTTATTAATATGAGAGAAAACAAATTGAACATGTTTCTCCCTATGTGATATCGTACAGAAAAGATTTTCTATGAGGAGAAAATACTACTTTTAAATACTGCACTGCCATATTAATTACAGACCTCCTGTTTTATAAGGTTATCAGTTGAATATATGTTTAAAAATTTAGAAAGGTGGTAAAGCAATACCATTTCACAATTCATTCTTCACAGGAACAAGATTTATGGATTTTATTTGCCTGGCTTGTCTCACATCTTGTTCCATAGACTTGAATTAGAAATATGAAAATATTGTTAAGTGTGATCTCCCTTAAAAAAACCCGAAACACCCAAAACAAACCAAACAAAACCAAACGACAAACCACAACTTTCCTAAATCTTTTACAATAAAGAAAAAATCATGTACCTGATGTCAGGTTTTGATGCCGTGGATCTTCTTTTACTGGAGGGACACATTAAAAAACATAGATAAATTAATCTACAGTTTCAGGTCAAAATCCTTAAATAAATTTCAATAAGAAACATGTTTGTTTCTTGGAATAATCTCTCAGATAATAAATTCTATAAACCAGATTTTTTTTAAAGCCTGACTCTCCTAGTAAATAATTTAAACAGATACATTTTCTGTCCAGTATAACCATATAAGCAAACTGCTTCTAGACAGTAGTTTAGTGAACTGGCACCAGTGCTACTGCTATCCTTTGAGATTTGAGATTTCAATGGGCAAATTTCATATGCAAGTCATTGCATTTAACCAATGTAGAGAGGGTATTTATGCCTTCAATCACTTACCTAATAAGACACTGTAATTTATTGCTATTAATTATCTTTAGAGGTATAAGAGAAAGTATTTCTCTATTTGCATATTACTGTGAGGAAACAATCAAGGCAGTGCTGTGACCGAGAGGTTAGCCAGAATACGGGCGATCGTGAAGTCTGTCTTGTGTATAAAAAAGGGCTTCCTGTGTAGTTATTGTGAATCAGTGGAGGTCTTTTATGGAATGATGCTGGTGACCTAAGGCACCAGACAAGCTCTGGAGATGAACTTTGCACTACCTCAGCAGGGAGCACAGGAGCAGACTGGGAGGGGCCTGCTGATGCTGGGCTGCAGCGCTGGGGCCGCACAGGTCCCTGCTGTGCCAGCCAGGGAGGTCACAGGCAGGGCACCGCTGCAGCCAGCCTGGATGCACTGATGTAATCCTTGATATTCATATGCAAAGGAGGCACCAGACATTCAATTACTGGGGATTTACGTACAATTTCATCATTTTGGCTTACTTGCATGTATGTAGAAAGACTAAAAAAATCTCCTCTTTCTAATCCCATAAAATCCCCCAAACCTGAATGTTTGCATTTTTATTGATGTTTGCAGAGATTTTCATCCCTTTATTACCTTTAGTTTTTTCATCTTTCAGCTGTTTCTTCACAGTTGTTTTTTCTACAAAGAAAAAGTAGCACAGTTAAGGTTTGGTAAACTGACTGTTGAATAGATTTTACCTAGAGTTTTCAAGTAAAATTCTTTAATAATTAACACAGGTATTTTAGGGGTTGCCTCAAACAACAATACATGCAAATTTGTACTATTTCTATTGTGATCTTCTACATATATATGAACACATAGAATAAATCCCTACCTTCTTTTTCCTTAATTGTCTTTGGTTTTTTTGTGGCTAGAAAGATTTGAAAAGAAATAACATTAAGTGACATGCATCAGAAATACAGGGCATTTACAGTAAGTACATTGTGCAAAGATTGTCTCACCGGTAATGTTCCTGGAAGAATTACTGTGGTAAATGTGTCTCATGGCATGCTTACAGTGGCTGTAATATTGCAATAGTGCTCGCTACACTTAGCGGCACTAGCAGTTTCGGGCTTTGTGTAGAGTGGTTAGAAATTGTTTGAATATTGCTGGTTGCAGAGTAGTTTGGAAAATCCTGATAAAGACTTTAGCACTTGAATTCTGCAATTCCCTAACTACTGCCAGATTTACCTATTTGTTGCCAAAATACACTTGGGAAGGACTCTGCCTATTGCTTGCTTTTTACTCTCTTTCCCAGAGTGATCTCAGACATCTGAAAGGAATAAACAGAAATCCCCAGGATATGGAGCTAGATGGACCTTTAGGACTGCCATATGTGATCATTCAAAAGTCCTGCAGCAATAGATTGTGATTTGTTTTATTGGGGGATGTTTTTCCTAGTCTACATTCACTTAGAGCATGTGCTGTTTCCTTTTCTGCATCCTTGCTCCCCAGCTGCAAAAGCATTTGGTCTGTGACTCCATTCAACCAATCAAGACAGACTGAAATTAAACAAAAAGTATATTACTTCAGGCACCTGAGCCCTTTTCAGTATTCCCTGTTGACTACAGCAGAAAAATAGCTGGCTGCCTCCAAATGGTTCATTTGCACTTTGCATCATCCAACCAGTTGTAATAATGCTTCAGTGTCCTCTGGCACGTGTGTCACTTGATTCACACCAGCTCTTTCAGCGAGGATCACCTGTGTGTAGCTAACCAAAACAGGCTGCAGAAGGTGAGCAGTGAAAATCACATAATCAGATGGAAGGAAGAGCCTATGGCAGAGACCTGTGTAGCTGCAGTGCTGTCACTTCACCCACACTACTTTACATTATCACTGTTCCTTGCTGATGAACAACGTGCATCAATCAACACTGCTATGTTCATTAGTTCTTTCCATGAGGCATACTAGAAAAATGCAATATTTACCTGATGTTGGGAATTCAGCTGTTGGCTCTCCAGGAAAATAACCAGTAATGAAGAGAAAGGGGTCGGGGAAGGGAAGAGAAAGAACAAGAATTTCAGTACCATGTTTTTTCAGGGCAAGCAACCATTTAAATAGACCTTCTCTTTCATCTGCAACTTTTCTGCAGGGTATTAATTTACAAACAAATGTGCTTTAACAATGGGTGTGTACATAGAATTTCACACTGAAAGTTAACAGTCTCACTCTTTGAAGTACTATAATCCATACAACGATTCCTGCAAATGCAAACACTGCACCAACCAAAGCTTTCCAGCAAGGAAATATTTAAACAGACTCATTTTTAAGGGCGCCTTTAAGGCTATAGCTGACTATGCTATTTTCCAAAAAATGTATTCAGCTTAAGTGTTACCTCTCTTTTCCTATCATCCACACTTCCCAACCAAAGGCTGACACTGACCTTGAATAGCTGGCATTGACCCCTAAGTGTTTCTCCCACACTAGCAGTTTGACTTGCCTTTTAAGAATAAAATCTCTTGAGAGATTTTGACTAAATCTTTCCGCACCACCTAGCACAAGAGAAGCATATATTCCTGTGCTATTATAATATCCAAAATAATTGATGAAAAGTGGTCAATTCAATGGATTGAAACTCTCTGGTGTAAATCATTGTCACTCATTTTAAATCAAAGAAATTAATTACATTGTAATTTTGAATCCAATAATTTTTTACCCATCACTGCTTCATTAGTCCCACTTTCATGTAAGAATACAATTTGAAAGAAAAAGAAAAGCCTCTTTTCTTAGAACTTAGAGCAGGACAAAAAAGGAATAAGATCACAAAGCATTTAAGGGTATTCCTTTGACTGAGCTTTCTCTGTACTTTCTTCCTGCTGAGTTTCGGCTTCAGCTGAACATGAGCTCACACCAAGGTGAAAATGTTTCAGTCAATGCTTTTTCCATAAGAAGACTAAGCAATTAAGCATCATTTTCCCTAATGCATCCCAGGAAACTTTCACTCAAGTCTTGGCCCATAAGGAGACCTGTAAATGTCAGTGCTCAATGCTTAGGAACCACTGGCATTCAAGAAAGGCCAGTTTTGCTCTATTAAAAATGCTAACGTGCTAAAGTCCTTTAATATTTACCTTTTTGCTTATGATCTTGCTCATAGCTTCCTAAAGATGACACATTATTGCATTATGACCCATGGAATAATTAATATTTTTTTTTTCATTTTCAGAAGAAAAAACGAAGATTTTTTTCTGAGGTACTGAATCTAAGAAAAGGTTTCATGCTCTCACTTCTTAACTAAGGGAATGTCTCTCTGAGGGATCTGGATGGGCCCAGTTATGCACACATACCCTAATTTAGGATTAATTGATTTCCTTGGACTGTCAGGTACGGGAAGATTGTTGACCTGAAGGGCAGTAGGTTTGACCCTCTGTTGTATGAAATGTAAGGGCCATTTCCTATTCTCAGTGCATCAACAAACTTTGACTTATCCTGAGAACATTGGGACACATATTACTCCTATTATGGGGCTTTCATTTTAAACCTAAATGGGAATATAATTTGCCAATTCTTAAGGTCTTTTTTAAATATCAGCCTACATTTTCTTCCTCTTGACTGCAAATTACAGTTTGGTATTCCTGCATTTGTAAGATCTGCCACCAGCTTTGTTTTCTGTTCAAGGTAATGTGCCATAATTTGTGAGTCTTTAGTCAGTATGCAGGGAGTTAATTCTGTTTCATTACACATTCGAGTTTGATGTATGCTCAATGGCTGTCAAAGACCCTCCTGCACACTAAAACAGAAAGAGTGAAAAATAAGACGATTTACTAATTGCTTTTAACATTGAGTGAGTAGCTGTGTGGTCTATACCTGCCTGCCAGGTTAGATCATAGCAGCAAGCTCCTACTCTGAAATTGTCTGTGTGATTAATTTGGGTAGTTCTCAAACTCAGCCTTGTCTTTCTGTTTATACCTGCATTCCCTAATGACCCAATTACTTTAGTAACTTAAACCACAATTGCTTTTACAATAAGACTGAACAAGATTAAATGTGTGAATGAATTCAGCCCAAGATAAATATGTTAATTTATATTATATTCCACTGGACCTGAACTCCAAAATCAGTGGGTATTTTGTGTCTATTGCTACATCTCATACTGAATTACATGACAGCTATGTTCATGTTATGGTAAGTACACTGTACACCTGGCTAAGAAATACATGAAGCAAAGCTATATAGACCTCTATAAATAAAGAAGGCAGTGATCCAACTAAGTGCTCTCCTTTAAGTGGAGAAAATCAATTTAAAATAGACAGCTCTGGTGTTTAAAATCTTAAGCTTGATCTATTCAAGGATGGTTTACTCAGAAAGGGGCAGTGTATAAAGAATTACTTTTGTAAATGACCATAGGTCTGCTTGTTTCTGTTTTTTTTCCTTCTTTTTCTTTTTAAATTTTTTTTTTCATTTTTCTAAAGGCACTGTTAACCTTTATAATCATTTCAAGCAGCAGAATATAAGCTCAAGAATGTGGTACAAACATCTCTCTGCAAAGGTCAAGGGAAAATATCCTGGCTATTCCTTATATTCACAATATACCAGGGTAATATAGCTCTTGATAAAAAAGCATTGTAGATAGTGATTTTTATGATGAAAGCATAAGGAATTAGTCACTTAAATCTGTGATGAGCCTCTAACAGTAGTGAGTGCCATCACTGGGTCTCTCAGATAAATCACTGCAGAAGACATTACATGTCAGTAAACAGATCCAGAGAAAACAAGACTGAGCAAAAGTGAATAATAGAATTAAACAGAGCAAAATTTTCTTAAAATACTGGCAAAAATGGAAATAAACCTATGGATAGCTTCACAGAAAGTAATAATTTTGCAATAATAACTCAAAAATGGAACATTGTGGTTCAAGGCTGAAGGAAATCTTCAGTGTAAGCACATTTCAGATACCTTGTGCTCACACTTTCACTTTACATCTGGGGTTCAGAGTAACACTGTTTTCCTGCAGGTGTTTCAGAGCAGGATTCATCCTCTCTAAATTTAAGCACCTAGCACAGGTGACTGGTCTAGGAAGTCAAAGTGAATGATTTTGCTTTGCCTTGTTGTCAGCTTACTTTCCACCAGAATAACACATGGTTTGGTCTTTATGTGCCAGGCAGAGCACCAAAACACCCCCACAAATCCTGCGCTAAAGAGGCAACAACTAATTCATCTGTGAAGGTCCACACTTCAGCGTTTTCACAATTCAAGTTTTTGCAATGTGAAAAATTCCCCTTGAATCCCCCTTAAAACTAACATAAATTGGAAATATTTATTTCTCTTCTTTAATTTAATTTAGGTTTTTTATTAAAAAAAGCTTTTATTAGAACAAGGCCAACAACGTGCTTAGTGAATTAATGATGTAAGTAATTTTCAAATGGTAAAAGAATTAAGAAAAAGGTTGTCTAATTCAGTTATGCTACATGCTATTTTCTTGTTTTCAATAAACAGTATATTTGCATAGATATAAATTATACATCTACACTCATCTAAACCCACCAGAATATCAGTTTTGCTACCAGTGTAATTTACATTATTTTCTAGGGAGCAAAAATTGCAAACACAGTTTGAATCTTGCATCTTCACAATATTGCATTATAAATGTGCTTGATTTTGTTGTGTTTGGCTGTCAGTAAGCAGAAAGAATACAAGACTATCTGTAGTATAAGCAAGAAAATAGCATTATCTAACATGATAAAATTACAAAAATGCAAATTTAGCGAACATGCATCTGAAAAGAAGGTTTATATTCTAAAGAAATAAGTCATTACACGTACTTGCAGTGTTTTTCGGTTTAACTGGGAAGTAAAAAGAGGAAAGAATAATGGTCAAAACAGTCAGGTTTAGCAAAATACTGTTATGGCAGAGAATGGCTTTATTTATTCTAGATGTTTCCATGTATCAAAACATATTTTTACTAATCTCACAGCAATTAACAACAATCTAATAATGAATGATATTAGTAGGGGTGTTCTCCTTTACAAACTGAAATTGTTTTGCTAGAGTTAAGGATGACTAATATTAGCAATAAAAATTTTAATTCTTCACTTATTTCCTTTCATGAAGAAGCATGGAGCAGTATTTTTTTAAACCCATGATGACAGTCCACAGTGAAAATGAACAATGTTCCTTCCTATACCAGCATCAATTTTGCTCTGCCATGTGCAAGTGCAACTGTGCATGAGCTGTGATATCAGAGACATTTGCCACAAACTATGGATGGTGCCAGATCAAGATCTAAATACTATATCATATGAGACCTGCAATGGATGAAAATTTAAGTATTGCTCATCCTGGGAGGTTAAGTGTTTTCTGAAGTCCAAATGAAAGCAGACCCCCACAAATAATTAGCAAAATGGAACCATTTAAAGTAAGCAGTTTCAGAAAGCAGTTCAAATTCTTTGCTGACATAGGCCTTTGACATCAATGGAATTACAGAGTCAGAAATTTGACCTTTGGTGTGTACATATACCCATATCTTAAAATGACAACCAGCATTACAAGTATGTACTGTGCTATTTAGTTTGTACCGCATGTCAGGGCCATTCTATACATCAAAATACACCACAGGACAATGGTTTTGACATTTGTCATATGAAATTGTATTTCACTATTTCTTTAAATAACATTTTCAAAACAAATATGCAAAATAAAATACAGGAGTGCTTACCTGGTTTTGTAAGGGGAACATCTTTTTCATGTCTGACTGCTTCATGCTCTAAACAAAAAACAACAGTATAACAAAATTGTCATAATGTTTCTCAGTTACATTTTGCACTATTTTTTTTTGTTAGAAGAATTGCATGTATGTTTTTCAGGATTAAACATTCCCCTTCTCTTGTTTCATGCTGTTATTTGCAAAAAGAAACCCACAAATGAATGGTTATTAAAAGATTATCTGCTAAGGGATACTGCAAAGTTCAGGAGTACGGCACAAAACTTCACAAATATAGCTACTATTAATCTACTAAGAGTCATGCATGTGTCTTAAAGAAGAAGTAAGTTAGTAGGTTTTTCTGTAATTTCTTAAATGGAATTTTTATCCATTTTCAATTTTTATTATTGGAAAGGAGAGTGCAGAGTAAAAAACTCAGCAACCATTCACTCATCCTTTGTTCTTGATTCAGACACACTTGAGCAGAATTCCCAAAGTCTTGAACAAATACTATTACATATGAATAAATTATGTTTAGGTGTGGAAAATACATCCCATCTCCACATGCCTGTTTTCCTACCCCTCCTCCCATTCTTCTGCTTCATAATTATTACTGAAAAAATGATAATTTATGTTATGTTGCTGGAAATAAAAATGTTGAAGCACCTTTTTTTTTTTTCCAAATAAGTCCAACAAACAAAAGTCAGACTTAGGAAAAGCCCATCACACAGATCTCATAGCACAGTAGCAGCTATGCAATGGAAACTGTGGCCAAAATACATTTTATGGCTGTGGAATCAATGGACAGCTCTGCTGGCCTTGCTTCCAAGTGATGCTCCCACAGCTCAAGGACCGTGCATCACTTTCCTGTTGAGAAATGAGGACCCAAAAGCATGCTGGAAAATGAAAAGTGCTGAAAATGTGAATGGCCTCTGAAAAAAGGGCAATATGCCTCAGCCTTTCTGCTACTCAGATGAATAATTGAACTTCTGGTAGCTGTGAATTCAGGTGGGCAGACAAGTTGAGAAATGCTGGGATGAAGACATCATACAGAATTTAAAATAGGAAACACTTTTATGAAGCATGAATGAAAAATTGGTTCGGTGAAGAGTGATTCATTTCCCACATCTGGACTTTTTTGGATCATTAAATTATTTTGGTATTTAATTGACAGTTTTAATTATTATTATTGTAGTTGAATCTGCATTCTGAAGGTGTGAAAGGTATAGAAAATCAATAAGTAGGCTGTGTGGTAAGTTAAGGTATTGACTCTCTTGAGTCCTTTTTGACTGAGAAGAATTCAAGATGCAGTTAATATTAATTTCTATTTTTTTTAACTTAGCAGGAGCATTTATTCAAGCTGGGTTATTTTTAGTAGTGATTTTTAAAAGAGTTTAACTCCTATGTGAATTTTTGTTGATGTGACTTTTGATATGGGAAGCATAGAATGAATTCACTCCTGCACTGAAGCAATTGATTATGTCAAATGGGCTTTTATACAGTAATGACAAGACAGTATGTTAAATGAAAGGAATGGGAGACATGGTGATAAAGACACTATAATTTTAAGCAAAACTAGAAATTGGCAAGGGCATGCTTCCTTATGTAAAAGTAGAGAAAGATACATGCATCCTACAATTTTACAGGAATTTTTCTGAATAAGGTAAGAAAAACATACTTGCTGGCTTTGCCTGGGCTATAGATGACAAAAGAGATAAAATTGTAATAGTTAGATACTGAAAGAAGAAAAAATAAACTCCTTTTTCCCCTTTCTTTTTAATGTTCAAGCATTTTATTGGACTCAGTTCTCACTTGTTCTTAGCTTCCCCTACTTGTGCAGGGATGCACAGCATTCAAACCCCTAAAGTTCAGACAGCTTTGTGTTGACTGCCAGTGATGATGAGAATGTTATAATTCCTTGGCTGACTCTTCACAGTTTCTAGAACACTCATTGTTACTTGACCTTTTTTTTTTCCTGTCAACATTACATTAAAAAACTATACTGTCTTAATGACAGATAAGACCCAAAGATTTAGAGTTTAGTCCCAAAACCATATTCTCCATAGGAATGATCCAAAGTCTTAATCCATCTGGTAATTTATCCCCATATCTGGGATCCTTTCAGAGGTCTGATTTACAGCTAGACCTGACTTCATTAGCCCAGGTCTGGCTAATGACAGGCTGGAACAAGCAGCTAAAGGAGCTGAAAGACCTCGGCCTGTCTTCATCATTGGAAAGACAATTCTTAATAGAACAGAAGCCACAATTTCCACTCTGCTGGTTTCACTTTGTGATGAGTTACATACTTCAAAACACTGTGAAAAATATTGTAATGCAAATATACTACACTAGATGAGTGCTGAATAGTGTTTAGTACCCCCCTCCCCCTCCATCAATCAGGGGAGAATCACTTATTCTTACCTGACTTCTCAGTGGGAGTTGTTTTTTGTTGTTTCATTTTCTCCTCTGTATCATGAAAGCAGCATTAAAATCGCAATATGTTAGCATAGGTTCATGTAATTGGAAATATATTTCTATAGGTGATATTATGCTTATGGTTCACAATGACAAAATAAATGCATGTCTTCACCATCACTATCCCATTATAGCACCGTAAAACAGCATGCAGGCATTATGAGTTCTGACTGCATGGTGAGATCATGTTCATGGAAAAAGTAAATTACAGGGCCTAATGTCTCAGCTGCCAGAAAACAGCTGCATACCCTTCAGCATCTTTCAGGCAGGCACTCAGGTGGAAGCCATCCTATTCCTGCATCCATTACACCTTTGCCAACAGCACCTTCCTGAGTGTCTCAATCCAACAGCTTGGTATTAAACAACACTAAGAACTTCCAAATACTTTCTAGAACTTTAAAGACTGTCTAACTACAAACATGGGTGGACGTATTCACATGTCTACACTCTGAAGATGGAAAAGGTATGGAGATGTCTAAGCACATAATAGGTCACAGAGGGACACATGGGACATTCTGAAATGCCAGTTCATACCACCTGCTACTGGACAAGCCTACCTAGACCTAGCCGGACATCTGTCACAGGAGCAGCCTTGAACTTCTGCTAATCCTTTGGAAAAAGCTGCCCAACCCCACATGCTCTTGAGCTGCCTATGGATTTGCTCAGCACAATTCTCAGATGATGTGGACCCATGTCGACATCGGCCACCAGACCTAAACTTCCTCTTCTTCAAGTAAGTTGGTGGGATTACACTTTCTAATCAAGTGGGATTTGTTTTACCTTCCCAATGTCCCAGTCAGGTGGAAACCGGGATGTTTATGTTCAGATTTCTGCTCTGTCCAGTTTGGTTGATTCACCCTGCTTCATCCTTTTATAGCTCTACTACATTTTATGTCTTTTTCCATAATTGAATTCAAGCTCCCCTCCTAAACTCTACCTTTCAACACTCTCATACATTTCTAAATTCTTCTTAAATAGGCTTAAGACACAGTCAGACTATATTTGCCATTCCTCTTGCTGAAAGCAGCTTGCAACCACTGCCTCTGGCCCCTTCCTTTCCACTAAGACCTCTGGAAGGCATCAGATCAAGGATGACAATGACTCTGTGGAGATCAGGTTGGGCAGGTATGTCTTGGTCCCTTCTCTTGCTTCTTTGGTCTATTTCTGGAAGAAAATCAGTACTGATGGGGTCAAATACAGGAAGGGATAAAGCTGTCTGGTTACTAATATTTTCTATTATTTGGAAATTGAACGTAGCTCTGCATTGCTGTGCTTTTCATTTGTTTTTTTGGTATGTGTCAATTTAATTTCTCTTAATTTATACTAAGTTTAGGACACTTTTATCACCCTTACTCAGCTATTGTTACTGTCAGTTTCTTATGCAAGCTGTGAACTAAAAATCTCATCTCTATGTTGTGTATGTCTGTGGAGCTAGAAATGTTTTATAGCACGACCAGCGGCTTGAAGATGCAACTTACTGAGAGAAAGTGTCTTTTTTTCTGCTGTTAGAGGAGCTTTAACATATAACAGTGAATTTCACTAATTTAGATTGGGACATTAAACTTTCTTAGTAACAATACAGAAGAAAACCTGATATGCTGCCTTTAAACAAAGGCCCCTGGATTAATGGATTAATGAAGTAAAAATAAAAAGGGTTCTCTTTCTTTGGATATTATCCTAACACTTTTGAACGTGATATAAGATATTTTCCTTTTCTAATTCTGTTGAGAATGTACAGCAGTATTTTCTTTGTAACTCTGGGATAACAAGTCTATGAGGAAATAAGTAAGGAAATAAGTTTGTGAGTGCATGGCACATCTGATTGATTCGAAACTAGGGGCAGTGTTTCTTCTCAGAATGAATTTTTCTTGAAAAGTGGACAGGCCTGTGGATTTGCATTCATCTGGGAATAAACACAGTAATTCTTATGGCTGCTTGGGTTTTTCTCTGCATTTCCAGCCACTGGTTGTAGCCAGAAGGGAAACTGAAGGTGTAGAATATCCAGACTTCAGGAGAGCTATCTTAAAAGGGAATACACTTCAAGACATCAGGAAGCTTCATAAAATCGATCTGTTCACCACATTCAGTTTGAGGAAAAGAAGAGAAAAACATATGAGGATAATACATATTATTTTGCCAAGAACAGAAGTAATATTTCTAATTTTTCCTGTATTCTTTTTTTACCATATCATGGGGAGTCCTCCAAATAAAAAAATTAAATGATTTTGAGGACTTCATAAAGCTATAAAGAGTAAAAAAAGTTAAGAATATTAAAAAAAAATACTGATTTTGAGTAAGCCCAAACTTTAAAGTTTTGAAATCTTTCATTGAAGAGAATTTATTTGCTCTGCAGGGCTCCAGTTTTGCAGGACTACTAGCATTAATATTAATTTTTTCCCTGATATACCTAATTTAAATGGAAAACATAAGGCTCTAAACATTTCTCTGCATACTGCAGGCAGTTTCAGCAGAATTACATCAGAAATGGATTCCCTTGCTTTACTTGCCTCCACTGATATACACTAATTTAAACTTTTCCCTATGGGATCAATATATTTTCTGAAATTCTATAGTATTTCAGTCATGTGATACTTCTAGGTCTGATGGCAGGAGGCATAAGAAAAATGGTTTGAAGCTGCACTGAATCAAGGTGAAAAAGGAGGCCACTGTTTTGTTCAGAATGAAGCTTTTATAATTCAAGCTGTTAACTCAAGAGCACTCCTTGGCACACAGCAGGCAGAAGCACTATTACCACCAGTGCCTGCAGATTAATACTTTCAGTCATCAAGTGAAACTCAAAACAGTCACTGTTCTTCAAAGCAACCATTTATCATCTGAGAATAGAGATTTTATGCTAAAGGAAATTTAGCAAGCATTTTCCTATCTATTTTCCCTTCAAGCACCTAAATACCAAGGGCTTGGGGTCTGGAGTGTACTGCAGTATGCGAGGGTAAAATCCTAATCAGTCCAATATACTGGTTTGTGACACAGTGCTCTGATGTTTGAGAATGCTTTACCAAGGAAATTTATTTTCCTGCAGCTATGTGGATGAGATTGGGCTAATTGTGCAGCAGGACTGATTTCATTTAGCAGGAAAGGTGAGTGGTCATGTCATCCATCCAGGCAACTCACTTTCTGACCACCACTGTGGCCACCAAGCTTGGCTTCCATGTTCCTGCCTTGGCTGAATTCACCTAATGCCTGAAGCATTCTACTAGCTGTTAATACACAAAAAGTGATCAATGAGTTAAATAAAAAGTTTGGCCTATGTGTCTTTGAAAGAAGAAGAGAAATATTTTTCCCTATTGACTCAAAACCAATATATCTTCAGTAAACCAGATCCTCAAGGCTTGCAGAAACCTGAAAATGTCTGTGAAAATATTTAACTTACAAGGCAGAATATTGTACATTAGAAAGATGAATGAAAAAAGTACTAAATACATAGGAGAACTTTATTTCTTAAAAAAATAGGGGAAAAAGTAATGAAATAAAGCCTGCTTGCTTATCATTGAACACATAAGGTTTAAATGGTTTAGTTAATCACTTATTCATAAGCACTTAATTTCAATGTGAAGTTCAAACAGCACTTCCAGCAAAGGTCAATGGGATGTGGACGCTTGCTTTCCAGTCCTCTCTGCTTCTGGAATGGGAACTGGAAAACTACTCAGGAGTGATGTAAGCTGAGCATCAATAGCTGAGTTTTCTGGGAGGTTATCCTCTTAGTCTTATTAATTCACACCAGACCCAGCTGTGGATCCTTAAGTGTGGATCCTGGAATCCTCCTCAAAAAGCACGATTAGAACAGAGCCCTGGTTTGAAAGGGGGACCCTTTGTCCTGCTCACTGCAGCCAGGTATTACTTACAGTTTACCCAAGTGCAGTCAGTCCAGGATTAGTATTGCTATTCTTAGTTCAGCTCCTGTTAGTTTTGAGTTTCAGGAGCTGGAGGCTGACTCTACTGCAGAGTGTGTACTCAGTGAGATTGTAACTTCTCCTTTTTGGGGGCCCACACTCAATGTGATAACTTACAATAATTTACTGAAAGGGTTGAGAAGGGTTAATTCCCAGTGCACCTCTTTGACATAGTGCAGGGCATTAAAGCCCTCCTTCCTCACACTCTGGGAAATGGGTTTTGCTAATGCTTTATACTATACCAGTGAGAAGAGTCACAAGAACAATCAAAAACTGTGACAGATGAATCCTTTTAGTTAAATGTCACCCTCATATTTGCTCCTCTCCAAGACACCAAAAAAACCCAATGGCACAAAGCTAAACACCTGTGCCTAGCTCAAGGAAGTGTCCAAATTTTGCAGCCCACACATATCCTTATTAAGTGCAGCTGGGTGTAAGTGGAGGTTCCTTCACCAAACCTACCTGGCTTAGTCTGAGACGCAGCTTTTTCACGTTTAACACGTTCATGCTCTGAAAATAAGAACCCCTATATTAGAAGGCTTCCTAATTTTTAGAAGATTTTAAAAATAAAAGATTCCCAATATAGTTTTAAAAGATGAGTCTGCAGTGCATATTCCCACTAGACTTGAGAAGAATTTTTTAATACCTGTGTTTCTCAAGAAACAAAGTTTAACTATTTTTTTCCTATAAATTAAAATAATGAAAAGTCTTTTAAAACTTTTTAAATGTGATTTAATTATTTTCTGTGGAGTTTTACAAACATAGTAGAATTTCTAAAATTATTAATTGCTTCTAGTATTAATTGTCATTGCTATCACTGATCTTCTGTATAGAAAATTTCTCCTTTATCTGCAATATAGAAACAATGGCAGTTTTTATTACAATAGAAGTAGGGTTTTCTTATAAAGAATGACAAATAATTGTTCACTATTTTGCATAAAGGACAACAGGAAAAAAAGCTTTCCATGTTTCTCTTTGTCCTGGATTTGACTGGACTAGAGCTAATTTTCTTCATGTTAGCTAGTATGGGGATCCCATAAATATACTATGAGGCACTAATAATAAAGGATTTTATTCTGTATTATAATAAACATGTGTGAAATTTTGTGCTATTTAAAAACAGTGTGCAATCTAGATCCCAACATTATGAGACAGAAAATATTTCAGAGTAATGTTAAAAGTATTAACAGTTTAATTCTGATTCGTCGCTCCAAAGTCTAAGCTGTGCAGCAGGCGAGCATTGCAGCATACCAAGGAATAAATCTCTAAAACCTGGACCAGAGGCCTGGCCAGAGAATTGCAGGGACCCTTCCCCACCTGTGGCCCCCTTGATTGTTTCCCAGTGCGAAGCTGCCATGGAGACAAAAGGCATAGGTGAGTCTCAGCTGAATTGGAAAAGGGTTTCCATGCAAACTGGAACCTGTGAAACGCACCTGGTTCTGCATTTACAGAGCAAGTCACTGAAGGCCAGTTTCATAAGTCAAAATGTTGTGTGAGTTTGTGATGATGAATTCCACCTTAGGCTGCAAAAACTTTGTAAAAAATAAGGAAATATCTTCCTTCTGAAAGTTAAAATAACAATATTCTATATTGCCTTGGTACTCACTGTGTTCATGCGGGTTCTCTGAGGTAGCTAGAAGTAAACAAAAAAGGCATATTTTAATAATTTGGTAGCTGTGATGCAGAATTTAGTTAATTTCTTAGTGACATTTTAGACATATAAAATTTCAGTGAAATCTGTATTAAAGTGTGCAGCAGTTACATTGTGTCACCTACACTGTCCACCCCAGATGCATAAATGGGACACTTAGCTATGGAACACAGGCACCCTGAATTCCTCATTTGGGCAAAATTTGGTACAAACACCCCCGGAAGGCTCTGCACCTCTTCTGAGAGCTGAGTCACCCTCACTAAATGCTGACCATACATCAAACCTAGGGAAACTACCTGGCTAAGCAAGGTGCTTACCTTACTGAGTACCCACTAAGAGAGAGGGCAAATTCAGACCATAAGGTCTCCACCAGACAAAGACAGAAAATGAATTTTAGCTCAAGTGAGGAAACAACACCTAGGGCAGTCTAAAGATGACAGTCCCTGAAAATTGCACCTGCTCTATCAGGGCAATGAATTTCAGATGGCTTCAGTGATACTCCAAGAAGCAGAAAGACATTTGAAAATGTTCATTAACTTCATTAAACCACTTCTAAACAAAAGGATTTCAGTGCTGTGACTTCTAAACTTTGTGCCATTTCATTTTCTGCATTTTTTCCAGAAAAAAAATCCCAGATGAGATAAAACTGAAAACTAAATGAATGCTTTCCATGGATGTTAAACAACATTTCTCAGGTAGAGAAATGAGAGCTTGGCAGCTGTACCCAATTCCATTATTTGTTCTGCAGAAGGAAGCAAAATGTCAAGACCAAGCCCCCAGCTGGATTTTTCTTCTTGACTTTTGCTACGCAGCTGTTGTTTTCAAGAGAAAAAAGGCTCTACCACCTGCATGTCTTCTGTGTGTGAGGGAGAGTAATCCCACAGAGAGATGCAGCAGGGCAGGGGATGAGCTGCCCTTGCAGCCCCAGCAGCACAAGCAATAAAACTGCTGCTGTGAGCTCCCAGGCTGTGATTCACTGAGCTCCTGAGCTCCCCAGCTCCCACCTGGGACAAAAACTGCTGTGCATGTGGGTTTCTGTTTCACTTGTTTTCCCTGCAGTATAAAATCCACTCCCCTTTTGTATCCAGTCTCTAATCCAAGTTTCGTGCATTTAAGGAGACAGCAACTGGAGATGGTATACAGAACAAAATGAAAAAAAACCCAGAACATTTTTGTGGGTAATAAAGAGTAAAGATACAAAGTAAGTGTATATCCTTGCTCCGAACTGAGGAATCAGAAACAGGAGTTCAAAAGAAAAAAAAATGTGGACAAAGCCATATTTGTTATTTTTATGTGTGTAAGTAAAATGTTTTGTAAATTTAGGCTCATTTAACACTGCAAAACCAACCAGAATGTAGTTCCCTAAGCATCATAAGCTGAGGCAAATTCTATTGCAATTGCGTTTCCATGAAATATGTCAGAAATTTGTAGAGGAAATTAATTTTTTATTGTGTCAAAAGACATAGTGAGATATGTTCAGGAAATATGAATTTAAATTTTCAAAAAGGAATTTCAAAGCAAATGTTTAAACCAAATCTGAGCATTATGCCAGTAGCTAGTATAATGACTTACATAACTAATACAGAATATTGTGCCATGCAAACTCTTTCAGTAATCACCCAAAATAGTTAGAGCTAGGCCACATATGAACAGTGTTAATTTAAATACACTCTACTGCCACTGTTTAGCAACTTTTGCAAGCAAACTTTTGTAATAACATCCTTATCTAAAGATCTGGCTAAAATCAAAACAAAACCATTACTCCTTAACTCCTTAACTTTCCTGTGAAGCCAATACAGTTATTTCCCCCTTTATGTTGGCGAATATCAGCCACAGAGAATGTTTAAAACAATAGGAACTCAGCTAAAGTCTGGTCCTTGAAGTTTGTGAAAGGATCTCTGTTTTCCTTTTCCATCTTTTCTGTGGAAGCATTAATTAGACAAACTTGTATAATGTGGGTATCAAGACAGATTGAAGACTGAGATTACTGCTATCTGTGCTTTGCCTAAAAGACCAGCTTCCTTATTTCTGGCATAACACTCAGAGATATTTCTACCAGATATTTTGATGAAATAATGAAGATATTCTAAAGTTAAAAGTCTCTAGAGTGTTGGTTATTCTAAAAAATATCTATAGTTTTTCCATAAAAAAAGCCAAAATGAAATTTTGGAAAATTTGGAAAAAGCCAAGGCGAAATTTTGAAATGGTATTTGGGCCATAAAAATAAACCTTTATGTTTTGCTAACTGTGATTTCAATATTAATGTTATCCTTCTTGTGTGTCACGATCTCATTAAAAAATGCAACTCAAATGATGTATAGATTAAGCAGAGAGTTGAAAAATGAAATCCCAAGACCATTACATTCATTTTTATAGTATCAGAATTATCTATACCTTGATTTTTATTCTACTTAGTGAAAATGGCAAGATGATAGTCCAGGTCAGACTCTGCAAAATGTACAATAATATATGTAATTTAACCTAAAGGGTGAGAAATTAAAGGCTGTGTTATGCACCTCTGGGAATCTCACACACTTCATGTAGAATCTTGCACTGGAAGCGCAAACAAGCATTTTTTGTTTTGGCCACTGATGGTGAGAGAGTGTTGGGCTAAATCAACTATTTGCCTCATTTCAAATGGTTGTTCTGATATCATTAGCTAACAGGACTACCTACTGGGTAAAAAAGTACTTATTGTTCACAATGGCAGAAAATTCAGCCCTAAGTACGTGTTTTATCTTCATCTGTGTAACACTTAAATTGTACTAGAGGATGTCAGATTTGAATCAAATGAAAACAGTTGGATTTTTGATGAAGTAGTTGAAGTTACATAAGAATGGATCAATGAAATTATATGGTTCTACTTCCAGCAAAAATTTGCAATGTCTTTTCTGCCATTCTAAATTAAATTTGGAAAACAGACTTCATAGATATCTTGCTGTTTTTCACTTCAATTTTTTTTACTTGCCTGTTATTCTGAAGGCCACAAGGGTATTAATTATATAGGGCATATTTTTGTAAATTAGATTCTGATACAGGTTCAGAACTGAAATCCTGCATTTTATTGAACCATAAATTGGTAAAACTAAAAGCAGAATGTGCTTTTTGATTATAACGTCTATTTTCCATCTGGGTAACAGGTATTTGCCTTTCAGACAGCAAATACATTTGTGAGTGTGCACATTCTGTGAGAAAAGAATATGTTGTGGAGGAAATAAAAGCAATGCCAGAAGTACTTGTTTTAGTTAAGAAAAACAGAATAATAACACATGCTGTAGCTGGGAAAAATTATTTCCAATTAGATAGTTACAGGTGTATTATAAAAAAGGAATTTACTTTCCATTAGACAAAATAAGAGCCTGGTTTATTTCCCATTAAAGACAACACAGAGATTCTTTACCATGTTTTGGACTGGACATTGCATGAATACACAACACACAATGTTAATCTGTAACAACATTACAAGCCAAGAGAGAGATCAAGATCAACAGGAATCTTCTAATAGAATTATCAAAATTTGAAATGCGTACCTTCCAGTTTATGCATCATGACAAAGGTAAAATTTGTTTTCCCTACTTAATATGAGTTCATTCTCCCTGAACTACAGACCAATGAACTATTTGTCCTTTGGACAAATTAGTGGGCATTTTTCCTTCCAAATTTAAGTTTCAAGAACTTCAGAGACCACATCATTGTGCATAATTTAAATAAAACAGTTTTGCTCTAGTTAGGTCAAGGTTTTTCAAACTGTAATGCAATTGTATTATAAAAAAGTCAAACAGAATAAAATACATTCCTTACATGTCTCAGATAATAAATTGAAAAAAAGGGATTATTAGGATTTACCACTCTGTTAAGGAGCAGTTCCCTACATTTGTGAAGTTGTTGTCTGTACTCTTTGTCATTCAAAGGAGAAGTCAAATGTTTGCATAAATTTCTTAGATCAGCAGACCTGATCTGTCATATCTGCCTGTGTCTTACTCAAGTTCTTCTGGCTAGATGAGAAGCAGGCAGACTGTGTTGCAAAGCCAGTCTACTGAGCATATGTCTAAAAATGTGGCTCAAAAACCAGATTAGCAGCAGCAGCATTCCTAAAAAGAGAATGGCTTGTGCTCATCCTGATCTCTGCTCTACATTAAAAAATTGCCTTGACAGAGTATAACCAGGAGTTACCCTGTGGCCGAGTCAAAATAAAGAAAGCAAGAAATGTGTGGTGGTGGCACAAATAGGGGAAGCTGACATATGATTAAAATACACTGCACGCTGTATGAACCTTGTCCTCACAGGATCTCCTAATTCCCCACAACATCAATTTTTAATTTCTGGTTTGCTTTAAACCTGGTATTTTCCAGGATATTTGTCCAGGTTTCTAAACATTAAGGAAGTATTATATCTCATTAATGTGACAAGTATGAAATGCTAAGTGATTAAGACTGTCTGGAATACTTGTAGGGAAGCAGAGAGCTTGGTCTCTTGGCTTAAGAATGCTCCTCTGAGTCTGTGCATCTCCACAGATTTCCATGGATCACACTATCAGCAGCGGCTGAAGGATGATATTAGGATAAATTGGTGAGACAAACCCTCCTAAAATGCTGTGGTTTTCCATTATCATTAATACTTAACCATTGATATTAGAGCCTGTATGGTATTCACTTGCAACAAACTGATCTTTCTATTGCCATTTTCCACTAAAAAAAAAACCTGTCAGGCTGCTCTCACTGCTCTTTCTGCTTTATTTTCTTTACTACAACAGCCTAGCCCAAGATATCTATCTGCTTTCCTAGAGCTGTAGTGTTTGTGTCCTTGCTGTTTGGTTTATTTTATACCTCAGGGCTGCATATTGAAAAATGAGCTGACTTTTGGTTTTGGAGGATTTTGTTGATGTTGTCTAGAACAACTTGTTTCTTAAGACTTTTTTTTAACTGGCAGTTCAAGAGTACTTTATATAACAGGGAAAAACAAAAAGTAATAGAGAGGAGGGAAGGGAGAAACGTTATCATGGTGTAAATACAATAGAAGTAGCAAAGAAGTAGAGACATTTCCAACATTTTTAAATGACTTTTAATAAGGAGGAATTGCTTTAACTTCAATCTGAGATGCATGCCTTTAGGAATAATTAGTAATGATCCCAATCTTTCTCTGTTTCCCAGTTTGTCACTTAAACAATAGAAATGCTCTGGGAAATGTAAGTTGTTGAAACAGCAATCTTGAATGATGGCACTGAAAACTAATATCTTTAAAGTAGTATAAGTCCTAATATCCCAGGAGGACAAATCTTCCATCAACAGAGCTGGAAAGAATAAAATTTCAGTCAAATGTAGATGAGGTACATCTGCTGCATTAATGCATTTCATCTTTAGGCACGTGTGGTGAAAGACCTGAAGAGCTTCCTCTCAATATCATCCTCAGCTTCTGACGTTTTCACGTGCTGTTCCCTGAAACTGTGGGATGGGAACATACAGATGAGGGAGAATATCCTAACAAGCTTTTACTTTTAGAAATATCAGTTTTACATTTGCATATAGCTAAGGCAAAACACAGTGGAGCTTGGGTTGTCTTTATTGCAATATGAATTATTGACTCTTAAAGGGCAACTGAGTGAAATCAGGCAGACTGAAGTTTATAGGATGTTAGAATATTTTTTCAGAATATAGGTGTTAGTTTATGCAAAAAATGTTCACCACTCTATATAAAAAATTGGAGCCAAAAGTAGCACCACTTGCTGATGTTAATATTTGTTATAATTGAATTTTCAGTCATAATGCCTGTTACTGGGGAAAGCTGGCAAATTAACCCCCCTGGATCCAGATTCTATGCAAATACTTTGAAAAAGAACTTGGTTGGTTGAGGTCCTTCTTATCTATGACTGGATTTGTAAGAGCATAATAATGGTTGAAAATATATTTACATATGTTATTAAACAAATGTGAAACAATAACAAATTAGAAAAGAATAAGATGACCATGGAAATCTTGAAAAGAAGTATTTTGGAGGAAAGATTAGTTGATATAAGGGGTGGAGAACAATAAAAATTAATTGACTTTTGAAAAAATGGACTTTTCCCAGTGTGCTACTCAAATGAACATGGTGATTAAAGTACAGGGCTAATGAGTAACTTCTAGAGGCATAACGTACTGAATCATCTTTGTTCCTCATGAAATGCTGCTGATCACTGCTTTTGCTTTAATTACGACTCTGTAAAAGTTCATTTCTGCAAATGATGTCTGCATAGATAAGAAAAAGAAAGGTAGATTGACACTAGAAGAACTATTCATTCTGGAATTGTATCTGAATAGAATACGTCTGAGCACTCATTTGCACACATCTTTGTGCAGAGCAATAAAATAAAAGTTTATCCCATGGGGAAATTTTTAGCCAATTAAACATGTGTTGTGTGGATATGCAGGTGTTCAAGCATATTATGCTGATTGACAGATGTGTTTCTGACATGATGCCAATATATGTGTTATACCTAACTTACAGTAACAACCCCGGCCACCAATTACAGAGAGCACTCTTTCTTCAGAAATCACAGCTGTTTCATAATCACTAAAACAGTAGTTTAACTGACTCCAGTGTTTGGTTATAGGGGCTGAATAAATTACTGTTGTACTTTAATGCAAGTAAGAGCAATTAACACAAACTGTAATCATAACTGCAATTGAAATGTTATGCCAGATCTATCAATATGAATAATTTTACAGGTTTGTTATTATATAAGACTTAAAAGAGTGTAATCTTAATTTGACCTTGAATAGATTACAAAGTTGTAGCCAATCAAGGTTACAACTGATTAGTTGTAAGGTTTTGGTTAAATCCTACTAAAAATAAAAGTATCAATATTTTTTGAAAAACATGGATGCAAGGTAGCATCACTAGTTTTATGTGCTTCAACTGTGAGTACACAGAGGTGTTAGGCAGATAAACATGGAGATTTCACCTTATTGTTAAAATGTCTAGATTAAATATTTGCATTAGATTCTCCATCTAAGTACAGTGAGAGTATGTATTCAATCAGTTTTAAGATCTACAAATTACTTGCTCCTTCTTCTCACTTCTCTTTCAATGTCAGATTCTTAAAAGAAGGAAAGTCGTTAATTAGTAACAAACAATCCTAATATTCTTTGACATTTGTTTTCTGTTCTTGTTACTAAACCTAAACTATGTTCCCTGTTATTAATAAGTGAGAAATATAAAAATCTCCATAGGGGCAAGTAATTGCATTCTGACACAGATACAAGACAGATGAAACACTCTTTGCAGATGCTTATTTCTCTCTATCAGCCCTAAACTGAGACTAGGGTGAACAGTTTCAATGTAGATTTACAACTTTAGACATAAAGTTTGCATGAGGTAAAGTTTCTTACTGATTACATTAATCTGAGTATCTAAAAAAATTCTTAAAATTTATGAATTCAGTGAATTGTCATGAGCTTCAGGCAGTCATTCCTCTACCTGCTTATATTGAAGGGGTCATGTCTTATCCCACTGAAATATCTGCAACATGGGAAGTTCTGCCCATCACTAAACAACAGGTTGTACAGATCATTAAGTCTCACATAACCCTGTAAAATGAACATAAATTATTTATAACCCCTAAGAAAGTTGAGACAAGGCAAACAGAGGTCAAGGAAAATTCAGTTAACTGATTTAGTCTCTTCAGATAATTTTCTTTATTTAATATAAATTATCTGTTCATCAATATTCCTTGAAAATGCTGGGGACTCGATATTTTAACAGGGGAAATCAAAGCTTATTAGTGCATGGGTAGCCATCTATCAAATTGAAAATATCTTTAGTCAGGAGTGGATTTGCATTGAAAACATCTTGTTTGCAGTTCAAGATTCCTGTCGAGTGTTCTTCAGTAAAATCACTTTATTTAACTCTTAATCTGATGCAGGTTGACAATACTAACTTCAGTTTGGAAGATCCTTTGGGCTCCATCTTGTGGCTATTTCAGTGACTTGTTTCCTTTGAGAGAGCTGCCTGCCTTCAGCTGGTCAAAATATCACTACTAGCTTCAACAGCATACTAGCATATTGCTGTATTTATTATTTTCTAGTATATAACACAGAATTTTTGACCCTAATTTCAGAAAATGGTTTTAAAAGTATTTATAATGATTTGGGGGTTTTGATCCCTTTGTTTAGGACTAAAAGTTCTTTTAAGAGTCTGTGTAATACACTTTGCATTTATAGAATCAAATACTTTCTTATCCTTTGACTCTTAGAAAATGACGTCGTGAGGCTGTGATTCATCTTGAACCAGTTTCACCTGCAGCTGAGCAGAAATCCCATGCTACCATGACCATTTGCTTTATGAATAAGATGGCTGACTTCCAGTTTTTCTTGTCAATTACAAAACTAAGCAGTTCTGAAATCCCCCCCATTTTGTTTTGTTTTGGTTTGGTTTTTTTCGGTTTGGAAAATATCTTGATTTTTATATATATTGAAAAGGGATGCCACTGTGCCTTGGCCAGTTTATCTCACCCTCTGTATGCAGAACAGCAGTTTCCGAGCCATACAGTACCATTACAAAGAGTACTAGAAGGAAATTGCTCTTTACTGAATTGACAAAAAGATGTAGTTTGGAGTTTGAATGTACATGGCTTGCCCATTTTCTCCTTTTGTTTGATTTTAGCTGCACTCAGATGTTGTACATTTTTTGACACCACAATGCATTTATTGAGAAAAAGACTAAATGTGATCCCACATACTCTCCTGTCAATTTATCTTGATGAAACTTGTTACATGAATGTGATTTTCATTTTGCTTTCTAAAAACTAGTAAATGAATTTAAGAGCAAGATGTCAGTGTTAATGCTGAAAATCAGAATAGGAGTGCTGCTACTGACAGGCAACCAGGACCTGCATCTCACTAACTTACAAGTCTTCATAATATCTGACTGCAGGTAGTCTACAGAGCAAGTGAGACTCCCAGAGGTCTTGAATTGGATGTGCTCTCAGGAGCAAGGCGGAGTTTGTTCTCTGTCTCTTTCTCATTAGCCCCAAGGAGGCTGGAGAAACCAACTCCCTGGCAGCTGAGGTTCATGAGTCACTTTCAGAAATGAGAGTGATCTTACATGTACTCGTGGTCCACTAGAAACACAGATGTAAAGAATCTTTACAAAACAAGACTTTATGACACTGACTGGAGAGACAACTCACTACTCATACTTGCTTGACATCACCAACTCAGTCCACATCTTCTATAGTCAGAAATAAACAGAGTATGGGAGGGATGAATTGAAATAAGAAATTCTACTTTATGCAGAACTAGAAAAACTTGATGTTTTCTTTGATCTGGCTCTGTTCCAAACAAGGATTTTTGTAACCCTCTGTAGTTATAAAACATTTTTGAAATATAAAAATACTTTTCAGTTTATAGAAACAAAAAGATTATTAATATTTTTTTTATTTAAAAATGGCAATTAAATGTGAAAAAAATGCTGAAATATTTCAGCATGTTACGTTTCTGTTTACTGTTTTCGGAGATGCTCTGGAAATTATGGGAATTATATCACTTCACCAACCCCTGGGTCTATTTTAATTAGTTTGATTCCTTGCTCACATGCTTTGAATTATTAGCAAGAGTTAAAAATTTTTGTGTACTGGGAGCCAGATTTGCTCTTGGGAAATTTAGGAAGTGCTTCCTCATGCAAAGGTTTTCTGCCTCTTGCCCTTTTGGAATTGACAACATTTACACATTTCTGTGACAGCTTCTCTATCCCACACATGTTGAAAGAAGGCATAACATGTTGCTGGAAGGTAAAGCTGCCCATTTTCTAGGACTTAGGTCAAAAAGTCCTAGAGACCTAATCTTTGAAAGAGAAATAGTAAATACCTAAATTTCATGCATTAATTATGCCTCAAGGTTCCTGTTAGTATCATCCATATTTGGAGAAATCAGCACAATATGTAGTCTTTCTCCATTTTAATTTTGTTCTTTTCTGTCTCTTGCCAGTTCCTTCAAATCTGATTTATGCTATGCACAGAATGTACCATTGACTGAACGCGTCATTCCATCTTCTTCTCTTTTATGATGGCTTGTCACTCTGTATGGCTCATTATTCTTGTTTTTCTAGATGAGGGATGTATTTGAATAGGACAAAATAATTGGAGAAATCTTCATGTAGAGTACAGTGTGTGTGCTGTATGATTCACAGGAGAAATGGTAAAGTGCTGTTTGAACTGTGCATGCTACTACCACAATATATTTTGGATAATGAGCCAGTCAATTTAGAGCGCTGCCTGGCTACTTCTATTATTTTTGCAGCTGTGCAAAAAATACTGTATCCTTAAGCAAAACCAGTGAACATTACCCTTTTTTATTGCCAGTCAGAGGAATACACATGCAGCCTAGAGCAATTTCTTGTGACAACAGAATAAGCAGAAATAAATAAAACCTCATCATGTTTGGAGTTAGCTAGTAGCATGCAATATTTTCCATATGAGGCCTGCAGAGAAGGGGCAGCTAGATGAGAAAGCATGGCAACTAAAGCATGGCATGTTCATTTTTTTTGAAGAGGCCTTATTACTTCTCTCCAGTTTTTCAGTTTAGTGCATATCTACTAAAGGCATGAACATCACTGAACCAGTTTGCTTTAGTTGCTGGAAGATTTCATTTTTCTGGCATTTTTTTCACTAATCACTACCTTCTTTGCTGACAATGTTGGTCATGATCTCAGAAAACCAGAGGGTGGTTTAATCCAAAAATAAATAAAGGAATGATAATCATAAGAATGACTAAAACTGAATTTCAGTTCATACTTCCATGTTTCTGTGAAATAGGTTGGTGGTAACCAGCAGGATGAGATACAGCCTAAGCCAGGTGCATGAAAGTAGCCTACACATACTTGTTGCAAAATCCTTTCAACTAAGAAATCAAATAAATTTTTTTTAAGCAAAAGAAATATAGAAAGGAAAATGAAATGGAAATTTTGTTCTTTTCTGTCTCTTGCCAGTTCCTTCAAATCTGATTTATGCTATGCACAGAATGTACCATCGACTGAACGCGTCATTCCATCTTCTTCTCTTTTATGATGGCTTGTCACTCTGTATGGCTCATTATTCTTGTTTTTCTAGATGAGGGATGTATTTGAATAGGACAAAATAATTGGAGAAATCTTCATGTAGAGTACAGTGTGTGTGCTGTATGATTCACAGGAGAAATGGTAAAGTGCTGTTTGAACTGTGCATGCTACTACCACAATATATTTTGGATAATGAGCCAGTCAATTTAGAGCGCTGCCTGGCTACTTCTATTATTTTTGCAGCTGTGCAAAAAATACTGTATCCTTAAGCAAAACCAGTGAACATTACCCTTTTTTATTGCCAGTCAGAGGAATACACATGCAGCCTAGAGCAATTTCTTGTGACAACAGAATAAGCAGAAATAAATAAAACCTCATCATATTCGGAGTTAGCTAGTAGCATGCAATATTTTCCATATGAGGCCTGCAGAGAAGGGGCAGCTAGATGAGAAAGCATGGCAACTAAAGCATGGCATGTTCATTTTTTGGAAGAGGCCTTATTACTTCTCTCCAGTTTTTCAGTTTAGTGCATATCTACTAAAGGCATGAACATCACTGAACCAGTTTGCTTTAGTTGCTGGAAGATTTCATTTTTCTGGCATTTTTTTCACTAATCACTACCTTCTTTGCTGACAATGTTGGTTATGATCTCAGAAAACCAGAGGGTGGTTTAATCCAAAAATAAATAAAGGAATGATAATCATAAGAATGACTAAAACTGAATTTCAGTTCATACTTCCATGTTTCTGTGAAATAGGTTGGTGGTAACCAGCAGGATGAGATACAGCCTAAGCCAGGTGCATGAAAGTAGCCTACACATACTTGTTGCAAAATCCTTTCAACTAAGAAATCAAATAAATTTTTTTTAAGCAAAAGAAATATAGAAAGGAAAATGAAATGGAAAAATCAATCTAACTTCAAAGAATGTTCAAGAAAAATGCATTTTTCCATCAGTTTTCCTGGTGAAGATTTTGGTTAAGGGGGAAGAAAATCCTAGCTGGTGGAAAATGAGCACTAGATGTTTGAAAAAAAATCCTTGGTGTTCTGTAGAAGAATAGGCCCACAATCTGACAAGGGTGAGAGAAGTAGCACCCTTAAAAATTTGCTCGTTCTTTTCTTTCCATCAAGGATGTAGCAGCTCATGTTTTTGAAAACTGCAGACATTTTGATATCTGAAAACCAATGGTTCTATGAGTAGCTGCCAGTTTTCTGATTCTCCCTGCTTCATGTGCTACCTTTCACGCCTCAGTTGCTGCAAATTAATCTTTGGACAAAATATCCTGTTTAATACCTATTAAGCATGGTTGTTTTTGATAACTGAAATTAATTTTATTGTTCTGTTAAAGACATGAAGTGAAATTTTGGCCTCAGTGGAGTGAATGGGCATTTTGCCACTAACATCAACACAGCCAAGATTTCACTCATGAGCTGATAAAACAGTTAAGACTAATTTTTTTTTCAGTTCAGTTAACAGCTCTGTACAGGGATAACAGAAAAAACCAATAAATTATTAGTATTGAAAATGTCTTCATGTATAGACAGTAAAGGCTGGCTCCATTGTACAATTATGTGAATCATAGAATTTCCAAATGGCAAAAGACACGCCCTAGCCATCCCCCCACCAAATCTCCCATCAATAATAAAGAGCTATTTTTTATTCTCATTGAATTAAAAAAACCTTGAATAATCCTAAGAAATATATCGATATGTTCTGAAAATGTTCTCATTGTTCTATTTATTGAGAAAGACAAGATTTATAAGCCTGGTACTCAATAAAGTTGAACAGGTTTAAAAAAAATAACCCCTCAGTGCAAATATTTCATTATTTTTGTTGTTTGAATAAAATCAGAAAATTAGGAAAAAAGTTTTAACTCAGCAAATCTTATTCTAAAAGACAACACCGTAAATATTTAGGGTCTGATAAATACATTATATTTATCTTTAAATAAAAGTAATATTTTTTGTTCTGATTTAGGGCAAATTTTTCCACTAATCTGTTAACATATCAGAGAATGACTTCAGCAAAGGTTACATGCAAGCTCCATATATATGTGAAAAGAGGAAATTAAGTGTGCCTAGAAAAGCAACTTCTGCAAAAACAAGCAGCCAGGTCAGCATGCATGGTGCACTGCAAGTTTTGTTCTCTTTGACAAATCCTAACGTGGTAACACAGGCCTTTCATTTTCCTGCCAGCCAGAATGAGGAAGTGTCTGACACTGGTCTGTATTGGCCCTTTTAAAAAGGAGCTACCCATAGTGGAAATGACAACAGTGTTATCCCAGCAGGAGCAGATAAAGTTGGCTGGCGGTAGCACACGCGGTGCTGTATGTCATCACAATGCTGTATATCATCCCAATTGTATCGCTGAACGAAAGAAACATTTCTCACAGCAGTCACAGCCTGAAAGATGTTTCAGTCAAGGGAAAAGATTGATTTACCTTTCTTCTCCCCCTCCTTTTTCACTGCAGCTGAAACAGAAACAAAAATACAGCGTTTTCAAAATTGAAGTTAATAGCAGCATCAGTAAAAATAATTAAAACACCTATATGAACATTTGTGTACATATATCAAATCATACATATATTATGCCATAAAGGAATACATTTCTTTGCCAGATGAAGAAACTGAAACATTTCCTCCCAGACACCCAGCTCTGCTATTGACAAGAGCATATTCCAGCTTTCTACATCCTCACAAATAATTTTAGTCATGGTCGTCTTCCTCCCAGACACTGATAATGGGAGAGAGTCATAGAGTGAATATTTCAAAATCAACAATGAAGGAGAAGGATAGATTGAAATGTCGAGACATAAAGGGGTGAGAGGAGTATAGAGAAATGTTATGAGACATCAGTTTAAGAGAAATGTGCACTTTTTTGCTATTAGAAATTATAGTCTTTAAAAAAAGCATAAAATAAGATGTAAAAACTGCCTGAAGTTATGTTTCTAAGCCTCTGCTGAATATCGAGACTTTCAAGACCTGATTATCCAGCAATCCCACCTCTAAACCCCATAGCATGAGTTTTGTGGGAAGGAAAATGGGAAAGAGACTGAAAGAAAACTGATACTTTAAAATTTAAACCAAATTTTGAAAGCCTGGAATTAGTTCCTCACTGGACGCTGTGATGTGTGCCCAATATTCAAACTCTGGAGACAGAATAAAAGTCCCCTAAAACTCAGCCGAGTATTCCAATAAAACCTTGCAATAAAAACAATGCGTGCTGTGAAATCATATCAAAATTTTACTAAAAGGGATGGGGTGGCTAAAATGAGAGTTATCTGCATTTACAGATGATTGCTGCAACTCTGATGGAGATGAGCCAAGCTTATTCTTAAATCTCTTCAAAATCTATGCACTACCCATTCCCCAGCCCACATTTACAGGACTGAAATTTCTAAAAATGTAGTTACAGATGTCACTTTATTTTGAAATGTCTATTAGAAGTGGTGTTAGTAAGCCTCTGCCTTAGGCCAGCATTTGCAGGCAAAAGAAGAGAGAGGAATTAAGATTCAGAGCCTGTACTTCCCAGAAAAGGGTGTTCAGCACCTGGCTGCTGATATGAATGTATCTGATGTGGCATTGGAACTGGAAACAAAACAAGCAGAAGTGTAACTCTGCAATTATTGGATAATGTGCCCTGGATCAATCAAGGATCATGAGGTCAGAAGAGGATGGATACTCCCTAGTAGTTTCAGATGTTTGCATTTTGTGTGCTCATCTCGGTCTCTTCAGTGTTCTTAAAATGAGAAATCATCTTACTTCAGACTTTACTTCAAACTACATTTGGATAAAACAGGTCAAGAAGGAACTGGTTAAACCTTGAATTACTAAAATGTTATTTATCAATGGTCTGTGGCAAAAATACTCTGATTTCAAAAATTTTTCATGTTTTCTACCACTTACCCTCTTTTGAGAATTAGATAAATTTCAAGCATCTCAAGAATGTGCACAAAAAAAAGATTTTGTGACTAGAATTGGTGAAAATCTGGCACAAGGCTTCTGGGATCTGGTCCTCTTTGCAATCACTTCCCTTTTTTAGGTAATGTGTGTATCAAAGCTGTGCTGTGCACATTTCACAAACTGTGGTTACAGCAGATTGAGTAGTTTTTACCCCCAGAGATTGCTGTAGGAGCCTCAACGGCTTTTGAAAGGCTTACTTATATAGCCACTTATATTGTGGCGTGTTGAAGTGACTCCCAAATTAACACAAACCCCAGATATTGAGAGTCTGGGAAGGGCTTATAGCGAATGTGCAGTGCACCTCTGGGTTCCTCCTGAATTCTGTGTTGCCAGCTCATGGGATGTGGCTCAGTGTCCTTCTGCTCCCCAGGCAGAGCAGGGCCCCTCCAAGGCTGCCGTTGCACTTATGGCTGGCCAGCTGCTGTTATCATGCTGTTATATCCTGTTGGGACATCTGCTGGAATTATCACCTTGGCCACAGTCTCTCTGATGGGATGTATTGTAAATACTCAGCAAATCTCATGAGACAGAAGAGGCCTCGTTCTGACCACTGTAGCCAGTAGCATTGCTCTGGTCAAGCCCTGCTACTCAAATGTAAAATGATAAGGAATATGAAAAAGGGCAGAACACCATCCTCTACATTGCTCTTTCGGAAGCTGAGCCAAGTGTCTTAATCTGAAAAGCAGCAAAAAGATGGATAGTTTACCCCAGGAATTTGGTTTGCAGGTGATAAAAGGCCAGATTACCTGCTGAATAATGTATGGTAGCTAGGGAGGGAAGGGCATGAAACAGAGAGATGAACTAGAAAATGTGATGCTCCAGTATAAGAGATGCTCTTGTCTGTGTGCTTTTTACCCTGATTATTTGGAGAAAGAACAAATTCTTGAGTCAACTTGCTTTTGTCTCTGTACTGAAGAGACTTGTCTTGTAGTTCTTGAATTACGAATTTGTACACACAAAGCTATTCAAAGAGAACTCTATTAGCAGCCTTAAATCAGTCTCTCTTTTCTAGGCCTATCCAAATCCAATCATACTTTTTCAGTTATTATAGATAGTATACAAAGAAAAATACATTTATCAAGAATATACACACTGTGTTACAGAATTGCAAATCTAGATTGATAACTATTCCAGAAACCAGAAATGAGCATTGCCATATTTTAAGTTTTGTGAATAGGTTAAAAAAATCATTACAAGCCATAGAGGACCCTGTTCAATAATTTTTTTTGTGTGTGTTTAGTGAGAAAAGAAAGGTAAATTCCAGTGCTGTAAAGGTCAGAAAACTGTGATAATGCAGTAAGTATTTTCAAGGAGGAAAAATATTCAGGCTTAAGACTGTTCTATTGTTTCAGACTTTTATCAGAAACTTGAACCTTTATCACCAGCAGTCCTTCAATCTCATACATAGTGGTGTTTCCAAAAGACTTTTTTCTGAGCTTTGAGCAAACACAAACCTTTTCAAAATCGTGAAGATACTTTGAAAGCAGCAAAAATCTTCAAAACACTGGTTCCTACTCAAAACCAGTTCTTTCTATGTAGCTTTATGACCCAGAAATAGCCAGAAACAGATATTTAGTCTAAATACTGTCATAAAAGTGTCTTCTTTTACAAATTCTCCCTTTATTTTCTTATAAGAAGCAGTTGGTTTCCATCCTAAAACAGGAAGTTCAACTTTATTACTAAATGCGTAATAATTAATTATGAAAATTACATTTCCATACAGATATCCACTTCCTCTGTGTCATTTCTAAAGAGCCCTTGACTTAGATTTGTGATTTTCAGTCTTATCAGGATCATATTAATTAATCTCAGAGGAAATCTTGAATCTTTCTTATTTCACCTTGTATGACACTTTTGTTGTTTTTTCCTAGCCTGCTCCAGTGCCACATTATCATGTAAGGGTTTTGTACACAGCACTCTAGACAAGATGCAGCTTTGATTTATGCAATAGCTTTAGAACATTATATGCCTTTTTCCTAATGCATTTGCATATGGAAGAAAGTTTTTCACTGACTTGTCTGCAGCAATACTTTGGTACTTTCCTGGATTTACATAGTGAATTTAGAGATAAATATTTCTTTAATATTTTCCCTCTACTACATATTTCATTATATTTATGGACACTACATTTTCTTTGACGTGGTACTGTCTGTTCACCTCATAAATCCAATGTATCACAGCCCCTTCTTATCCCGAATTCTTTAACTGATTTTTTCATCTGAAAATTTCATTACATTGCAAATTCTATCTTATATTGTTAATTAAGGAATATAACATGAGTCCAGACATGGAATCATAAGCAATTCTTCTGTAAACAAGATGCAAGATGAAAATTAATCAATTGCTCTCTGATTCCTAACCAGATATTTATTTTCTTTAATACTCTAGGTCTTAGGCAGCAACTCCTTGGATTCTGCAGTAATTTTTATAATGAAACTTTATAAAGGTCTATTTAAAACATTAAATCAATGTTGTGCTTATTACTTCATTAGTATATTGGAAACAGTTATTATCAAGACATAGTTTCCATTTCTAGATACAACACAGGCTGGAACACAGTGTTTTTCCAGATATTTGGTTTTGTTCCTAATTTAATTATGGATTCACCAAATTTCTCACAGATTTTTAATTTCTGAAAACTCTGCAGTAATTTAAATGTATTTGCCCTGACACAAAGGGCAAATACATTTGAAAGTAATTGATGTTTTGACTAAGTTCTAGTACTTATTTTGCTTATAAAGATGTAAGCTGTGGTGAAACAAGATTAAATGCAAACTCATCCCATGTGTCAGGTACTCTGTGATAACTGTTCATATGCATGCTGTTATGCTGAAGTGAAAACCACCTCTTGTAGACAGCTAGAGAAAAGCATCTGGCATTCACTGAGTTGATACTGTCTTTGCCCATCTCACCATAAATTGTCCATCTGTTCATAGCTTGAGAAGAAGATACTGTTTAAAAATATTTAAGAACCCTATACAGTGATATTTCTCTCTCAGACCTTCCTAGAAGGTATTTTCTCTCCCTCTTTCAAGCTTTTTGAGCTCAGAATTTCTCTTATTCATGTCAAGTAAAATCTTACTCATGTTAAGAAACTGCAGTTAAAAGAACCAGTATAGTGAGTATCAGAGAGGAGAATTTAGCCTTTAAATTAGCTGAAGTATCTGTTATTTAGAATGATTCTCATTCAGTAGCAGGAAAAACCTTTCCTGCCCTTTTCCTCCTCTGGTCCATATTTAATGAACAGTTTCGGAGAAATAACCTCTTATTCAATTATATTCATGCATTTTATCACTAATGGGAAAGAATTATGTTACAGTTGAACTCCCTCATAACCTGCCTATCCCTTTTGCTTTAATTTGTAAGACATAGCTGCTGACCTACTAAGAAAAAAATTATTCACTAGATAACCTCCAAAAAGTTTACAGTGTTATTCTCTTTTTTACCCACAATGCCTTAATGAGAATACAGAAGGATATTGTCTAGAAGGAAAGCGTGCAAACTCTGAGTTGAATTATCAGTATTCACACTGTATGGATTATTAACCCCATGTGCTGGATCCGGCTACGATAGGGTCAAATTTTGCAGTAGTCAGAAGGGAGCATAGCCAGGATCCAGAGGTAATTCCATAACATGTAATTCCCACATCATTTTCTGGGGATGGAGGTAGAGATGGATTCCAGGTTGGGTAGGTGGTGGACAGGGAGGTCAGTTGTTAGTGTTTCCACTGGGAACATGCGCATGTTAATCCCATGCTTTTCTTCTTGTACACTGTGCCATTAATATTGTTGCTGTTACTGATCATTGTCTTGTTTCATTGCTGTTTCCAGACACCCTCATGAGGCACCTTTTGGGCCTCTAATTCTTCTCCCCAGCCTGCCACAGTGGGGGAGTGAGGGGAAAGAGCAGTGCATAGTTTGGAGTGTTCCAGTGGGAACACTAAATTGTGGAATACCATTCCTAAATCCCCACAGGCCTCTCTCTGTAAAGTCACTTGGTAGAAGAGGGAAGGGTATGGTAATGCTCCTGAGCAAGTTCCCTTTGACTGTGCGTGGAGCCTGGTCTAGTCCAATTTGGGCCATAAATCCAGAGGGACTGTGACACACTTGAGAACTTGTTTGAACCGCATCAAGTTCAACAAGGCCAAGCGCAAGATCCTGCACAGGGACTGGGGCAATCCCAAGCACAAATATAGACTGGGCAGAGAGTGGATCAAGAAAGCCCAAAGGAGAAGTATTTGGGCATGTTGGTGGACAAGAAGTTCAACACGACCCAGCAATGTGCATTCACAGCCCGTGAAATCTAACCATGTTCTGGGCTGCATCAAAAGCAGCTGGGCCAGCAGGGCGAGGGAGGAGATTCTTTCCTACTCTGGTGAGATCCCAAGTGCAGTACTATGTTCAGTTCTGGGGCCCACAACTTGAGAAGGACATGAAGAATTCCAGTGAATCTAAAGGAGGCCATTAATATGATCAGAAGGCCGGAGCACCTGTGCTATATAGACAAGCTGAGAGACTTGAGTTTGTTTGGCCTGTAGAAGAGAGTTTTTTGGGGACACACTCTAGCAGTCTCTATTAGCTGAAGGAGCGTGCAAGAAAGATGGAGAAACACTCTTCACAAGAATATATAGTGACTGAACAAGGGGAAAAGGTTTCTAACTGAAAGGGAGTAGGTTTAGATTAGATATTAGGAAGAATTTTTTCACTGTGAGGGTGATGAGGCTCTGGAATAAGTTGCTCAGAGAAATTGTGGATGACTCATCCCTGGAAGTGTTCAAAGGCAGGTTGGATAGGGCTTTAAGAAACTTGGTCTTGTTTGATGTGTCCAAGCACATGCCAGGGTGAGTAAAACTAGATGATCCCTCCTAATTTAATCTATTCTATAAGTCTATGAGAAAAATGACAATGAAACAGAATAAGCCTGATTCTGTCAGCTCTTGAGAAGCAGATTATCCCAGTCAGAGAGAATCCTTGTTTCTGATCTAAAATAATATGTGAAACAATAATATTATGCATAAAGAATTTTGATTTATTGCGTAAACATGAAAAAAACCAAAATAGACTAATTTCTGGGCCACTCATTTCAAGTAGGACTCTGAAGTGCTGGAGTGTGTCCAGAGAAGGGCAATGAAGCTGCTGAAGGATCCACTGTGCAAGTTTTATGAGGAGCATGTGAGGAAGCTGGGGGTGTTTAGCCTGGAGAAAAGGAGGCTCAGGAGAGACCGTATTGCTCCCTACAACTGCATGGAAGGAGGGTCTAGGCAGGTGAGGGTTTGTAGTGAACCCTAAAGATACAGGAAAAGCTCCTTGGAGAATTGAATGCTGAGTCATTCCTGAGCAAGTGTTATCCTGTTCCTCTGACCCGACCGTGTTGAAACCCTGTCCTTTAATCAGTTAAGACAATACTATTGTAACCCTTGTCTATTGGTCAGTTAAGGAATATGCTTAAACCTGCGGCTATTGGCTGGTTTTGGATCCATGCCAAGGCTATAAAAATAGCCCTCTGTACCCCCACGGGGGAGAAGAAGAAGCGCTGTAACCCTTCGCAGACCTCCTGAATAAACCTTCACTGCGGAACTCCGGCGTATTCTCTTCCCCTCTCTCTCCCGTCTGCTATGCCATTGCCCCGGGCGATCTTCCTAGCAGCTGAACTGAACTCATGAAAGAGCTGACTATCACTATAAGCTGAATATCACTAGCTTGCTAGGAAGGAGCTCGGTGGCTTGGCCCTTGCTTAACTCAGCTATTGGGTCTCTGCTAAAGACTTGATCTACTGAGCTAGCTGGGCATATTATATATAATAATCGGGCCTACCTAGAGAGGCTCGCTTTATTATATAAGGGTTGATCTCTTCTCCCAGGCAACCAGTGCCTCAACAAGAGGACATAGCCTCCAACTGCACCAGTGGAGGTTCAGGCTGGACATCAGGAGGAATTCTTCACAGGAAGGGTTACTAAGCCCTGGAATGGACTTCCCAGGGTGTTGGAGTCCCCATTCCTGGAGATGTTCAAAAAACAACTGGAAATGGCACTTAGTGGTGTGATCTAGTTGACAATGGAGTGTTCTGTCTAAGTTTGGATTCAAAAGTCTCGGACATCTTTTCCAGCATAAATAAGTCTGCTATTTTGTGATTCAGAGGACTTTTAAGGATGCTAGTATGGAGTTCTTGTTGTACCAGCATGTAGCAGTCCCTAACTCCAGGAAAAACCTGAAGTATCTCTAGATATACTTTCATTTACAAACTTGTTTACTACCAAAAGTGTATTTCTGCATACCTATGCAGGTGAATATTATTCAGCTTGAATATTTTCCTTGAGGAAAAGTAATAAAAAAATCAAGTATCAAGCCATGAGGACAACTTCACACTTTGTAGTTTGCCATAAAACATACCTTATTTTTATATAACCTACTTTTTGCAATTAAAATTTTAACTCCCTTTTCTTATACGGTGATCATTCACATTATGTATGTTACTTCTGTTTTTTTTTTTTTTTTCTTATTTTCTAGTGTCTCTTGAAGGATATTTACAGAGAAGTGCTGACTCAAAATGGGAATTTTTATACCTGCCATTATGACTCAGTCTTGGTTAAAAATGTGTTATTATGTTAGTCTGACTTTTAAAGCGCTGGTATTTTCTTGAAGTTTTTCTTACTGGCAGTGTGAAGCAATGATGTTCTGTAATGGATGGGTCATTTGACCAGGATATTGAGATTTTTGTATACCAAATCTATCTACCTTACATTTTAGTTCTCTATTAGTTCTCTCATCTTAGTTCTCTATTTTATATTATAATTTAACATTGAACTTCTGTGAATTTGATTTTCACATTTCAGCAATGTACTTATCATAACAAAGGGGTTACACTGAGGCCACTTCTGTTACTGCAATTTACACTGGATTTGACAGATTTCTGTAAAGTAGCAAGTGCTAATCCAAATACTGTTATTTCTCAAGGCATTTTTGGTTGGCTAGTTTAACCTGAGATGTCCTCTGAATAAGCACCCCATGCACTGTCACTTGGCTAAAAAAATAAAGTGCTCAAAAAGGTGACCTGCTCACACTTGGTTACAGGGCAATGGCCAAAAAATTTCTGGAATACTTTTCTCCAGAGAGGCTTTTCTCAAACCTTCTGCCTGATGTATGTGGCATGTCACTTATAATTGTTAAGAAAGGGAGGGTTAGTGATGCGCAGCATCCCACACGAATGCTTAAAGCCACTTTACTCATTGGGGTTACACTCTTCTGACAAAATGTCAATGTCTTGTCATGCATATTTAGTGTCACTGAATTAGTTGTATTTTCTTTTGGAAATGTTGTACTTGTTTGAATCCCAGAAGATAAGAAATAGCATATCTGTCACATGAAACAGAGAAGACAGAAACAACTTTTAAAAACCTGAAGCCACTGAGCTGAACTGCCTCCAAAGGAAGATTGTATAAGGCTTGCTGTGTCATGAACTTTGACAACTAGCAAATTACTGAATCCTATTGTTGACATAAATGTGGTGTCACTATGTATGAGTATGCAACCTGAGATCTTCTCACTCAAGCTCAAATTTCCTTCTCAACTTTTCTGTTGCAGTTCTGCTTCAGGGCCTTGAAAGATCTATTGTCCTGCTCACTGGCAGACCTAAGATACACAAGACTTAGCAGGCAGTTGGCCCAATTGTGTGTCTGACAGAATTTAATCCAAGTATTTTAAGTTCTTATAGGGTCAGCTAGAGTCAAAGAGAAATGCTGTCTCGGGTGTGAGATATCATTTGTTCTCAGTGAGCTGTGCAAGGCATCAAGTACATCCATAGATGATATACTAGGCTGTATGGAATCCAGTAGGAATAACTGGAGCGGGTAGTGCTCATCTCGCTTGGGAAGCTGGTAAAGGCTGTGTGAACCCAGGGCTATTTGATAGAGTCCATTCCTCATCCAAATACCCTGCTGTAAGTATGAAACCAATCAATTCTACTTCAGACTTCACCCATGCTTCTTTAAGAGAACAATCATAGGTGTCTATAATGTGACCTTAACCTTCAGTAGGGTTAAACTCAGCATACTTCACACTAAATGTTCAAATCTTTGTTCTTGTGTTTTGTAAACAGTCTCATTCAATCTTCCTTGAAGACTCCTGTCAGGTACTGGAAGGCCACAATTAGGTCACAGCAAAGCCTTCTCTGCTCCAGGCTGAAGAAACCCAATTTGCTCAGCTTTTCCTCATAGGAGAGGTGCTCTATCCCTTTAATTATCACGGTGGCCTCCTCTAGATTTGTTCCAACAGGTCCATGTTCTTTCTGCGCTGGGGACCCAAGAGCTGTATGCAGTACTACAGGCGGGGTCTCACCAGAGCAGAGCAGAGGGAAAGAGTTACCTCCTGTGATCTGCTGGCCACACTGCTTTTGATGCAGCCCAGGATACAACTGGCTGTCTTGCCTGCAAGAGCATATTGATGGCTCATGTCCAGCCTCTCATTCACCAGCACCCCCAAGTCCTTCTTGACAGGGCTACTCTCAATGGCACTTTTTCCTGGTAGCACTTGAGCCTTTACTTTAAATCAGAACGATACAACTATGCAAAGCAATAGCTGATGTCTGCTATTCTGCTATACTCTAGGTGAAATAGCTGCACTTAAATACTTGCAAATGTTGTCTCTCATAACTTTGTCAGAGAAAATATTGCCTCAATACTTCTAGTATTCCTTAGGGAAACTCTAAAGATAGGAAGCAGTATTATTCAATTATCTGAAACAGTTTTCAAAACCGACTGGAAGATTTTAAGATAGACTACTTCATTTCCATGACTCAAATGACTGTTATTAGCTAACAAGTTATTACATATTTTTATCCACATTATCCATTATTTACACATTTAACTTGAGCAACTGTTTTATAATGAAAAAGTGGATTTAATCCATATGCAAAGAGGATAAAAGTAAACTAAGTTTAGTTTTAATTTATTTGATGTGAATAAATAAACCTAAACATAGTTGGTTAATTATAATTACAGTGCCTAAATATGCCTAGTATTTGAGATGTACTATAAATTGTAATTGACTTTTTTTTGATGGCTGGTGCTGATATTTCAATATAAGAAAAGAGAGAAAAGTGCAATCAAATAATATGTAGAAGTAAAATGCAATCTGAAATGACTAAGTTAAATAGCAAGAATAAGACAAAATCAAGAAAAAAAATAAACTAATTCATTTTGACTTTAGAGTCTATAAAATACCACAGCTACAACTTTGTATAGCCTCATATGCACCTGTCACTTGTTCAATCAGGTAAAAAGAATGTTCAGCAGCAAAGGATGCCATTCAAGGATATTCAGGAATAACTAGCCAAGGAACTGGGATCTAATTTGTGACACCTTGAACAACGGATTTATTTTCTCAACTGAAACTTAGGTTAAGGTTCAGTTCAACTTGGGATTGTTACCTTTTTCCTTAGGATTATTTGAAGCCTTAATTTCTTTTCGTTTTGAAGAGTCTGAAAAAGAAATCAAACACAAAAATGAAAGAAGAAAATTAACAAATAAATATACACTGTGCTCACTGGTACTGTAACAAATGTGCATAACACCAGATCAGCCAAATGCATAAAAGAGATGTGTTAAGAATTAGAATTTCCATTTAATTCAATAAAAGGCACAAACTAAAGTTGAAAGCAAAAAAAAAAGTCCCATTAAATTTGCTGGCAAAGTTTCTGCAGGTCAAACCATACACTCATTCCTGTGCAGCCTATCATTTTAGACTGTCATGTACATCAGCAGGAGCTCTGTTATAATTCACTCAGAACAGACTAGCATTCCTACTGCAATATTGGCTGTGCAGGTTAGACAGCAGTTAAAGAACACCACAATAGGAAGTGTTATGACTTCATTATTTCTTAATCATGTCAGACACTGCTCCTTTCAATATATCAGATCTTTTAAATGAGAAGAATGTAGGTTTGGTCCCTTTTTCCCAACAGCCTGTAATTCAAAATATATCAAAACTGCACTGAGATACCAGCAGAAGACTTGTTATTTGCCAGCCACATAATTATAAGACATTACCTTTTTCCTTTAAGGCTGTTGGAGGCTTCACATCTTTTCTTTTTCCAGTCTCTAGAAAGAAACATTTAACATTTATCACAAGTCAGGTTAGGGAAATAAGATGACACTTGAATAGAAAGCAAGTCAAACAATTTGATATGTGGAGAGCAAAAGAGATGTGATAATTAAATAGATTTAACAGCATGGAAATAAAGGACAGGACAAAAAAAAACCAAGGTCATCCATTCATCTTTTTAGTCTTAGATATGCAAAATAATAAGCCTTCAAAATGTCATTAGCTTCTCTGAATTTTAAGGAAACTATGGAGCTTTCTCTCAAGCAGGCAAGGAAGAATTACTTAAAAAGAAGAAAGAAATTTTACAGAGCAGTTGGCATCAATGATTTTTTCTTTTGCTGAACCCAAATAAAAACTAATCCACATTGATACCACTGAAATAGTATGAATACTTCTCTTGAAAGCCAGAGGCTGCTGACAAAGGTAAGTGGGAGTTTTTAATTCAGGACACCAATACTCTTTTAATATTGAAGAGGCCATATGGGTATTGCCTGTGAACAGAATTTCACTTCCTGTGTATATATAGCCTTTTAAAATGACAGACACTGGCTATAAAAGAAAAGCAGTGCTCATCGTTCAAATGTACATTCATATATTTTATGTCAAAATGAATAGTCCAGGGACTTAATTGTACTTTTAATTTTTTTTTTCAGTATATGACAAAGTATTAAAGGAAAGGAGATGAGAAAAAAAACCCTGTGATATGTTGGCATTATATTGCAAGAATTCCATAGTGTGGTTTCCTTATTGCAAGAGTTTCATAGCTCCTTGATGTTTCTCATAGGCACACTCCTCAAAACACTGACTCTTCCTTCTTCTCGCAGTAGCCAACAGACTCCAGTTCCCTCAACCAACCAGTCCACTCTTTTATAACACTCTTCTTCTTATTGGCTACAGCTGCAGCCTGTTAAAGTCAGGCCTGCTCCTAATCTTTGATAATTAGCCCAGCTGCAACTCTTTAGGGGTAAGATTACTTTCTATACTACCTTTATTTTCTTAAATTCTATCTCCCTTACAGTGATATTCTAGTTCTCCCTTTCTAGTAAGTGACAAGGCAAAACTCAGGGACAAATAAAACCAAACCAAGCAACCAACCAAACCCCCCAAAAGCCCCCCAAAAATTCAGTAGTTAGGTAAGCCCAAATAAAGGAAAACTATGATCTTCTTTTGGTGCCCAGGTGAAACGCAGGGACTGACAGCAGTGGCATAGAGGAGAATTCTCAGCCACGAGGGATGTCCTGGCTTAATTTCCAACAGTTTTTACAAGGAACAATACATTCCTTGCAGAAGTGTGTCATTTTGTTCTATATCTATGCAACAGTCATAATCTGGACTGCATCCAATATCTCCAGCTTCCAAAAAAATGGGACTTAGTAACAATTTAGACTTCAGATGTGCTGTTCCAGCTCAGGAACCAGGCACAGTACTGACAGCCTTTGCTGTTTCATTTAAATGTTTCCGCTGTTTCAGTTCTCTCCAGAAAGAGAGTGTTCCATACACATCACATTGCAACAAATAGGGTTTGCTCTAAATAGATGCTATCAAGCAACCATGACCCCTGTGTGAACAGCTAGCAGTGGTCTCGCAACTGAAAGGATTAGACACAGAGATGTATGTGCCCATGGGGCCAAGAAATTAAGAAAAAAAGTTTGTCCTATCAGTCACCCTCAAACCCCTGGATGTGTCAGTAGCCTCAGCCAGTTTAATTCTCAGACACCCACATTCCTGAGCTGTAGCCACATGGACCAGATTTAGTCTAGTTCCCTTCAGTAATGTTCCCACTGTGGGATTTAAACAACTCATTTTTGACAGACTAACATCCAAAAGTGGTATAAAACCAAATTTTAGTATTTTCCCCAAGATATAAATTCAATTATTCACATTTAAAAGAAGCCCAGATGATTTCTAGGGTCCTACTGGGATCTGTACAGCACAAATATTATTAAAAAAACTATCATGGTTAAAATAATCTAAACAGGAACAAGGACGGGTTTGGTTTTCCACACTTCTATATACCTACAAAAGAGCTCTTTCTAGACTGAATAACTGTTGTGATATTCAGGTCTGGATTTCTTAACTTCTTCACTTACCTTTTTCTCTTATGCTCTCTGGATTCTTGAGATTTTTTACCTTCAGGGAATCTGTAGGAAGATAATTATGTTTCTAAGACTTAGAAGACAGGAGTACCCTTCTACATTTAAAAGAAAAGTCAAGAAATATTTAGAAACCAAGACCAAAATTGTGAACATAAATCGATGCAAGCTTGACCTCTCTTTATATACTCTCTAGAGACTGTCTCATATTTTTAAGGTGCAATAATGTTAGTAGCAAAAGCAAAATCAGAAATTGCTTTTGGTGACTGTTTGTAGAGACCGCATAGAAGAGAGAAATTCTAAAGACAACAAAAATGAGCAAGCAATGATACAGGATTAGGAATTTTTTGGGTCTTATCCAAAACTTCATGAAGACATTTTCTGCTTTCTCCCTCTGAAGAATATATCTTTACCTCAGTCCTTCAGGGAATATGCATTCAGGGTCAGCAAGCACAGGAAAAGCATACACTATGTTATGTAAACAACTAATGTTTAAATATTTTTTTCAAACAACAGTTGCTTGACATCCTAAGTGTATTTATCAGAGAAATGAGGAGAAAATAGGTTTTTCCAAAGTGAAGAAATAATTTGATAGGCTTTTAAATGTATGCTGTTTGAGTGAGAGAATGTCACAGCCTGCAGAATGCTAAATAGACCCAGCTGCATTCCATCTGACAGGATATAGCACCTAAGCATATAGAAAAAAACCATGCCATTTATTCCAAATGAAAGTAAACTAAATCTTCAGCAAAAAAGAAGAAGCTAAAAGAAGATACTTTAAAAAATAATTTTAACTCTGAACATCCTCCTGGCTACCATGGTACCAGGAAATGATCCCACTTATCCATCTGGATTTAAGTGTGAGTTTTAACAGAAAAAAAAACCCCACTTCCTGGGTGTCTGAAGATGGTGGAGAAACCACACTGTGCAGGGATAGGTTATGAAATTGGGAGCCTGATCTTCACAGCAGCAGGTGGATTCTTCTTCAGGGGACTGAAAGAAAACTTCCAGTGTGAAGCCTGAAACCCTTTGAAGTAGCCTCTATATTGAATATATATAAAAGACTTGAGGGAACAGCTGCCCCACTTGACCACTTTACTCTGGGCACACTGGTGATCTCAGTGATCAGCAGCCACCCTTGCAGCCATAGCCACAAATCTTTGGCCTTGTGGGTTTTGTGCCACATGCCCACGGTGGTTTTTTTGTCCATCCATGTAGCAGATCTCCGTTAGATTTCCTATAGTATGTAGCTCCTAAAGAAGGTTCAGCACTTTTGAGCCTTACAACTTTTGGATGCAACTCTCAGTGCAGGACACGTTACATGATGCACCAAGTTCCCCACCCTGTGAGCCAGGGATACTGAGATCACCAGTTCTGCTTTTCTTCCAGGGAGCAGGTTTTCATTTTCAGAAGTTTAAACATGTACTTACTGAGGACTTATCAAACTTCTGTTCTCAAATGACCACTTTATTGCTGGTCCCAGCAGGGGAAAAACATAAAGCTGGCTTAAAGTCAGCTTTCACCATAATGCTTTCCTCCCACATTCTACTCCGGGGGTGAAGCTGGGTCAGGTTAGGAAGATGGTATAGAATGATGAAGCAGCAGCAGTGTATGATATCCTCAGGATAAAGATATAGTTCTCATGCAAATAACAATGACAGATAAATTAATGGAAATAGACAGAAATGTGAATTGCTACTGTTCATGATATAACTCCATTTTTAAGGGAAAAAATGTTACAAGTTAAGAAAAAAAATGCCACAGGCAAGATATTAGTTCATGTTACATTTGCTTTAAAGGAAGTGTAAGTATTGCATAGCAAGTACAAATCAGCTCATTTGTTTCTTTAATGACAGTATACTATAACATATATGGCAAGAAAGAAATACACACTATTGAATTATTTCCCCTTTCAATCTGTGCATGAAAAAAAGTTTTTTATCCACACATAGCTGACATAAGAAAATATTCAAAGACATCCCAAAACATGTCAAAAGCAAAGAAAAAGAAAAAAGACCATTTGTTTGTAAAATAAATCACAGAACACAGTGTGAGAAGGAATTTATGTTATCTATACAGAATAGATGCTGTCAATAACTCAGCACAATGCAAATATCTTAGTAAAAAACAGTGAAGAGTTGTATATGAAATATTATGAACTTTTAGTGCCACTGTTACACCCTCTGAATGAATGAACTTCTACTCTGGTTAGCTGGGTAACATACCTACCAAAAACCACATGGCAAATTATAACTTAGAGTTTCATTGGCCTCAAGTTATTTGAATATGCTTATGTCAACAGAAAATCAGTTTCTATATTCGTGAGTATAAATAGGCTTCTTTACTCTTCTTTACTGCAGGGAAGAGCTGAAAAGCTAGTTATAAATTCAGACAGAGTCTTGAGATGTCCTGTATCACTAAGAAGTGGAAAATGTATTATTCCAGTGTTCTCTTTAACTACTCTCAATAAAATTAGGCTCCAGGACTGAACACATTTTATTCACCTCATAAAATAGATGAAGTAACTTTGTAGGGTTATGATCTATAAAGTATCCCAGCAACAACTCCAAATTCAGGGATTTAATTTTCCTCTTTCTGCTTTAAATAAAACCACTGTGTTTCAGTTTATGAAATATAGCCTGCTTTAGGATAAGGTTTTTGGTCTGGACATCATCCTTGTTCATTCAAACTCAGCCCATCCTTCAAAGAGAATGAGGTGTGATGATAGCTCTTTTATTGCATAATGTGCCAGACACACATTAATCACCATGAGTATTTTACACTTCACCTAGAAGTGTTCCTTTATTTTGTTTACATGAATAGTAACAAACTCCCAAGATACACAAATAGGAAGTATATGCAGTCTTAAAAATCCTTAATTTCCTGTGTCCTTTGATATATTTGTATTTTACAGAAAGATCCACTTTAAGAAAAAATTGCAAAACACCAAGTCACAAAGGGTAAAAAGAAGTCCACAGTGACCTGGCCAATAACATTTACAGAGGCACACTCATGAGGTTTGAAGAGGTGGTGGAGAGGGGAAAGAATAGCATGCAAATAGGCTTTGATTAATTTATGAACCACAGTTTGGGCAGATATGATGACTGAAATGGAGGACAAATAATGTGAAATATATATTTATGCAGTAGAGTAATTCATCATGCAATAAGAAAATACACAACTAAGAAAGGCACCAAGCTTTCTAGAAGTTTCTCCCCACAGCTTTATAAGTTGTCCCTATAATCTTTGATGCTGATATATTTTCCACTGAGCTCTACAGCTCATCCTCATCAGCATCCTCAATTTTAGACACATGCACAGAGTTTTTCCAGTTTGACGCCTATTATGGCAAACAGTGATGGCTGCATCAGCAAGAGCTCTCAGGATCTGAGGGACAGGCTCAGCTGGGCTGGATATCTGTGCTACTGCAGGGGGTCAGGAGCCTGTGATGTCTTTGCAGATATATATTCAGAAGCAAGTTTTCAGCTGTATTGACATTTAAAAAAAATTCCTACCTGCTCTTTTCTGAAGGTTGGGCAGAGAAAATCTTGCCTCCTTTGTCACGTTAGAAGGACCTGTAAATACTAATTACTAATAACTTAGTAATTGAAGTTGCTTATAAATTAAACAGGAGCATAGGAGACAAAAAGTAGTGCTGTGGCCACTCTCAACAAAGGAAACACTATGGAAACTTTTTCAGTGTCGGCAAACCACTATTCATTTGCTCTGAAGAAACTCTTATCAAAGAGAAAAAAGTTTGGAGTCTTCTCTCGTTATTTTCTCCTCTCCCTGCCTCCCTGTAATCCTTTGAAAGGAGCAGCAGGCTGAATACACACGCTCCATGCAGGGATAGAGGGGAAAGAGTTGTCTCTCAAGTCCTTCTTTTAATTTTCAAGCACAACACAATCAGGGAGACACAGATTATAGGCAGTCTTTGGAGAGGGCCAGAGGACCCCATAGAGTTTGGATATACAGTTCTGGTGCAGATATGTGTACATTAGGAGTAGAACACACACAGATTAAAGATATATGCATCAAAAGAATTTGCAGATTGCCATAATTTAATTTAAATTTTTGAACAAAGAAGTAATTGAATGAACATAGCTTCTAGGATTTTGAAAATATATCTAGCAATAAATTACTCCTTCTTTGCTGTGTATGTTTTTGTCATCTTTCAGTACTGCTTGAATTGATCTCCCCCTTCAGTTCTCTCTTTGAAATCACATGGAATGACTATAACTTGAAATAGCTATAGACTAAAGTCTATATATTGCAGACTATATCTATCGATATATAGCTATAGGCTTATGATAGTTATAGACTATAACTTAGAATAAATATTAACGACTATATATATGGTAGATCTTTTTATTCTGAAGATGTTGAATAAGACTTATCCATAAGTAACTTTTTCCAAATAAAGTTATTTCTAGAAAGGAGGGAAGAAATAAAATGTGTAAAAAGCACCCAATAAAACAATTGATGAAAGGAGACTTAACTGCATTAACCATCTAATCTGATCAAATTGACAAAAAAAAAAAAAATAAGGAATACAAAAAAGATTCAGACCAGCTCTCTTGTTGCAGATGGTTGACTGGATGAAGCTCTGGGGTTTTAGCTATAACTTTTACAGAGTACAGAAAGCACATTTGCAACTCATGTTACTTTATTCCTATTTTGTTCACACATTTATGAAATCATTCAGTTCAGAATTTCCTAACTGGCCCCTATTAAAGACTTAGCATTGTTCAGACCTTCTTTACAAGGTACTTAACTATTACACAGAGTGATTAATGATATTGATTTAATTAATGATATTAATTTTGAGAACTCTGAATTTTAATTGTCTCCATATATTTTATTTATATTCCCCATGCCTTTTTAATGCTGTAGATCCTGTAGAATATTTTAGCTAATTAAATTCTGATTGGTTAAGATTTATAATAAGAAAGACTGCTAATGATTGTTTAAAAAATTAGCATCCTCATTCTACTTTGTGTGATTTTAGCAAGGCCTATATTTTATTATGTATTCTTACCTTTTGCTTTTAAAGATGTAGGATTCTTCCCTTCTTTTTCTTTGGCATGTTCTGTAAAAAAAAATTATTAATTTTCAAGCTAGAGTGTTAAATGGTTAACATCAAATGCTGCTAGGATAATGATTGATTGAATAATTGGTGGTTTCTAACTGACACAAGATACCAATTAAATGTGTAGCACAAAACAAATTTTCATCAGTTTTAGCATGCTCACAAAGAGAAACCACAAATTTTCTTAAATTTGAAGAAAGAACAAAGATCACTCAAAACTTATTTCGCTTTGCAGCTCGTCATAACTGTTAACAAGTGTTCCTAAATTCCGGCTTTAGCCTACTAAGTATTCATAACTAGTGTAAGCAGTGCACTCTTTGCACTTCTAATTAAGGTCATGCCAATTAAGTTTCATAGTAAATTACTGAAATAGTATAATGGTTATAAATTCCTAACTAAACCATACTTTAAAAACTGAAATGGCAAGGCATTCCAAGGTTTTTGGTTTTTTTTTTTCGGATGCACATAGATCTTAGTTATATACAAATTCATCTTGCCATGTTACCTTTATTTTTTGTGGCAGCTGGAGATTTCAATTCTTTATCTTTTCCAGGATCTGTAAAAGAATTAGTCACACCAATAGTCACAGTCAGAAACCACAACTGAGTGAGCAATGAGATTTAACCAGAGGAGAGAATGAAGCATATAGATCGTGCAAGAGACTAAAACTATATATTGGAAGACATAGAAGATATTAAAATTGAGTTATTGGAAGATTTGTACAAAATTCACCAGGTATCATTCAGAAAGTTCAGTCCACAAAATATGTTTTGTTGATTAACTATTATAGATTTAAGTATAAGATTTGCAGAGTTCAGCTTAGTGTGAGACAAGGACAGTTTTTCAGCACTCTTAACCAAAAAGGTCAAAACTGATGCTTTGCCAAATTTGTCTCATTGGACCTGACTGATTGTCCATTCTTGCTGAACAAGCCAAGGGTCTTCTTCTTATAAAAAGATCAGAGACTTGGATTTTGGCTTCCTGCATTTTAAGTAATTTAACCACCCAACTGCTGGTTAAGCTGTTTTATACATGTCATCTGAGAAATGCTGATAGGTGGTTTCTGGAAAAACTAAAAAGTACTAGGTTCTCTGTCACATATGAAGCAAAAATTCCTTCTATTGAAACACTCAGCAGCAATTCAGTGCCAGGAGATATTAAACAAAACTGTTAGAAGACCCTCTTGTTTTCTACACATAGGATAAGAAGTCAAGACTCCTGATGAGGAGGAGTTGGTGTTTAGGAGATGGAGGTTGTGTTTAGTAGATAGATATGAAAATTGTATGAGCTACAGTAGATAGTTTTAGTGGTAATTGTTTACTGTCTTAATGACACACAGTTCACAAATTTTCTCTTTTATTATAAAAGCATAGACTGTGTAGCAGTCTAAATAGCAATTTATCATGATATCAATAAAGCTTCTTGTTCATGGCTTAGCATTTGTCTTTGACTAAGACAAACCAAGGTGCTGGAGAATCTGAATTGAAGAAATCCATAAATAATAACTTTTTATTTATGGTAGAAATAACCATCAAGTGGAAAAACCTAATTTACCATTGACATTGAAAGACCTCTTCTGTTGGGACTGATGTCAAGAGATAAATTTTTCATTATTTTTCTCCTTCTACATTGTGTTTCTAAAAAGGCAATACTAGATACTTCCATACAAAGTAATTTTTAAAAGAGAAGACTTGGGAAAGAAATCTGTTGAACAAGGTCAAAAATTCAATTTTAGTGAAATAAAACTGTCTCTTCTATTCCTTATTACACCTCAGACTGACTGCTTCAGAAACTACTCCTGCTCTCCTGCTTTGACCTTCATGTTTTGTGCTCACCAATTTATTATTCAGTCCCTTATTTTCAGAATGAGAAAATACACAATTTACTGCAGATATCTGTAGGCATATTTGTTGGACATATTCAGACATATTCATAGTCCTAATAAAAAAATAATTCCAAAATTTAAATATTAAGTTAATCACAGAAGACTCTGTGAAGAGAAATAAAATTCAGTGGAAAGACTGAAAACCATTTTCTTCTGTGCTTGTGCATAATGAAAAATTCCCACGAGGTTTCATGTTCAGTGCACTAGTGTCTACAAACAAAAGAAGACAGCTGAAGACAGAGCTCCAGCCAGAATAAGTAATTTAAAGCATGACATAAAGCCTTTACTTTCAAAAGCCCATCAGTAAGAAATTAAAGCTGTTGTACACCTCCATTATTGAGAGCACAGTTACCCAAACTCTTCTGGAAGATGTTACTTTCATAAGTAAAACTATAGCTTACTTCCTTGTTTCATCTTTGGTTTATCTGGAGAAAGGGAGGGGAAGGGAAACAAAAGTGAAAAGAGAAAAGAAAAAGGAAATTTTAGAATACATGTTCACATGGGAAATTTTTTAAAATATAATCAACTAATGAAAATGTATTTAAATGCATGTTGACCCTAAGTGCTTTAATATATCTTGAACGTCCACTGTTTCTTGACAGAGTATGTGAATAAAGTTCATGGTTCCCACTTATTTCCTTTCATACATGCACAAAGAATATGAAATCCCCTAGTCTGATATTTTTTAACTGATGGCAAGTCTCCTTTCTTAGTACTACTGGATACCACCAAAAAAAAACCCTTTTTATCATCTCTCTTAAATATTAATTCTCAGTAACAGCCATTAACTTGCTGGTAACCATCTGATATTTTTCAAACAAATAGGTCAAAGAATTAAAGTTAAGTGCCTTCTTGCTCATCTTCTAACAGTTAAAAATATTGCCTGTACTTTGGCTTTACAACTAATAAAAGACCATTGAACTGAGATGTTGCTACAATCTTTCAGCCCATTTCCCGATGTGGGGGTTTGGGGTCAAAGCTGCAATAATCACTAAAACCTTTGTTTGGAACAATGAAATTATATCCTGATTGCTAAGCACATCTGGCCTACAACACCCCAGATTTTCCTGCAAGTCTCCTTATACTGTTTTTTGTAGATTGCAAGTCCCAGTTTTGACCAGAACTGAATCCCTCTGCTTTCTGAAGTGTGTTCTGATGCAAATTCTTTGAATCATAAAAGTGCACAGTAATAATAAAAAAGCATCCAGAAAGGGTTTTTTTTGGGCTTGTTTGTCTTTGGGTGACCAATGTGTTGGCAGCAGCTCCATACATATAGGGTGCAGAAATGAGAAGCAGAGGAAATTGCTGTGTAAAAGTGTTTGTGCTCACTTCTTTGCATCAGAGGAACTGAGCTGCTGCCAGCACTGGGAAGTAGCTTCAGAAATAGCTGTGACAGACATTACATGTTGCTCTTATTCCTTTGACTTGGAGACACTAGATAGTGCTGGCATGAGGAGACAGTGCTGCTGCTGCTGCTGCTGCTGCTGCTGACTGCTGTCATGGGAAACAGTTTGCCCCCCTTTTGAGTTCCTTGGGTATCACAACCCGTGGTTTAGAAAACCCTGCTCCGTGCCAGCCATATGGCACTATAGTTTGTACTGTTCAGTGTGTGCTCTTTATGGCACAGTTAAAATGTTTGGCAGATAAAATCCCAGCTAGTGGTGGTACACTGTAGAGAGGATAAATCTTACAGCAACCACACCTCATTGCTGCATGAGACAGACAAAAAGAGAGGAAGCAGTGTAGATGTCTGGAGAAGCACTTGTGTGGCAATGGAAAATAATGTGAAGATACCCAGCCTAACAATGCCTGAAATCTAGGCCAAGGCCCACCTAATTATAACATTTTCCATGACAACTACCAAGCAGCTGACAGCTGCTGCAGGGTGTCTGTGCTGGCTTGAGTAATTCTGAGTAAAGCTGAAGCTGAGAAACTGAAGAAAAGGAAGGGATAATAGCTCGAATGACCAAAGCTACACCAGTAAACATGTCTTTCACCTTACAGTAAGGGTTACTGGCGAGTTCATCATCATGGCTCTAGCTGCCAAGTTGAGCGTGACTAAGTATAAAAATCACCTCAATCACATAAAGGAAGCCTGAGCTGATAGGCTTTAGGGATTTAGACACCCTTTTTATTAATTTGCTTCTTACCATACTAACCTAAAAAAGAATAGATTGCATTTAACAAGTGTACAAGAAGCAAGTATGCAGGATATAATGTTGAAGTTAATAATAATAACAACAACAACAATAATAAATAATATAAATGTATATAATAGGAAAATACGCGTCTTTAGATGGTCTTTTTGCGTTCACTCAGATGCTTGAGTTTTGTTTTGTCCTTCGTGTAGAGCATTCCTTGGTATTCCTGCTGTCGTTGGCTTGGGACACTGGATATAGATTTTGTGTCCCTCTGAACTATGTTCCATCCACACCTGGTTCTTGCAGCCTTTCTTCTGTTGTTCCCACTCAGACATTCCCACTCATGCCTTATCCATACCAATCCTAAGATTTTTGCAAAAAATTTCTACAAGGTCTGGTCTCAAAAATTTTTGAGATTCTCTGCAGTGGACCTTTGTGACTCTTCATGGGGCTGATGTTTCATCTGGCACAAGAAGTGTAGCTCAGCTGACTCTGAAGAGCCTCAGCCCCTTTACTTCATTGGAAGTTAGACTGATCCCTGTTCAGGCTACAGGAGCAGGAAGCCTCTTGCAAGACCAGTGGGACACTAAGTCCCAGCACAGAACCTTTCATCTGAAGTGGGCAACCATCTACCTGAAGCTTTTGGTTGGGGTGATAGTTTTGTGGGACAAAGCCAGTTTTATAATGGAAATTCCCAGTTGTTATGACAAATGCAGCAGAAAAAAATACTGGTGAACCAATGGATTTAAAGGTTGCTGTCATCCAGCTCTCTGAACCTGAGGTTATTGTTTCTGTGCCATTGTGTTTTAAGAGAGATAATGCCAACAGGTTTTGTTTTCTTTTTACCTTGCACTGCTGCCTTTGTTGCTTTTCCTTCTTTTTTCTCAAGTCCTGCTGCAAATAAAAGATACGGTTTAAGTAAAATTTCTAGTCAGAGGTGTTGCTACATCAGACAAAGCTCTGCTTAAATGCTTACACATTATTTTGAGTTAAAAGATTTCAAATATTTTTAATCATGAGATTCCCTGCCAGAATATGAATACATAAAAGATATTTCTTATCTGTCTGAAAGGAGTGACTTCTTATTTTTATTTTCTTTCAGAAAATAAAAGGTAGGTCTGATCAAGCAGAAGGTGTGGCTGCCCAATGCAGGGGCTTGGAACTAAATGGTCTTTAACGTTCCTTCCAACCCAAACCATGATGTGATTCTATGATGTCAGGTGAAACAGGGGCTAAACTGCAGCATATATTTTGTAATGGAGAAGAGAGAAAAGCAAGCAGATCTTTACCTTGCCCACTCACCCCCAAGCAAGCATGGCTTTCTGTTTGCACCAGCAGAAACCTCCACTCTGCACCTTTGACACAGCAAAACATTGCCACATATTCTCAGTTTTAAGCATGTGGCTAGTCTCACTGGCAGACCACAGATGGACTGTATTGTTATGGCATCTAACTTGGTCCTTCTGAATACTGACATTTCCGTGGGCAAGCAAGAAGTGTGACCCAGACCACTTGTGCAGCAGGGCTGCTTAACCTTTACTGACACCAGGCAAAGCAGCTGTAACAGCCCAGGTCAGGATGCATGGATATATCCAATTGCTTATTCACAAGCTTAGCAAGCACAGTTTGTAAATTCATTTACACATCCTGGGAGACTAGGGATATTAAGGATGAAACTATCTAAGAAAGAGCTGTAACAGCCCAGGTCAGGAATGGATATAAATTGCTTATTCACAAGCTTAGCAAGCACAGTTTGTAAATTCATTTACACATCCTGGGAGACTAGGGATATTAAGGATGAAACTATCTAAGAAGAGGTAGTGAAAGAAGGGGTACCATTAGACTTTGCTCACATAAATATGAGTATCTTTTATAGTTTCTGACAATTTACACTGTGGGTTTGGTTATGTACAAGATTATATCTTTAGGAGACCTATATATTTCTCATTTAATTGAATTATTTGGGGTTAAAGATTGCAAATCTATGAATATACATGTCTGTAAATGGCACTTCCAACACTTCACTTCTGTGAAACCATGCTTATGTGGCCATAATTTATAACTATTATGCTAAATAAAATCCTTGCTTTAATTTAAAAGGCTATCATCTTACAGTGTTTGAGACAAAAAATGTGGCATTAAGAAAATAAGCTTCACTGTCATTGTTTGAAAGTAGTGTAAAGAACAAACAATCAGCATAAGTGGCAGGATGTAAAGTGGACAGTGAAAATTAAGTTACATATGATGAGTATAGAAAATGTCTGCAGCTTTGGGGTCATTAGCACATATAACAAACTCTCAGCTTGTTATTTCACCCTGTCATTTTATTAGAACCAATCACAGCTGAAAATTAAGAGTCTGGCTTTTAGAGATAAAGTAAATTCTGAGGGTAAATTCTGTTCTCTTATCACTATTTATGCTGAGAAAGGGAGGGAATTCAAATGATGTATGAAGTGCCTCCATGTGTGCTCACTGCTTCCCTGCTGCCTGGACTGCAAGTCTGGCCCCAGGGGAGCCACCAGGACATCCTTTCAAGAGCATTCTGGAGCTGCTGGGAATGATGGCTCAAGCAGATCAGCTCAGTTAATAAGCTATGACCTGTCTGCAATGTCTGCTGGTGGCCAAAGGAATGATCTTCTGGTCCCAGATTTCCTGAACCTGAGATTCAGTGAAAAGTCAGGTATCGACAGATGAGCTGTTTCACGTTGAGTGTGATGAACCCAGGCAGGCATCAATTAGTCCCTTGTGATGTGAGCAGGTGCTTGCGAGCAAGCTCCATGTAAACAGTGCAATATTGCACTTCTGCACCTCAGTTACCTCAGGGAACTCATTTTATTGAAGATAATCTTCAATTTTCCTGAAAATAAAATCTAGGTTGAAAATATGTCTGACTTGATCCTCAAAGAAAAACGGAGTATTCAATTTCTATCCAAGTACCTAATTTTTAATTGGTGTTCATGGACACAGAGAAAGCCAAAAAGAACCAAACACCCTTAATATTTATTGTAGACCTCTGCTGTTATCATCCATGTTACCTGGGCCTAGATCAGTGGTACTACTAACCATGAGCTAGACTCTGACAAGCCAAGATAAATCTGAGATGTGCCATTGAGCAAATCAATATCACAGTGCTTCTAAAATGCTTACTGATGGGGTCAGTATCATGAAGAATAAGCCTATTTGAATATGGAAAGAAACATATGAAAAGGGACACCAGAAACCTGTCCCATACTCATTTCAAAAATATTTTTAGCATTAAAACTGCAAAAGCAGCTATGACAAGAGTTAAATGAGCTATTGAGAACTATTGTTTTCTTCAAAGCATTTTTATCCTTTTTAGCTGAAATGAAAGCAGTTTTGGGTTGTAAAATTTCTGTAAAATTTTTCATCTGCTCACATCACATAAATACTTTTATTCCATTTTAATGTAATAAAAATATTTTTTTCTAGATACCGAACTGCATGTAACTTTCTTACAAAATCAAGTGTATAGTCATCAAATGAAAGTGGTGATGGTAGACCACCAGTGTGGTTATCATGAAGGAACCATCCATCCTTGAGAAACATTGAGGCTGCTCTAGCAACCAGTTATAGATATATTGACAGCATTCTGGCTAGCAGTGCATTCAGTAATGCAACACCACTTCCATGAGGGAGTGAGTGTTTGTAAAGAAATTGCTGAGACAGAGAACAGAGCTTCAGTAACTTTTGGGAACTGCCAAGTAACATCTAGACATGGCAGAGCAGTATCTGGGAGGACAAACAGGACATTCTGTTATTCCCTTTGCTTTTTCAGAAGAGAAGAATGAGCTACTTTGGTGATGCTGAGAGGTCTTTTATCATCAAGGTAAGAGTTGTGACTTTGAAAGTCTCCATAAACAGGAAGCCCATCCATGTGGAGTCAGTGTTTGGAATAAGATTCAGAAGGTCTGGTTGTCTCTGTTTCTATCAGAACAAAGACAAGTTTTCTGAGTAGGTCAAGATGTCATCCCTTCCACTGGGCATTTTCAAAGTTCTTGTCACTTCTGAATGGCAGCCTGAAAGATTATCTGCTTGTGAAAAATTATCCTGTTCCAGGTATTCCCTATTTGAAAAACTGATCTTTTAGCCATATGACTTAGGTAACATGATTGTTGTAATGTATTATACTTTACTCCTCTGTAGAATGGCAGGCATTAAAAAAATAAAGAAATACACCCCCCCATCCCAAACCAAACCCACAAAAACTGCTGCATGAAACAGTACAATATAAAATGAAGGTAAAATCAGGAATTCATCAGGAATCTATATTTTCAGTAAAATATAGTTTCAAAAAATAGATTAAATAAATGGAGTAATACTCCCACATATATTTTGTCATTTATCAGCAAAATTCTTGACAATTTGGCATAATACATATCAAATGGGAAATTTACATTATAATTGTTTCTCTGATTCCATCATAAGCTCTTAGGAAACAAATGAGAGACAATTCAGCAGATATTGTTTTATGCTGAGAGTGGCCAGGAGAGCAAATCATCAGTCAAATATTTGTGCAGTCTCAATAGTTGTAGGCTATAATCAAATTTGTCAGAATATTTTTATCCCAAAAGAGACAGGTTGCATAACTAGCATCCACATCAAAAATATGCATTCTAAAATGTCACTGATTTTAATGCTATTTTGAGATATTTGCTCAGTGTGATGGAAGACTGAAAGAAATCATTCCCACTGGAAACAGAAAACATTTCACTCACTGAACCCCGAGGTCAGAGGCTCCTCATTGAGACATCACAAAAATCAAGAAATCATTAACCTAAGAAGTGGATGCTATGGTTTAGAAACTGTTCTGTTATACGGAGAAATGAAAAAAATTCATGCTGAGGTAGCTTATGAGAAAATGCAAGAAAGCTCCACATGAGTTTGATAGTTCATAAGAAGTACAGGCTGGTGGGAATGGCCCAGACATCCTTCTATGCCAGTAGATTAATTTTTTTAAATTACCAAAGAAGAGAATTTCATCAGAAGCCTTGCTTTTTTCAAAACAGAATTGTTTGCTTTCCATGAATATGCTTTAAAAAATTTATATTTGCCAACACCTACTGAATATTGAAAATTACTTTGTGTCCAGAGAGCTGTTAAGTCTCTAAGGACTAACAGCAGAAAAATGAGAAACAAACAAATTAATAGCAACAATGTAGAACAAAGAAATATGGATTTGATATCTATGACTTTCTTCGGACTTAAAGGTTAAGCACTACTAAATGATTACAATTAAACACTACCAGAATTTGTCTTCATCACAAAAGAATATAGAAGAAAATAACAGCATTCCTTTGTGATTCTTACTAAGTTGCAAAAGGAACAGCTCTAACATTTTCATATAAATATGATTTTCCCCCTGGAGTACAGGCTGTGTTTTAGTTTCAAAATTAGCAACAAAAAGTTAAATTTAGATGATGTGCTAACAAGAAATTTTTAAGAAATCAACAATTTTCCCAGAGCTAAAATCAGCTCATTTTTATTTAATGAATAATCAAACAAAGTTGTCTAAGACAACTTAGACACTGGGGAACAATTTCAGGTTCAGTATTAGGTTGATCCTATGGTAAAACTAAGATGACTAAGGCCAACACTTTCAATTGTGAGACTGTTATTTTGACAACAGAAATAACAGAATTATTCCTATATTATATAATGGAAACCCACTGTTTCTACTTATCCTTAATTAACTGAACTTCCTAAAACTTTTTCTTTCCCCTCATTTGTCTGAAAGAGAATGCTTATAAAAGTATGGTGGTCATTGACATGAATAACCATGGACTAAGAGTGAAGGGCAGTTTGCAACCTGACATTCGACTTTCTGCTTTTGTTCAAGTTACAACTGAGATCGTCAATGTTCTTGAGGGCAATTTGGAGCTAGTAACTTACACTGTACATATGTAAAAACCAGACACTGATATAAAACAATTAAATATTTGCTATATTTGCTCAGCTTGAACTGACATCCTTGATGTTTCTCACCAGTCCCAGTTCCCTGTGCCTTGTGGAAAGGAGGAACCTTTGGAGCAAGCATTGATGCTCTCACACCTCCTACCTTCTGCCATCAACAGTTTACGTATGGAAGGCAGGCAAAACCTGTTACACCAAACCTCCCTGCAAAACTCCCTAGACTCCTTAAAGAAAACAACTGTTCAGTCACTGGGTTTGTCCTTCGGTTAGAATGGCAAAAATAGAAATATTACTTTGTGTCATGTCTCTGTAGAAGATTGGTTACTTCCCCTTTCTGCCTGTCACAAAAGCCTTATGGCTTGAGTTAGGGTTAGAAACTGAATTTCAGATTGTTGGAATGTTAGTCCATGAAAGATTTGAGGAAACAATGCCTGCTTTGAGATGCTACAAGGAAGACACCATTATAATTTAAAAGGCTGTTTGTTTCAATTAAATCATACTGTTAAAAGTTTTTTTCACAAGCAGCTTTTTTTTTCATTACAGTCAAGTTAACAGCAGCATTCTTCCATTTCAATTTTCAAAACCAGTCAAATTACTTACCTTTTGACTTTGGAGTTTCCATATCTGCTGTAAAATGAAACATTCACAGAAACAAATTGCATAAATTAATAAAGGAATTAAAATTGATCCTAACACCTCCTCTCTTTATCAATATGCTGCTTATCTATGAAGAGCAGTTCATTTTTTTATGTAGACAAAAAATGACACACAAATGTGTTGCTTGTTTAGATAGTCTCATGGCAGATGACTAATTAACCTGCAGATTAAAAGCAGTGGAAAACAAAGCCAATAGATAAGTTATATATGGAGCTTCAATAGCTGTGCTATTTTCAAGTGTGAGGATGAGACAAGAAGTAAAATAGGCTCCAGAATGAGCATAAATTAAACATAGGTGGAAGGTATGCAATAGAAATGAGTTTTTTTAACAATTTCAGTGATTTGCAGAAGCTAGGAATTTTTCCACTTTTTTTTTTGTTTTGAGTTTATTGAAACTTCTAGAATTGATAGAGGAGGATCCAGTTTCAAAACTCTTCTTTTATATAAGTTTCCTCAGTTGTGTTTCTTTACTATTTTACACAATTGCATTAGCTAAATGCAAATTATTGAACTACCACATTTCTCTTTTTTTCATTATTCACACCTTCATTCTGAAGCACTGTGACAAGTTTTTATATTATAGAAAAGGACATATTCGTTTTCCTACAAATTGACTTTCTACTGTAGGTATTTCTTGCTCAGAATTTGTATCTGAGAAAATACAGTCATCTGATGAATGAGTCATCAAGCTTGGCTGTAAAAGGAGAAAATCTTTATGCTCTCCTAAATTTGGATAAACTGGAGAAGTGGGTTCCACTTGGGAACAAGAGCACCTTGCTGCAACAATAAAATGCATGGGTGCTTGGCATAAAGAAAAATTAAACAGCCTTCTTTTTTTCCCTACCATCCACATTCTGAATCTTGTACTTTGTGTTTGTTTCTCCATCCATTTACAGTAACTTTCTTTGAAAAGAAAACCTTCTAAAAGATTAAATATAGAATTTTTCCCCCTTGTTCTTCTCAACATTTAATTAGATCTCAGTTCCAGAAGACCAAGTGGTTGCTCCGCATCCATTCAATAGCTTAAGTAACTTTAATTAAACCAGCAAAATTATATTCATGGCTTTATTTTTTTTATCCCTCTACGTAATCCTGTCTCAACTGAAAATCAAACCAGATAAATGAGATTCTGAAACTTACAGTCTTTTACAGGACTTACCGTGTACTTTTGCTTCTTTCTTTGTTGTTTTGCCTGTAAAAGAAAATTTTAAAAAGTATCAAATATTAACTTCTGACAATATTTAATTTAAAATATTAGGATTGTTTAAAAGTAATATAAAAAGGAGAGAATATTCACCAGATTCCGTTATTTTTTCTTTTTTATGTGGTTCTGGAAAACAAAAAAAAAGTAAAGTGTACATTTCTCTTCTTGTAATGCTTTGTTTGATTGCCTTGGACAATGATTTTTCATGTTACTGTTGGCCATTGGATGTGACACATTCCTAAGGAATTTCAGTTCAGTGAGTCCCTCCCTGCTTTCCAGTATGTCCTTTATGTTTGTAATCCATCTCTTCAGTGGTTTTTCACACTGGATAACTAGGGTCAGATTAACTGTTAATAAGGGAGAGCAAAGGATTCATCTTTTATAAGGTGCTAAAAGGAAACCATAAAAAAGGTGTAGGTAAAAAGATCTACAATTTTACTTCAGGATGGTTTAAATGGGAGGTCTGCAACCCAACTATATGTGCTTGAGGGCAACTACTTTTTAATGGTAGTTTCTGTAATACCTCTTTCCAGGCTGCAAGAATGTGCTTTAACGCCCCCTCACAGAAGGAGCAGGGCAGCCTGCCACAGATAGAGACTGAACAACATCTACCAGCCAGTGCTGACATTCACAGTAGCAAAAAGAAAAAGTTAAGCTTTTTCTGTCTGCAGATGCTTTTAAACAGCACATGGAAAGGCTGTGCTGTGCAAGTTTGGATCCACAGAGGAACATTTCCTAAATTCAAGAGTATCTGAGCTGACTGATCACAAGATAGATCACAGAATCATCAAATCATAGAATATCCTGAGATGGAGGGGCTATTATTGAGTTCTAACTCAGGGTATTCTATGATTGTATGGTTCACAAGGATCATTGGGTCCTACTCCTGGCTCTCCACAGAATAACCCCAAGAGTCAGACCATGTGCCTGAGAGCATCGCCCAAAGGCCTCCTGAACTCTGTCAGGCTTGGTGCTGTGACCACTTCCCTGGGGAGCCTGTTCCAGTGCCCAACCACCCCTCTGGATGTAGAACTTTTCCTGATATCAAACCTAAACCTCTCCTGATTCAGCTTCAGGTCATGCCCTCAGGTCCTGTCACTGGTCAGCACAAAGAAGAGATCAATGTCTGCTGCTCTGTTTCCCCTCAGGAGGAAGTTGCAGACAACAATGAGGTCTACCCCCAGTCCCAGGCTGCACGAACCAAGTAATTTCATCCGCTCCTCATATGACTTCTCCACTAGACACTTAAGTATCTTCACAGTCCTCCTCTGGATGCTCCCTCATGATTTTATATCCTTATACTGTGGTGTTCAAAACTGCACACAGGACTCAAAGTGAATACTTTTAAATACAAGCTCATCGCTTACCAGTATCCGATGTCTGTATTTTCTCCAGGCTTATTACAGATTAGATTTGTATTAAAGCTGTGATATAGAGTTGAACAACACTAATGTTTAAACAGTTTCTACTCTAGAATTAAGATATAAAGTTCCATGTTCAAAGTGGTTCTGAACGTTGTACCCTCACTAAAAGCAACCTTATTCACAGATGTGATCTACCACTCAACTGAATAAGAAAAAGGAAACAAGACCTGCCAACATAAAATTAAATATACTTATCAACAACATTAATATATTTCCATTAAATATTAATTTGTAATCAAGGCTTCTACTGACTGCACAGTGAGTAAATAAAATACATATTTCCTGCAGAGCTATGAAAATAATTAATATTTGAAAAGACAGATTGTTCTTAAATATGAAAGACCCCACAATTGTTAAGTTTTAAACAAAAGAAGTCATTACTCCATATTCCCACCCCAAAAAAGCTTATATTGAACAACATTTCAAAGCAATGAGATTAATTGACTGAAATCATGAATCAGTCTTAATATAGTTATGTAAAGAACAGTTTAGTGTACTGATTACATAACAAATGTTAAAAATATTTTTGGCTCTTTAAAGACACATTTTATATGAGAAAATAAATTTTTAGAAGAAATTATGATGGAGCAGGGGAGCAGGCTTGTGTCATCAAAAAATAAGAGAGCCATGGCTGTGATTTTCCCTGCAATATGAAAAAGTGATAGAAATAGAGAGCAAGCTGGTATTTTATTGCCTGAATAAATGTACTTTCTTGATGGCATCCTACTCTGGGTTGCAATTATAGTGCAGGTCAAGGAGGAAAAATACAGCTAAAACTGAGAGGACAAAAGTTTGGGACTCAGTGGTTTGAGTGCCTCAGTGCTCTTAATCATGACAACATCTGCATCTTTGGTTTTGTGTAGCCTGAGTGCTCTTCAGACTCTCTAATTTCTTGCAGATATTTTAGGACTCATTCTGGAAATTATAATTTTCACTGGTATTGTGGGGGTTTCTGTTTGACTATTGCTCAGGACAGCTTCATGGAAACAAAAGGAAATGTAAATCTGTCTTTAGTGGTACTGAGGCAATTATTTTCCTCTCTCATTCTAAGATCTCTCAGCTCTCAGGAGATCAGGGAACAGAATGATCCTAGCAACACACAAGCAAGTGTTTGGCAAAGTAAAAACTAATCCATTTATTTAGCTTTATTTCACAATTTTTGTTTCCCTAAACTGCAAATATTAGGGAAGGCCTATAGAGCATCTTTCATAATAGTCTCATTTCCAGAGGCATAAGAAATAAAATCCCTTTCCATGAGAAAATTTATAAAAATGAATAAGAGAGAATTTGACATCAAGCATTTCTGGGAAATCTGACATGATATGAGATTTCAAGTGATTCATGTCCTGATATTTGAATGGAATGAACTGAAAACTTTTATTGCACGAGCCATAAACTGTAGGAAATTTCAGACCTAGATTTTTCCTGTTTGCTAAAAGTTATCATTCCTTGATGTCAATGTCTTATTCTTTACTTTTTTTATACTTTCAAGTTGTTAATATGACACATGAAAGGATATTGCCAGCTGTAAACATATCAAACATTTGCCATGGCATTTGTCATTATTTTTATATTTAATCATTTTTGCGTGTATATGAGACTGTACAGCATATTTTTATTCAGGGAAGTTTTGCTGGTAATATAGTATTTTTCTACCATGCTTGGAATTGAGATTTGATTTAGTTTGACATTTTACCGAAAATAATTAATATTTGAAAGACAGATTGTTCTTTAAAGTATGAAAAGACCCCACAATTGTTAAGTTTTTAAACAAAATAAGTCATTACTCCATATTCCCACCCCAAAGGAAAGCATATAGAACAACATTTCAAAGCAATGAGATTATTTAAAAATCATGAATCAAGTGCTGTACTCAGATTATGTAAGAGAACACTTTATTATACTGATAACATAACAAATGTTAAAATATTTTTAGCTCTTTAGAACCACATTTTATATGAGAAAATAAATTTTTAAGAGAAATGATAATGGAGCAGGGGAGCAGGCTTGTCCATCAAAAAATAAAGGAAACCACCATGGCTGTGATTTTCCTGCAATATGAAAAAAAGATAGAAATAGAGAGCAAGCTGGTATTTATCACCTGAATAAATGTACTTTCTTGATGGCATCCTACCTGGGTTGCAATTATAGTGCAGGTCAAGGAGGAAAAATACAGCTAAAACTGAGAGGACAGTTCTGTCCTTTATGTTTGTAATCCATCTCTTCAGTGGTTTTTCACACTGGATAACTAGGGTCAGATTAACTGTTAATAAGGGAGAGCAAAGGATTCATCTTTTATAAGGTGCTAAAAAGGAAACCATAAAAAAGGTGTAGGTAAAAAGATCTACAATTTTACTTCAGGATGGTTTAAATGGGAGGTCTGCAACCCAACTATATGTGCTTGAGGGCAACTACTTTTTAATGGTAGTTTCTGTAATACCTCTTTCCAGGCTGCAAGAATGTGCTTTAACGCCCCCTCACAGAAGGAGCAGGGCAGCCTGCCACAGATAGAGACTGAACAACATCTACCAGCCAGTGCTGACATTCACAGTAGCAAAAAGAAAAAGTTAAGCTTTTTCTGTCTGCAGATGCTTTTAAACAGCACATGGAAAGGCTGTGCTGTGCAAGTTTGGATCCACAGAGGAACATTTCCTAAATTCAAGAGTATCTGAGCTGACTGATCACAAGATAGATCACAGAATCATCAAATCATAGAATATCCTGAGATGGAGGGGCTATTATTGAGTTCTAACTCAGGGTATTCTATGATTGTATGGTTCACAAGGATCATTGGGTCCTACTCCTGGCTCTCCACAGAATAACCCCAAGAGTCAGACCATGTGCCTGAGAGCATCGCCCAAAGGCCTCCTGAACTCTGTCAGGCTTGGTGCTGTGACCACTTCCCTGGGGAGCCTGTTCCAGTGCCCAACCACCCTCTGGATGTAGAACTTTTCCTGATATCAAACCTAAACCTCTCCTGATTCAGCTTCAGGTCATGCCCTCAGGTCCTGTCACTGGTCAGCACAAAGAAGAGATCAATGTCTGCTGCTCTGTTTCCCCTCAGGAGGAAGTTGCAGACAACAATGAGGTCTACCCCCAGTCCCAGGCTGCACGAACCAAGTAATTTCATCCGCTCCTCATATGACTTCTCCACTAGACACTTAAGTATCTTCACAGTCCTCCTCTGGATGCTCCCTCATGATTTTATATCCTTATACTGTGGTGTTCAAAACTGCACACAGGACTCAAAGTGAATACTTTTAAATACAAGCTCATCGCTTACCAGTATCCGATGTCTGTATTTTCTCCAGGCTTATTACAGATTAGATTTGTATTAAAGCTGTGATATAGAGTTGAACAACACTAATGTTTAAACAGTTTCTACTCTAGAATCAAGACATAAAGTTCCACGTTCAAAGCGGTTCTGAACGTTGTACCCTCACTAAAAGCAACCTTATTCACAGATGTGACCTACCACTCAACTGAATAAGAAAAAGGAAACAAGACCTGCCAACATAAAATTAAATATACTTATCAACAACATTAATATATTTCCATTAAATATTAATTTGTAATCAAGGCTTCTACTGACTGCACAGTGAATAAATAAAATACATATTTCCTGCAGAGCTATGAAAATAATTAATATTTGAAAAGACAGATTGTTCTTAAATATGAAAGACCCCACAATTGTTAAGTTTTAAACAAAATAAGTCCTTACTCCATATTCCCACCCCCAAAAAGCTTATATCGAACAACATTTCAAAGCAATGAGATTAATTTACTGAAATCATGAATCAGTCTTAATATAGTTATGTAAAGAACACTTTAATGTACTGATAACATAACAAATGTTAAAAATATTTTTGGCTCTTTAAAGACACATTTTATATGAGAAAATAAATTTTTAGAAGAAATGATAATGGAGCAGGGGAGCAGGCTTGTGTCATCAAAAAATAAGAGAGCCATGGCTGTGATTTTCCCTGCAATATGAAAAAGTGATAGAAATAGAGAGCAAGCTGGTATTTTATCACCTGAATAAATGTACTTTCTTGATGGCATCCTACTCTGGGTTGCAATTATAGTGCAGGTCAAGGAGGAAAAATACAGCTAAAACTGAGAGGACAAAAGTTTGGGACTCAGTGGTTTGAGTGCCTCAGTGCTCTTAATCATGACAACATCTGCATCTTTGGTTTTGTGTAGCCTGAGTGCTCTTCAGACTCTCCAATTTCTTGCAGATATTTTAGGACTCATTCTGGAAATTATAATTTTCACTGGTATTGTGGGGGTTTCTGTTTGACTATTGCTCAGGACAGCTTCATGGAAACGAAAGGAAATGTAAATCTGTCTTTAGTGGTACTGAGGCAATTATTTTCCTCTCTCATTCTAAGATCTCTCAGCTCTCAGGAGATCAGGGAAGAGAATGATCCTAGCAACACACAAGCAAGCGTTTTGGCAAAGTATAAAATAATCCATTTATTTAGCTTTATTTCACAATTTTTGTTTCCCTAAACAGCAAATATTAGGGAAGGCCTATAGAGCATCTTTCATAATAGTCTCATTTCCAGAGGCATAAGAAATAAAATCCTTTTCCATGAGAAAATTTATAAAAATGAATAAGAGAGAATTTGACATCAAGCATTTCTGGGAAATCTGACATGATATGAGATTTCAGGTGATTCATGTCCTGATATTTGAATGGAATGAACTGAAAACTTTTATTGCACGAGCCATAAACTGTAGGAAATTTCAGACCTAGATTTTTCCTGTTTGCTAAAAGTTATAATTCCTTGATGTCAATGTCTTATTCTTTACTTTTTTTATACTTTCAAGTTGTTAATATGATGCATGAAAGGATATTGCTGTAAGCATATCAGACATTTGCCATGGCATTTGTCATTATTTTTATATTTAATCATTTTTGCATGTATATGAGACTGTACAGCATATTTTTATTCAGGGAAGTTTTGCTGGTAATATAGTATTTTTCTACCATGCTTGGAATTGAGATTTGATTTAGTTTGACATTTTACCATCTTTATTTGCTCTGATGCTTCAAACAAATGGCTTTTATTTTTTTATGAAAACTGGCAAAGTTATGTATAAAATGCTCATAAAACCATACAAATGTGTTTTTTGCTTCATTACTAGTGACATACTCCTAGGCAATTCAGAGTAGGTGGGAGAGAGAAGAAAACCTGAACCTGCCTCTGTAGTTCTTCCCTAAGCCACATTATTCCCTAAAGGAAAAACATTGATGAAAAGCATCTAGGCTGGCAAAATTGCTGAGGTCTATTTTAATCTTTAGTACCAGAATAGACAGTCACAAAGTGTGACCCTCTGCTACCCGACAGGAAAGAACAGCTGATTTCCTGTCATAATTTATATAGTTATGGGACACATGTATGAGTGTTTCTCTGAACCTGTTATTTCCTAATTCAGATAAAGCATTCATGTCCAAGAATGGTTCAGGAAAACAAAAATTGTATTGGGAATGACACAGACTGGAAAAGTTTAAATAAATGGCATTTCAAGTGGATATGAAAAAAATATGCTGTTGTGTGGGATGCACCACATGTTAATTAACCAACACCATTTTGTTTGCACTCAGTAGCTGAATAAAAATGGTGCTTTCGGTAGTTTTGTTTGTCTTTTACCACAAATATTTCAGTTAAGCCTGTTATCATATTCTATGCAGTGTCTTAAATACTTAAATCCTTAGCAGAAAGTTAGCTTAGTCTTTTGGTTTTTTAATCTTGGTTTTATAGACTATGCATAAAACTTCTCAGAACTTCATATCATGTTGGTTAATTAAAACCAAATAAGACAGAGTGGTAATGCTCTCCAAGTTATCCTGTCATTAAGAATATTACAAACATAAGTATTTAGATAAAGAGGAGATCCCTTTAGGCCCTTTTGCTGAAGAGAAATGCTGCAATGTATTCAACCATGTTGTTAGACCTAAGATACTCCATATGAGAAAGTCTTGCATCAAAATAGATTTTTCCTGTTATCCTGCTCCTAAGGAGTATGTGTTCTTCTATATTTCACTGCTATTCTTATTTCCTTGATCATTAGAAAACCTCACTACTGTTTTATGCTTTGATGTATAAAGATCATGAACTGTAGAAATACATTTCTTTCTGGAATAAGAATACACCAAGGAAACCTCTTATATTGTGAAATCATGCCACATATACTCAATCCTCTATATTATATATATATATATATATATATACACATATGAGATATATATATATGATATATATATATGCCCCCCTTTTGAGGAGGGCAACAGTTTTCCCAATGGATTTTTGTGAAGAAAAGGATACAGTTCTCTATATCGGTATCTTTGTCAGAAATCTACTACCTTGTTGGGAAATATCTGATAAAAATTTTGTGCAAAGAAAAGAAAAGCCTAGATGAAACGCAACTGCATTTAGTTCCATCTATTTGGTCTGAGGTTTTTCATCACAGGCAGAAAGCAATGGCATCAGCACATATATTATAGAAAAGTCTAATCCACACCACTGCTCCTCTGCAAATCAAGTGGCATTTTCATAATGGTCACAGTGAACTGGATGAGGCCCATTTATTCCCATTCTCGTAAAGTGAAGTTGGTACCACTTCCAAAACATTAATGCCTGAAAGATAATTATATCTGTAGTGTATGTGATAGTCTGGATTCCACAAAACTTAAGCATGCCCTTGAAAGCTTTGCTGGGTCACCCGCCTTGTGGATGCAAGAAAGGCTGTGGATGTTGTCTGTTTGGACTTCAGAAAGGCCTTTGGCACTGGCTCCCACACCACACTCCTGGGAAAGCTGGCAGACCATGGTTTGGACAGGAGCACTCTGTGCTGGGTTAGGAACTGGCTGCATGGCTGGGCCCAGAGACTGATGGTGAATGGTGCTGCATCCAGCTGGGGACCAGTCACCAGTGGTGTCCCTCAGGGGTCTGTGCTGGGGCCAGTTCTGTTCAATATTTTTGTTGATGACATGGAAAGGAGGGTATAGAGTCTTTCATTAGTAAATTTGCAGATGACACTAAGGTGGGAGTGTGTGTTGATTTGTTGGAAGGTAGGATGGCTCTGCAGAGAGACCTGGAATGGTTGGATGAATGGGCAGAGTTCAACAAGATGAAGTTTAATAAGTCCAAGTGCCGAGTCCTGCACTTTGGCCACAATAACCCCCTGCAGCGTTATAGGCTGGGGACGGTGTGGCTGGACAGTGCTGAGGTGCAAAGGGACCTGGGGGTGCTGGTGACAGCCGGCTGAACATGAGCCAGCAGTGTGCCCAGGTGGCCAAGAAGGCCAATGGCATCCTGGCCAGTATCAGGAACAGTGTGGCCAGCAGGACCACATTAAAGGATGGAGGGTTAGAGGGAGGTCATTCTCCCCCTGTACTCGGCACTGGTGAGGCCACACCTGGAGTGCTGTGTCCAGTTCTGGGCCCTCAGTTTGGGAAGGACGTTGAGACACTTGAGTGCATCCAGAGGAGGGCAACAAGGCTGTGAGAGTCTTGGAACACAAACCCTGTGAGGAACAGTGAGGGAGCTGGGGGTGTTTATCCTGGAGAAAAGGAGACTCAGGGGTGACCTTATCACTCTCTACAGCTCCCTGAAAGGCAGCTGTAGTCAGGTGGGTGTTGGTCTCTTTCTCCAGGCAAAAACTGACAGAACAAGAGGATACAGTCTTGAGCTGTGCCAAGGGAAATATAGGTTGGACATTACGAAAAAGTTTTTATGGAAAGAGTGATAAAGTACTGGAATGGTCTGCCAGGGGAGAGGGTGGAGTCACCATTCCTGGATGTGTTTAAAAAAATATTGGATGTGGTGCCACAGTCTAATTGAGGTGCTAGGGGATGGGTTGGATGTGATGATCTTGAAGGTTTCTTCCAACCTAGTCATTCTGTGAATTCTGTGATTCTGTGAACTCATGGAGTTAAAGATATGTTAAATCCTTGTTGAAATTGGGCCCAATTCTAGCCAAAAATTGTACTCAAATAATTAAACAAGTTCAGGGCTATGAAAGTTTGCCAGCCTCAGAACAAAGCACCTTAAAATGTCTTTTCTGTAAAGAGTGGACACTTCTAGAGTCCTTTTAGCTCTGATTTTTTAATTGCACTTAATTTGACCCTCTTTTATTGATATTATTGTTACTTTCATGTATGAATAAAAATAATTTTTGTAGTTAACTTGCTCCCCCTGCCTTGCTCTTAAAGTAGTGCTGTCTTTGTGTTAGCAATACAAAAGCACTTTGATGCATAGCAAATATTTGGTGACAAAAAAAGTAACAAGACTGCATTTACAGTACAAGTGTCTTCACACAGACTGTGATCTGAAAGGAAGTACTGGAAATTATTTTAACTCCATATTATCCTGAAACAGTGAATACTCCAAAGAAAGTATGAGTGTAAAATAATGTAACAAGTTATGAGATTGGGAATTTCAACATTCTAGCAAAAGTAGAAAAATCATGGATTTTAGGCCATTGACTCAAAACATTTAAAAAAACTGGCGAATTAAAACTGAATTTCAGATTAGAAAGCTTAGTGCAATATAAGCTATTTCATGCTCTATTTAAATAAATCCTATGCCTAAAGAATTCATGGTTGTAAAGTAAAATCTTCTAACATCAGAAAATTCTTCCCCTTACAGGGCATCATCTATTGTGACATAAGTAAAGAACTCATTTTTGTTTCCCATTCAGAGTCAGATAATGGCTCAGTTTAAATAATCCTGTGGACAATTTAAGACATCATGCTCTGTAATATTTTCTCAGACTTCAACTGGGATGAAAATGTCAGTGGGTTGAAATGATTTGTGGAATACATCTCCATCCACATAATAGATACTAAGTGGCTGAGTGATGGACTACTGCACCAACAACAAGGTTTTAGCTGCTGAGGGTGCAGTGCATTCCTGGTAGACCAGGAGCAGAGGTTTCAATAAATTCCTGGCAGAGCAGCTCTGAGGCTTCAATAAAGCCTAGTGGAAGCACCCTGGGACAAACAGCTGAGGACCAAAACCCAGTTTCTCCTGTCTTTTGGCATATTGCAGCTATTCTCCATCTACTGTGCAAAAACAGGCATGCCTGGAACCATCTCTTTGAAACCAGAAAGAAAATTACTAAGAGAAGACATGATACTTAACTTCCCAAAAAGCTAAGGTGGGACAGAGGAAGAATTATGTAAAATGGACTGAAAAAAAAGCTTTGGTCACTCAGGAGGGCTGCAGAATGATCCTGGATCTAAATCCAAACACCCTGAGCAGCAGTATTAATACAGGTAGGGCTTCATTATTTTGTTTGCTGCTGCATAAACACCTGCTATCTGAGTGAAGATTTATTTTGTACAGAAATAAACTACAAAGCTTGTCCTTCTGCATTCAATAAGTTACCTCTAACATTTGTCACCAAAAAGATCGAGTGTAAACCCGAAATATAAACCCTGAGAATGACTCTGCTTATGTTCTGAAAAAGTCTGAGAGGGTTAACTTCAGGAAACAGAAAATTGAACTGTCTACTCCAGCTACCAGAATAATTTTCTTGACAACATCAGTATGACAGAAATACATGCAGAAATGCTTTCACCAGGTGGCTGCTTATGAAGAGAAATTTCAGGGCACACAGATGCCCTCAGACATAAGATTCTGAAGGGAATGCAGGATGGAAAACTTTACTATGTCCCTACAGAGAGAGAGACAGGTGCCTTTTCCTTTCTCCAAAAGTACCTACAGGGGTGTACACCATAAACTTGACCCTAATTTTCTAAGTCTCTCCTCTTGGACTGACTACATATATCTATACAAGATGAAAATACATAGTTTGATGGATGATGCAGTGGGTGTAGTGCTCTGAGTAAAATACATCCCTGGCATGTGACTTGAATGTGAGAAACCTGACAAACAATCCATAAGTTTGCCTGTTCCACTGTGTTGCTAAATTATGCAATCGAATTGCTGAATTTTATTAATCTTCTGTAACATATGGATTTAACGTTCTATATACCTGTGTCCTACAGGTAATAATTAGAAGATAATCAATAATCCAGCTCCTTGATAAACCTTTTCTACATTTCAGACATACCTACTGTGCCATAGACTTCTGGTTTTTTTTCCTTTTTTTGTAGATTAAAACTGGTTATACTTTATGGCAATAGCTTTCCTGCTGCCATTTTAGTAACAATCATTTATCTTGAACCAAGAGTTAAAATTACTTCCCTGCTAAATAGATAGTGCCCATTACCAATAAAACCAGTAGTTCTTCCTGCTTTAGACAGAGTGATCTCAACCTATACAACCCATCCTCTAACCAAGCTTTTCAGTATAGTCTGCATTCTAATATTCTGTACTTACCCCATGGACCCATTTCCTACATTATTTCATACAAAATGTCCTCTTTCTGCTTCTTACAGTGAAAAGATTGGCATAATAAAGTAGTAGTAGTTCTGGTACAACTGGAAGTCTGTTTGGGAGATTGGATGCAGCTGACATCTGAACACTTAAAATTAGCTATTGTATGCCAAATTTATTTTATTCTTTCTGAATCCAGACTAAATTTTATTGATTTTGAAGGGGGAAATTATGCTTAAAAAGAGTTTCTGTTATGAACCCAAAGCGAGTGACTTTTTTTTTTTTTTTTTGCATGCATGTGGAGAGGAAGATGGGGAAAATTAGGCATTAAGACCCAGTAATTAGGCAGTTAAGTGACAGTACAGAATCTGTTAAACATACTGTAAAATTAATTAAAAATTTCAAGACCATTCCAGGGAAATTCTAAGCAGCATTTAGGATTTAATTTTTTGCAGTGTTGAAAAGAGTTAGAACTGGTTTTCAAATCAGGCAAATTATCAGGGGAAAGCACTGTCACTGGTCCTTAGAGGAGGTGCAGGAGTCCTGCCTATGATGGAGGCCATCTCCTGAGAGGGACTCAGAGATGAGCTGCTCCCATCCCTCTCCCTAGCTGCAGGAGTGCCATTAGCCAGTGGCACTGAGGCTCCTCACTGCCTGCCAGGGAATACAGTCAGCCTAAATTAGCAAATTTAGCTGGAAATGCTCCCTGCATGGTTTGAGCCTGTGTTCCCTGCCCTGTCCTGCACCTCCATGCACTGACTTTTCCCAGAGTGACAAAACAGACCCTGCAAATTTACTAAACTGAGGTGTGATGACTCTGCCCCACCCAGCAGAATTAGCTGCAGCTGTGGGGCACAGTAAGATTGATGTGTGAGGCTCCAGAAGGATGGGAATAAGAGGCAGATTTCCCTCCTAGTCTCCATCTCCTCACAGAAGATGTCAGGATGAGGCAGCTGCTCACCACCTACACCCCTAGCTCTGAGAAACCCTTCAGACAGAGCCTACTGGGCACAGCACACAAGGGGTGCCTGAGGAAATCCTGTGAAAGAAACCTGTGCCACTCCTCAGGGCAAAGGGACAGACTGAGGTTTTGTAAGGGTCAGTCACTCTCAGACCTGTCCTGCTGGCACAGCTGAGGGAACAATGCACTGTGCAGAAAAAATTGAGGGGATGCCTGCAGGATTTAGAATGGGAACAATGTAAAACGGTTACTGAGGAAGATGTGTACCAAAACATCTTCAACCCTGATTTCTCCCTGTAGAACAGCATCAATTGCTTATATCTAAGAAACTGTTCTGCTTTAAATCCAAATACTGGGATCTCAAGCCCAGTTTCTGACGACTACCAGAGAGGTAATTTTTTCCAGTTAGAGAAATCTGGAAATGTTTGAAAATATCCACTTTCAAAATGTATTGAGGCTGGCTTCCTAGAGCAGATGGGAGATGCAGCTTGCAGGTCCAGAAGTTCTCATAGACTTCCAAACTCCATATTCACTTTCTTTGTGTTCTCTGTATACATGTAGGGAGGTTAAAATAATGCATGTTGAATTAGGCAGGGATTTCTCAACCAGTGACATTAAGATCAGGAACATATGTGATGTAGATGCACTGTGAGATGACCAGCTGTGCTCTCAGTCTGTTCAATCTGTTAAGAGGAGTAAACCTTGAGCTTTAGGCATTCTTGGGTACAGGTTGTGATGTAATAAGATATGTGGAAGAAAACGAAACATGAAATTGGAAAATGTATTTAATTTACTGTGCTAATAGGAAGCAGTCTACTAATGATGCCAAACAAGCATATTTAATATTTTGCCATGGTGAGTTATTCTGGTGGTAAATTACTTTTCAGAGAACTGGAGGGGAAGCAAAAATGTAGAACTCAAAACCTACTGCCCTTTATAATTTTTAAGGCAAACTAGATATTTAGAAATGTGTCAGAACAGACAAACTTATTTTATTTTGCCATAAGAAGCCATGCCAGTTTTTCCCCTTTTTTTTTCTTCAGCAGATTACTGTCATCACCATTCTTGCCAACAAGCAAACTCATTGGAATATTTTTCAAACATGAACACAAATATTGGATGCAAGCAGGTGGAATGAATTAATTATAAGCATATGGTTCTAACATAACGATTTCTACAGAGTACTGTTGAGACTTCTAAGGGTCTGGCTATACAACACACTGTGGCAACAAAACTGCTTTAAGAAATTATCAGTGATATGAACGTAAATGTTTGTGGAGCCAGCCTCACTGACAGGCTGAACACCCTGCCACACACACATTCCTAGCACAGCTTCCAGCACTGGGCATGGAACTGTGGTTTGCACTGCTCCCCCTGTTGTGTTAGCAGAGGTGAACATGGTGTCAAACAAACACAGCAAGCAGGAATGGGGAGCACTGGTGGGGAAATGGTGCTTCCCAGGCCAGTGTCACACAGGGCATGGTACAGCCACACAATATGTGCTGCCAGAGCCCACATCCTCTGTGACCCAGGCTATGAGTCCTTCTGAGGTAGAGACAACCGCAGTGTTCCTGGCTGGCACTGATCCTTGACCAATTCCCAGTCATGCCTACTGATGCAAGACATTATTCCCTTTTTCAGAGGAGGAGAGCTCTGAGACAGACTACTGAAAGAGCCTGAATTAGAGAAAGGTAGCCAGAAAGCAATCTTAAAGGAAAAAAAAAAAAGCTATCTCAGATCCATACAGGGGGATCAGCTGGAGGCAAGAAGCAGCAGAGGAAGTGTGGGCTGGCCACTGCTGGGGTGCCAGCACCGGGCACAGCTCAATGGCACAGTCTGGTGCAGCACCAGCTATCCTGCTTTAGACTAGAATAATATTATGTTTTTATACTTTCCACACTTTCATATTGGAATTCCTGAGGGGTTTTTTGACAGTTAATATAAAATGTAGTCAAACTACAAATATGATTATTCAGGTTGTTATTCATTATATTGGGTTTTACTTAATTAAGAAGAAATGAGATATGGCATTTTTGAAGATGAGTGTGAAACAAATAGGAGCAAAAATAAATAAAAATATTAGATTTTTACAATCCAATCTAAATTCAGATAGGAATTTATGCCATTATTTGTTTAAAAAAGTTTTCTTGTCTTTTCAGTGCATATTTATGATTATCCAGGAGCTCCATTTTGACAACCTACTGTGAGATGAGCACTTTTAAATACCAGGTCCCCTTCTCAAAAGCCTTGAATACAGCTTCACATGGAAAATAGTTTCTATAAATATTGCTTTTAAAATCAGACTTTACGCTCAGATTATTTTTTTTAATCTCAAACCCTTAGAATGGCCCAATGTAGCACCTCATAGCTGCCATGGGAGGACAAGAAACAAACATAATTTTAGAAATTAGTGCTAAATACTTTTTTTCTCAGCAAATATTTCACATACAAATTTTCACAATGATTAAAAGCAAAACAGGCAAAAAAAAATCAACCCAAAAACTGACAAAAACCACTGGCATATGTGCAATCCAGCAGATGGTGCTATGATGCAATAAACTGGTTCAAGAGTACATGAAATACATTGCATGCAAACATTTTTCTTTACCTGGTGCTGCTGCTTTTTTGATGGCTGGGTTGGCTGCAGGAGCTTTTGCTGGCTCTTAAAAAAAGTAAAAAAGAATTAAACCGTTTATTACAAAGCATTGTATTTTAAAAACCCCACAGAAATCTGAGGAAAGGCTTCCAGGATTTTTTTTTTGAAGAGTAAAAGGCATTACCAAAGGGAGAAGGGCTGAGTTGTCTTCAATAAACTCAAAGGCAACAACAGAATAACCAGCTGAAGGGCTAGTGAGCTCTGGTTGTCAGGCATTGAATCCCTCCTTTCAGCTTTTTCTGCTCACTAGTTGGCAAAGCAGAGGAAAGAAGGCAGGCAGGGGTTTCAGCATGGCCTTGCCCCTCAGGCAGCAGCTGTGTGCTGGGAGCCTCTGCATCTGATCTTGCAGCCAGGAGAGCAGAAGGTCCTGAAGCAGCCTCTGGCAGCTGCTGGGGATTCACTCTTGTGAATCCAGTCGTGGTACCTCAGGGGATCCCACAGCTAATCACAGTGGCATCCTTTCCCCTAGTCCTGCTTAGAAGAGGTGAAATTGGGCTGCTTTTGCAAAGTGCATCCACTGAGCTGGCTATACCAGGAATCTCCCTCCATCCTGAAAAATGGAGGAGCATTAGGAGAATGCCTTCATGTTTGATCCTGCAATTGAAAGAGCAATTGCTGTATTCTCCTAGCAGAGAAATGTGCCCTCTCTGGCCATTTAACTGTTCTTGGTCTTTTCATGAAGCATTTGCATTCATACTGTCTTTGTTTGTAGAGCATCTCCTTGCAGAATGAAGGTTCCAATGACAAATGGTGTGTGCATCCCCATTTGGATTTGGGGAATCTTTACCCCATTCAGCAGAACCTAAGTAACCTACTAGATTTATTCACCCTTTATTAGTATTTTGTTAATTGCTTTTACCCTCAGGAACTACCAAAACAAACTGTACTTAAACCACAATAGTTTAAAAATATCCATACACTAAACCACACCAATGGTCATAAAAGATGGTTTTGTATCAACTAGACGGTTCTTTAAATTAAAATTCACATTTTCATATCTCGAGAGGAAATAACTAATAATGTTAATCACAAGCTGAATTACAGAATGCCAAAAAATGTTAGTTAATCCTGCACATCTGTCACTGTATTATTACAATGAAAAAGAACATGACTAAATCAGGAATGTAATTTTGAGTCCTTTCCCTCCAGTCTTTTGAGAAGTTCATAAAAGATGCATCAGATTGTCTTGTGAAATGGAATGAAAACAAAATATAGTTTGCATGTGCAATGTGGATTGCTTTATTTCCATCCACTTAAAAGCCCACAGCTGATAATTATATCCTAACTTAGTTATTATCACAGCATTGCAATTATTTGGGGTGCTCACCCCTCCTTCAGGCAAATTTGTAGAAGACCTTGAAGAAGAATTTACTCAGTATCCCTTTTCTGAGTGCCTGTTTTTACAGAAGAGGTCCAACACATGTTCTACAAGTGCCAAATAGACCTAACACAAAATAACAGGACTCTTTCCTTTATCCTCTTCTGAGTTCTCAGCTAGAGTATGCTTGACATTGAATTTTTTAAAACTTTTTTTTAATATCTCTGAAAAAAAACCCTAAGGATTCTTTGTGTTATACAAAGATTTTGATTTTAAATATTTAATATCCGAGAAACTAAAATAACTTTGAGAAAAAATAAAATTAAGGATATATTTGACTAAAAATTTCTGTAATTTATTTAATTTTTATATAATTTTTTAGAAGCATTGAAACAAAAGTGCCCAAAGTTTAAACTGGCTTTTGCAAGCATACTGTTTCCAGTTTGTTATTCACAAATTATTTAAGTGCCAATGAGTTCACGCATCTTTACATGAACTACTTGCTGCTGGAAATTTCACTCATGTGGTGGAGATGGGAAATTTTGCTATGACAGCTGCTGTGGAATTCTCCCATGAAAGGAATCACAGAATGGTTTGGGTTGGAATGGACCTTAAAGATTATTTCATTTCAAACCCCCTGCCAGGCAGGGACACCTTCATTGGAACCAGGTTGCTTAAACTCCATCCAGCCTGGCCTTGAGCACTTCCAGGGAGGGGACATCCACAGTTCTCTGTGGAACCTGTTCCAGCACCTCACCACTGTCACAGTGAAGAATTTCTCCCTAATATCCAATTAAAACCTACTTTCCATTTAAAGCCATTACCTCTTGTCCTCTCATTGCATACCCTTGTGAGAAGTCCCTCTCCAGCTCTCCTGCAGGTTCCATTTAGGCACTCAAGGGCTGCTCTGAGGAATTATGTCTCCAAAATAATAGGTCCTTTAAGACTTGCTTGAAAACAGGTTCTTATTTCACTAATATTACATTACTTGTAGAGTAAATGTATGAAATGTTTTGTTAGATATTTCTGCAAAATTTGCATAAGAACCCAAATACAAGCTTTTTCTTTAATTTCCAAAAGAAATCTTTTAAGAAATTGCTGCAAAACTGAGGATAGCAGGAGACTGTTCTGCCACAGAAGTCATAAAAGTTCATACGTGGAAATGAGAGTCAGTACACTCTTTAATTGTGAATTTGAATCAGATTTTGAAGCCCCATATTTTTCCTAATTTTTTATATTTTGTACTTTCAGAACAGAATGTTGAGCAGATGAAGTCTTACAAAAAATACTGTCTTACTGTCCTTACTGTGTTGAGGCATTGACACTTCCAAATTTGCAGAAAATGAAGATGTAGCTCTTCCCTTTTAAATGATACCAAGTTCTCAGAGCATTTTTGGCTATTTTTTTCAGAAGAGCACAATTCTCTTCAGCTCCAGAAGTTTCTCTGTTGGAACCAAAACTACCTAGACAGGCAGGGCCCTTGTTTTGTATTTGTGAAGATAAAGTTGGTCTTCCTCAGCATGTTCAACTCTGAGGCTTCCCAGCCTGCTTAGGAAAATTGCTGCCACTGAGACCACATTCAGCTGAGACCTCAATTTGACATTTCCTTCCTTATGAAACCTTTGTTTTTGAAGGCAGTGATAGGAAAGAGGGGAAGGCAAATCTGTCAGTCACAAAAAGGAGTGTGCAGCTAGAAGCAGGATAAGAACGGATTAAGAAAGTAGGAGGCAGCTGAAGTGTAAACATGTCATTTTTCAATTATAAACAGTGTAGCTACTTTCTTCTTTGTATTTTCAACAACTCAATAAATATTATTTTTGGAATAATGAAATGAACTTTTGAAACTGCACGGCATATAAAAGAGATAGTAGTTTCTTACTTTTGAGTTCTTTGGATACAGCAGCTTCTTTTTTATCTGTAAGAGAAAAAACCCAAACACATATGCATGAAAACACGGTAAGAGTAAAGGTAGACAGAAAACTGCAGCGTATGCTTTAGGGGTGAAACAGCTTATTTACTATAAAGTGCATCACAATGATACAGTGATTCACTCCACTTCTGCTTGTTCCATGGCACTAATTTAACCCTAAGGGTACATACAGGAAAGCCTGTCTGACCCTAAACACTTTTGCTTAATTTTGGTATGGTAATCTGTGGGGTTTGCCACGTGGCTGAGTTACCACGGCTTACATGCAGCAGCTGAGCTATGGTTGTTCACCATGTGCACATGGTCAGGCTGCAGGAACACAAGGGAGGATGTGATGTGCTAGCAGCCTAAGAACTGTAAGATGCAATGAAAGGCCAAATCTCCCTGCAGTTGTTAACAATCACACAGCTGAGGCCTACTTTAGATTTTCCACTTAACACCTTTTGAATTTGGAGGAACTCATGAACTCAGCCCTACATATGGTCCAGGTAAGAGCAGGCAAAATTCATCCCTGGTTGACTTGAACAAAATTGAAATTACTTAGCTGAATCAAAATGCAGCATGGCCAAGCAATCTACCAGAAAGGCTTTAACTAGGTTTTTCAGTCTCATTGAAGGTAGGATTTTTGTGCAACCTTTTTTCAGGACTTTTTTTTTCTGATTGCTGAGAGATTTGGAATCTTTACAGGTGTGATATAAGTGTGCAGAAATATGTAGAGATAGCTTCACTCTCCATTATAATTTTTGGTGCTATTCTACCTCAGGGCTTTTAACCGGGTACAAAATTGCTAATTTTTAGAAACATTCTTGCTGCTTCACATATCTTTTTCACTAGTCTCACCTGTACAACCAATAAATAACTCGTGGGGATCTTGTGAGACAGGAGCAAAGGCATGCATAGAGCAGTGGCAGAAGATGCTCCTCTGGATGGTTACATGGAAACAAACATCATCTCTAACCACAGTGCTTCTGGAATATAGGCAGGATAATTCTTCTGTCCACAACATATATGAATGATAAATGAATTGTGCTCTTAAACACTAATATGAGAAATACTTCAGGGCAGAAACTGTCAAATTAAATTGCTTGCAAATCCAAGACTATCCCATTGCTGCTAATAATACAAAGTTGCTTCTTTTTCTGTTGCTTTCTAAATTGCTGTGGAGAAGTTGATATGAGATAAGGTAATGCAAATGACTGCCAAGTAGTCTCATAATCTTGAAAAATTTGGAAGAAAATATATTTCTGCTTGGGTGATATGTTGCTCTGAACTGAAATATTTCTGGGTTAATCCTCTGCTTCCGCTAACTCTGTGAAAGCATGTTCTGCAGGCATTACTTCAAAGTATGATAATTACCACATTTGGATGAAATTAATCATGAAGCAGCTTCCAGCCATGTTATCTGGCTAAGGAGCCTATTGAAGCCTTCAAGAAGTGCCTATTAGTTGCCAGATATGGAAATTTTGAAAGGTATATATTGCAATGGTATGAATCATTTATCACAATAATCTTCCATTGCTGGAGGTTATAAAAAAATAAATAAATTGACAGCACCATTTACAATAACAGACTGGATCTAAATAAAACCTTCAAGTTATTTATTTCCTTTTTTCATATAAGTTGCCATTTATTAGGGCAACATACTTTCATATATTTTAAACCTATAATTTATTTTGAAAGAATCAATGTGTTTTCCCATCATCTGAAATATATAACATATAGTAAATAGCTGGACAATTTTTCCAGTAAGAAAATCTTATCATTTGGGAGGGGTTTGCATTTTTGCTTGTTTGTTTTTAAAGTGCAGAAAAATTACCAATATCTGATTCCAACAGCACATATTAACATGAAAATGTAAATAGTGTTAGGATATTCTTTTCAAGTCAAGGTCTCACATTTGACTTTTAAAGCCATATTTATCCAGCTAGGCTGAAGTGATTAACAGAAAATTGTCCAGAGGAGGTTGTGTAGGACCTTGAACCATGGAAGTACCTTTGAAGGTGTATACAGCATTTACATCTACACACTTCAATGAAATAAATCACCAAGTTGCAAAGAAATGAACAACTGGTAGATCTTGCAGAAGCAAGGAAAGCTGATCAGGACTTCTGAAGTCCCTAAATATAGTTACCTGCTATAAGGCTCAATTAACACATAGCTTGTCAACTCAATGGAAAAAAATACCAAAAATGAATTGGTCAATGAGTTATACTGGTGCAATTTGAGACAGTGAGAAATTTCTCATTCATTTTACTTTGCACAGGTCTAGGATTTAACCTTTAAGCCATGGGAGTGTGGTTGGGGACATAGCTTGTATAAAATCAGGTTTTAATATTCATTATGTATTTCTCTTAAACACAACAGCAGTATGTTCTCTTGCTTCTTGGTGGGCATGTTTTTCATGTTAGTTGAGAAGAGGAATTTCCAAAAAAACCCAATTTCTCCACAAAATTCGAAGACATGTGAAGACACACATGAAGACACATTTGATATGCAGGTCTTCTTAAAGGGCTCTTGTAAACTACATAAATACTGTGCAATTCAAAGATTTGGGTACCTCTGACAACCCTATGCATTTCCTTTTCATGAAAAAAACCTGCAAGAGACTTTGAAAGGCTAAGCTGATGGAATAATTGATCATTTGTGGAACACTGTGAAGCAGCATCCTTTTCTTTTTACAGTTGTTCTTCAGAGGTATTTTAAGATGATTGCATTCTGGTCTACATTCTTAAAAAGTAAACATGCTTGTACAAGCTCTTCTCAGGTGAATGAACAGGTTTTTCTTTTATTGACTCTTGTGAAAGACTAAAGTACAGTAATACTTAAAATATTATTTTATTAAAAACCACCAAATATTTAAACAAATATGATCTTTGTTCTTATCTCTACAGGCTAAAACCATCAGTTTTGAATTCAAACTAGGAACAAGCATTTGGCAGCCAGCACAGATGTATCTCAGTAGAACAGCAAAGCTGTATTTTATTTTTTTTTTGCCTCTTTTTAGCACATAGTTCGATCTTTTCCTCAGGCCTCGATCAGCATTCGTTTGAAGTAAACTACCACTACACATTAACTGCAAATGACATCTAAACTACACATGGGGCAAGGAAAAAATCCTCTAAGCTTACATAGTGCCTTTCATGGCCGTGAATCCCTAGGAGGTTGGTAATAAGCTATTAGACAAGAACGCCCCAGTGCTCTGGTACAGAGTTTTGTTGTTTGAGTTTAAAAAACTTCCAAAATGGAATATTTCAAACACTGCTATGAAGTGAATTCCACATCTGGGGTTCACAAAACTTTTACAACTTTTTTAACAATGCATTTGTAATACAGTGTACATAGTACATTTCAGAACACGAGATCTGCTCCATGCAACCTATAATTGATAACTAAAAGAAAGTTCTGGGAAATTAATGTATCTCAAATTATATTCTGATGAAAGACTTCTCTGTGTCTTTTTTCTTAGAAATCTTTAATTCAAACATACTTAGGGATATTAAGAAAACATTAAAGTATTATTCAGATAAATGAGTATTTCAGAGACAGTATATTGATAGCTCAGATAATGATGCACCATGATAAAATATGGCTAAAACCCTCCTAATTAAAACAATTCTTGTATATGCTGTATCTAAAACAACCTTTCTATTTGGAAGCTTACAAAAGAACATGTTGGTAATATCAAATTTGCAAACAGAAACTAATTTCAACATCAGTGGGCAACCACAGTGTCCAAGTTGAATGGCAGCTAATATCCTAATCAAACATGCTGAAACCCCATAGATTCTTCTGCTGCTGATCTGGACTAAGCACCAAGACCCTGGGGAATTATCAGATGCTTCTGGAAGATATGATTCACTGAATCAAAAACTAATGAAAAAATTAAAATGTTAAGCAGTTACTGAAGGAGTAATTCTCACCCAAAACCTCAGCTGACACTTTCAACGTCTGTTTTCTACCTGACGATCACATACTAGATTGGACTTACTCAAACCCCGCTGACTGGCTAATGGTCTGCACATACCCACAGAAAATAGGTTGTGTGATGAAAATGCCTCTCACAACGTGACTGCAGTTCTCCAAGCAGAATATTCCTAGTGAGACTCACACAAATCTTGCCTTCATTTCTTGGTTCTATTGTTTATTTTGACATAGGTATTCAATTCATTTTGTGATTAAAAGTCAGAGAATAAAAAGATGGCAGAAAACCAAACAGAAACTTCAAGAATCAAAAAGAATTGTGGTGAAAATAAAAATAATGTTTTCCAGTGCTTTGAAGTCAAAACTCTGTTGGTTTTTCAGAAATAAACCCAAAACCTCCTGGCTGTTATTACCAACCAAAGCACAGTCAATCGAGAGCACGCTTTGGGAGCTTGGTTCTGGCTTTGCAAGTACAATGCAACAGCAGAGTTTTCATGACATTGCATCTTACAAGTATGACAGCTGAGGTTCCCTGTGCTGCCCTGAGCAAGGGTTCACATGACTGGAAATAGAAATGATAGCAGGTGGCATCTGATGGCTGAGAACTTCCATCATGTGAATGGAAAACATAATTAAAGTCACCTAGAGACCAGTCTCACTACTGTCTGCTCCCAAGCTAGCAGATGTACCAGAATTTGAAAACAATTTATTAAGTGGCACAATTTGCAGCTAATGTGATTTACAGAGGTAAAAGAGGAACACACCCTGGATAGCTGAGCATTTTTCAAAATGAACTTCTTTTGAGCATATAGTAATTAAACAAGAATTGTCAAACCTTCTATTAAAATATATTGTGGTTTAACATTTTTTTTTTCTCATTTACTTGGAGTTCTTAAAAGCTATTTTCCACAATATAGTATTGAATTCAACTAATATTCCAACAATTCTGGGAAGTGCTCATTCCTGAAGTGCCTTTAAGAATTTCTTACTAAGTTGCTTTTTAACTTATATTATTTTTCATAATTTTTCATTTATTACATGACATTATAGAAGTAATTGTTACTTTACCACATCTAAAAGCTTTTTAGTGTATTTTTAAATTTTGATTTCAGGAACTTCTGAAACAGCAGATGCCCACAAATAGGGGTGTTATATCAGCGTAATTACACCTTTCTGGTGTAAAGTGTCCATTTTACAATAAAGATGTAAAAAATTCCCTAAAACATAGAAATAAATAAATAATATTTCTTTTCTTACTAGACTTAAAATCTATGAAGGCTCTTTCAAAATTGCTCATGCTAATCTAGGATTAAATTTTTAATATCACTGAACCCCCACAATTTGACAGAATAAAAGAGCTATTTAGAAATATCAACATTTCTCCCACATGCAAAGTTCTGTGTTTCGACCAACACTTAATTTTGTTCCCTGTCTTAATCACTGAGCATGTTATTGCCATATGCTCTGTGACAACTTTGGGCAAAAACCTCTTGCCTTTCCAAAATTACATTTCTTGGTGGGCATGAGAAAGGTACCTCATTTCACCAGCGAGGCTGAAGTTGTGCACAAGGGAAAGGTACAAGGTGCAGTGCCACCACTGCTTCAGAGCTGTTCCTGACCCATTACATGACAACAATAAACTCTCTGACCAGAGTTTAACCATCTTGCTTTGAGAATAATGGGAATGACAGGGAAATTCATTGGCAGAGACCAGTAAGCCATGAATCCCAGACTACAGGTTTTGCATTTCTATCTTTTGCCTGCAGAGATTTCTGCATGTAAAAAAAAAAAGAAACTGCAGGTAATGTTATTATAGCTCAGTAAAATGGGCAGATGCAGAGCTTCTAGGTGTTAAAATCAAATTTCCTCAAGCAACATGACACTGGACTATAAGATAGAAATTTAAAAATGAACTGATAACCAATGTGGTATGTAAAGGTGCTGGAACAATGTAGAAAAGAGGAGTTAGGTAACTAAAATTCCTCTGTTGTTGATTACAACGGAAAATTGGTGATAGTACTCTTAAAGGTGGACAGATAATTTTTCACTGAAGCAGGAAAAACATGCAAAACTTTCCATCCATTCTCTGAGAAGGGTATCTTCTCACCTTAGAATTGCCTGTATTTCCTCTCCACTCAGAGTAGCAGGCTTTTTGATAGTTTCTAAATTTCTTTCATGTCTCCAATTCCCTTCTGCTCACCAGCCCTTGGAGGTGTTGTTTTGTCTCTGCAGTATCTCCTCACACCACCTTTTGCCAGGCAGCTCTATGTTCTGTGCAACCAATGAGTGCCTGCAAGCCCTGGGCACCAGAGCATCAGAAGCAGATAGTGACCTAAAGCCCCAGAGCTTTTCAGAAAGTGTTTTGGCAATGCACATAGATGAAATACTAAATGTTATCTCAAACAGATTTCCCAAGATCATTAAAAGGGTTAGCTCAATAGAGCAAAAAATAAAGCAAGTAGAGGAGGGATGTGAGCAGAGAAGCGATGCAGTTACAGTAAGAAAAAGCCTGCACTTTGGGAATGGCCAATTTCAAGTACAATAGTGGTTCATGGTTCCACTAATTGGTGATTTCTCCTTTCTACTTTGTAATTCCTAGAATGAATTCAGTCTCTCGTACTGCAGAGCAGGTGGAAACTTGCTCATGTTAAGTACATTCTCATGCATGAACAGTATCCTGGTTTACATTAGAAATCCTGTGGCCAGACAGACTAGGGCAGGGATCATCTCCCTGTACTCGATACAGGTGAGGCTGCACCTCAAATCCTCTCTTCAGTTTTGGGCTCCTCACTTCTTAAAAATCAGTGGGGGACTGGGATGAGTCCAAACATAGGCAATGGATCAGGTGAAGGGTCTGAACCACAAGCCCTGTGAGGAGCAGCTGAAGGAGTTGGGGTTGTTTAACCTTGAGAAAAGGAGGTTCTGGGGGTGCCTTATTGCTCTCTCTCCCAATTACCTGAAAGGAGGTTGTAGCAAGATGGGGATTGGCCTTTTCTCCCTGGTAATTAGCAGTAGGACAAGAAGAAATAGCTTCAAGTTGTGCCAGAGGATGTTTAGATTGGATACTAGGGACAATTTCTTTGCAAAAAGGATGCTCGAGCTTTGGAAGAGGCTGCCCAGGGAAATGGTTGAGTCATCGTTCCTGGGGGTATTTCAAGTGCATGTGTGTGTTCACTTGGAGACATGGCTTAGTGGTGGACTCGGCAATGATGCGTTTAAGGTTGGTCTCAATAAGCTTAAAGGTCTTTTGCAGCCTAAAAAGGTGTTCATCAGGCATGGTTTAAAAAAGCAAAACTCAGGACCATGGTATGAGATTGCAGTCATCCACACACAGGAAGCTGCAAGTGCAGATAATTCCAGAAACTGCAGACCTTTCAAGAAAAGGTAGCGGATTTCTACATAGCAAATGTGAGTAATAACATTACTTCCTAAAACTTAGCAATCAGATATTTCCCTGGAATAACCTTTCATTTGAATTAGTATAAATATTATAAGAGATAAGAATTCTCTTTAGCAATTTTTTTCTTTCCTTGAAACAGCTGGGGGATGTACTCTAAACTTTTCTTAATAAAGCTCAGCACCAATACTGTTAGAATGATTCAGAAGAGAATTCTGGGTTGGAATAAGCTTTGTTAAGTGCATGTATGCTATGCTTCCTTGTGATATCTCTTTCTGTACTCTTCAACACGTTTCCATTTCTTTGTCTGTTGGATAGATGTACAGATGGCATCTATAGGCATTATCACTAGGAAGAAGATATTTTCTTATGTCTGAACACAGATGCTGTCAACATTCTCACTCTTTGAGAAGGGAAATCTTAAAGAAATGTCCATCCATTCATCTTCATAGGTGACACAATACTCTAATTACACTCTCATAAGTGGGGCAGAATCTATGAAAAGCAACTCCATGCAGAACATACTGCAATCAAGCTAAAAATCAATGCTTTTCTAACCACGGTTATGTATGGCTCTTCCGTTAAAGAACATTTATTTGCCTATTCTATTTTCCTAATCACTCAATAATACTTTATCTGACTTAGTCTCTCAGAGTAACATAACAAACCACAAAATTGGCTCTGCTTCTTGGAAAACAGGTCAGGAGAACAAGCATGGCCATTGGGAGCATTTACTAAAAGGATCATAACTAAAAGTGAAGGGTAAAGGCTTATATTTTAAGTCAGAAATACCTCTGATCTATGAACCTTTATAGGGGAAAGGCACACAAGAGACTGAAGTATACTTTCTATTCAGTGACATGAATGTCTTTATCTAATATGTGCTCATCAAAACTTAGTAAAAGCTTTTAAAGCTTTATTTCAAGGTCAAGGGAAAGATATTTTTTCAAGTGTAAAGCAAAAGAAAAGAAAGAAAATCCTCCTGATCTCAGACTCTGAAGATTCCTCCTGACTAACAAACTGTGAGTCAAGCCATGGACTTGTCTATTGAGCAACAGCAGAAAACAATACTGCATAGTTATGTCATTTCAACCTGGTAGATGTATCTGTGCATGGACATTTAACATAGAATAATTATCCCAAATATCAGGCCTGCTGACTCAGATACACATCTTATTTTGAGGGCATCAAACAGTTTTCCTCCATTAAAGGGATTAACTTGGTATTGTTTGGGGCGTAGACATATTCTAATCCTGTTATTTCTGGATGTGACTAGAAAAATAAACATTGCATTAATCCCCAGACCAGCATAAAGAGAGTTGAAGAAAATAATTAGATTCTTTAATTAAAGCTATGCCACCCAGCTGCTTGCACAGCACAGGTATTTCTTTCTGCATACCTGAAAGTCTAAAGGCACACTGTTTATTTGGTTGCTTGTGTGGGCTTTAGATTATTTATCACATTCATGCTTGATTATTTCTAGTATCATATCTCCCCAAAAAGTTCTTTATGAGATTGACAGTACAGTGTCAGAAAAGGTTGCCTGTCAGACACTAAATTAGTCCTCTGCTTTGCTCAAGGAAAGTTCTCTTGCCAACTCATCAAAAAGGGAGTGGTAGTGCAAACCCAAGCCCCCTCCCTTTTATCTATATTTATTAAAGGTTTGACATTTCTAATTCTTTGTCAGCCATATCTTACCAACATGATTCACCATTTGCCTCTCTCACATCTCTCCCTACTTTGTGTATTCCAAGATAGAAAAGAAAAAATACAAAACATCAGATCTGGATGGAACAACAGTCAGTGTTGACTTGGAAGCATTCAGCTCCCAATACTCTACAAAAGAGTCACTGAAAAGTGCACTGCATTTATTCATCTGCTACTAACATTTCATGGACAGGGTAGCCCCAGCAGACAGTGAATACTCACCTCTTTCTGTGCTGGAGAGCTCTTTGCACAACACATTGGGGGGCAGGGGGGGGATGGGAAGTAAATAAAATTATTTCCAATCTGGAAATTGCAGAGAAAAATGCTGTTGCTACTCCCTGGATGGAATGTGGTCAACATACACATCCCCCAGACAATACAATTTGAGAGGGACTAAACAGAGGTTGGAGCGGAGGCTGCAGCCAGAGTCTGGCAAAACCCTTACACACAGGAGGGAACTCAGTGGTACTTTTTAGTGGATAGTGGATAAAGCCACATAAGAGCTGAAACCCAAGAGAGAGTAAGGAGGAAGACCTGCTGTTAAGTCAGAAACTCTGGTAAAATCACTTCCCTTGGACTGAGACACATCCCAGTCCCAAGACTATCTCAGATATTACACTGAGATACCCACCCCCAAGGTACCACCACCCCTCACTGAGTAAAGGTATAGATGCATGACTAAACTCACTTGAGCTCTGCCTGAATGTACATAAATAATACAAAAGTAAATTAAGAGTCACCAGAAATTAGGGAAGACCCCATAATAACTTCTGAGCTCAGTCAATGGCCTGAACCTCTCTTTTCCCCCACAGGGACATATATTGGGTAGGGGCTGTATTCAATACATGCCAAATGATTAGTACATTGCATTGAATACATTTTTGCAGTCAGACACTATCACTGGCAATCCTTCAACCTAAAACTGTCACAACTTTTTTAATGGCATGCTATTCTGTGAACTATTAATGAGAGTCTTTAATGGGTGCTAGCAGTCACTGGCAGAGGTAAGGATGGGGAGATCCAGGAGGGGTCTCTCTGTTTGGCATATGACCCTAAACAAGTCAGTCCAAGCAGCCTCTGATCTGGTGAAATGCTCAGTGAACAGTCCCCATAATGGGACACTTGTCAGCATCGGTGCTTGGCACCAGTTGACAATGGATGGGAACTGACTATCACCACCAGTTTATCATCCTGCTGTAGAGATTCCATACCTTCTGTCTGTGAGTGCTCACAGGCAGCTCCTCACAACACAGATTCCTTTTCTTTCTTCCACACAGCCAGCTGCCTCCTTCCTGTCCCTTACCCCTCACAGCACAGCCAGCTAAGTCTAGCTCCCCTCTCACACACCCAATCCACTCTTTTATAACACCCCTCCTTACTGGACACAGCTGTAACCTATTGAGGGCAAGGCTGTTCCTACTCTTTGGATTTAATTAGTACAGCTGCAACTCCTCAAGGGCAAGATTGCCTTCAGCACTATCTCTATTCTCTTACAATTCATCCTCCCACAGACAGTGACAGGCTGGTTGGGCACAAGGGTCTCAGTTTTCCTGGGACATGGATAGACTAATCAGACATTGACGGTTTAAGAAAATCTTCCTTTTTCGCATGATAGTGGGCAAGCATGGGAAAGAATAAATTTCCACTAAAGCTGATTCCTAGTAAAGTAAGCTGGAGTTGAGTTTTCCACCTGAGAGTCACCTCATCAATTGCAATGGAGAGTCAATCTTAAGACTGAGTAAGTTCTTATTGTGAAGTGAAGGAGAGACAAGGAGAAGGTAGGAAGAACATTTTTCTATCTCTTTCTCTCTTTCATCTAATTTCTATCTTTTGAACACTGAAAGCTAACCATGTCCTGGAATGGCTCAAGTGTTTGGTTTTGTTCTGGTATAGATTAATGTTACCATTCCCAGTTGAAAAACTCTTTCAATAGGTAATAGGGCCCAGAAATACCATGGTAACTTTGCAGCCTCAGTCCTTGTTATAAAAGCAGAAGAGGTGTTTAGGAGCTCAGTTCTCATAGAAGATCAATGGGAGTTGTGTGTTGTCTGGCCTCCCATGACATGTTTGTATATCCACCAGGATATATATGCTGTATCTTTAGGCATGCTTTAAAATCATGTTGTCAAAGATGGATGATGATGGAGCATAGATTCAAAGTCCACCAAGTGCTTTGAAGGACATATTTGAGCTGCCTTTTGGCTTAACAAGAAGTCATATGAAGACCATGGTAATTGCTTTTCTGCTGTGTTTGCATCTCTATTCTGCCAGATTTTTTTCTTCTTCTCCCTCACTGTGAACCTGTTTTTATTGTTATGTTTTTATCTGTTTGGGGAGATACAATTTGATTTTTACTAAATAGTCATATCTGTCTTGAAGATTTCTGGAAATATCAATTAGGAAAGCAGGCTTTTCTATTTTCCATGGAGACTAAATACTTAGAGGATGACTACCAGTTATGTGCTCGGCTTATAAAAGTAATGCAGAAAGGAATTTCTGATTTTCCAAAGAACCTTCAAGGCAGTTGTCTCCAGCTGCATTCCTGCATTGACTCTTCACTACATTCTGTGTTAACTTATTATGTGTATCTCTGAGGGTTTACCTCAGTAATGCTCAGGGCTAGAACACACCATCAGGCTCTCTAGTCTGACATTTTGTTGCCAGAGACTCCTATATTTCAGCTAGGCACCTTTTCAGCTGGTGTGTATTTTTCATTAGGTAAACAATCATCTTCTGCAGACATCAGGGAAAGCAATATCCACCCTGTGCTGTGGTAGTTTATCACTCTTAGTGTTAAGAACGTGTACCTCATTTTCAGTCGAGATTCAGTTAGCTTTAGCTCCCAGTCATTCATTCTTGTTTAACTGTCCCTACTATGTTAAAGGGAGCTATTGTAGCCAGAATCCTTTTTTTTTTTTTTTTTTTCTGCAAAGGTACTTAGTATCCACAATAACCAAGTCACCTCTTTCTGAAGAGATGAATTGAATAACTTATTCTTCTATGTGAAAAAAAAAAATCCTTACTTTGTAAATAACTCAAGTGACTTTTTTTTTTTGTTCTTCCTCCAATTTTGCATGCAACTTCCAGTCTCTTTAGTGTTTTATAGACAGGTGATGTGTGGCCATCGTCAGTGTCCTCTGTTACAAGGTTTATAATTTCATGTCTGTATGAAAAAGTATCAACCTCGATTTTCCATTCACCTTGTCAGTTATAAAGTTACCTTTCAGATGTAAATGTAAGTGCCAACGTAACATGAGACAGTAGGGAACTGGGCCCTGAGGTTAGAAAGACTATATTTGGGTGTCACAAGAGAACATAACTCTGAGTAATGGGATAAAATTAAGCAAGGGAAAATTTAGGCAGACTGGAATGAAATACTTCCTAACTGTGAGATCTATGAGGCTGTAGAATAATCTTCTGTGGGAATTGATGGAGGCCTAGTTACTTCAGACATTTAGAACTAAACTGGTTAAAGCACTTGAAGATCTTCTGTAAGGAATTATCCTGCATCGCCAGAAGGAAGGATTAGATGACCTAGTAGGTCATTTCCATCTCCTCTTTCTGTGATTTTGTTGTACAAAGCTCCATGAACAGGAAATTGTTATCAAAGTTAAGAGATGCCCCTAAACCCTGTTTGTGTAAGAGAAAAAAGAATAAATTACATCTCTTGCTGGTAACTGTGCAGGAATCCTAATCCAGCATTTCTGTGGGTTAGTAAATGCTACCAATGTTGATGACTGCATGCATAGTTTGTGAAAGCAGAAGCATCTGCTAATGAAAAAATGTCAGGAGATTGCAAGTGAATTATGAATAGGATGCCAGAGAAGAGCAGTAGGAAGGGAAAAATAAGAATGGGCCCAACATGCAGAATAGGGTCATGAGCAAGTTATTAGTCAGGAGTGGATTGGCCTGAAGTAGAGGAGATGAAACCTGAAGCTGCAGTCATCTATCTGGGAAAATGAGGTGTTTTTTATAGGCTTTTGTGTATGGGCATTGATTCTTATAATGATATTACCAATAAATGATATTACCAATTTTATCTTAATCATAATTAAGATAAAATCAGAGCCAGGGGACTTTGCTAAAGGTTGTATGAACCCACAACAAGCCAAACCTCTGCAGAAATGTATAGAGGGATGAGCAGTCTAGCAGACAGGACTGTCAAAAGGGTATTGGTTAAGAAAAACTTTGAGGGAGATCACACAGTTCTAAGTCTTAAGTTCCTCCTTTGATTTGTGTGTGTGTGCTTTAATGTGATTCATTCTTAAAACAGCTCTTAACTCATAACACTCAAAACACACATTGTGTTTCCTTAATTATTGCTCTTATACATTCATCTGGATGAGGAATCACAAAGCAACTCATTGCTTATTATGTCTGTTGCTTAATTTTTACATTTGTCTCTTCTCCTAATCTTTCTAAATTTAGCTGCAAATAAATGCAAACTGTAGGTTCCTGTTCTGGGTTCAGCTGGGAGGAGAAGGTACTTTCCTTCATAGCAGCCTGTATGATGCTGGGGTTTGGATTTGTTACTCATTGTTAGACTGTTAGCAAACTTGAGTTTAGGCTATTGCCAAGCAGTGCTTGCACCAGCATCAGAGCTGCTTCTTTTTCCCACTCTGTCTGTGCCTACTGCTGGGAAAAGGTTGGGAGAGGACACAGCTGGAACATCTGAACCAAATTACAGGGAATTTATGTAGGGAATACACCAAATACAGAGGTGTACTCCCTCCCATATAATGCCATGCTCAGCAATAACAATTGAGAGTAGAGGAAGAATGGGGAAAGGGTGTCCTTTGCTTCAACTAGTTGGGCATTGGTCTGCTTGGCAAGGTGGTGAGTGATTACATAATTTGTTGTTCTCCTCTTTATTATATTTGTTAATCTGTCTTTGTCTCAACCCATGAGTTTTCTCTTTTTTGATCTTCCTGTTGTCCTCCCATTCATGTTGATAAGAGGGGAGTGAATGAGAGGCTGTTTGGGTGTTTAGCAGTTGGCCAGGGTCAACTCAATACAGTGTCTTCTCATCATTAAAAACAAAAGGTAAAAAAAAGAGTCAGACAGGGTTCTATCACTCAAAACTCCTACCTTCTACTTGTTGTAGCAGCCAGTCTGAAAACACATTTGATCAATCCAAAATGCATCGTAACACTTACATGTACACTCCAGTTCCTAAGTGACTCAGTTTCTACCTTTTCCTCAGAATTTGTTTAATAAGAAAGAAAATTTGTGAATAAACATGTTTAATTTTCTGTATGTGACCAACTACTTTCAAAATACCTTAAGTTCTCTTGTTCTAATTTCACATATCCATTTTTTCTTTGTAAGCAACTGAAATTGTGACAGCCTCTACATCTCACTGTCTGTTGCAGACCTTACATTGTGGCCTCCTCTGAAACACACATCATCCTCCCATCTGCTGGCATCTGTCATGTGGCATCTCTCACACAAGGGAACATGAGACACATCACAGTGTCCAAGCTGGGCTGCTTAACCTTGTCAGACACTGAGCTGCAAGTACACGCCTGTGGGCAGTGGGCAGGGTAGGGTGAGGAGTTTCAAACCCTGCTCTTGAGAGGCAACAGAGATATCTTCCTACAAATGTCTTCCTACAGTCCACTTACTCATCAGGAAAAACCTAGGATCAACATTTGTATTGCTGATAAAACATTCAATTCGTTGCAGTTAAATCAGCCCAAAGCTTTTCAGGATGTGTGGTATGCATTTACTTTTCTAGATCAGTGGGTTAGCCAAGCATGTTTTTTTCCTAGTTATAGCTTTTGTTATATTATAATATGTATATAATATGGTGTATTTTAATTAATTTTTACTTCTCTGGCTGTACTGAAAGTATTTACATTCCAAAATTATTATTCTGAGAACAGTGTTACATTTAGATGACATTCTAGCATATTTCTAGCCATGAAAGCAGTAGGATAAGCAGCATGGGGAGGTAAGTAGTAGGTTTATCATAACTTCAGCAAACTCTTTTTAAATAGCTGTATTTGAAAGCAAACAAGAAAACCCCTCAGGCATATGGATTGAAATAAAAAGATAATTTGCCACCAGGTGTCAGTAGTGGTTCTTTTATTGTGATGAAAGGATAATATCAAGACTGAAAAGGTAGAAGCTGAGACAAGGTAGTCACAAAATTAAATGCATTTTTTAAATTGATGTTCAGACCAGGAATTCAAAAATGATTGAGGGAATTTCTCATTCTCTCTTGTTATTGCCTGTATAGAGGGCAATAACAAAGAAGATATTATTGGTGTATAAAATGGTCTTTGCCCTCCATTTCCTACTAAGCCATTGTGGGTTTGTTTTCAAATTATAAGGACTGTCCTTTAAAGAAAATGTATCTGTGATCAACCCATGCAAAAATTTGCTGGTACATGGTCAGTCATGTTTGCTTCTTGTCGGGTCACCTCCACTCTGCTCTCCCTACTACTAACATTCTTCCTCCAAGAAGACAGATTTCTTGCTGTCTTGATCTCACTGGGCAACAGAGTAGTGAGAAAAACCTGGTTATCACAGTTTTGTGGCAGTCATAAGATACTGTTTTCAATTTTTATGTCCAAGATAAACTTTTAGTTTGCTTCTTTCATGACTGCAGAGAGACTTCACTTGGTTGTTACAGTGCCATAATTAAAATGTAGCTCTGGTGTCTGTAATTTTAAGCTCCCAGCGCTTTTCCTATTCAGGAGGCAAAGATTTACTGTGGTATCTAAAGAGAGACATCACCACTCGCCTGATCTGCTAACACAGCCTAGTGTGAAACATATGACACAGTATCATGCATCATAGATATATCTTTACCATATTAATATCTGTATCAATGATCTGGATGAAAGGATCAGGTGCTCCTCAGTCAACTTTTTGGAGGATACCAAGTTGGGCAGGAGTGTTGATCTGCTGGAGGGCAGGAAAGTTCTGGAGAGGGATTTGGGCAGACTGAATTGATGAGCTGAGGCCAACTGTGTGAGGTACAACAAGGCCAACTGTATGAGGTTCAACGAGGCCAGGTGACAGGTCCTGCACCTGGGTCACATGCAGTGCTACAGGCTGTTGGAAGAATGTCTGGAAAACTGACTGGCAGTAAAGTACATGGGGATGTTGGTTGACAGCCAGCTGAAAGTAAGCCAGGAGTGTGTCCAGCTGGCCAAGAAGGCTGATGGCACCCTGACCTGCATCGGCAATAGTGTGGCCAGCAAGACTAGGGAAGAGATTGTACTTGGCATTGCTGAGGCCGTACCTTGAAACCTCTGTTCAGTTTTGGGCCCCTCACTTCAAGAAAGTCATTGAGGTACTGGAGTATCCAGAGAAGAGAGACAGAGCTGCTGAAGGGTCTAGACCACAAACCTTATGAGTGGCTGGGGCTGTTTAACTTGGAGAAGAGGAGGCTCAAGGTAGGACCTTATTGCTCTCTACCTGAAAGGAGGTCACAGTGAGGTGGGTGTTGGTCTCTCCTCCCAGTTATCAAGCAATGAACTCAAGCTGCTTAGGGGACTTAGCTGTTTATATCAATTGGATATTGTGAAAAATTTCTTCACCAAAAGGGTGGTCAAGCTCTGGAGCTGACTGCCCAGAGCAGTGGTTGAGACACCAGCTCTGAAGGTATTTAAAAGATTTTCAAATGTGCAGGGATACAGTTTAGTGTGACTTGGCAGACAGTGCTATATTAGTAGTCGTACTCAATAATCTTAAAGGTCTGTCCCAAGCTAAATGATTCTGTGATTGTGTGGTAGATGCATCCAAAAAATATGTGTGCAATGGCTGCAAGCTAGTTCCTGTATTTGTGGAGTGGCTCCAATGCTCCTTTGTAGGGGTTTCTATGCTCTGTTGGGAGCATGCGTACACCAACACAACAAAATGGAAGTCAGATCATGCTCCCTGATCTGGGACAAGCAGATGTGCACACCAGAACTGCTCAGGGAGGTACTTAAGTGTGGTGGCCTTAAAATTATTTGTCACTGAGGCCAGAACCAAGGGATTCTTGAACACTAGTCCTGCTGATAAATCTTTATGATTTTAGAAAAATCATTTTTTTCCTAGATATCAGTTGCATTGTCTGATGTCTCTGGGTTATCACAAGGGAAATAGTGAAAGTGCACAAAAATTTGGGATCTTTAATCCAGCTAGCATTGATTTAATTTTCAGAAGATATGTATAAACAGTAGATAAATATGTGGACAACTGGCCTGGATTGCATTCTGTACCTGAATTTCACCATATGGAAAGTGGAGAAAAAGACACTGACTATCTTTCTAAAGCAGTTATAAGATCTGTTACCAAAAATTGCAAGAATAACAGGAATATCATTAATGACAGTTGAAGCAGAATTTTAGGTAGGAAATGATGTGATGATCCAGGACACCATTATTCCTTTATAAACTTATTTTACCTATGTGATTTGTTTCAAGAACCAAAATAAAGTGGGAAAGGAGTTTGCAACAAAGGCTGGTGTGAATATGGTTTCTAGGAAAGCTGATTCAAGAAGGAGAAGGGAAGCTTCAGACTCTGGGAAAGGGACCATCAGGAAAAAAATCTGTAAGTAAACTATTAGTGCCTGAAAGCACCAGACTCTGTATATTCATTTTCATGTAGGGTTGGATGCCAAAGTTTTAACACAGAAGGTCCCTTTTCTCAGTCAGATTGCAGACTGGAGCCCCTTAGGCTGATGTGTCCCCAGCACCAGAACAAATTTTGGGAGAGCCTGGCAAAGGTTTTTATCTGCTGAGGTGTAGCAATCCCCTTAAAGGGGATTTGGAGATGCAGCTCCTTCTCTATCCAGAGTAGCACTGGATAGATTTTTGTAAAAGGTTTTGAAGTCTGACTGTGCCAGACCCTTGTTTCTGATGATTATGTTTGTTTAAGTTAGACCTTTGAGTTTGTAACAATGGAATTATCTATTTTTCAGGACAATTAACACAATGCTTTTGTATGAGCTGAAGGTCAGAGGATTAATGTGGTTTTATCTATAAAGCATTTTTAAAAGCTAATTAAGAATCATCCAGTTTGCTCTGTACTAAAGACTGAGAACATTTCATATTAGATGACTCTTGATCCTCTGCAGCAGCAGAGAGTGGGGAGAGAGAGAGAGAGAAATGGAAGGGGAAGAATTAGAGAAAGAGTGAGCTGGCATGCAAATAAATATATAACAGGGATGCAGTTAATGAAGTGCAATAAAAAAACCTTCATTCCAGTAGCAGTAGAGATAAAATTGTCTCTTGGACCAAAGGACCAATCTAAAATATTAATCTGAAAATTCAGTATTTGCAATTACAAGCATTCCTTGTTAGAGCAAGAGAGATGGAGAGGAATATAGAGAAGTGCTTCTCTCAGAAAATTATTTTAGAGATGTTTTTATCATTTAGAGCTCTCAGAGCACCTCTTCCTCTCTCTCTCGAGCCTGACAGCCTGTACATGCCACCATTCCTCCATAGGGAATGCCTGGTTAATGGCCCTCAATACAGACATGAGTCTTCTGCGAGAAAGTGTGCAAGGGTGTGGAGCAGCAGTGGGACTTGGGTGCCAGGAGGACCTCGGAGCAGAAGGAGCTGCCCACTGGTGTGGGGATGAGTGTGGATGGCAGTGAGAAGGCAGCTTGTCCTGAAAACACCTTGGCTTCATGGATTGCAAAGGTCAGGGGCAGCAAAATGCGACACAAACCAGAGACATTCAGAGGCAATGCAAGAGTTTGAAAACCAGGGTGAGGAGTTTATGTTCAATGCAATGGCCTCTGCCCAGCCTTTTAAAGGGAAAAGGTAAGAAAACTGGAAGATGTTATTTGCTTTTGGATGCTTATGTATTCTGCTGATTCAGATGCTCAGAGGTTGATTTTCTGTGTCTGTCCAAATTATTTAAAGACATCGAGGTGCCTCATTTCAAAACTTGGCTATTCACTACTATTCTGTTGATCAAAAATGGCAATTATTTCAGGCTTAAAACATATTAGGGATAACATTGGATGCTGCCAAAGGTAGAAAGAGCACATGCATTCAAAGAACAATCTGAAAGAGGAATAACAGCAACACGTGCAGCTAGAATACATTATGAATTACCATTCTCTTACACAAAGGCTAGTAAACTCCAAAAATGCAGCAACTTACAGAGCTAATAAAAGGGACAGAAATGTGCAGATATCTTGGTTTGTCTAATTTGTGTCTTTCTAGAATTAGGCTACAAAGGATGACTCACTGGATTTAGCAACTGCTTGTGAAGATGAACATATTAATAACTTTTGCTGCAGCTCTGCCATAAAATGTAATCTTTTACAATTCTGTATTCTCAAGTGAAATACAAGCTTAGGACCAGAATAAAATTATGAAAGGTATTTGAATTGTTAGCTTATGTTCTTTTTAAACCTGTGTTTATACATTAAAATATGCAACTTAACTAGTAAAAGAATATTCTCTTTCATCCCTATCCCTTCCCCAGTGTGTACAACTCCCTACTATAAAAGACATATTTAAATATGGGGCTACACAGATAGTGGTTCCAGGTAATCTGTACATTTTTATGTTTCCCCAACCATAAATTACTATTTTTCTTCCCATCCATAAATGCTTGAATAAGAAAACTTATGCAGTCCACATATGATTCAGTGGAAAAGAAGACAGTTGCTTATTGAAAATTGCATATGTAAATCACAATATTAGCAAACAATGGCATATAGATACTTTCAACTTTTGATAACATTCAACAGGTTTAAATAATTAGAAAACAGAATGCAAGGTTTGCCTTGAGGACACAGTAAATATAGCCCTGAATATTTACATCCTATTTTGAGCCTTTCTCTGTGGCTTTAGGCATTGCACTAATCTACACAAAGGTTAATCTGAGTACTTGAGGGCTTGTAGAATGTTATATAGAAAGTGACAGATAAAGCATCAATTGGAATCAGTGTTTCTAGGTATTCAGATGGTGACCAACCAGTGAACGTTTTTTTTCTCCTTGATTTAATGAGACAGTTTTGCAGACTGTGTCATTTACTGAGACACTTTTGCATTTCCACATTAAATATACTTGCAGATTTACTGAAATAATGGAGAAGAAAAATGCAGCATTTTTAGTGTAGACAAGTCCCAAATTGCTAATTTATAATCTTATTGAAATATTTATATTTCTATGCATGAAACAATCAGTTAGGTTTAGGATATTCACTAACTTAAACTTTTAAAAAATTCTTTTCTGGGCATAAGTAAAAATTCAGAAAATAACAATCTATTTTTATATGGTAATATTTTCATTTATGACTTAAAAACTGCCTGTGTTTTTAAAATAATTAATGGAAAAATATATACTCTCCATTCAGTCTTTGCAATGTAGCTTTTGAAATTAGTTATGCTCTTGATAAATTTAGTGTATGAATGAAAGCAGTGTTTGTAAATGATTTGTAAATGTATTTATAGTCACAAATTCATTATATTTGTAGAAGTCCCAAGATCATAGAACAGGAAATTACATGTATTATATGTACAGATATCTATAATAATAAAATATAAATTTCATATATATATATATATATCCATCCATCCATCCATCCATCCATCCATCCATCCATCCATCCATCCATCCATCCATCCATCCATCCATCCATCCATCCATCCATCCATCCATCCATCCATCCATCCATCCATCCATCCATCCATCCATCCATCCATCCATCCATCCATCCATCCATCCATCCATCCATCCATCCATCCATCCATCCATCCATCCATCCATCCATCCATCCATCCATCCATCCATCCATCCACTTGGATTCTTGAATGATAATGACCTACATACACCCTTATCTCAAATCCTTAAAACTTGAAAGTGATTACACTAAATAGTCAGATATCATTGCAGAGAAAGTCAGAGTTCAATTTCTTACCTGCTTTTTTAATTTCAGGGACAGCTGTCTTCTCATGAGCTTTCTCCTTTTTTCCTGTTTTTTCTAAGATTTAATTAAAGAGAGTAATTTGATGTGCTAGAACTCTGAATCATACACTCAAATATGCAGTCAACCAAGTCCTGGTGGGCACATACTGAAAAAAATATGACTTATTTGGGAGTTCAGATTATTCCCTTATAGCACTCGCACCCAACTAGCCACAGAGCAATCAGCTGAGAATGAAAATTAATCAGGATGCATCAACTATGGATGATTTGGACCCTTAATAATTCATCAAAAGTTAGGCAAAAATCATCAGTGCATGAATGTGGCAGCTTTTAGCTTAAGTTCCAGTAGCAATGAAGTTATTAAAAAATAATGAATGACTTAAATATTTTGCATGAAGCGACACCTTAGTGGATTTTAGATTCTTTCTGAGAATGTATGATTAGAACGTTATTTTGATGGATATCATGACTTTGCAGTTTGGTCACTGTAAGTCTCAATTGTGATTGTAAAAAATAAACAGATCTATCCCACCTTCAGAAACAGATGTGTTATCAATTGAGTGATATCTTCCCTGAGTGTATTACAGTATAACTATGTCCTTTTATATATGGACTCCATTAAATTGTTTAAAAAGTCCATTGATGGCCACCAAACAGGACTTTTCATTTGTCAGAAAATGAGTTTAGGTAATATTGGATGCTGAACATATTGGACACATAAGACATTAGATACTGAAGAAGTGGAAACATGCAAATAGTGACTGGGCAACTAAGAGAAGGACAATGCAGCCGGAAGCATAGGATTAACCTAACAGAAAACAATGGGAAATGAGCCAGAAGTGTGAGTAAAAGCTGAATGAGGCCAGTAAGAATGGCCAAACCATACCTTTCACCTTAGTTTCAGTCATAATCTTCTTTTCATCACCCTTTTTCTTCTCCTCTTTTCTCTCTAAAAATAGAAATTGAAGTTCAGCTAGCTACTTTTACACAGAAACACACAAACAACCATGTATGTATGCATGTATATATGTATGTATAAATGTATTTGGGATCAAGTCCTGGTAGGCACATACTGAAAAAATATGACTTATTTGGGAGTTCAGATTATTCCCTTATAGCACTCGCACCCAACTAGCCACAGAGCAATCAGCTGAGAATGAAAATTAATCAGGATGCATCAACTATGGATGATTTGGACCCTTAATAATTCATCAAAAGTTAGGCAAAAATCATCAGTGCATGAATGTGGCAGCTTTTAGCTTAAGTTCCAGTAGCAATGAAGTTATTAAAAAATAATGAATGACTTAAATATTTTGCATGAAGCGACACCTTAGTGGATTTTAGATTCTTTCTGAGAATGTATGATTGGAACGTTATTTTGATGGATATCATGACTTTGCAGTTTGGTCACTGTAAGTCTCAATTGTGATTGTAAAAAATAAACAGATCTATCCCACCTTCAGAAACAGATGTGCTATCAATTGAGTGATATCTTCCCTGAGTGTATTGCAGTATAACTATGTCCTTTTATATATGGGCTCCATTAAATTGTTTAAAAAGCCCATTGATGGCCACCAAACAAGACTTTTCATTTGTCAGAAAATGAGTTTAGGTAATATTGGATGCTGAACATATTGGACACGTATGACATTAGATACTGAAGAAGTGGAAACATGCAAATAGTGACTGGGCAACTAAGAGAAGGACAATGCAGCCAGAAGCATAGGATTAACCTAACAGAAAACAATGGGAAATGAGCCAGAAGTGTGAGTAAAAGCTGAATGAGGCCAGTAAGAATGGCCAAACCATACCTTTCACCTTAGTTTCAGTCATAATCTTCTTTTCATCACCCTTTTTCTTCTCCTCTTTTCTCTCTAAAAATAGAAATTGAAGTTCAGCTAGCTACTTTTACACAGAAACACACAAACAACCATGTATGTATGCATGTATATATGTATGTATAAATGTATTTGGGATGGGGCATCCACTAACTCCAACATGCTCAAGATTTGATAAGCTGGTCACTTATTGCCAGCAGCTCAGAAGTACAGCTTAATACCCAGAGAGTGAATGTGGTGCTAAGGATAAAACTGGAACAAATATGCACACCAGAATATTACTTAAACATTAATTCAAGGAACTATGCCCGTTAACCTGGTGTAACTAAGAGTTTATTGTGGTGACTCAATAGCCATTCACTTGCTCTGCTTCTTTAGTAAGACCTGACTGAACGATAGCAAAACTTGCATGGAACTTGGGAACAAGTGTAAAATGCCATGAAAAGTCTGCAAATACAATATACCTTTATTACACTTTTTACTAATTGAATCTTTGAAACTGTCATTACTGGACTTATTCATGGAGAGGTGTTGTTAAAGCATCATCTACAAAACAACATGACATTATTTCAGGAGCATCTGCCTCGATTTTGGCAGTTATTAGGGCAATTGTAGAAATAAGGACAATATTTTTTTTTTTTTTTAAAACAAGCTTAAACAATTTAATTACTTATTTAATGAATGTTTTGAATTACAAAATTGAGAGTTTGGTAAAGGGTATGAGAAAGTTATAATTCTTATTTTTCCTTTGGGAAATGAATCCCCTTTTTGGTGGGAAAGAATACAAGAGTATAAGAATAGCTAATCTAAGTGCTTTTTTAATTTTTCATCCATGAAAACACAAATTTGTTACCTTCAATTTGTGCTGCATGCTTCAGGTATTGATACCCAAATATAGTTAGTTAAACTATAGTTTTCTTTTTGTGATCTTTTGCTGTTACAAATGTGGATAAGAAACCAAGACTTATTATCTTACAAAAGATAGAAACATAAGATTTTAAGCATGAGTCTTTTCTTTAATTGAAACTATTTAAGGAATAGGAATATTTTCAAATCCAAGAAAAAAATATACTCCTGTCCTTTGCACAAAACATGAAGACAAACGAAAAAAGCAAACCAAAACAAAAAGCAACTTACTTTTCACTTCTCTAGGTACCACAGCAGACTTTTCTTCTGCATGGAAAAAATATATACACACAGGGGAAAAAATTAAAAATTGTAGAACATTTTACCTAAACTAAAAGATATCTGTGTGTTCAAATTTTGAAAAATTGAAAAATTGCTGTGTTGATAGAGTACCTGAATTCCACAGTATTTCTATGATGATTTCATGAATAAAGTTATTTTGCCTATTGTGGAGGCAATGCATTTATCAACATTCAGGGTCTCCTCAAATAATACTTCTGCTGATTTTCTGACAATTGTTTTAACATCAAGCATAATATAGATGTTTGCCACTTCTTTCCTGTTTTAAACAGATTTGTTCAATGTCTTTCTCTCGCTATTGTCTTCAGAAAATTCTCACATACATTCTGCAGAATGTTTCTCTAAGTTTTATGCGTTTAATTCTTCCTCCTGAAACTCTGAACACTGCACTGCACTTCAAGCTACAAATTCCTCTGTGTTGTGAAGTTTCTTAGGTATGTGTGGAGCATCAGAGTAGTGCTCATCCTGCACTAACTTGTTTGGAACTTCATATTCTTGTATACTTTAATATTCTTGCTATTGCCTATCTCTCTCTCTGACACACTTCTCCAGAGACTTGTGCTAAGGATTGTGCCTCTCTGCTCAAAATGGAAGTCTCTCCAGCTTCAGATTTCACAAAAGCTGTTCCACAGCTCCACTTTGCTGAGCCACCAATGACTCTTCAGTGGATTATTTTCACATGTAATGTGGATCTCCTCTAATTTCTAAAATGTGGTTTAATTATTTGCATACTCTTCCTGAATTAATCAAAACTGTTAAACATACTAAGTGTGTGTTATTTACTGACAGAGAAGAGGTTCCTTCTGTCTTCCTTCCATGAGACTTTATTCATAGTAATTAGATGTTGAAGTGCTGCTCGGAGTTCTGTAATGTCCATTTTTTTCTGAGTGCCTCAGTTCTGGTGACTTAGATTGATTTTTTTGGTTTCTTAAATTTCTGGTGCTAGGTGATGCATGAGAATAATTTGTAAACCCAAGGTCCTTACAACAAGATTCTCTTTAATCTGAGACCATTTCTGCCTTTGAATTTATAGCATTTTGCATGCCTCTGGGGTCCAGAAAAAACACATGAAATCTGCCTTAATTTGCACAGCAAGGTTTGGAGCCATATACATCTTGAAAACCACAAGCTGAGGCATTGAGCTTTGAGAGGTGAAGCTTTGTATAGAAGATACACAGGAAGTGGCAGGAATGTCTACTGCCAATAACCCAAGCAAAGATGATGACATCCATGGCTGCAGAATCTTCATTGCCAAATCATTCCACCAATTAATCCCACTGACATAATTTTCTTCCATCAAGCTCTCAAGTGGTATTATTCAGCATCCAGGCAACTTTGAGATGTCTATATTTGTTATGAAGTTTCTGGGGGATGATTACATGGAAGTATTAAAGGACTAGGCCCCCTATTTTGCTGCCTAATGCAAGATAAGCACTCTTGCTCAAGTCTGAGGAAAACAGTCCCAGAGCTTCCATTCACATCTCAGCTGCATCTAGCCCCACTGGTGCCCCTCACAGCTACCATTGAGAGAAATTTCTGTAAATAAGAGCAATGGTAAATGGGTGTTATGGAAAGAGCCATTTCTGACTTAAGGAAGTAATCCCATTTCTTGAATAAATTTATTTCCTCCCAGTTTGAACAGCTCACATTTAGAATGTTGTATATTAAGTGTATATTTAACACCAGCAAAACTTTTAATTTCTGAAGCAGTAAATGTAGTGGGCTCTATGCAGATATGTACACAGCTAAATTAAGAGGCAGAGCAAATAATTAAATAGGAATTTAGGCTGGTCTTTTGCGCTGTAAAAGATGAACCCCATCTGTTAATTGAAAGCACTTACTTTTTTAGCTCAGAACAGTTACAGAACTACAAAGGGCCAACTGCATAAATAGGGATCCTAATATACACAAATTGTGGGTTACACAAGGAAACACAATTTGCTTTGGAGGATTTGCATTGACCACAATATGAAATTCAAGTGCAATTAACAATTGAAAAATCTATTATTATTGCTACTGTTTCTTAATTAACTGGATTTTTTCACCAGTAGCATTAGTCCTGAGCCACACTTCATGGACAGTGTAAAACATACAAGTACAAAAAGACCTCACTTTCAAAAGCCTGCAATGCATTTACAAGAAGGAAATATGGATATATGCAGCTGGAAGAGTACAGGGCAGAATCAGTCAGCAAGGCCAGCAATGGACTTTTAATTTAGTCAAGTTTTTTTCTCTGTACAGAAAAGCTGAGCTTTATGCAGCATAAGAAGGAGTCCAGTGAACATGAGTATTGTGAATTAAAGCAGTGATGTACTACTGAATGAGACATTCAGGTAAAAAACTAATTCCTGGGTGAAAAATAAAAAGAAGCAGCATAGAATAATTTTCTTGCAAAGGGACTGGATTGAACAGAACAGACCTTGCATCAAAGTAACCTTTGAGATGGAATTATTTATTTTTAACAAGGGATGAAAGTCGAAGACCAGTAGAAATCCAAGTAAGATTCAACAAAGACCAAGAAAGGGGTGTTTCAATTTGAATTTTCTCCACCCATCTTGACAGCACCTTGTCTTTGTGTTATTCTCATAGGAGAGCAGCTAATTCTTGGACAATGGTGGGAGGGGAGATAACAGAAGCACGCTAAGAATGTGGCACTTGAAATCAGGCCTGGTAAGACCAGTGTGGTACTCTGCCAGTGCTGAGTGGAATCTAAATTTAGGGATGCACATGAGTTACGGGGCATAGTGTCACAGGAATGCTGCACAGGGACTGGAAGAAGAAGTTGCTCTTAGAGCTTCTTTACCACACTGCTCCAGATGGTCCATGTTCTTATGGAAAGTCTGATTCTGGAAGGAACTGTCAGCTCATCCCAACATGTCAGAGAAACTGAGGTAAGCAGGGAAGCAAAATATAGCCACAGATTCTTTCTGGTGGAGAGGCATGCATATAGCAAACACTAACTAGTGGGACTGAATGCCAGAAGTTTGGAGATGTTTTGGGTTCACATTAGCTTTCTAAAGTTCAGATCCTTATATGAGGCTTATCTGCATTTTTCTAAAACCCCCTTGTGAGGAAACCTCAGGAGGAAAGTTCCTGTGAGAGACTTGGGATATTTATTTCCTGACTGTGAAATGCTACAACAGCTTTTCTTGCCTACAGATTCCAGTCCTGGCAGAGCTCAGAATCAGCAGAGACACATGTATACTCACTGACATACAAAATAGAACAAAACAAACACTAATTCATCTTTTGCTGAGAAACCGTGATTCAGACTCAATACAGCGACTTCATTCAGGATAAGACTTCATTTCATTTTTGTCCAAGCAGCTCTGTACACCTTAAGCTGTCATTGGCATAATTTTAAAGGACCATTCAAGCAAAACACAAGCTGCCTTTTAAAAGTTTTTATCCTTATTAATTTTGAAGGGATTACAGTTCCTCTTTGTTTTACTTGGTGACTGAAATCCTTTCTTTGCTGGACTCAATAAAAGTTTTGTTGTTGATTTCAGTGTGAGTTGGATATCCTTTTAAATATTAGAATAACTCATCACGTTTCAGTTTTTGATGATATTTCTTTTCTTTCCCCTTGGCTTGTTGCTTAGGGTAGAGACTGACAATGACCGGTCAGTTGCACTTTTGGCTCTAAATAATTTAACACCCATTCACAAAATAGGATCCCCTAAGAGTTACAAAGTTTTGGAGAAATGAATAAACAATGAAAGGAGATATTTCTGCTTAGTTTAGGATGTCATGGAAACTCAAACCTTTAAGATTAAATCTAAATTTCAAATCAATTTACCTTAGTTGTCTCTTTGAAAAAAAAAAATCTCTTTTTGGAGCAAGAGAGTCCTTGTTGGTCTGGTTACTTTCTCTCTGAGAAATAATTCTGTCTTGATTCAGCCAAACTACTGAAAGGCCAAGAAAGATCAAAGAAACCTAAATAGTATTAATCTAAAGTTCCTAATGTTCTTACAATTGCTTCTGTTCACATGCAAACACAAAGAAGTGCAGGCACACATGCACAAGTGTGCTTTCTCTAATTTACCCATGAGTCCTTAGCCCAAAATTAAGTGCGTTTATTTGCAAAATTTTGTTTAAATGACACTTCCTTTTTTTTTTTTCTGCAGAGTAAGGAAAAAGAATTTCTTTTCATATTGGGCAAGTGAAAGACTCTTGGGGCACCCAGATCACTGGAGATATAGCACACCCTGAAGGCCTAGGCAATCTCTCCAGCTTGACTCTGCTTTTTTTTGAAACTGCCTCACTGTTTTCAAATCCCAGTCTGAAACACTATTTGGCAGCTGTGAAGATTGCTTGTGGAGATAATTTTGAGGTCTGCAGAATCTATGCAATAGAAATATCATGCTTGAAATTCCTAATGCTTTCATGTGACCTACATAAATGTTTCTTATTTCTTCCTGTAGTGATTATAGACTTCTTCTTCATGGCTCTGTTGCATTAAGCACCAGAACTCTTTGTTAATAGAACGGCCCATATGTTGCCCTCACTAAACAGCACAGTGTGGAGCAAAGGAATAAAACCACAAGAGGGATGAAGCCAGAACAGGCATGGCAAGTCGAAAAGAGGACAAAACAATTTCCATAACAAGACCAGCAACAGAAACTCTACTGGACAATGGTTAATGGTAAATATGATGCAAAATATGATTATGATGATCACTTAAATTCGCAGGGGAGCGTTGATGTGTTATGGTACAACCATTACTAGTGAGATCCAAACCAACACAGCTAAGGTTGTTTGGCTAACCTTCTCCCCCTTGTGACTGAAATTCCTGCTGGACAACAGGAATCAATGTCAGGCTCAATTCTGTTACCAGAGCTGGGAAGAGTTTTGCTGATGCTCTTTATGCAGTGTGGTTTTGGGCAAGCATATCTGAGCCTTAATAATGGGATGATAAGGTTATGCAGGACATTTGTAAGAGTTTCATTTTTCTTTCCAAAGAAACATCAGAGTTCTTCCTTTGAAAGCCCAGATTAATGTAATTCCAGTAAGTGTTTTCCATTTGCAGGTGCAACATATGCAAAAGATTATGGTTTTTCTATTACATTTAAAAAGCACTATGAAAAGTTAAAATAATCTTCTGAGGTATTTGTTTGTGTTTTATTGGGTAAACTTTGGGGAATATTTATTTTCAAATGCATACTCTAACATTTTAAATTGTATTATTATAAAGGGTGAGAAAATATAATAATGTGTCTAATCAAAGTATACATATCTTTATGCATATTTTTTCTTACATTAGTATGCTTTTTTCTCATGTCTGTTTAACTTTTTGTATTTTATGATAGAATACAAGAAGCATAGAAGAGCCTCATGTCATTAAGGAAAATGCCAAGGACTTTCTGAAACAGTGAAGATTTAGGGTTTTTTTCACCATTGCTAAATCAGTAGAATTTACTGCTTAAATGTCTAATTTAAATCATTAAATAGTTCACTTTGCAACCCTGTTCATATTATTTCAAAGGTTTTATTGTCTTTAGTAGAGACTCATGGAGATATAACGCCCATATTTCTCAAAAAAACCTTTTTATGCTATAAATACAGCAATGTGTTAAAGCTAACTAAACTGTTCATCTATTAACCTAGATTAAACCTAACCCATTGAATTACAACATTTCTAATATAAATATTTTTACTTTTTCCTGTTTATATTCTCCTTTGGATTAAAATTTGTCAGAAAAATGGATTTTCATCCACAACTCATGTCAGTATTATTAAGAATATTCTAAATGGGGAGAAAATTTTCAAAATTGTGCCTTTTTTTAAAGGGTTCTGTTGTGTCTTGAATCATTATCTCTTACTGAAAGGACTTTTTAAAGGTAATTGATTCTATAGTATAGAAGAAATACAGTTTTTTTATAGAACAATCCATGTACAGAAGAGACATTGACAGACTGTACAGAAGCAGATTGATTTGTACAAGATTTATACACTCCTGTACATCAAGGGAGCTTTGTCAAAACTTGTATTGACTTCAGTAATTTAGATATTCTTGGTTATTATATTCATGAACAGAGATATAGACTAGAAATTCTTCTTAAGACAGTCAGATAGTGTACATTCCATATAGCAACACAGATGCAGTTGCCAATTTAGCCTCCGCAGGGGTTTTGGGGGAAGTAAAACACATTTCACAGCAACTCGTTTAACTGCATTCTGCAAAAGTTGTAATTAGAGGATTAAATGACCTAGAGAAAATACTCTTTTTCCTCAGAGATCCTCTGAAGATGTTATAGATTTTTTTTCTTCCTCACTTAATATCACAGATACCATCAAGATGACAAGGAATGGCCCAGTATACTTCAGTCAAGGAAGGGGGATATTTCAGAACTTGTCATCATTCATTAACAGGTCAGAATGGTTATGTTGATGACTCTTCCATTGTAAATGCTCTCCCACTCAAAGATACAGGAACAGACTTTTAGGACAATATAACTTGGAAAATCATATTCAGATACAATGCTGTTTAAATGTTTTTTGTCATCCAGTGCTCTTCAAAGTGGTAGAAAGCACAGGTCTGCTTGAGATCATATACCACATGCATTAAGATTCTTTCCACCAGGAGAAGGATTTTGATACAGGCTTCTCACAAAGGTGCTGTGATCTTGTGAGAAGGCAAAGACATGATATTCTGGAACAATTAATGTGAAGATCCACCAATAACTAGCTAAGGCTCTGATCTTAGTTTTTATACTTGTCTAACTTCAGAGTTTTCCCGAGCGATTACCCTGCCATGTCAGAGAGGGAAACATGGGAGGACTATCAGAAAGGAAGGTCCTTTTCATGTGAATGTGGAAATGGAGGAAGGAAAAAGCTGTGTGAGCTGAGCAAAAATTCAAGACCTAAGAGAGAGAATCTCAGAGAAGCAATACACTGCAGAGAAGTTTTAGAATGTCAGTGAATAACAAATTAAAAGAAATTTAGTGTTAAAAGTGATGTGGAAGACTACAACCAAGGAAGAAGGAGGATATTAAAGTCAAAATTCAAATAGCCATGGAGAACTGATCTGTTCAAATTACTGGTGACACCAGTGTCTTGACATGGCAGCATCAGTGTCAGCCAAGCTGAGAACACTGCTTCCAAGTACTTGTGAAAGCTCCACAAAAAGATAAGATAAAGAATTTAAAATTAGTTCTTTTGTTCCTAGTTTACCAAACAAGGTTTCCAAGCTTGAAACACAAGTAGATGTTATATATCAATGCCTTTATCTTCACAAATTCCTTACCTTCTTTCTCTTGTTCATTGTTACAGGATCCTATTGTTTGTTTTATTATTCTCTGCTGCTCGTGATCTGAAAATTCAAACTCTTCATTGAAGTTTTATGGTAAGATCTTTGAAAAAGCCAATCAACCATGAAATAAGAAAGGAATGGTTTTTTTTTTTCTGACCAGGTTAGTACAAAGCATTTTGCTTTTTGACCAGGAGATATCTGAAAATTTCAATTCACACACTTCAATGCAATTTATTGCTTTGTACACTAGAATCCAGTGTGCAAATTGAGATTGTCTTAAATAATTACCCCCTTTCCAAAAGATTTACTGTGGAGCTGAACGGAAGAGAAAAAGGCAATGACAATGGGAGGAAGTGTGAGATTTAATATATAATAACTATAAGCTCTTTTTCTAAGGCCTCAAGAATTCAGCAGAGCATAATTTTTACAGGACATTGGATACTATCCAGGAAAAGCATTCCATTTGAAGGTATCAAATAATCTAAAAATTTTAGATATATGTGGCACATACACACCTCTATTTCTACCTTATCAGAAAACAAGAATGGTCCAAGATTACCTAAGGATGGAGCGATACTAAAAACATGTCAATCCAGAAAAACAGCCTTTCAGACTTCACCAGCTCCATAATTGCATATATAATGTCTGAATATCACTGAATTGGAAAGCCTGGGGTGTAAATTCATTGGTTTCATAAATTTTTTGTGTGATAAAATTTCTGTTACTTTCTACAGTTTTACCTTTTTTCAGAGCTGGTTTCTTCTGTCAAAGGCTAAACCAGGCTTTGATATTATATAAAGTATATTTTTTATTATATATATTATATTATATATATATATTATATATTATAATAATATAATATATTATATTATATAAAGTATATTTAAATATATTTTTCAATTAAAAAACACTTCTGTCTATTCTCTATTCTAACAACTTATGATACTACTTTCAACTATATTTATAAGAAGACTCTTATGTTTCAATCTGTCCCCTCTTCTGATCAATGATATTTAGTGATGTACCAGTCATAAAAGTACCTAAGCACTAAGAAGTCACATGCAGATGTCTCTTCAGCTATTTTAAAGATTTAAATTTGCCTGCCTACTCCTCTTTTTTTCCCTTCAGACATTTTGCCAAATATTCTCATAAATTATTTTTTCCTCTAGGGCTGAAATAAAGCTTCAGGGTTTAGGGTTCCTCAAGGCGCTCTGGCATATTTTCTCATATATGGAAAACAAAATAACAGCTTTTCATGATAACATTTTACAAGTTATTCTGCCTTCTTCATGTCTTCCAAATCTCTTGCATGAAAAGTATTTATCCTAGTGACTGGCCTTGAGCCTTAAAGGGAATTTAGTTATATGGTTCTGAGCAGATAATCTCCCCCAAATTTGTTTGCCAAATGGGTGTCTAATTTGCAGTGCCAATTACCTGAATTGCATGCATAAATGAGCTAATGAAACACACAAATATGTAACTGGTCATAAATAGTCATTTCTATGTGCAATTGCAGTAATTGCATTCTCCTCATGATTTTGAAAATCAAGAATCTAATGTTAATTTGATGCTAGTTCATCTTGTGTAACAGTTATATTTAAAGATTAGGTTTATCATTCAGCAAACATGTCAGCCTTGTTCTATTATGTCTTTTTTCCATTATGGTTAATTGACGGATAACAGAGTTTAACATTGCAGGGACTTCTTTCTGCTGATAAGCAGGGTTTAAACATTTTCCTAAAGTAAGCAAGAGTGCAAATCTATTTCTATACTGTTTCAAAATAACCACAGTTTTATACTTCTTTAAACAGCATGTTTAAAAAGAAATAATCATTTGAGGTAACAATATTTTTTGGGGAAAGACATAATAAGTCACATAACTATTTTTATCCAAATGTTCTGATTCACAATAATCACATTACAGAAATATCTAATTAATGTAACACTTTGTTTCAGTCATGGGTCCTGGCAAAACCTAAGTTTCATTTTCTGTTTTCAAATGCAGGAAATCTTGTAGATCTTGTTACTTACTCTGCTGCCACCCCATCTGTTCCTCTCTTAGACTGCAATTGCTTTCTGGGTAGCATAGAACTAAGACCTCTATGAGAGAAATTAGCAAGTGCCATGGCGTGACTGAAGGACTAAGTATCATATGAAACTGCTACATAATTACACTAAAAGACTCAGCTGTTTTGTACTATCAAGTTGTATGGTGTAAAGACCAAGTACATATATTGCAGTTGTAGTTCTAAGTCATCAGACATAGTTCATTTTAAAATTAAAATGAGTATTTCAATCACTTTACTGTAATGATCAGACTATAAACAATATAATTCAATTGCAGGGATTATGTTTTAATCTTCTGAACGTAAGATCTGACTTTGTATTTCTCTTTCAGTGGTTTTAACAATAGCAATAGGGTTGATAAATGCAGAGCCAGAAATATTACATTCATTATTACAAACAAGGCACAGAAAAATTACTGAATAACAATAGCTGAAAGAATAATCCAAAGTATATTAAGAGGATAATGTTGATTATGTTTATAGTTAGATAGCAAGTTATGGCTGAATGCCATTCAAAGCATTTTACATATTAGGCCTCAATCCCATAATCTGTTTCACTCAGGAAATCCCCCAAGCCATCTGTAAGACTACTATAAGGAACATTTAAGTTTTGTGATGCCTATGTCACTGTGTCATTCTTGTCCCAGGCCTAGTAAGGTGATCACTTTTGTAATACAGGCTACATTTAAAAAAAAAATTTTTTAAAAAAAGACACATTCAGAACAAACAGTCAAGCTAATAAGTAGAAGCCAATAAAGGTGGAAAAACTCAAACTTGCCTTCAATAGCTGCTGGTTTCTTTCTTGGACTGTGTTCTAGAAGAAGACGAGGTGGTGCAAATTCCTTATGTCCTGCACCTAAGACAGGTTATGAAGTATAGAAGATGTATTCACCAACAGGCTGAGCAGTTTCACTGGGAGGCTGAGCTCCCTTCAAAATGGTTCATGTTAGAAATATTCCATTGTGCATAAATGCTAATATTTTTCAGACACTATAAGAGGGAAACGTATTTTTCAACAAATAGAGTAATTTATTTTTAAGAGTCACACTTGAAAGCAATGAAGTCCACGTGACTCAAACATATGCTGAAATGCTACAGTTCTGGTTTTCTTCCTTAGATTCAAAAGATAATAATAATACTATAAACATATGCTGAAATGCTACAGTTCTGGTTTTCTTAGATTCAAAAGATAATAATAATACTATAATAATAAGATTGCATACTCATGATGCCTCTTCTACAACAAAGCCTTATTTTCTTCTGTCATACAAATGATCTTCAGTTGCTCCCTAAAGTGCACTTAATGAGCTCCTGGAAACACTAGTAAAAATTATGATGTTTCTCATCCTTAAAGCTTATTCTTAATTAGTCAATACCAACCAGGTCATGCATTGTAAACATTGATGAGGTTCTGATTCCAGCTGTTGACTGAAACACCTCTACTCTCTCAGACTGTTCAGCTGGGACTCTCTGTACTCTTAGCCTATGTGCAGATATCATGTTTTGTACAAAACACTTCTCACTTCATTTTTCCACAGATCCACAAACATATTTAATGTACTCTTATATTACTTATGCTTATTTTCTAGTTTATGGCATATTTGCAGTCTCCTTATGTCCTTTTATTTCATTGGCATTTAGCTTCAGTAGCTATCCTGTCACTGTCATTTGGAAAGTGCATTTTTTTGTGACCTGAGAAATAAAATTAAATATTTAAATATTAAATTGATTCAGTCATATCACCAGCATACATTCCCTTCACCAGAAGCCACATGCAAACAGACTGTTAAAGCTCAGCTCCAGCTTCACATCAGAAACTCAAAGCCATGCCTCATGCTTGATGATAGGCTCAGAAAAGGAATTAAGGCTTTAATGGGCCTTGGAAGCTGCAGCTTCTTACTTTTACCCCTCTCACTTTGCAAAGGTGTGTATACTCATGGGGAAGGCATGAGAAAAACATCATCTTGAAGACATCAGTGGGATTTGAGCATCATGGACTTAATGTAACTGCATCTCATCAACACATGTACAATTGCAGACACATAATTTGCAAGCACGTGATTCAGTTCATCCAGTAATTTGTATAAAATATCAAACATAGAGCTGCTCAAACTTGACATGTCCCTGAGCCACTGACAAAATGTTAACACATTGATAAAACCAATGTATTGAAGGTGTTTTGTGACAAATGGTAATAATCTTACATTTCCGTGTATTCCCTGTTTTGGCAATAAATCCAAGTGCATATTTACTGATATCATAGAATAACTATAGCCTTAAAATGAATGTAGGCAAACTTAAGGAATCCAGATATTCAGCCGTGATTTTCCAAATGCTTTATGTCTGAAAAAAATTAATCTTGAAGTTGCAAACTGAACTAATGAGCTGCTGATTACCTTTGTTGCCAACCAGAATAGAAAAGTTACATTCGAAACCATGTCAACACACAGAAACTGGAGCAATTGAATTTCCAGTTCAGAATGAAAACAAAAAACAACATAGCAATTAATAAAGAATGGGTAATCTTATTTTTCCTTCTACATTTGATCAAAGTCCTAGAATAAATATTAGTTTTTTTCTTCCCCATTTTATCTTTTTCCCTTTTTTTTCCCCTTTCCAGGACTAGACCACCTATTCCCCAATTAGAGAAAGTGATAATTTTTATAACTTGGATGAATATTTTGTGTGAAAAAGGATAAAGGGCAGTGGCTCAGAATGTTGAGTAGATGAGTAATGATGAAGGATAGTCGATAATTTGGACTGCAAATTGGTATCTACAGTGTGGGGCAATGATCTAACTCTTCTAGGTCAAATTGTAGGCTGGCCCCATTATCTCCCTGTGCTTTGCTGTGGCAGCAGTTTTCTAATGATAGCACCAGTGTGCGCATAATGCCAGTATGATACCACTTATTGCTAATGACTTGTCAAGTTCTATTTTATAGCTTTACAAGTTTTAAGCAAATCATTTATTTCATGCAAATTGACCACATGATCCAATATGAGAGTGTTTTAAGTTTAAGCTTCACAGATCAAAAACTTTCCCTTAGGCCAAAATGTTTGTTCTGAGCAGGTTCTCCTTCACTCTGATAAAAGGCTTCTTTAATGTTTCCATGTCTTATTAAATGTCTCTCTATTCACTTTGATGGGAATGTAAAGGACAGTAAATGAATAAATATTTTATCCATTCTTTTGATGAAATATGTTAAAGGGGATAACCTAAGTCAAATTTCTTTTCTTTTCCTTCTTCTCTCTTCTTTAAGTTATAAAGCATCAGTGGTTTTCTGTAGAACAGACGGATAAATAGAAATGAGGAATTGGCTTCAACAGGTCAGACCATTCATATCAATGATGTCTACTATCTTGACTCTAGCAGTGGCCAGTTGGACACATAGAAATTATGTAAATGAGAGGAAGGCAGGATGTATTTAATGCTCTCAGTGGACAATCAAATTAGTCCATGAATTACGAGAAGTTGTTATCCAGATTACCACTATTATTGCTGGACGTAGACTTATCTCATAGCTTTAAAAATGCAGCCACAAAAAAACCTGCATAGTTATTTGCTTCTCATTTCCAACATAGCCTCCACTTTACTGTTAGGAGGTAAGTCACTAACGTTCATTTAAGCTGCTTTAAAAAAAAAAATAAAGTAAGTTTTGATTTCTCCAAAAGATGTAATTGCAAGCACAAAAATGTCCATGCATTTCTATGCCAGTCTGTCCCTAGAGTTGATCCACAACATTTCCATGTGTCATCTGTCCATGCAGCTGTGCTTTAAGTATCTCCTTCATATATGATATTGTAAAAAGCTGACAACAAATTACATCTGATGAAAACAGAAAGAGTGAAATATTTTGGATTTAGGCTCATGGGAATGATCTCATCAGGAAAAAAAAGTGTCACATTTAGATGAGTACCTTCCTCCACAGCCTGAAAGGAAAGTAAGAGTCTGAAAGGATGAGTAGGTTTAGGACTCTAACTAGGTAACATGAATACTTCATTGAAAATCAGCTACAGTCCTCAAGCCCTGGGAAACTTCTACCATCAGTGTTTATCAAATTGATTGAGATGTCTTGAAAGAAATTAATCCTGACATGGTTTATTAATATTTTAGATTTTTTATTGCATGATAAGGAATACAAGACAAACTTTAATTACCTTACTTTTCTCAATCTAGGAAATGTCTTTCTACGTGTGTCAAAAATGTCATATTTAAATATTGTGTATAAATTTATTTATGATAATATCAAATTATTATATGAGTTTTCCTTCTTTCCTGATCTTCTGAGTTCAACTTGTCTGCAGCAACCTTAAAAAAGGATCTAAGTATATCCTTCAGGATAAAAATATTAAATACATGTAAACAATAGTAGTAGTAGTAGTAGTAGTAGTATGGCCTTTCAGACTGGTGAATATTCCAATTGGATATGGAGAGAAATAATGATATCACGGAGTGCAATATGTGGAAATACCACTCCTATGACTGTTCATTCCTCATATCCATATACCAGTTCCTTGAACAGCAGGAATCCTATGGTCCAACAGCACCAATACTTTGTTACAGTTTCTCCGTTTCTACAGCAAAATGCCTTCAGCTAAATCTCATTCTGCTCAGATATGACATCATTCTCTAGTGATAGTAAAAATAATTCAAATAAAGTAATTGTCTTTGCAGAGTCATTTTTTATGAAAAGTAAATTCCAATCGAATGTTTAATGAATGTTGGAACAAGGCACAGATCAGCAGAATGAGGCAAGACTGCCAAATATGCTTTTAGAGGACTGAAAATGTAATGGAGTCCAACCCTTTTGCCCAGGCTTCCTGATCTGACGTGTCAGTTGCTACAAGTTAAAGGTGAGTCTCTCCCCAGCTTTCAGTCATTGCTCTCCAGACATTAGGCTGTGACTGTTCTGGGGAAAGGTTTTTCTGCTTATTATGTGTGCATGAAAGGAGCAAACTGTTTTTTCACTAAGAAAGAACAGCTGAGGATCAAGAGGTGAGATTATGTAACTGTACTGAACAATGCAAATGCTCATTTTCTGGAATGTATTACTTGAAATAAAATACCGATGCCCCATATAGGCATTCTTTCCTAAGGAACACACTGTGACACAAAGATTTCATGCACACTGGCAATTAAATGGGGCCTGGGAACATTACTGGGCTCTGGAATTCAGATATACATATCCTGCAACATGTTTTTTGATAGTCTCTGACAACTTTGACTTGTGCCAAGCAGCAGTGTCTCAAAGAATTCATTGGCTCAATTCAGGAATTGGCAGGGGCCAGGGACCACTCCCAATAGATAGCTGAGATACATCCAACCCATTTTGACCTTGAGGAAGTGTACTGGATGTGGTTCTCTCTATGAGAGGAAAAATCACATTCAGAGAGAGAACAGTTGAGTTGAGTTTGATTTAGTAATCTACATGTGGCCACATAACAAAATTACATCAAATGGGGAAAAAAATACTAAACAGGATTTTAATGACCTGTTTGAAACAAAAATTTTTTTTTGGCAAGGGAGGATGGAATTAATGGATAATAAAATTAGACTTTCAAGAAAGCAAATTTTAGTAGCAACATATATTTCAGTTTTTTAATTGCACTCACAAGGTGGCTCTTTATTAAATGGTTAATTGCCCAACATAAAGTGAAACTGATTTTGCATAAGGCTGATGATATTATTTAAGAAAAACCTACACTGCAGTATATGAGTGATTACCAGTAGCAATGCAATCTTTTAAATTTTAGTGTTGTCAGACTATCAGCCAGTTTCTTTTATGATGCATAAGAAAAGAAGAAAAGGAGAGATTACATGGGTAATGACAAATCTAGCTATGTTCCACTATATCTATGTATTTGAAATCCATTAAAAAAACCACAAATAATTTTGGAACTCTACGTAGAGTCTAACTTAGAGTAAAGCACATTATTGTGAGATACTCCTCCAACACACAGACACTGAAACCAGTCCTATACCAATAACCTAATGACTTTGTGGGAGTCCATCCATCTATTAAGCTGAAAGCAAGGACCAGTAGGTTAAAACTGAGGGTGTAGGAAGGAAGGAAGGAAGTAGACTGATATTCTAAATGCTCTTTTGAAAGGGAGTAAGGGGAAGGATTAAATTTCTCTTCTCAAGGCACCAAACATAAGTAGCAGCAACTTAATAGACTTCTATTTTTAATGCATAAAGATTTGAGTTCATCTTCTCTTGTTGATAATGGATTCTCATATATGTTTCTATGTAGTAATAATATATGCTATATACATGTGCATGCATGAACATATAAAAACATAACAATATTTATTTAGAATGAATCAGAGAAAGGCTAGGGTTCAACGGGACCTTGAAGATCATCTATTTCCAAATTCCTACCGTGGTTTAGTGATGTTTCTGAACAGAAAATACTTGATTTGGCGATTGAACAGGTGTGAGAATCAATGTTGCAGACTCCTGGAGGTTGTGTGAACATCAGTTGCTGTGTTTTCACTCAGACACCAAATCCAATTAAAGACACAGCTGGGAATTTGTTTGATATATATATGTATTTTTTCCTGTGCATTTGTATCTCACACAATGCAAGTGTGCATAACAAGTGTACAAATGAGGTAGGCAAAACAGGCATGGGTAGAGCTATTGGTGTTTTGGTTTTTTTTTCTGTTTTAACTTAAAGCGTATACTGTGGGTCCAGAAATGCATGCAGCGTATTTTAGCTGCATGACAAAGCTTTCAGTTTAACCTATTTACAAAAGTATCTCTGTGAGAACTCCCTTACATAGCTTTTTTGCCACAAAATCCCTCTTTAGTTCAATCTATATTTGTGAAAACTGTTCTAATTTTTATGTTCAGAAGACTGAAGTAATTTAGGAGTTAAGAGCTAAGCATTAACAGTTTTGTCATTATTTGTTAAGAAGTCACACAGCCTTTCCTGACATTAAAATAAAATTGAATTGAAAAAATTGAAAATTGAATTTGCTGCCTCCACTTCTTCATATTATTTATCACAGGCAGTTAGCAGGTAAAAATAAAACTACATGTTATGTCTAGAAATATCAAAAGATGGATCTCAAAAAACTAAGTACCAGGACAGTGGAAATTATGGGTTATTATGTGGTAATGATGGGTTATTATAAGCACAGTGTAGTACAAAAGGACTGTAGAGGCAGATTACAAAATGAAAAGACATATTCAGTCTTTCTTTCTCTCCCCAAATAACCTTTAATAAATTGGTATCATATACAGTGACCCCTAGCATAATTAACATGAATATCAGGAGTTGGCATAGGTGATTTTTTTTTCACAATATGAAATATCAAATTAAAACAGAAAACGCTGCAACTAAATACTTGCAGCTAACAATTAAACAGAACAGAGGGACCTTATAAGCTGTTATGATGAAAAGTAATAGACACTGACTGTGCCATGTGAGCACTGCTTAGTAATTTCTGTTCTTTGCATTTGGTTTATCTGTATATATAATATTTTCAACCATCCTTAGTCCAACTACATCTAAGAAACATTCAGTGCTCAAGTCAGAAAAGCTATAAGTGGTAACTACAAGAATGATAATGTTTTATGTTGTCTTCAAGAAAGAGTGCATATACCAGTTTTTGCAAAACAAAATCAGACTAACATGAATAAAATCAAATTATAGATAAAATTATAATTTTTTATAATCTCTCACAATTACAGATATTTGTGGATAATGAATATACTTAATATAGAAATCACTGGAAGTCAAACTAAATCCAAGTATCTCTGTCCCTGAGCCACAAAGTTTTTCATATCTCTGAGTCTTTTTGCTAGAATGAGGCAAACAAAGAGTTAATGATTATGTTACCTGTCTTGTCTATACTTGACAATCACTGAAGACAGTGAATCCATAGCAATTTTTCAGAATTTAAAATTTCAATAATGCAGCCTGAAGTAAGAGGGAAAAGAACTGAGAGGTTTTATTAGATCAAATATCAGAGGAGGGCCCAAAGCTGCAGAGGTGTTGGCTCCTAACTCCTGTTTATTCCCTCCCACTGAAATCACTGGGAGCTAAGTACCATGGCTGTTGATATGAGAAATACTGGAAGAAAAACCTGCAGTACAGGAGATCATGATTATTTTAAACCAATAATGCTTTGATAGCAACTGATTCCTTTTTCCCTTTAGTTTTGCCAGGGAAGATGGTCTATGCTTTAAGGAAGTTATTTTAACCCTGGTGCTCAAGGCATCCTCCATGATTTTTGGGTAAATGACTTAACTTACCATGTCTTTCCATTGAACATATAAATGGATCTAACAGAAATTTAAAAAAAAAATAAATTGAAAATTGTGAGCATATGACAACTAAAATTCCAAATCTTAAATTTTATGAAAGTGGAAGCTATAAATGCTGAGCTTTTGTTCTGATGCAAAGATTGTTTAGGTTTCTTTTGTTTGAATCATTTGGATAGGGAACGTCTTCCACATTTATTCAAGAAAATATTTCTCTCTCCATTTCTTCTTTACCCCTTTCACTCACTCCCAAAACACTGTAGCAACTGGAATGCATTTTTTTCCAAGTGGCACCACTGTTTCCTTGATTACATCAACAGCTGCTCCTGATAACATAATTTCAAATTTTATAGAAAACTTGTCATTTCAAGTCTTCATTTGAACAAAATTCTTGCTTGCACATTTGCAGCATATTTCTAGAATGTATGTAGGCTGTCTCACTACCAGACATTTAAAAGTTAACTTTCAGACAGTTATACCTAGATAAGTCACCCAAGGGATCCATTTATTGTCAATGGAGAGAAATTGGTACCTTCAAAGGGTGATTCATCTTTTCTATCTTAGGCATCTTTCTTAGGATTAAATTGTCCTCTGGAGGCCTCCATTTCATACCACTGGCTATAAAGACAGTTAAAGGTTAAAGCTGGGCAATTAACTTTTGGGTATCTAAGTGAGGTGCAATGAATTGCAAACATTTTATTTTGCAGTTGTCCATAAAGATGATGCTTCATGCCACCAAAATATTCCAGGACTAAAGGAGCCATGCATGGTTTTTCACACTGTAGTTACTGTTGGTAACACATTGCTCCCCAAACCACCGAAAATTGTATGAATGAATCTCCCACGTAGGAAAAATTTTGCTTTTAAGCCCAATTAAAAAAAACTTGTTCAATTATAATGTATGTGGGCATTGAACACCTTTTAAAACCTCTGTTATTTACTTTGTCAGATAATACTGGGTGTATTGAAGGACAAAGTGAAACAATAGGAAGGAAAGTGAATTATCAGAGGGAGAAATAGCGGCTCCTGATGAAGAAAAAATAAATTAGTTTTTGACTCATTATAGGTCTATCTCATAAGTGAAACATCTTTTTGACAAGGAAGATACATCCAGGAAGAAAGCGGACATCAAAAGAAAGTTGCACCTGAAGAAAGAATGGTGAAAGGAATGGATCTGCCACAGCTTACAGTTCCAGTGGGTGTGGATGAGATGCATAAGTAGGTGGGCACAAAACAAGGCAGGGATGTGTTGCTTAGGCCAAAGCTAAACACTCTTCTGTCTACTGCATTTCATGTTCTCAGACCAGAAGAGGTGAGGAATTCTTGCTAAGTTGAAATGCTTCATGATGGAATGTATCTTGGCAAAGTACTTTTGGATCCTTTCTATGTTCTTTTTATCTATGTGATATGGTAAACTGGTACCATTACTGTTGTTGAAAGTGATCCTCCTCATTTTGTAGCATGACAGCATAGAATTCTATATTGGGATGAGAAGACTAACTTCTAGTTTCATAATAGAGATATAGGTTTTTCATTTTTAACAAAAAATGCAGGAGAAAAGTGGAAGATCTTCAGAACATATTTTTTCTTTCTTCATGATGTTCAGTGTATTCAGCATCAGGAGGTGTTTAAAGGCACAATAAATAGATGTCAGCTATTTTTCTTGTTGTTAAAGTTGAGAGAGATTCAATCTGTGGTGACTAACTTTCCTAAGAATTTTAAAATTATATTCTAAAGATAACAGATTCATTAGCTCACTTATAATTTTAGAGTTATATAACCTGGACTTATAAAACTGACTGAAGGAGAAGATTGTGGGTTATCATGTTTCATCAGAGGCAAATGTTCACTTGCAACCCATGTAGGATTCCTGCTTTACTGAAATGGTTGACATTTTAGATGCTGTTGGCTGTCTTGTTTGCTTTAAGCAGCTCTATGATAGAACCTTGCCTCAAACTTACTCTGATAAACTCCCTGTATTCATTCCAAGTGGCATGACCCTGCTTCCATTTCCTGTGTGTTTCCTGCTTACACTTGAGTGATGACAGGAGTTCCGTGTTCATCCATGCAAGTCTCTTGCCCTCTTTGGTTTTTTGCTCATTGGGGTGCATCATTCTTGAGCCTGGAAGAAGTGATCCTTGAATATGAACCAGGTCTCTTGGACCCCTCTTCCCACGGGATCTGTTGCTGTGGGATTCTTCCAAGAAGATCCCTAAAGAGGCTAAAGTCATCAGTCCTGAAATCCATGGTTGCAATCTTACCTGCTGCCCTGCTTCTTCCCTGCCCATTGCTGAACTCCACAATCTCATGGTCACTGCAGCCAAAGCAGCCCCCCAACCTTCACATCTCTGACAAGGCCTTCCCTGTTTGTCACTATGAGGCAACCAGGGTAACCATGAGGTCACCATTCCTTTTGGGAAGCTCTACTACCTCTGTCAGGAAGCTGCCATCAATTTACAGGAGTTTCCTGGACTGTTTGTGCCTCATTGTGTTGCTTCCCCAGTAGATATCAGGGTAGTTACATTCCCTCCCAGGAATCTGTGCCTGTGACTCTGAAGCTGCTTCAAGCTGCCTGTAGAATGCTTCCATTTTTTAATTCACTTTTTGTAGCACCAGTATCTACTGTAATAATTCTAACTGGAAATCAATTATGACAATGAGTCATTAAATGCAATTACTATTTTAAAAAGTCCCCTGCTAAATATTTTTTACATTTTAAATAGGAAACTATTTGTTTAATATTAGCTGTTTAGGAGGGGTATTTTGGCATTTAACTTTTGCCTTTATTTTCTAAATAGCTTATTTTCAAAACTAAAGTAGTTGAGTCTTTTGATGATCCTCCATTGAAATCACCCTTGATTTGAAACTTGTTTACTGAACTATGTGAAATGTTTTTAATACTAAATAGTAAAAATAAACATAATGCAATTGTGAGAATTATTTGGTTACTCTAATTTCTGTGCCTTCACAGCTTAAATTGGTTTGTTTCCATTAAAATCAAAGATTTAGACTCATTTCAGCATTTTTAGACTCATCAGCAAATGTTTTTGGCCTTTGTATCAAAATTGTATCTCACAATTTTGACCCTCAGAATGCCTTGCAGTGAACTATCAAAGAAAGACATCCATTCCTTTCTGCAGAAGCAGAATACCTCACATTCCCTTTGTAGCTGTTTCCAAGAGAGTGAGTAGTTTGAAATTTTTTGGCCAAGTTACAATGAAGCGCCATAAGAGTGTTGACAGATGCAGCTTCATGTGCCAGCATCAGGCTCTGATTCACAGGGGGATGATACAAACTGGGAATAATGGGTAGTTGTTTTGCCTCTGTGGGATGGTGTCAGGATTGCGCTGGTAACATCCCCTCTGAGAGATCAATGTCATTTCAGAGTCTGACAAAATGGACAGGTTTTGGGGTGGGGGGGCAATCATAGACAAGAGTCTTGTTAAAATGGGGTCAGTGGATATCCTCTCATAGTGTCTTGAATAGAAGTTCAAAGAAGCAATATTTGACTCTAAATGACAGATGTTTATTTTAAGAATTGGACATTAATAAAGTAGTTAGAAAACTTTTTAATAACTCAAACTTAATTTTCACTTTCTCATACATGTATTTAAAATTACTGTTCATTAATTCTTTCCTTTCAAACTCATTGAAAACTCTCCCAGGATATTACTAGAGAAATAAATAGTTCTTTCATTCAATCATCACTATTTATGCCATCCACAGAAACAAATGGGTTGGCAAGGGTCTCATTATGTGAACAGATTTTTTGTTTTTATAAACTGATGGACAGTTAACTGTCATCTCTGAAGAATAATCTAGATGAGTCTTTTCAAATTTTGGGGTACAATATTTCCCTCAGCAGGCAGTAAAAAAACTAAAAAGTAAAACTGGAAACATCTCACTGCCTCCCATATTTTTCTTTTGTATTTCTCTCAAACAAATATCTGGCTTGCTTATTTTCTACCACTGGGGAGAGGGCTATTGAGTAGCTTGCATCAGAAAGCATCTCTCCATAGGAAAAAAATAATATTCCTTTAGCATTTACTCTCAAATGTGAAAGCCCATAATCCAGTTGAAAGTTTTTCATGCTGAATTTCTCCAAACAGCAAGCTAATAATATTATTTCTTATTCTTTATGACTGATTTTTATTTCTTTTTCTAATTGCACTTCATTAAATATATCCCCAGGGAAACTATCAAAGTTGTCTCCATGTAAATGTAATGTAACAAGTTGAAATGTTACTCCCTGTCATTGAGATATCCATAACACATCCTAGTCTAATCAAGTAGGAGTGACACTTAAAAATAGTTCAAGAGCCTAAAGCGTTTTGCTATCTGAACAGCGGAGGGCAAGTATTTAGTTCCAGTGCTACAGCCCACCCACGGCAAATACAGGCATTTTTACTTCCAAAAGTAGTCTTTATTGTTCTAGGTTTTTTTTTTTTTTTTTTTTCCACAGTAATATAGAGCATGATCTTTCAATATTGATGTACCTTTATACCAGTATCTCCATATTTTAAGGATATTAAATGGCAAGTATTTTACTGATAGTCTTGAACTTCTCTTGTCATATTGTGTACTAACAATAGTTCCTCCTCTTTGACAGAATATTTCTTGACAATGAGGAAGAGGTAAGCCTTGGAAGAAAATTGTAGACATGAAGGATTTTCAGTCTACATTTTCCAGGACCAAGCAGTCTGTAAGATTCCCCATGGATACTCATCACAATTTGCTTTAATTTCTTGACTCTTCATGTTTGCTGGGGGGAGGGCAGAGTGGTTAGGGGTGGGGGGAAAGGGGAATTTATGAGCATGTGTGCAAAAGTGAGGCTTCAATGATTATTTTAATGAGAAGGTGGGATGACTCTTTCACCCTACGGGATACTCTCTTGCAATGTACACATGCCAGAAATCCAGGTGATTTTCTCCAAGTCATATATTTTTCTCAACAGTATAAGACAAGTAAAATTGTCTACAACACATTGGGTTTCATATTGGCTTTGGGACTGGTTTTGAGACCCTGGCATGGAAATACACAATAAATGTAAGGATACATTGATGAAAGGAACTGATATGGCCACATTCCTTTGCAGTCTAGCTGTTACTGGAAACAGCTTTGTAGTGGTACAAGCTCCATAGGGCAAACATGTTCTTCAGTGCTAAGGTTTTAGAAAGTCCAAATTGTGAATAATACCACATCTGTGTTCCCACTGTCTTTGTTGCCAACTGTAAAGATCATCTAGTAGTGAGTCGGGTGTACTGTGAAATGCACGTGGTTTAACCAAAACCAGAACAGAGTAAAGGTATGCATGCAAAATAAACTTATAAGTGATTAAAAAGAAAACAAAATCACATCACAAGTAAATAACATGCCAATGAGGAAAAAAAAAGTGCATTTCATGACTAAATATCCAAGACATGCTTATCACTCTTAATTCAGCATGCACAACAACATGCTGAGGTGCCATGCAGAAAGACAGACATGCAAGAATCCAGTTTCAGTAGTTGCAAAAAAAAAGGCATTTTATCAGAACAGCTCCTTGATCTGCCAGACTAGTGACTGGCAAGCATTGCAGGGAAAGCAGGGGAAGAGTAGGAAATAGGCTTATGGCACAGGGGGAATAAAATACAGTAGATCCAGTTAACTCAGACAATCTTGTGCTCCAAGCTGAAAGAGTGACCCATTAGTGCCCCTGAAATCCCTTCACATGGGTGAGGATTTCAAACTCTCTAATGTCAAAAAATAGTTATGAAAACAAGTTATGAAAACAAGTTTTAAAATCTCTACTAAAATAAAAGCCTTTCTCCCACCAATAAAAAATAAACTATGAATAAAAACATTAGAAATAGAAAAAATACAGGAATATCAAACAAATTATCAAATACATAGAATAGAGTATATCCATTAAAATATATGTCAGTGACCTTCTGCATCAAAAATGCTATCTTGGACTTAAGAAATGCCAGTAGAAAAATAAAGGTACCAGTCAGAACTAATGTTCTTAAATAATCAAGCTGTCCACCTAGGGTTTTAATCTTTCTAAGGAAAAATTGGAAAACTAATCCTGAAAGAAATGCATATTAATTCTTTCTTTACAGGCAGACAAAAGGACTACAAAGCAGTTTGGGCAGAGTGATTTGTTAATGATGCTGAGACAGCACTGCTGAGCAACTGCAGTCCAGGGACAAATAGGGCCAGAAAATCTATGAAAGGTGGTTCAGCAGTTCCTCTGAGAAATTGTCACTTATTATGAGCATGTTAGACAGAAGGTAAAAAAATATTTTTAAGGCAAATTTCTCAAGAGATAAAATCAGAAAGCAGTTTCTCATACTGTGTGCAGTAGGCCTCAAGTGATACCTCTAAATGTATCAGTAGAACCCAGTTGGTCACTGTTGCAGTCATGATATTCATGGGAAGGACTTCTGGATTAGGAGAAATCAGTTTATGGCTAAAACTCCACTATCATCATTGTAAACTGCTGACAACCTCAAATTCTTCTCTTTCATAAAAATTAAAATATAAGTCTTAGAATTTATTTGATATTGATACAATTATTGTGGATTAAAGGAGGACATCCATGAAATTTGTCGGTATCAAGGACAAGTACTAAGCAGCAAAATAAGAAAACCAGCTAATGCTGCATGAAGCATCTTGGCAAAAAATCTTCCTTATATGGCTTCCTTGAATTCCCTGTGTACATTTCATTCATTTTTTATAGCTAAGACTGCATTGTCATGATGAAACTTTGAGCAGGTGAAGAATATTTCAGCTTCATTTGTTAAAATCAACATAAGAGCATTAACTGACCTCCAACAGACTGATGTGACTGACAAAATGCATTTGATATATTTTAAGAAGTGTATTTATTAATGAAACCTAAGGAACTGAGCTTCGCTTTTGATGTTAATTGTTTGAGCACTATAAAATGCCATAATAAGTGAACTACTTTTCTATAAATTCTTGTTTAATATTTATATAAAAATTAAAACAATCCTAACCTTATAACAACATACATGATTTTTTATAATAGAAACATTGCAAAAGTACTTTGTAAGAAAAAATGCTGAATGATATTACATTATAAATTTTGCCTAAGGAATCAGAAATTCATGCTTGATGTAATCAATCACAGAAAATCCCAATATGTCTGTGCAAAAGAATTTTCTATGACAAAATTTTTTTCTCGTTTACAAATGGTAACGTTGAGATTGATAGAAATTATTCCTTGTTTGAAAGAATTGCAGCATCAAGGTGATTGTAATTTAATTCCTCAGCTGATTTGCACTCAGAACTCTTTGTTTGAACAAAGTTGTTTACTTTAAAATATATAGAGAGATAAAAGGACAAAATATACCAGGTTGTAAATCTAATTGGATATTAGGGTTTCTAAAGGGTGTTTTCCCCACATTTATCTATTCAGTAAAATGAATTACAGTAATACTTCTGTTCACAAAAGGACAGTGTAAAATGAGCACTTTGCCTGAGAAAGACAGTAACAAACTAATCGAGTACTGTTTGGTGGCACTCTTCTCAATGATTTCCATAATTCAAGGCTATTCATACCTGACCTCTACTTTGCTTCTCAGAAACACTGAGTAGTGTTTCTGGAGTCTGGATGTTCCAGCATTGCCTTTCACAGCTGGTGGGTTGAATAAAGCTCATTTTGAAGGCAATGGTTTTGTTTGGTTTTTTTCCCTCCCACAAAAACGCATTTGGCTTCAGCACAACAACCATTTGCAGCATTTAACTTCAGGGCTCAACAAGTGACTTGAGAGGTCAAAAAGCAGTCACTTTACTGGTGGAACCCCAGGTAGACTTTGGGAGATGTTAAGGGGTAGTCCTTTTCCACTTCACCTAAAAATTTGATTATTTAAGATACTTTAGGACTTATTTCCACTTTTTGGAGCATAAACCTGTCACCCTAGTTTTTCATTCACTTGCAAGGCCATCTGATCACCCTATGTGCATTTAATGTCTTTCAGCTCTTTAACCTGTGGTTTCTTACCACAAGTCTGTCATAGCACACTGGTATGACACAAGGCAAACACTGGAAGGGAAGAGTCATGTCTTTTATCTTCTGAAATTCAAGTTACTACAGACTTCATTCTCTATTTCACTGCTCTCCTTCATGGATTTCCCAGTATCCTTGTAGCTGGAAAAGTCAAAACTGAAAAAAACCAAACTGTCCCTTTGTACAGCACATTTGCTCTGTGTCAGGAGAGGGTCAAACAGGCCAGGGAGCCTTCTGAGAAAAAAAGGGCTTTATTGCTGCTGTTTGTAAATGTCAGGACAACTGTAAGAAAGATCTTGAAGATCTCCATGAAAGCATTTCTTATGTGAATTGTTGATGGTACAGTTGTGTAAATCCAGAAACTAGGTTGCTCACATTGGTACAGGGTGTTATTTTTTAACTCAAACAGTGACTGAGACTCTGTAAGTTTTAGCTAATCATTCTCCCCCTCTGAGCCTAAAGCAGTCCCTCTGTTTATAACTGCTTGTCTTTAGAAGTCCTAGAGGAGAAGCAGCATTTTACTCTCTTTTGATGGAACCTTCTCCCTACTGAATCCCAAGTTTGTTCATTTTCTCTCTACAAAAATCTGTGTCCTCCCTCTCCCCTTTGTGAGAGTCTTTCTTTCTCAGCCACATCCTCAGCACTTCCCAGCTCTGTCTGAGCCTGGGCAGGTCAAGAGAGGATGTAAGGCACAAGGCAGAGATAAGAAAAACAACAACCAGTTCAGAGGTGTACCAGTGGAGAGCTTGTTGAGCAAATAACTGAACAAGCAAAGCTGGTAAGGTTTAGAGTGCCCTTAAATAGTCTCTCCTTAACTCTTTTCATGAATATTATTGCTTTTCACTCCTAGGGCTATGTCTCTTTACAGTTTGTCTAGACTTCAGCAGGAAGAGTATTTATTAAATAAGGTCAGGGTTGACTGACAATATTATGAGATGATGCTCATTCATCATCAGTAGCTCTATCCTCTTTTTTCAGTGAGGAATTAAGCATCTGTTTTAGAACAGATTAGCATGGAGATGTGGGAAGAGAGAAGATAAAGCACAGAAGTGGTGGATCAGCTAAGGTATTTTATATACTAGCAACAATGGAAGTTCTATTTTTGAAGCATTTTGGAGTTAAGCCTTGCTATTTGTGGAGAAAAAAAGCCCAATAAACCAAATAATAAGCTATTAACAATAAGCTCCTTCCTCTTGCGTCTCAGCCAAAAGAAGCATGGAAATTTTCAGCAATTTCTACAGCCTTCTATTGACTCTACTTTTAACATAACCTTGATTTTAATTCATGCATTGTAGACAGAAAATTAGAAGCTTTAAGAAAACAGCCATTAGCTCTTATGCTTTATTAAAACTATTTGCACACTCTTTGTTGCTCTTGTGAGACCTTTCAATAATAAAAAACCACACTTTTAATACATAAAGGAGCAAAAACTTGCAGGGAAACAGAATATTAGAACAGAGTTCAATGATATAGGAAAGTACCTGGATAAAAATCCCCTTGTGCAAACATGTCAATCACATAGCGACAGAATGCATATTGATCTAACAGAGCAAAAAGGAAAAGAAGAGTAATGAAGAAAGTGAATTTAGAATGTCATTTGTATTTAACAGTGAAGATAAAGTTTGGCAGTGCGAAGTCATCTCAGTAGCCTTTTCATAGGTACTTACTTATTATATATATTTGGGTTTTTTTCCTGACCTTCAAGTGGTTCACATGTTTAGAAAGTGACAAATTGTTGTCCAGATCTAATTCAAAACCTCTAGCCAAGAAGTGCAGAGCTTCCAATATCCCACAGCTACCACCTCTTTTGCTGGGCCAGCTTTGCTTGGCGTATATCCTAACCCCATGCACAAGCACAGTGAAAACTGCTGCCTGGACACAGGTCTCATAGACCTTTCATCATCCATGAAGATCAATTTCACAGGCAGCTGATAGAAAATTTTAAAAAAAAGGTTTTGTATTGCTGTATTTTGTTAATACGTTTTTACCTGTATAATAAATATGTATATTTAGTGAATGGTCATACAAAGAGAACTCTGTGTACTTACATTCCTATAGCCAAGATTTTCCACAGAATCACAGAATTCTAGTGTTTCACTAAAGAATCATTTTCCAAACACTAATCTTTACAAATACATATGTATATATTAAATTTGTGTGTATATATTTATACACACATTTTTTAAACTACACTATTCAGAAATTAGGGCTTCTGAATCAAAACAAAATGCTGATTCCAGAACTGTTGATTATGATTTCTCCTATACAAAAGCAGAGCTGGAGGGCTTCATAAAATTTTCAAATATTAGGCATGGTGAGGAAAAGTTATCAGCTTTAACTGAGCACAAAAGAATTTCAATATTGCTGGATTCTTCAGCAGGTCAGGAAAAAAAATCTTGTTGCACCCGTGGACTCTAATGGGCATTTGTTTTGAAAGCTAATGTTGATGTCTAAATGCCAGGTGTGGTTGTCTAAGTCAGTTCTCAGTTGTCCTTGAGTGAAGCACATCCATCCATCTGTCCGAGACTCTTCTAGCACAGTTCCTACACTGTACATGTTACATCTCTTCCTCTCTCCACCTCCTGGGGCATCTCTGTCCTACTCACAAAGCCACTTGCTCTCCCCGTTGCCAACTCCAAAATAAAATTATGCTGGCTTTGGAATAATTAAAGTTTTTAAAATGGCATTGCTCTTACATTTAATGCAAACTGTAATTGCCAAGTATGTGACACTCGTTACATTATTGACTTTCATACATGTGTCATTGCTACATCAGTATCACTTGATGCTGAAGCATTTGTGTGACTGCTGCTCTGTTATGCTGACTGATACAGCAGTCCTCGGATGAAGAGCTACTGCTTTCAAGCCATTATTTCCTATGCAGATGTAGAAATTGGGAAAAGGTTTACCAACTCAACAAATATCCAAACATTTTTTCTAGTTGATAGAAGCCTAGCCAGCTGTTTGGTGTTAGTGAGGTGGCAAGGGCCACGCAAGTAAGGATTGCAGAGCCTGGGGCAAAACTTTCAGCATGTACTCAGGGCTGTGGCTGTAAACATTGCCTTTAAAACATCTAATGAATATTCATAATAATTTTTACTTTCATATTTGGGAATTCAAATTTATCATTCTGGCTGACTCCAACTTTGCATTCCTTCCTTAAGGCTACAGTATCTGCCCTAAGTCTATATGATAATTCTAAAAAAAAACCAAACCAAAGCCAGTGTGCGTGTGTGTGTGAGAAAACAGATCTGTTTTCTTAAGCCCACCTAAAGCTACTGAAACCAGCAAAGTGTTTGCACTGACTTTGACACAGTTGCAATAGGGTCTCAGTGAGTATTTGTAAATAAAATGGAACAATGCCAACGCTGTAGCCCAGAAAGCAAACGGCAGGGCACAGTTATTGCACAAAACTCTGTTTCTCTTAGTTCTCTTTTGCCAAAACAAGCCACCCCAATCCTTGCTGCCTGTTGGGAAGATTTCCTGGACCATCTGGGGCATTGTACAAAAGACTTCAAGAGGATATGGAGCAAAACGATGGCAGGGGACAACACACTACATGGACAGTCCCAAGGCAGAGCACAAGCCTGTGCTGGTTTTGTCTGAGTTGTGATATAGACATAGCCTGAGGCCCTAGAATCACACCATTTCATTGATATTAAAATAATCTCTTCTTTAAACTTAGTAGTATGGACCAAAAATAAACCAGACTATGTGGTTGATTTTATCTGTTTTTTGTTGTTGTTCTTCTGGAGGCTTTTTTGGTGGATTTATTTTGTTTTGTGGAAATGTAATTTGAATAAACTTTTTAAAAAAGCCTTAATCTTGATTGTACCTCAGAAATAAGATTTTATATCCATTTCTCCTCATATTATATCTTTAGCAACTCTACTTAAAAAATGAGATTTATAAAAGAAATTGAAGGCAGAATGTAAAACTCTCAATAACAAAAATATAACTTCCATATATAATAGCAAGGTGCACTATAACATCCTATTTAAGTTCATAGGAATGCTACCAATCAGTAAAGATTGAAATCTAAGGAATTTTAAATTAATATGATTTTTCAAGTGCCTCTTCATGGCTAAAAATCCATTTTAATCTAAAGTCCCTTATTAAAAGGAGAATTTCACACTTTAGTTTTACCTATAACTCTGTAATGATGGCACAAATATTCATATAAGTACTAAAAGATCACATCAAAATTTGGGACTAGATTCTTAATAATAAAAATACTCATAGATGTTTTTGTTGTTGGACTTAATGTGATTTACCCAGGAAGACAACCTATCTTTTCAAATTTTAATTTCAGTATGAAATGATGCAAAAAGTCTTATGTGATCACTTCTGTATTTTTTACAGTTTCAGATAAGCTGGCAGAACTACTCCCTTGAGCAAGTGAAGATTGCAGGATCAGGAAATCTCTGCAAAACTGCATTGATTTTAAAATTATATTCACCTTGGGTCACAGTGGGACTGAAATATAAAAAAGAATTTTTTTAGAGCTTCCAGCTGGGCAGCAGTAGTTTTTGGTGGGAAAAGGAAGCACGACAGTAGGAAATGCAGCTTTCACTAGATGTGCATAGCCCTGTCGCCAGTGATAAAGGCAGTTGAAGAGGTTCCTTTCCTCTTCCACTGCATCTGCTTATTCTCATTTTCACCTGCTGGGATTCCATGCATAGTCACTGGGTCACACTCTAAAGCAGACTTGCAAAATGATCTGTTAATATTTGGTGTCAAGATGGATCATTTTGCTAATATTTATCAGCTAAAGTTGTTGGGAATCCCACAAAAAAAAAAAAACCCAAAACAACAACAAACAAAAAACTACCACTATTCTATTGGTCTCTGTAATTTTTGATCCCTACTTAAAATATTTTGTTGTCATCTGCACAGCATTTCTTTTTTGAGAGCTTTATCCTGAACAGTATGGAGCAGACACCACTGTGCACAGAAACTCTGCCAGAGCAAACAAAAAATTGAAAGAGATTTTAACCTCCCAAGTGAACTGAACAATTTGCTGAACTTTTTCGTTGGTCACAGCAATCAGTGTGATAGATGGTGCTTTGATTCCATGCCTCAAAGGTCCCAATATTTCAAGTGAAGGACAAAATTAACTGGGATACAAATAAACGTTAAAAAATACTAGTTCAGCACACTATGTATGTCAGAAAGTGGGCTATGTCTCAAACTCTCTCAGTTTTCTAGAAAAGTATAATTTAGGCAACCCCTAAGGGGTCCAGAGCAATTGTTATGAAATTCTGAGAGAATCTGATCAGGCAGACTCAGATATCCAGGCAGGGACAGCTTCTTTGATGTTCAGGCACAGCAATTTATCTGTGGTTAACAGCTGAAAGGATCAGATAGGTGCTCTATGCAGCACTGAGCTGCCTCTTTCAATGTCAGAATAATCCCATGGCTGCAGTGTGGCACTTCATACAGAAAGCCAGGTCCTGCTGCCTTCATTCATACAGAATTGTACTCAGTGTCATGGAAATGCCACAGGGAAATCAGGGAAGCAGTCTGTGCAGCCTGGGAGTAGAAGAATCCAGGCTTGCTCTGACAAAGTGGAGCACGTAGTTAACACCTTGTTAACTATATGGTGTTGATGCATGTTGATTCTTTGTTTCATTACTTATTTTCTTCCTTACACTAGAGTAACAGCATTTCTTTCATTATTGGAGGAAATCTGGAAGCTGTTCACTTTAACTTATATCAGGCAGGTATGTCACTATGTTGTACAATACCTGACAACCCGACTGCCTGGTACAAAATGATGTTAGATAAACTATCACATTCTTTTTACACCATTGCTACTTTCATTATGGTTACAGAGTACATATGCAGATATAGAAACAAACCTAAATTCCCAATAGGTTATTGGAAAGTCTGAATTGTCAAGAATAACTCTGCTTGCAATAGACTACATTAGATGCTACTGAGCAAATCCAGAGTCTCAGACTTATCCGAAGAGAAATTGGTCCTTGGTAAAGAAGGATTTAAATTAAAATGAAACTTTAGCCATGACAAACTTCTAGAACCTTTTGATTATATACATTAAACTTATTTTATTTTCTGTAATCATGTACTGTGCTTTCACGGGTGCACTTTGGTCCTTGACAGATTTAACTCTATTCTCTCTCTTTCTTCCCTACTATCTTTCTAGGATCTTCATCTGTTTCCTCCTCATTTTGTTTACCTTTCTTGTCCGATTTAGTTACAGTCTGAAGAGCTTTTTCCTCCTTAACTTTCGTTTTGGCCTTTATTAGCCCAGTTTCTGTTGTTTTTGTCTCTGTCTGCTTGAACTTCTCTGCCGTCTTTGCTTCTCCTTTTCCATCCTTCACTTCCTTTTTAACTTTTGCTTCCACTTTAGTGCTCTTTACTTTCTTCTCCTCTGCAGACAATAAAGAAAAAGCTTTCAGTGACATTCTCTGCCCCCAGCATAACATTCAGTGCCATTTACTTTATATTGTGCTATTAATAATGAGCATTTCTTCATTATTAACAGCTTGGTAAGGTCTGATGAAAACCATCATCCCCTCAAACCAGGGAGAATTAAACAGAAATATGAGATCCAAAGAGGCTTTATCTTCAGTGATATGCCATGAGCTTGGCTGATGCTAAATATGATAAAATATGCCAAATAATGTTAAGTGTTTCTAATAAGATAGTTCTTATGGTATAAACTAGGGAGAAAGATATTGGTCATTAAGCAAACAAATATGGGAAGTATATATGTACAAGTTTAGACTTCAGAGTTAAACTCTGTTGAAAGCTTGAAAAATAGTGTGTGGTTATTTTTAAAGTTTGCTTTCATGAATTGATTCCAGGTCTCAGTTCAAGACGTTTTGAGTTTTTGAGTCTGACTCTACACCAGTTCTCAGGGCTGAAAGTGTCTGAGACCAATTCATGAAGTGCCCTTCAGCAGAGTGAGGAGGCTTCCAAGGAGAATTATCGCTGATACTGTAAGTATCAGTAGCTGAAACTACACAGAGCTTGGTGAGACCCAAAGCATTCTTTCTGCTTTTGTGTGTCAGCAAATTTTCCCACCTGAGACATGCATGCTCCCAGTATGTGTGTTTCCAGTTCACCCCAGTGGAAAATCCAATAGTATTAGTGTAAACTACCACTGGATATGTTTAAAATTGACCTGTTTAGTGCAAAGTCCATACTCCAATTTTCTTCATAGATCTAAATGTCTCCATCCTTGAAGCAAAACTTGTATGCTACCAAAATTATGTTTTCTGTAAGGCTCTAGACTTCTATTTCTGTTAAACTGCTGAGATAACTAAAATGATTTTATCAATATATTAACTGGAATATCTAACTATTGCAAACCAGAATTCAGACATTTACTACTCCCAGACAAAACCAGATATTGCTGGCTAATGGAGAATTAATTTCCTCAGCTAGTTATAGTGAAAATGTATGTCAGATCACTTGCAGGTAGGCTTACTTGTTTTTCAAATGAAATGGTGGCTCATACTTTTATTCTCAATTTGAAATTGCAACAGATTTTGAAAGGGATCAAGCATAGAATTAAACACTGGATGTTCTACAAACATTTTAGTTCTGATTATATATTCATTTCATTTTAGTTTCATGTAGCTGATTTCTCACACACATTTACAATCTCTGCTTGAATAAAATAAAGTTTGTGCATTTCAATGTTAATTCAGCTTAAAAATCTGTAGTATAGATAAATAAATACCTTTGGGAGGAGGCTTCTTTTCAGTTTTTTCATGTCTTTCAGGTGCATCTTTTTGAGTTACTAGAAATGAGAACAACTGTATATTAGGGAAAAATCTCACAAAGAACAAGAAAATATTGCCAAAACACAACATCATCACTGGAAATTTCACATTTCCTTATGATTCCTGTTTTTCAGTTTTCAAAATGGTTTTCAGATTCATATAGTTGGGTAAAAAACTTCAAGATATCTGTTGAGGCTCCCTGACCAGAAGACAAGTGAGTCACACAGATCTGAAGCTTCCTGGGGAATGTTTTTACTACATAGTCCAGATGAAACAAACTTGCTCATGTCAAGTGCTGAGCAGACACGGGCTTGGCTTTGTGCTACAGCCAACAGGAAGCCTTGTGGCTCTATTTGTCTTACAGAAAGGTGTTTTTCTTAGCTTGGGCTCATTGTCAACAAACACAGCCATAAGTCTGGTGTTCACTTCAGAGCCCAGCTTGAGTGAGTTCATGTCTGCATAAGATACACTGTGTAAACACACACATGACTGTGTTCCATCCAGAAAGGCTGCTAAAATTTTATCCAGACCTCTATCTTTGCTCTCCTGGTCACCATCCAGACAGAATACCAATACAAAACAGTCTTGAGAATTAATTACACTTCTTTCAACTGATAACTACTTAATAGCAATCCTCTCTAACTGAATTCCACCCTGGAACTCCAGCCTGTACGAGACATGATTGGTATTTAGACTTGGTTTTATTTTTTTAAGATGTTTTTAGATCATGTGTTTAAAAACTACTCATATCACTGAGGCTTTCTGAAGCCTTTCCAGAGTCTGAAGAATTACCTTGAGTCTTAGTAATGAGAATAAAGAAAACCTGCTGACTGTGTGGAAAGTAGCCACAGAGTTTTCAGTATGTCCATTCCCCAGAGCTGGCCAGAACCTGAGCATTTTCATTTCCTAGGGACTGCAAGCAGTTGAAGCAGCCCCTCAGCACTGCTGGTAGCTAATCCAGTTTAGAGCAGATCCCTGGGAAAAGGGATGTGGGCCTGGCATGGAAATCTCAGCAACACAGTGCAGGCAGAAATGCACCTTTGGACATGCTGAGGAAAACTGACCTCATGCCCTGATGCCATAGGGGCTCACGGCAGGGAAACTACCCAAGAGAGGGCAGCATGGCATTATCACACTGCAGCCACAAAGATCTGCAGCTACAGTGTCCAAATTCTTCATAAAATTTTCCAGCCAGTGACTGGAGTCATGGCTGCTATTAAACACATTAAGGCACTGAGTGATTATTTGGTTAGCTAGAAGAAGATAAATGGGTAAAGAGGCTGGCTGCTTATTAGGACTATCTCAGTTATTCTTGGAAGTTATTTGCTTTTCAAATCCACACAGACACTATGGGCATTTATTTTCTCTGGCTGACTTCAGCATGATTTCATTTTATGAAAAAAATCCCACATTTTCAAGCTATACACTGAAAGTAGAAAAAATGAACAATATTGCTGTAAAAGAGAGACTGGACAATGGCTACTCTTCAAAGATTTTTCAAGGCTTTAAGTCTTCATTCTGCTTTCTTTCATTCTTCACTTTTACTTTCTGTTTTACTTTTCTCCTTAGACTATGATAAAGTAAAAAAAAGAGTTATTTGTATATTTGTACCTATATTGTCTAAACATATTCAAATTAAACCTAGTTAATTCATGCATCTCAACATCATGGGATTAATCTCAATTCCATAACAAGCTGATATTAATTTTGTTGTGTATTATTTTTTCAAGAGTCAATTGAGTAAAATAAAAAGAGACAAAGACTGAAAATGAAATTCATTATAGAAATATCTGCCATGGAGAAATATCTAACCTCAGAGAAAAACATTCAAATGCCAAGCAATAATAAATGTTAGTCTTTAAAAAATGGCATAATAGGGCAAGGTGATTGGATTTTTAAATTTCCCTGCACAAACCATAGCCAAAGATGGAATTATCAGTAAAAAGAATAGTGAAAATCACCCCTCACCCACCCACAATATTGCTTCATAATATATATGATAATTATTAGATGTGTAAATCTTAACCAAAGCCACTACTGCCATAGAAGACAGTGCAAATCATATACTGAAATTAAAATGTTATTGAAAAAAATAAAAGGCAAGAAAATGAAATTCTATTTTTGGATATGATGGAAGACCCAGATTGAGAGATAGTAAATACTCTTGCATTAGTCTGCATCCAGTTGAAAACTAATACACAAGAGAAAAACTTCTTTGCAGGCAAATTACTAAATCCCTTTGTGGAGAAAAAGGCATCAGGAGAATGCAAAAAAAACAGTCATAAGTTTCAGTCTTTAGCTGTGTAAGGATGATTTGTTATAAACTCTGTACATAAAAACAGGAGAGTAAAGCAAAAAAAATATGCTGAGCAAGACTTCACTTGGACTGATCAAGACCTGCTCAAGCAAAAGAGACAACACCCAAAAAGTGTTCAACATGAACTAGAAGATCTTTGTATTTTAAATACTTATCTCCACACTCTCCCAAGATTTCAAACACTTAAATTGTAAAACTTTTTATAATGATTGTCAATACCTTTGGATGGTGCTTTCTTTTCTTGTTTTTCTGGCTTTTCAGGTTTCTCTTTGTGAACAGCTAGAAATAAAACAAATAATCTTAATGGTCATTTAAAAAAAAAAAAAAGAAAAGTTGCATTTGAATGAGGAAAAGGGTCAAGAAACACAAGTAGGCACCATGGTCATGCATGCAAAGAATGAGGAAGATTGATTCAGCTGCTGCTGTTTGTTGTTGATGCCAAAACATGGAACTGGAACTTTCAAAAACTCCTCTGCCATCACTGAGGTCTTTGCCATTGGCTGGAGGAGCAGCAGCCTTTCTAGCTCCAGTGTAATCCCATGGAAGAAGGTAGTCAAGAAGAGTCATACTTATTCATATTGGTTTTTTATTTCTTTAATATATTAATACCCTGTACTTTATTGGTTTATTTTGGTTTATTGTTATTTCTAAATTTCTTGTTTATTACTTTGGATAGTTTCTGAAGGATTTCTGAACTCCATAGAAAAACTAACAGTTTTGCCAGCTATGAATGATTAAGCACTATAATTAATTACAAATCTAATTGCAGTGACATTATAACTAATGTTCTTTGGGGCTTTTTGTTTGCTTTTAATTTCCACCTTACAAATTGAAATTAACTGCTCTGTAGTTCCTAGATTTCTGGCTCAGGTTGCAGAATGCACCTGAGTTGTGTGGTTGTCACTGAGCGGTGGGTAATCTGAAATATTCTCCTGTGTGGGCTCTGATTTGCTAAATTTTTGGGATTAATGTGTGCACAGTAACTTGTTCATGGATGTGCAGAACTGATATATGCATGGGCTGATGTGCCCTGAGGTGACCTACAGGGATCATGTGTGTGAAAACACACAGTTCCCTATTTGAGCACAAGGTATGAGATTATCCTAGGAACACAAAAATGTATGCATGAGCATGCAGCTGGTGTTTAAAAAGGAAAGTAAGAACTGGGGAAGATAAAACAGTGCTAGATACCTATTTATTGCAAATAACTACTGAAAGGAACTGGTCCTGGCATACTCAGTGACTATTCAGTGGCCCTATAGAGTATTTTATTTAAAATTCTTTTTTTTTTCCACATGGCTTTCCTGATTACCTCTGTGAAAGGGCTGTCAGGTGCCTTTTTCTTGGGTGACCATAGTCTCTTAGCAACCATTCTTATTGCAAGTGTTGGAAATACTCAGTGATTATCCTAAGATTATGCTAATCCAGAGTACAAAATATATTATCTCCCTTCCCCAGGAAAAAAACAAACCAACAAAAAACATGGAGAAGGAATATTAAATGCTACTTAGTGTGTAAGACTGCAAAATTTTTAATGATTTTATTATTTTTATTCATAATATTTCATAACTCTTTTTTTTCTCCAATTGAAGGGATAGCTAAATGGAAATTGAGTAGAGAATAACCTTTAGGGTACTTCCTAATGTAAAATAAATTCTGACATTAAATATTTACCTGCATGCCTTTCCTTTTTTTCAGGTTTTTCTTGTCTTTCCAGTTTGTCTTTACTTGTCACTGAGAAGGAAAAAAAGCGTTATATATATATATACCCAAAAAGAAAAAGTGGGAAAAATTAAGAATTTAAAACAATTTCACCAAGGATGCCTTAGGATACTAAATGGCGGAGTGTGTTACTTCTGAGCTGCCCTGTGCATATTTTTCCTGTGTACATCATACTACAGGGGCGTGAGCAGCCAGCTCTGGCTAACGAGTTACTGCCATGGTAACATGCCTCAGCTGTTTGCTGCATAACATCATCTCCTGCAACTGTCTGTCAATTCCAGAAGAATTCCAGAAAATTGTTGGTTACGAAGGCACAGCTCGCAGTAAATGCTACTGCCTGTGATAGGAAGAGGCCTTCACCTTGGCCACCCCATACTCAGTCAGACACAGGATTGTAAAAGCCCTGGAATCAATCTCGGAGCAGGAGAGAATCACATGTGCAAATGATACATCTGTGACTTGCCAGCTGGCTTGAAATGGATAACCAGTAATGGATATGGATGGTCAGTAATGCATACAGACGTGGACACTAGCTGAGATCAGTCCCTGGCAATGATGACCCCAGAACCATAATTAGATACCCAGTATGTGCAAAGCAAAACTAACATTATGACAGTGGAAACTGCATTATGCTCTCCACTATTTCACAGAACATTTTCCACTCACTTTTCTTAGGATTTTACAATTACACTGTAATGTTCCAGAAAATGAAAAATAAGTGTGTGGGTTTTAGAGCACTTCTGAAAGAAAAGCTGTGAAAATGCAAGCCTAGCTTAAGTCTAACTCCTGTGGAGATTTCATCCAAGTTTAGTAAAATTCCTTTTGTCTAACACGAGGAGATAAAAAACTTCTTTTACAGTACCATGAATTCCATATGTAACTGGATGTAAAAAAAGAGTGTTAGGTGATATTCAAGCTTCCACATTTTTAAGCAATGTAGTGATGAAATACTTGGGAATATGGCTGACATCTCTGAGACAGTGCTAAGTGACTGAGACACTTCTCATTACTCTCTGTGTCATTAAATAACTTTCTTAAACTTCATCCCAGAAGTTGATTGTAGATTAGAATAAGATGCTGTTTATACTCTCCATTCTCTCGATCTTGAAAAGGCAATGTATTTAATGTAGAAAATAAGCAGCAAAAATGCAGGGATGCAGTCTCTAGAGCCTCCCAGTCTCACTATAACGAAATGGACCTTAGAAAGACACACATTCATAGTCTTAGTTTTGAAAGTTAATGTACAGTCTGATAGTAATGTTTATTAGCACTGTGAATACAGAGATTCTCTATACACAGTAGTGTTTCCGTAGCAGTTTTGGCACTAGTTCACTACATAAAACAAATAGTTCACTTCAAGAAAAAATTCACTACGTAGACAGAATATTAATAGGATTTATGGCAAGCTAAGGCAGTATAATTGTCATTTTTTTTCGCTGTCTATCTAAGTTTGGCTGGGATAATCTTTTTCTTTTTCTAAGAAACTTAATAAAACATTAGATACTGTTCTCCTGTGAAATCAAGTTGAAGAGTTTCACAGGTTTTCCACATTATAACAGAAGTCTTAAAGATAAATTCATGTTTCAATATGGGACATTATTGCTTTTGCTTTGTAATTTTTCTAAACCCCTGAAAAAATTTCCCATGTTATCACAATTCTATTTTCTACCAATAAATATTCATTCTAAGAGACACCTCAATTTATATGCCTGCCATTAACTTCTAAAATCAGTCTTGTTAGCTCAAGGCAGTTTGAATTACTTATATGAAATGGAAAAGCTCCAATCAGAGACTGTTAGAAAGGCCTAGACCAACACAGCTTTCAGGAGGTTCCCCTTCACTTGAGTTCTTGGCCTGAATAAGTCTGCTGTGGCTGGATATTTAGTCTTCCCTTTTCTTTTTTTTTTTTTTTTGGTAATTTATTATGATCATTGGCCTGTTTGCTCTTTCAGAATATTTTTTTCCTCCAGCCCAAGACTTCATTAGCCATAGGTTAGTGCAAAGGACATGTTCTCAGAAGAATTAAGTGTTTTGACAAGTAGGTGCACTCCACCAAAATTTCATTTGGCTAAAATATCCTCACAAAAGGTAAAATAGACAGTGGCTATTGTAACCCAGAGGTAACTCATGAGTTGTGGGTGGAGAGTAAGCAGTATCTTGATTCTGACTCCTACAACAGATCTGTAATTTGTTGTTGGCATACACCACCAGGAAATTATTAAATTCTCTCTAAAACCTCTCCCCATTGTCTCTGAAATGAATCTGGAGGAATTTTTTTTCCTCTTTTTTTTTTTTTTTTCCCCTTTTTTTCTTTATTTTATGCAGATTTCCAAAGTAGAATGTCTACATGGACCATTTCCAGTATGTTATAATTTACTAATTACACTTTGGTGGAAAATAGTCTAAAGGGCAAATAATATGATTGGATTTATTCAAGAAGAATGAAAAGAACACCAATTTTGCTCTAGGTACTTTTACATAACTTACTAGTACAGTAAAGACTATCTGAATTTAATTTCATTTATTCTGTAGAGTGATTAATTGAAATTGTTTTTAAATACCTCATTCTCTTTCCAGCTGGCTTTCACAACACCTCCTTCATCCTTAAACACTATTGGGATCTACAGGAACAGTCTAAGAGTCAATAGATTAGCCTATTTTGAATCACTGATAAAAAGGCAAAGAATATCAAAAGCTCAATACATACCCTTTGGGGGTTCCTTCCTCTCAATTTTTTCTTGTTTTTCAGGTTTGTCTCTCTGTGTTGCTACAAATAATAAACAAATAAATAAACCCCAGCTCACAACAAATCTTTAATCTAGATATATTAAGCACACTCATTATCTCATGAAAATGATCAAGGAAAAGCATTGATAAACCCAAATAATGGATTTTAGCTCCGAGTCACAAGTACTTGATGATGTGTAGACCTTCTGAATGTCAACATTTAATTCCAGGTCCAAGAGAAATATTTTCCTTCAATAAGTCTTCAGATATCAGACTATATTTTTCTGAAAGAAGTGATTATTCAGCAACCTCAATCTAATCTGTCCTTTCTCTTTTGGTCACATTACACAACCACCCTGAGTCTTAGATTTCTGACAGAGGAAATTATTTTCAGCCCTTGACAGCTTTGCTTTCTATTCTCAACAAAAAACCGACCAGCATATTGCTTTCTATGCTATTTTTTTTTTATTTTTAGCTGGCACTTCCGTCACAGGATGGATTAACAAGAAAACATCTCTTTTAATCAGAGTGTAACCTCAGGAAGAGCAGCTGTTCAAAACACAACTGACTCCATGTCTTGCAAGAGGCAGGCAAACACAAGTCCTTATAGACTCTCTTGCCCACCTAGGTCTCAGACCATGTTATGAAGTGGTTCAATCCCACGTACTAATGATTTTATTCTTAGAAAACCTGTACTATGAAAAGACTAGCATTTCATATTTTCAGGGAAATATTGCTTTCTTTTCTGTACCAAGGTTTCTGGGAAAAAGTAAAACAAATTCTGATTAGAAGGCAGTGAACTTTATAAACAAGCACATTATGCTTTTGTATCCATTCATTTCACCAGCTCTGCAGTGAATGCCATTTCACAAAAGTGCAAGCACTTTTTTGTTGGCTGTTTCCACATTAAAAAGCAGGTTGTAGTCATTAAGAAAAATCATTCAGAACATTCAATAAATTCATTATGTCTTATATGTGTTTGGATTATCCAAAATTCACTTTCAGTTATAACAAGTAAATTATTGTGATAACAAACATCCGTACAGTTGAAAAGGATTGAAGAGAGATATTTCAAAGCCTTTAGAGATTGTGGACAGCAAATTTACACTAAAAAAAACAGGCTGTGAAGAAAACAGCAGCACCAGCAATGTATTATTGAATGAATTACAGACTGCAACTCATCCAAATGCTTTAGCAGAGCTAGGGGCATACCAAGAAAAAAAATTCTCCAAACTGAGTGTTTTTGCAGAAATTGCAGCATGCTTTTACATCTTGCATTTGTATTAGCAGATGCTGGCTCTATCCTAAACACTTTTGTCAGTTTTGGCAGGACCAACAGCAGAGTTTTGCAAACAATGTGATGGTCAGTGTGAGTGAAACATGAGCTTCTACACATTCAGACAAAAGCTCTTGTAGTCTCTATGCCAAAAAATACAGCTGAACCATGCAGAACAGATTGATAATCAGAAAGTTTGTTTTTATCCACAGGGCATCTTACTTGTGTAAGAGAGATTATTGTGGGTTTTTAAAAATTTGAAGTAATTTTTCCATAGCATTTCCTTATTTCATGATTTGAGAAAAAAACTACACAACAACAAGAAAACAAACCAACCAACCCAAAAGAAATCAAAACAAACAAAACCCATACCCACACAGCAAACCCATAAAATGAGCCTTGAACAACACTAACTGAATTGAATGTCAGTAGACCTGAAAGTGGATAGAAAAATCTAATTTAAATTTGTTTCACATTCTCAAAATGATATAAACAGGAAAAATGCAAGGAAATACTAATATTTTTGTGGACTACAGCTTAAAACATGAAGAAGGGATAAGTTGGCCTCTTCTTTAGAAAGAAAAGAAACTTGATGTATCTGGGCAGGGAGCCTGGAATGTGGATAAGCAGAGATCAGGCTGGCATAAGCATAAGCTATTTTTCTCTTCCCAATTATAGGCTGAAGGTGATCTCTGGTTAGTTTGAGAGCCTTATCCTGTGTGCTGATATCCCCATAGCCTCAGAGGTTGCTAATCTCAGATTGTAATGTTTATCATTACCTCCTTTGGGCACTTGTCAGAGCTATGGCTTCCCTTATTTGGGAAGGGCAGGTGCTGCCAAAAATTAAAGTGTTCATGTTTCAGGGCTGTGATCACTGGCCATTTTTGACTCTTCAGTCACAAGACCAACAAAATCCACTGAAGCTTTTGTACTGACAGATGTAAATCTGATGTTTCTTAGCATTTTAACTCTCCCCCGAAATATTTTCATGTTCAACTTCATATGTAATTATAAAAATTCTGTCATAGAAAATACATCACTGTTTACAGATCGTTTCTATATTTTGTCACAAGGATATATTTTTCTTTGTCAAGGGCTTAATACATGCTCTTTCTCAAGCCCAAAATTCTAGGTACAAGCATTCAATTTTAGAATTAGCCAGGCTGGCCATATTGCCATGTTTCTGTGAAAAAAAAAATTAGAGTTGATTTGATTTTATTTTCCTTAAAAAAAAAAAAAGGAAAAAAAAAAGCACAAACATACAACAATGTTTTTAAGGCTATTTACACACTCTTCAGCTGAAAAATGCTGAAACTAAAACTGTTCCTTCAACTTGAATTCAGCCATTTTATTAGCTTTATGACACATTTTGTTGTTAAAAGATCACCTCTTTTATTTCTTTTGCTAATAGGATGCTGGTGACATCCATAAGAAAAAATAACAACTAGACTTAAAACCAGGTAGATTTATGGCAATTGTGGAAGCTAAAATTTTTCCACAAATTAAAAGGAATTTTCTTGGACTTCCTTGCAAATACCAAAAAGTCATAAGCTCAGACCTGAACTGTTATTAACATTGGAAAAATATAACACCCCAACCTAATTTTCACTAACCTAGATTTTGGAAATTGCTGAAACATTTTTGCATGTCTTTGAATGAAAATTCAGCCTGAGGCAAAAAGATGAACATGGGAAATCTCATCCTAAGTGACTGGAGTGTGATAAATTTATAAATAATCTAAAATAGAAGCTTATTATGGAAAATTTTAAGGTGATTTAACAATGTATTCCAAACTTAATATTGCTATCTACTTCACAGAAAAATAAAAACAAGAGTTGTTGCATGTATGTGAGAGGATTTTTCTAATTTCAATCATCATCACAGATTTTATTTGCGTCAAATTGAAGACATAGTGAAGGGGGACGTGATTTAGTTTTTCTTGGATAAAGTTCTCCAACAAAGACATTCCACCTTCCAAAACAGAAAGTGTGAAAAGTAGAGGTGTAGTAAGGCACTACTTCTGTACCTAAGAGAAGCAAAAATAGTTTCCAGCTGAGTAAGTCTTAAGTCTGCTGCTTAGTAGAAAGCCAGGTGATGAGTGCAGTAAGCATGAAGCAGAGATTGCTTGCTCCAGCTAACAGACTAAGTGCTTGTCTACAGAGCAGCACTCAGGAAAGTTAAGATAAATGAACTAATACAATGAAGTTAGAGTGCATTAGTCAGAGAGCATTAAATCTCTGCCTAGATGCTTTCATTCTGCAGCAAAGCAACTGTAGATGGCTACAACTTAATTCTTCCTGAAGGAGTGCTGAAAAAAAAGGGGTTGGTCTGGAGAGGAGAACAGACTCCCAGGTGCAAATGCATAATTTAATGAAACTACAGCTATGTTGCCATCTGTACCATGTTGTCCAGTTTAAAGTTAATGCAGGCATAGTTGTGGCTGTACCTTGAGAAATCAGCCTAGACAGATTTGTCTGTGCACAAAATATGCATTTTAATTTATAAACTTGGTGAGATTATGTGGGTTTCTAGAACACTATGATTTGTATGATCTAGCTCTATTTATCTATTCAGCTGTCTCAAATACTTTGTCTTCCAGCTACAGCAAATTAACCATCATTACATTGTTTTCTTCCATACCTCACCCCAACAGAAATGTGTTAGTGAAGTGATTTTGGGAAAAGCCATACAGTAAATAAACCTTTTCCCATTCTTTCAATGCCTGTTTTAATTAGAGCTATTTCCCAGAAATGCAGGGCAATTTATTTCACTGGTGAGATCAGTTTTCCATAAAAATCAGAAATTTTCATTGGACCTTCCATTAGACAGAAATTCTGTACTTATATATATTTTTATCTCAATATTTTTTACTATTTTCCTAACTTTTTGCCAAAATAATGTGCAATTAACTCTTATTGGTAGTAATAGTATAGTATTATAGTATTGGTAACAATTATATCACCTATTTCTTAAACATATTCCAGAAGCAATTCGGAGTCCTGCAAAATCTATCTAGAACACAATATCTAGATGCTCAGGAGAGTTTTGTACAGAAAGATAATCAATCCCTTGTGCCTATGCTGGCTGATCAAGCTCCTGGTCATGCAGTCCAGGTGCCACTGCATTTGTGAAATTGCTAATACCTCAAATACCAAATTGGAAAGACCCTGATTTGTAGTGAACTTGTGCTTATGTGTACATGTTATCATGAAATAATTTGATTTCAGGGCTCTTAAGCATGACCAATGGCTTTGTGAAATTATTTCTCAGAGTATTTCTGCTTTCCAGAATTAAATTTGTGACAATAATTGAAATGGACATTATTGCTAGTAGTTTATCAAAATATTTAATTAAAAGCAAATTTTAGGACACCAGTTTGCCCAGCTCTCAATACTGCTTGAATCTTTTAATTTCAGTTACTTCCATCTGGGATTTTTATTCATTATAACTGTTCCTCATATTTCACTTCAATCTTTCAAAAATGAGGCTTATAGATTGAACTCCCTTGCAAATTGTGGGACTTGTACTCAGAGGATTTGACTATTCAAAAAAATACAATTACATTACTTTTAAAACTCTAGTGTTCCCACATGTTGGGCAGAAGACAGAAATGTTTTTTCCATTTCTTGCTATTAAAAATATTAATTTTACTTCTGGATTTTTTCTGTTATAAACAACAAAAGACTATTTGTGCATATTTCCTGAAGGTACTTTAGTAGGTAACAGTAAAATTCCCTAAGGATTCATGCCTTTATCGCACTGTAGACAGGGGACAGACAGACGTTTTCTTGTCATTGTTCCTCCTATGTACAAGTCGCATTGTTGGGATAAAACATGAAAACAAAATAAAGGAAAAAAAATTATTTTGTACTTCAGCAACTGATTGTACAACTAGAGACTGCATTATCAGGCACATAAATAATGGGATTTAACTAATGATACCTGAACATCTTTTTTCCTGGCATCTTATAATTTCTTCATAATAATTTCTGCAACGTTATTATTTTGTGTAAAGAAATGCACTTTTGTATAGATGAAATGGTACACAAGAGGCTGTTTTGGCAAAGATTGCAACATCATTTATGTTTTTAGATTACTTTGCTTGAAAAGACCTTAACTGGGATCCTTGCTAAAGGATCTGAGTTCATTATTGCCTGGCTTGCCCACTGGTATCCTAAAAAATTCATTTTGATAAAACATGACTTATTAAGTAGCTGGGAAACAATTCCAGGCAGTTCAGATGACCCTGATTAGCACAGAACTGGAGCTGAAAAATACCATGAAAACATTTTACAGAGATGGAAAATACTATAAATCCACACTAAGAATACATATAGAAATGAATATAATTGCATGAAGGAGGGTGTATGTGTACACAAAATATTTTTAATAAGCCTCTTTCTTGCTTTCTCCTGCCACTATCAAGCTGAGCATTGGTGTGTTAGAGGGATGCTCTATGTGAAGTTTTATGTGGCCTGGCCTTTATGGAGGAGCTCTGTTAGGCAAAAAAACCCTCCATATATCCCAGAAAACATCTTTGTTTATATGACCTCTGAAAACCAGTCCAAACCAGTTCCTCTGTGCCTTTTCAGAAAGGGCCAGTTATAGGAGATTAAACAGTCTGAAAAAGAGCAGGTTCTTAAAATGGAAGTTTTCTTATCTCTGATGCACACCTGGCTCACTCTTAGCTATGACTTCCTAACTTGGATGGCACCCACTGGCCTATAAATTTACTTTTTTCCTTGCCCAACACACTTCATGCCTTTTACACCAGAGGAAGTTCATCAACATTCAACTTTCTTGCACTTTTACTAGAAAAAAGATTTCTGGAAAAGTTTGGGCAAGAGAATCTTATTATGAATGTACATGTTCAATCAGCTACACAAGCATAAAATTACTTTTTTTGGTTAATGCTAAGGTATACATAAATTTTTGATCCTTTGCAGTCTGTGCCAGCTGATCTTTGAATGCTTCTATGATGCAACAGGAATAGTTAACCAAGTTAACAAAAATTATGTAGCTAACAAAGACACTGTATGTTACACAAATATATGTGGGCAAATAGACCAAAAAAAACCAGTTACCCTTTGCTGGTGTTCGTTTTTCAGGTCTCTCCGTTTTCTGTTTCTGAATTTCTGAAAAAAAAAAAGCAATGCAGATTTGTAAATATTAAAATAATTTTCACACACAAAAATATCAGATGCAGTCTCATATTAAAAAAAAATATTTAAAAGTCCTTAAAATATTATGGCTGCACCATGGTTTTATCACCTGCATAGTCAGAGTTACATACAATATAGTTCAATTTTATATATATATACATAGAAAATATATACGGATAAAAATCACAATATTAAGTGTCTTTAATAACTATTCTGTATTTAATTGATCCATACAACTACTTTTAAAGGCAAGAATAGGTTTTGCTGAGCTGTAACAGCTATGCAAAAACATGTGTTGGTCATGATTCAGAAAAACATTTGCTAAACATTTTTTGTATTTATCTTGAGTTGTTTACCAAGATTAATATTTTATGTTTTCCAAACTACCTTTGGAAGGAAAAATGTTCTTTTCACCACATTTTCTAAAATTTTTAAAGCCCACATACTGAATTGTTAAGTCCAACACACAATAAAAGGTAGACTTAATGTTCTATACAAACTGCAAAGATAAAAAGTTCCCAGGTTAGGGATTGTTGTCTCAGAGAATGACTCATTTTGGTCACGCTTGTACACCAAAATCTGAGAACTGTCTTCCTCAGAGGAGGAAGGGGCACAGTATTTATCTGCCCTTGTTATGCCATTCTTTTTGAATAAAATTTTTCAGCTGCAATATTGATATTAAATTGCTGCTATATACTTCCATATAAATATTTTTCCTACTGTCCTTATTGTGTCAAAACCAGGATAATATAAAAAAAGTAAAAAAAAAAAAGTAAAATGAATTTTTGAAAAGACAAACCAGAAGGTAATCAAATGTGTGTAGCCCTCTTTGCACACAGTTGTAGAAATTTGAAGAGCATTTATTTTAGCTGTGCAATGAAGTCATCAAGACTATATAGAGTGCCTTGGTTATCATATTGTGCACATATTTCCTGCAGGAGGAAACCACTCTAAAATACTGTATGAAATTTGTTTTTGACAGAAGCAAATGCAAATCTCTCTAGATTCTGTGGGAGATGCCTTCTCATATTTCAGTGTTACCTGTAGTCTGCAGGGTCTAAATAACGAGAACCCTGACCCTAAAATTAATCCAACAGAGGAAAAGCTATGCATATTATATCTCAAGTCTAAGAAGCTACTCTAATGCCTATTGAAGACAACTGAAATATTTCACTTAAAACCTTAGTAATTTTCTCAGGATACACATTGCCAAAGAAATCCAGTAGGAAATGGAATTTTCCCCCCTGAGATATTTACTTAAGTCCTTGAAAATAATACACAATGTTTTTATTGTACAGTATTTGGTATTTGAAATAATTATTGTGTGTGGTTTGCAAAAACATAGCTATTCTATGGCATCAAGCTATGTTGTCTTCAGATAGAGAGAATATTTTTTCACTGAGATAAAGAGTAAAAAAGGGTAAAAGACATCACTGTTAACCACTACTGTATAGAAACATAACTAAGCTAATTACATGATGTCATTAGGCTAAAAGAAGTTTTTATTCAGTTCTCATCTTGCTGTTTTCAGCCTGGGTGGCAGTTCATTTATAGTTCTATAAACCTCAAAGGGTGAGAATGAAAAGAAATACACTCTACTGATATATTATGTTTCACCTGAGCCTGGATTATTTTTATTTCAAATATGTGAGGATATTTTATTTCTATTGACTGAGAGAATCCTGTTGCTGGATTTTCAAACTTTTCCCACTTGTTTTCCTTAAATGGCTACATGGTCTAGTTTAGGTAGCATAACTGGTAGGAATGGTGCAAGACAGTAACAGATGGAAGAATGCTCACTAATTCTGGGCACATCTGAGCAGTTTTCCATGCCACTGCCTTCAAACACTGACTCAGGGGACTTAAAGAAAGCTGAGTCACTTCCTCTGCATTGCAACATTCAGTGGAGACATATCTCACCCAGTTCAAGAGGTCACCCTACATACTGAGATGAATATGAATAAATCATATTCTTCAGGCAGAGTCACACAGACACATATTCCTTTCTTGCTTTAAAATGCTTCAGCTCTGCTGCATTTCTACCCTACATTACGTGTCTCACTACAGAAAACAGGCCTATTTTTCTTGAAAAAATGAGTATAAAATAAGAATAAATCCTGGTTATAAAAAATAAGGATTAAAATTACTTTTGATTTAGCAAAATTACTGCTTTCCAGTTTGACTGGAAAATATGTATGGAGCAATGGTTCTAGAGCTGGTTATTTAAATCAGGCTCACACTGTATCAGTAGTGAAGCTCGCTTCTAACAAATATTCCAGTAAGTTGCACAAAAAGATACCTTTTTAGACAGCCACACTGAGAACCTCATCTAATTTTCTGCTACAATTAGGATACCACAGATCACAAAGAAAACATACACAAATTCCTAGAAGTGAAGTACATCTTAGCACACAAGTGTGTGCATATATGTTTTTACACACTGCAAAGTGTCTCATCATTAAGGCCTCTTCACAAACTTCCCATTACAGCCTGAACCATCATAAAAATTGCAGACTGGATCACATCAATTCTGACACATTACATCCCAAATTTTTCCAGTACAAATAAATCTAGTCTTAATACAAGCTAAATTGAATCAATTTACAAAACAGAAAATAACAACTATTTGTTAACTTCAAAGTATTTAAAATCAGGAAACAGATTATTGGAGATTTTTTGTTGTTGTTTTATGAGAGTTCTGATACTCTCTGCTTCATCTTTCATGACAAATAGCTTTAATTTTGTAGTAATCACATCATGTCTTATTGCTGAGTTGACAAAGTGGTTGTAATATCATAGAAGACTTACATGGCCAGTTTAAAGCATGTAATTCATCTCTATCAGTGTGACACATTGTTAATAAATCCTAAATATTACGAACTCATGTTTAGAAAAATGACAGAATCAAGCAGCAGCAAGGATAATCTTTGTCACCACAGCAACCATTCGGATTCTTTATGAGATGACAGCAGAGTTTATTAAATTATTGTAAAGGAGTATGTATTTTAAAAGCTGTATTTCATTGTTTCTTTTCTTAAATTATTAGGCAGACATGAAAAATTATCTTTCCCCTTGTGTTGCTTGGATTTTGAACAGATAAGTATTTCCTTAAATATGGGTACTGCTTGTTGATAATTTCTCTAGACCTCGGGTCTCATGCAGAGATACAGAACATACAGGGTGATTATTTTAAATAGGTCCAAGAAGGAAAGCTAGGAATCATCTCACTGACCATTTCAAGATGCTGAAAGGAGACACACTCAACTATATTGCTGTCAGGCTGATTTATCTGTGTCCTGTTGACCCAAAACAGACCTTACCAGCCAGCCGAGGATCAGTATTGCAGGACGCTTTACTGGAAATCCCTGCTGAGCAAGAGAGCCTGGGCAGCAGCTTCCCCCCCCCTCGCCCAGCTAATTTTCATTAACAGCAGTTGACAGTGTCTAACGAGAGCAGAGCCCTGGCTGTGCACTCTGGCTTCAGGAGATCAGGATGGGAGAAAATAATTTCAGTCCCTTGAATCTGTGTGAACTAAAGGGTCAGCACTGTGCAGGTTTGCATCAGTGTGAATGAAGAGCACAGTCACTCATGCTAGAGCATGAGCAGATTCTCCCGGCTTCTGGTTCCCTTCTTTGTCTGCCTTTGTGTTTCTGATTTTGATTTTTTGTTATGTCCTTTTTTATAACATAGTAAAATGGATAGCATTATTCTCAGCTATTTCAATTTTATTGTGTTATAATAGCATCTATGAGCCTTAGCCTACATGAATTACTTTAGGTACCACATGGAGCTATGACATGATATAAATATCTCTGTAACACAGGAGTTCAAACTTAAGAGGGATGCATTTCTTCTCTTACTGGGAAAGCACAGCCTTGCATCTTGCTTCATTAGAGGATGAAATGGTGAGTAGCATTCTGGTATTGTTGAAATAGGACCTACACCTCACCATCTGCTGAGTTTCCATCTTACAGATGAAATATACCTTTAAAAAAATCCCCAAAATCATATTAAAAATGTCCATGATATAAGAGACAAAGTGAGGGGAAAAAAAGAGTCCTCATTTGAAACACAAGAATGCTTTACCCAAGGTACCCTAGAAAGTCAGCAAAGGAACTGGGGATTTACCTCTGAACCTCTGACATTCAACATTACCCTCCATGCTTAAAGCCAACCTGTTTCTACTTAAATACTGCAGTGAAGAAAGAATGTAGTTCTAATACATCTACTGTTTTAAAGGTATAGAATTTTCTATGAAATGTGAATAGATTTTTTTCTCTAACAAATTTTACCAGCTGGCCATCTTTTTCATCAGCTGTTGCAGGTAACACAGCAATTTACACCTTCAGTGCTTTGGCATTCTCTCTCTTACAAACATCTAAACATGAAAAGGAAAATTAGTCCAACTCAGAGTCTGGTGAGCCAGAGGTTAATAATTTGCTTTTGAGCAGTTAAAATCCTTACAGCTATTGCCAGAAATTTAGTGGGGCTATATCCTTGCTAGTTTATCAGGATTAATTGGTAGCAGGCAGCTGATTATCCTGAAGAGTTGATGGAAATAGATACTGAGGGCAAAGCTAGAGTGAGTGGTGTTAAGAGCTTTAGAAGATGGGAAAGATGTCATTTCTAATGTGTCTTTAGAAGTTTTCTGTGTGAAGAATTGTAGTCTACTCTCTTGCTGTTGGTATCCTCAGGAGAAATTTGCAATTGTGCAGCTGATATCTATTTTTAATCTAGATTGTACCAGCTGGTGAGGGTGACAGTTATCCTTGCGGGGCTAGGAGGAGAAGAAAGGAAGCTGTGCATGAGAGCAACTTCTGTCTGACTACTAATATATCAAGTAGCTGTGCTCTACAGGCAAAAACACCCACAGAAAAACCAAAAATCACCTTGCAACAGGAAAAAGTGCAGGGAAAAAAAACAAGAAAAACAAAAAAAAAAAAAAAAAAAAAAAAAAAAAAAAAAGCAAACAGGAAATACTTGATTGGGGAATTAAATTGGTGTATTTTTTTATTGTGCCCATATCCAGGAACCAAAGGCAGTGTAACAGAAGGCCTTAAATACCAGCATTCAGTGTTGGAAAGTCTGAGTGACATGTATGGCTTATCCTGGTGGCTTCCCTACCAGCTTGCCAGTAGCACAGTCTTGTCCCCAGTGTTTTCTTAGATTTTGCTCTGTTCTGGTGACTCAAAGCAACTTCAGGCTGGGGTACATCATAACTTTTCCTGAAGCCATGTGTTGTAAGGTCTTTCTTGAAAATGCATCAGGGGACAAATTGCTCTTATCAATGAAAATGCTGAACAGTTTGTGTGCTCATCCATGACATGAGAAACCAGATCACAGCACCTGTTAAATATGATTTCAGAATTTTTTATCAAACTCTTTGGAAATTAAAACAACATGTTAGAGTGAGAATGAAGGTTTCATCTTCCGGGAAGGGAAGGGAAGGGAAGGGAAGGGAAGGGAAGGGAAGGGAAGGGAAGGGAAGGGAAGGGAAGGGAAGGGAAGGGAAGGGAAGGGAAGGGAAGGGAAGGGAAGGGCCCTGTCAAATTCCATTTGTCTTGTTAAACTGAGGATTCCCTTCCCTTCATTTCCCTTCCCAAATAATTTATTATTATTATTATTTTTAGTCTTATTTTTATTATTGTTATTATTATTATTATTATTATTATTATTTTGAGTCTTATTTTTATTCTGGTAAGGTTTCCATTTGAAACAGAAAAGCAATATCTTATCAGAAAGGTTTTTGCAGGAGGGAGGTACTTGCAATTATCTTTGACTAATTGTCCTGTAAGCACGGCTGGCATTCTTGATGAAGACCATATGCAGATTTTTATGGTGAAATTTTAATGACTGAGCTTTTGAAAGAACTGAAAGTGGAAGATATGAAAAGTTTTCAATCCTATAAATTTTAACATGAAGTTTTATTCTTAATTTATTTAAAGATGTTAAGGCTGTGATTTTCCTTCCCAGACAGAAGTCCTGTACCTTTAGGTTCTAAAATAAAAAAAGGAATGCTACTTGTACTTTGATTAAAATCAAGAACCAAAAGACAGACAACCTCTTTACTCAAACAAATCAGAGATAGAGCCACATGATCAAAACCAGTGGAACATGAAATTGTCTTGACATGCTTCTCCTTATGGATGCCAGTCTGCAAGGTGTTACTGGTCCAGTGGTAAATGCTATTTTTCATAGCCAATTTTATCAATCTGCATTTAATTGAGTGTAATTTTCTAAAGAAAAAAAACAGGCAAAGCTTGTAGGCCTCTTAGAGCAAAATTGTATATACAACTATAGCTAAAATCTCTAATCTTGATTAGCACCAAGAAAATGTTTTTCCAAACAAATCTATTTAATTGTTGTTTGGCTCTTTTGATTTTGTCTCTTTGTTTCTGAAAGGTGTAAAAAATACAATAAAAAGAGATCACAAACTCAGTTATTCTACCAAGATTTCAAATACATGAACTCTGCAGATTCTACCTTACTGCATTAGTCTGTAAATAATCATTACTTGGCAAATCCAATCACATTTGGATCCAATCAATTTTATTTTAGGGGTTTGGCATGCAGAAGAGAGAAGTTTCTGTGGGTCATGAGCATGGGTTCCATTTACTACATCCTCTCCTTGGCACAGCAGTAGCTGTGAAAGGATCTAAGTTCACTCAGAAATATGCAAGCCCCCCAGTTTTGCCTCTGTGCCTTTAACTGAGTTTTGGAAAAATTGTTCATTTTCCAGGTCAGGCACAGCAGACTCCAGCCAGTGGGGATCTGCTTAATACCCTCTCCTCTCAGAGTGAGAACCTCCCCAGAGCTCCGTTACTGGGGAACAAATTGAGATTTCCATAAAGATTGCATGGATATCTTCACTTAAGGTTTTCCCTGATTTAATAAGGTTATCTTCAACAGCTGCCAACCTCTCTTCTGACCCTTTTGTCCAGGGTCCCAACTAGCCTTGCAGCCCAAAATTCTATTTTTCTCTTTTAAACTATAATTGGTAAGTTTGGATTGAAAAGTTTCAGCTCAAGCTGAAAACAAATCACTATTCTGCAAAAGGCAAAAGAACTATAATTGAACATTCCTGTACCTTGTGGTATATTGCCTTTTTTCATCTGCGTAATATGGAAAATATTTTCTTTCTTTTACAAAACGCTATTTTATGGTGGATATGCAATTGCTGTACTGATCAATGTAAGTAAAACCAGATGAAATTGTTAAAAGAACATTAATAACAGAAATGGATGCCACAAAAATGAAAAGTGCAAAAAAACCCCATATCTGGAAAAGCACTTTAACATCTGAGAATTGAACCAATCAATGATTTCCATCTTTTAACACAGAAAGTACTTTACACAAAGGTATGCAAAATGCTTTATAGTAAAGTGTAGCCTAGGGAAACAGCAAAAGCCTTTTAGTGAGATCTTTAATAGCAACTCATATACAGAGAAGTGAACATTACCATACAGCAACATAAAAGAAACTGAATTCAGAAGGCATTATCAGTACAAATAGGTATATATTTAGGGATGAATAGAATTGTCTAATTATTTTTTAAGACACATATATGACAACTACACTGGTAACAGAGTTTTCAGGTTGCATTTATGGCATTCTGAATTTATTGTCTCTAGATCATTTCCAAACTGTCTGTAACCTTGGGTTCACAAAAGGTTTTAGACGGATTACAACCATGCAAACACTGTCCCTTCACTGGGGAAAATGCTTGGAGTATGGGAAATTATAACTATATTTTTAATATTTCTGATATACTTCCTGAGGCATTTGCACTGGTCACTCTAGGGCAGCAATAAGGGCTTCTATCCCATCCACTGAGTCAGCTGGGTTTCTGGTATGATCCTACATTCTTAGGTACTTTAATAGTTAAAAACAGTCTGACACAAAAGATAAATTGTGGGACTAATAACTTGTTTACTTGATCACTGCACCAAAAAACTATGCAGGAAATTCTCTGGTCTGAGAACCTTTTGGGAGCACTTTGTTTGTTAGCATAGATCAATAACCAGGTCTGAACAAGCCAAGAGGTTGTGCTGAGTAAAGCCTGACTGGCCTAACCTTGGGGTGGAGAAAGGGTTAATAGGAGTGGGTGTCTGGCATCAGGTGTGGGGGAGCTACACTTTGGCCAGAGCTGCTGAGGGTGAGGCAGTGTTACTGACAATCCCCTTAGAAGCTGACATGTCTTTTAAGAGCATGATGTGTCTTCAGCATATTAATAACCAGCCTAATACTCTGGCACTGATACTCTCATTTGAGCTGAAGACAGATGGATAAGGTGCCTTGCCAAAAAGTTTATTTGTCTTTTACAAAATTTCTTGTGACCTTTAACAGAAATTTCTGGTCTGTGTTGTTTTTTTTGTCAAAATTTATGATTTTTTAAATCAAATCTTCCTAAGAAAAAAGTCAAAACCACATTTTTCTGTCTCACATATAGACTAACAAAAAATTAGAGATCCATCTGTACCGGAAGGAAATGTTTCTTTTGATTGTCGGTAAAAATAATCTTATGCCAATAATAAAACTTTTGGGTAATACACAGATGGATAATTGTCACAATGGTGCTTTATTTCTTTCTCTGCTTTTTAATTGAATAGTATTTATTGAAATTAAAATTATTTTCAATTTGGTAAAGACCTTTTTAGGCATGGTTCTCAATGTTGAAATGTTTGTACATCTTTACTATTTACACATCTCTATTTCCAATTTTGTGTTTTGTCAACTCCTTTCCAAACTCACAACTGAGGCCAGTAGTGCCCACAAAAACAAACAAACAAACAAAGCACCCTCCATTTTCTTTTTTATAGCAATAATTTCCAGTAAAAACATACATGCATGCAGCTCTCAAATAATAGACTGTCTCTAAAGATGAAACTAACCCTGAAAAAATGAACAAGATTATCAGTCATAACTATTATAGAAAAAAAATTAAACTAAAAGCAAATTAAGCCTGAAAGAATTGAACCTCTCTGCCATTTGTGAAAATGCCCTATAGTTTTTGTGTGTTGAGAATATGCATTGTTAAAGACTGCAAAGTCCCCTCCAGGATAATCATTCTCCATGTCCACTGAAGAATACTGCTTTGCCAGACAATATTAAATGTTCATTCTTTTCCAATTATTGAAGATAAATATTAGTGATAAGACGGACTAGCAAAAATAATTGCAATAAAAAAAAGGTGCTTGAGAGATATTTTCATATCTTCAAAGGATTCTGAAACTGATATTAATCCCATTGCCTGTGCAAGCCCATTGTCATTACTTGTACTTCTATTATCTTTGCTTTTAATTTACATCTCTAGGAAAGTGATCTTTGCTTTCTTTGGGATCATAATTATGATTAGACTTTTCCTCTTTCATGGCTAGACAATGTCCTTGCCACTCCCCTTGAATTTTTTTCCAATATGCAATTGTACTGTGATATCAGCAATCTTATTTTTTCAGTTACTATATTACATTATGTAGTTTTACATTATTAAGTAATTTTTGTGCAAACATTTTAGCATTCAAAAAGCTGCTAGAATGAAAGCTTGTCCATTCACTAAAAACAGACATGGAGATTTTTCAAAAATTCTCATTCTATTCATGAATACCACAATATCTTTGAGTTAGATCCAATACAAACACTTAAATATCAGGCACAGCACCCATAGTGCACATTTCCAGAGTGAAATTTGAGAAAGGTTTTCTATAAAAATGTGAAAAATTGTCAGTTTGTTCATATTCTGGAGACAGCAGTAGTGTACTTCACAATCTCACTGGTACTTTTTTTTTGTTTAGAATGTTCAAATGCCAGTGTCACCTAAAGAAGGATCTTTTATAAAGCTATAGCTGAAATTGCTGCTCAGAGTAGAAGAGATTTTAATGCAGAAATGGCCCTTTACAAGTAGGCAGAGAAAACTCCATAACCCAAAAATTTGCTTCTAATTTCATGAATCAAACTAACCAGATCTATTTGTATAGATGGTCCTCTTTTGGGTCCAGCCCTAACAGCAGCCACATGGAAAGAATCACCAATTCTTTGTCTTATTTTGTTTCTTTTTGTTTTAGAAAGCTTTTCTTCTGGAAGTCTTATTTATGGACCATGCAAATGACAGCACAAATTAGTTGAGAGAAGCTACTTGGAGAGATCTGCACCTTGTGCTCAGGGGAACAGATTGTGATGTTTGTGAGAGTGCTACCTGCAGGAGCTCACCTGAGCCCTCAGCTCACCTCCCAGGGCTCTGCCTTCTGCGCTCATGACCTTCAGCTTTGGGAGAGAATTTCACTGTGCCTAAGGAGAAAAGCTGTTCCCTAGACTACACCACAGAGCTCTCAGAAAGCTTCTGTTTAGCCTTAGACCCCAAAAATTAAGCTCCTTGATGTTTATACAATTTTAAGAGGAGTCTGCAGAGAGACAGGAGCAACTCTGAGGGGCTGAGAGGCGTTGGTCACGGAGGGGACACGTGCAGAACTCTGCACTGGCATTTCCAAGGGACTCGTGGCTTCAGGCCACATATGTTGTATTTCTGTAGCTCAGTAAAAGAGGTGACAAAATCAAGTATAAACAAGGCCAGATCCTGGCTGCCAGGATGAAATGGAGACCTCCAGTCACCTGGAGATGATAAGTTATTTGAGGATGTTGCAATGTGAAGGCTTATGGCAATACTTATGACAGAAAGGGGCGCTACCTTCAGCAGGCACAGTCAAGAGAAAATGTTGTGCAGGGAGACAGGCATGAGAATGCTTATACTCTAAAAGACAGAGGGTGAATCTTGAGCACACATTCAGGAAATGGAAAAGCCCACTCAAAATTTGTTTTACTGTTCTGGAAGGTGAAACATGTTTGAATTTGAGCCTTTTCACATTTGTGTGGCTGCATTTTATCCTGCAAGTTACCAGATCAGGAGAAATCATCGGATTCTTGTCCATTTCCTTTACACCAAAGATAGAAGACCCTCTCAGGATTCATGTCCAGGGTCCGAAGCTTTGAATAGTGAGGAAAATATTCCCAGCTGGCAGTTAGATACTCAGCTGCTTGGATGGAGGAATTTTAGGTCCAAACAACCATACATTAATTTCCATTTGCTTAAAATTTATGCTTAAAATTTTGCCTTTAAGCTTGTTTAGATGACTTCTCTGAATTCTGTTTCTACATCTTTCTGCCCCAATGCAATGGGCGAGGCCCATGCCACTGATTTCCAGAGAAGGGATTGCAGTGCTGAGCATGGGGCTGTCCATAGTGTTTTTTATGGATTATACCTTCCTAGCCATGAAGTAACAGCACCTTCAGCCTGGCCCGTACACTGGCCTGTTGTGAGAAGACACATTCCACCCAGGGACATCCTTGCCAACAATGTGCTACAGCTTCAGACTCTGTGCACCTTCTGTAAAATTAAAAATGCACCTGTCTCCATGGGAAAAGAGACAGGGTTGAAGGTTTTACAGTTCTTAGATGAAGTAAAGAGAGGGAATCTTTTCCTACACTGTCTGTAAGTTTTCCTAACATGAGGAGTCGTCAATAGAAAGATAACTGCTCCTGGTCTTCAAGCTTATTAATTAATTGGATTACAGATTGAGATTGGTAGATTATTTCATTAAATAGAAGCTGATCCAGTTCCAGTTAACTTCAGAGAAAACTAGATTGTAATCCCAGAAACAACTGAGGTGATAGATTCTTCAATATGTGCATTTACCCCTTAAGAAGTTGATGGATGCCAAATTCAGTTCACATAGGGCTGCTTACACATCCTACTATTCTTGAGCTTTGCTAAATATGGAGAAAAAACGCGCCCTAGTCTTGAAAAGATTTACATTCTATAATCAGTAATTCCAGCCTATAAATACATTTGCATTTTGATTTAATAGAAGTTGAATATAAGTTTTATGTTTCAGCAAAACAATTTCAATATCCGTAAAGATTATAATATAAACTCTACTTCCTTCACTTATCTGCTTTAAAAATTCAATGATAACTAAGTAATTTTTTCTGAAGATTGGGATGCAGTCCTTTCTTTAGGGGCCTGTGTTGGCTTCATGTAGAATGCTTGACAGTACCTCATCATTATTTCTCACTAAATATACTTTCCATATTATTATTCCTGAACTTTATTTCTATACACAAATACATATAACTCCTTTGCATGAAGAGAAGTTCCACAAGCATGACAAGGATATAAATAACATTTCCGTAATTCTATTTTTATATTAAAATTTTTCAGATTTTCTGTAATAATTGAATAATAAAAAATAATGAAATAGTAAATTAATAATAAATTAATTAAGAATAATTAATAAGGAAATAGTAAAGGAAAGTAAGGAAATAGTAAAGAATTCTTTAAATTCTTAAAACAAACAGCTCAGTAAATATTAGTATTTTGCATTTAAGGGGTTTGCTAGGGCACAATTGAAAAGGTTAGTAGAACGCCATGTAATTATTGTCAGAATTTATATCACAGATATACAGTTAATTCTTAGAAAGATTACAAAATATTTTCCCTCTATTATTAAGCAACTGACCAACCTTTTTTCAGGGACTGTTCCACTTCACCTAAACCAAGAGAAAAAAACAGGTATCAGAGAAAAGATTAAAAAAAAACACAAACCAACAAAACCCAAACCAAACCAACACAAACTAAAACAAAACAAAACAAAAACAACTCACAAAACAAAACAAAACCAAAAAAACAACACCTTTTTTCATGTTGGCTCATTTTATTAAAAAAAAAATAATTTTCTTCTTTATATGCTAAACAACAAGCATCAATTCTGAGATTCTGGATTTTTCATTAAAAATCTAACTTGCCATAAAGTTTTGGGTAGATAAATTCAAGGTGCAGTAATAACTAAGGAAATATCTAAATCTCTATTCGTGCTTCTGAATATTAACTGGTGACTACAATTAAAAATTTACTTTACTTTGTGCATGTTTCCACATTATAAGGAAAGGCTCGCTGGTTCTTTTTAAATTCCAAATGAAGTATATATGAAATTAAGCAAGATTGTAAATCTAGCAATGGCCAAGGCAAAAAAAAATCAATTTCAGTGTAACTATAAGCACTTGATTGCTGTGATATGTTACTGCACCTCCATGTAGGACATGGAATTTGAAGGAGTGATCCTGAATGAGTGGTCAGGCTGCAGCCTCAGCTGCACTGACTGCAGCACAGAGTGGGCAGGGTGCTCAAAGCACTAAATTTTTATGATACAGTGCAGTAAGATGCCTTAGCTGCCTATTCACACTCCTGGTTGATGATGAAATTCCACTTGGGCAAAACACTGCCAGAGCTAAGGTTTTCAAATCTAGTGAACATCAGATCTCAAATTTTTGTCTGTCAGGTATTTTATGGCATTTCCTACTGCCATTAACACTTAGACACTCGAGTTTGAAAGTTTGCACATGCTTTGGGAGCTATAAAATCCTAAAAATGCACACTGATCAAATTTTACAAAGCTCTCTATTTTTCATCTTTTCTGTTTGTCAACCTTAGGAGACACTGGCTTTCTGCTAGTTATAAATCATATCTCAGAACCGGATGCCCAATTCACAGACTCACATGTAGCAGCCTATCTATTAGCATTCACATACGATGCTAATACAAAAAGCTCATGCACACATTTAAAAGGTAAACACTTGGTAATACCTCAGGTTTCTGAACAAATGGGTAGAAGTCAGTTTCAGTACATGTCACTTTTAATTATATTCTGGTGAAGCCAAATGGAATGTAAAATAAACTACCGTGAAATGAAGATGTCACTCCTACACTTATCGCTTGTCAGAATGACCAATATGATGTGACATGATGATCCACTACTGACTGTGAGCAGTCTCTGCTCATACTAGGGAACTAGGTTTTATTTTTTTGTTTTGGTTTAGTTTTTGTTTTCATTAACAGAAAGAGAGTTATTTCCAAAATCAAAATATTAGTAATTTACTTTCTTTTATCTGATTATGTCCAACGAAGAATGGTACCATAACGGCAAAATAATTTCTAGTAAACTGAATTATTTGCAACATAACATCCAAAATCCCATAAGTTCAGTTGAAATGTTATATTTTTTTCATTTCAATATGAAAATTATCAATATGTCAGATTGATAAAAGTTCTAAATTTCTTGATGTATCTTGAATATTTTCCAGGGTTCTTTAGATTCTTGATGATTAAATGAAAATAGTCATTTCCATTCTCTGAAGCAATATCCTGATGCATATTTTGGTTGTGGCTTTGAAGTTGTATATAAATTAGTGTTCTTTTCTTCAAGATGTACTAATGGTAATATTTAATTCTGACAGCTTTTCTGTAATAGTACATTAAACATGAGATGAAAGCTTACAAAGAGACTGATTTACTGATTGGAATAGCCAGCGGATGCTTCATTAACAACAATGTTCACTTTTCCTTTTTGTTTGACCTTCTTATCTGTGATGTTAAAAGCTGAGTAAGCCATTTTAATGCGTTTAAAAAAGCAGTTAGAGCAGTTACAGAAGTCTTTACATTACAAATACCTTCATCACTGTCATCATCATCACTCCATACGATGTCAGACAGTAAAGAAAAAAAGCCATAAATCCAATCAGAAGACTCTTCCAGTGTCTCATGAATGATTCTCAGTGGTTCTGTGCTGAGCTTGTGAACAGATCTTCCTGAGTGCAGAGTTTAAAACAAAAGCGATTTGAAAAAAGAACCCAAACCAAACAACTCCTTCAGTAGTAAAAGTTCATCTTCGTTTTATACAGGACTAATTATACTACCTCTTTTAGCAGAAACAAGGATTGTGAATGTTAATTTTTATTATTCAAGCATTTGAGGACAGCTCTCCTTCCTGTGGAAGGCTGGTATAAACTGTATCTTATTGCACTTGCTGTTCACAGAGTGATAAAGGACACAGTGTACAATTTGGTTTGATGTTGTACTCCAAGTTCTGGCTGTCCTTCTGGGGCTTGGCTGGGCAAAATATAAGTATGGATTTCATTCTAATATTCTTCATTTTAGATAATTGCTTCATTTCAGCCCAGTTTTTAATCTCAGATCCCCTGCTTCTTGATGCCCATCTAGGATTCAGTCCCACTCATGTCATATCTCCCCACTGAGCTCCTTCCCTCACACAAGTCCTGGCTGAAGAAATTGGTGAGCCTCGGGTTAGCTACACAGACAGGTCACGTCATTGTCATGGACCACACATACAGGATGGGAAGAAGAAAGCCGTGCATACTCAGGCCAAAATTAACCTAGGTTCAGAAAAAACAGGGATGCAAATCGTGGCACAGAGACAGCTGCTTTCAAACTCATACTCCTGTGATTCTGGTTCTTCTCTCACAACTTTTCTAGAATTTCTTTCACATACACTTGTGCACAAGTGCATACTTGTTCTGGTCTTACTGCCCCTGTAGGCAAACAAATTGGGAAACAAGGAAGCTGTGCAGTTTCATGTCCTACACCTTCCTGGAACCTCTGGTGGAAGTGAGACTTCTGCTCCACACTGTATCCACACCCAGGCAGTGCAGCCATCAGGGCTAATAGTAGTACTCCCTTAAAGGCTTTTCCAATTGAGATTTCACCAGATTTCTCTGCACCTGACACACTACTTCAGAGGGACTTTCCCATCTCTGACAGACTTCTGACCATTCTGTGCATCAATTTTCTATTTTCTTGAACTGTGTGCCAAGCATTGCTTAGGAAGAGGGAAAACCCTCATTCAGTCTATGTTACTGCTCACTGTACTTGAAACTGTAGACTGAGTCATTGCCTGGTCTGTGCAAATCTTTTCCACAAATATAAACAACTGAAGGTAGACTTCAAATGTGATTTGAGCTTTTGGCCTAGTCTTGTTCCTCGGAGTTTTGATGTACCCTGATATGTACCCTGAATTTAACATTATCAAGGTGGGACATGCTTCTGTAGGTAAAGATTTTAGTAGGAAGCTAAAGACAAGTATATTCAGAGCTACTTCTGATTGCAGTGTTCTGACTCACAAGCCAAAATCAGAAGCAGTCTCACATGGACTTACAGGCTAAAAATCATGCAAGGTGCAGGCTTAAAGGAACTTTTTCAGTGACAGCAGTAGGAAAAGTTATTTACTTAAAGTGCTGTAACAAAACTTAGATGTAGCTTTATTTGAAGTATAAATGCATCACTATTCATGTTCATTTTATTTCTAATTAATTATTCTGAAACACAAGAGACCAGGCTGACTTTCTATTGGTTTGCATCTGCTTGTTGATAATGCAGACCAAAGAAATATTATAGTAAATATTTTGTGAATGTTGTATTATATAGGTATGTGCTGCTGAACAATCAGACATATCAAATAAATTAAAGGTATGACATGATGCAATGACAGAGTTGTAAAGAAATTAATTTAGTACACTATCGTGCACACTATTTTATTCAGAAAGATTGAGTAGTAAACCAGCAAATATTTACTTTGTTTAGCATGACACTTATTTGCATTGTCTTCATGCACTGAGATGTAGAGATTTAATTTTTTCAAGTGATTTGCCACAAATTGTCTTCTCAAGCGTTAACCAGGAGAAAGAATACCTATACTTAGGCTCTTAAAAAGTAAATTTATTACCTGACCCCTGACTCCATTTTCATTTTACTCTAATCTAGAGGTACTAAGGAGTCAAAGTGGACTAATAGAATGGACATGGCCAGAGGTGTCTTAGCATAATCAAGATTTTGATTCACAAGCAGGGATGGTTTAACTTTGGACAGCTGCCTTGATTTTCAGCGTGGCTATCCACCCTCCTTTTACCCACTGGTTGCTTAGGGAGGGCTCAGTTACTTTTACAGCCACAGGTTTTTACAGCTGCAAGAACTACAGCTATAAACTAAACAAGAATTGGTATCAATTTATTTTAATTAACTGGTCTATCAACTAGCAGCTCAAAAACTGCTTCTGCTTCACAGGTAGCAGAGCTGTCCCCCCTGGGCAGGCAAGGGAAATGCTCAGAGAAGTGCAAGATCAAGAGCAGAGGAAATTATTCCAACCACCCCAAGGCAAGCCATCTTTGCTGATGAATCAGTCTTCAACATCATATCCTGGTCTTTAATTCATAATATCTTCATACCACACTATAAAAAGGGATTAGAAATTATAAGTGTCCAGAGGCAAAACTGTGTGTCCAGGCATGCCTATGCTAACAGGCGCAAATTGCAAATCCTGTTTAACGTAGAAAGTTTAGAAAAATCAGTTTGGAGCTCTGTAGAGGACTCTTTATTGGTACTTGCAAAATGCAATTTTGTATTCAAACAGATACTGTGAGCTCACTTGTGGTATGATGCAAGTGGCATGAACCTGGAAAATTATGTCTTCGTGCACTGATCTTCTGTTTAAATTGTATTTCCAACATTTATAAGAGCAGTGCTAATAATAATTATGTGTTCTAGAATTCTTGAGAACACCACACCAAGTAATGCTGAAGTGCAAATTAAGACTGATTAAATCCATGCTTTTAGTTCTCCCAACAATTTTGATAATTCCAGGTGCTACGAGGTCCCTAGTAGAATGAAATACAAAGGAAATGAAACAATTCTGATGTTAACAAGTACAGAGAAAGATTCAATTTACCTCACACACATTCAAAGAAAGACAACAATTTCCAGATTTGCATACTCTTGCTTCAAGAGTGAAGTTGAATGAATGCAGATTTTCATAAAAAAGTTTGAGCTTCATAATTTTAATTTAGAGATGTCCAGCAATTGAAAGCATGATGAGATTTTTTACAATCATCTTGTAGTCAACATATTTGACTGGATTAGCAGTCTTCTATCCAAATTCTCATTTCTTAGCAAATATTAGGAGACTAATTATTTTAAAAGTAAGCTCACAATATATTTCTTTTGCTAACATATGGTATATAATTTAGAATTTGTAACTATTCTATATCTATAACTAATATTATTATAGATTAATATAATTTATCTAAACTGTAATTAATACATCATATACCTCATCAAATCCATTGCTCTGGAAGTAAAGGGGGCAGGATTTTGTATTTAAACTGTAAAGAAGATATTTCTCAGAATATTTCTCAGATAGATACAGACTTGTGAAGTTTAAGCTTTTGCTTAACTTTTAAATAGGGATTGAGCCAACTTTTTAGTCTTTGATAAAATAGTAAACACTTAATAGATGCCTGTTGAAGGAGGGGAAAGGAAGTAAATGGTTACTGAGGAGGTTAAGTTCAGACATGAAACATACAATTAATATTGAAGAATTTAGTTGACACTACATAATTACCTTTAATCACAGTTTAAATTCAAATTATCCTATTTAGTGAAATATACCTGAAAGGATACTGAATCCCTGGTGTTCCTAAACTCCCTCAAAAGCTAGTGCAGAAAGACATATTGCGACCTTCAGAAGGCAAGTGTCTCTCTTTCCTCTGAAATCTGTTTTAAGTTGCATGAATCAATTTCCAAAGATACCCACTCCTCTCCATTGACTATAAAGGAAGTCTGAAAAATTAGCATGGACACGTCACCTTATTTTCCTATTACTGAGGTATGTGACATGGATCCTGCTAGTGTTGTTTTTCAGAGTTAAATCCTTCTTGTTACTGTACACTTCGGCTAAGCACTTAGATTTGTAACTTTACATTCATAATTAATGCCACGCCTGTACAACTATTCCCCTTGACAAATTACTTACATTCCAAAACAGCACTGATTCCACAAAAATGCATTGCTAGAATGTTTTGTTTGTCAAAGTATTTTATTACTTGGTAGAGTATAAGAGATGTTTTTCAGATCAGTAAAAATTCCTCTTTCTTGTGCTGGCATGTTCACTTCTGTGAGCATAGTAACAGTTTTGTTGTTTTGTTTTCAGAGGAAACATCAGAATTCCAGAACCTTTCTGGAAAATGAAGAAATTTGCAAGAATTAAAGCTGACAGAGGAAGAATTCCAATCAAATAGAAGGAATTTGTGTACTAGCTTTCAAAGAAATCTTATCCTAGGACAACTCAATTGAATTTGATTGGAGAATGTTTGTTAGCTGTTGGAGATATCTGGAAGATTATTTGGATTTTCCATCCTAAACATATGCAAATATATTTTAACTGATTATTTAAGAAATATTTTCAGATGTGTTGTAAGTATGTTCTAAGAAATTCCTATGTAATTTGAAGCAGCACATCAAGTGCCACAGTTCTTTGTAGCTCTCTAACATTAGTGGTACAGAAATAGTAATTTGATTAAAATGTGAGAACAACAGTCCTGATCAATTAATTATTTCATTTCTGAAGTCTCTCTGGCTCAAAATCTTAATTTGAAATGATTTTAAAATCAAATTTTAACCTTAATGGTAATTAATAACCCACACTTAACACAGCTCCTTGAAACCAGGCAATGACAAAGTTCTCAAGTCCTGCAATTGGTATTAACAAGATAGAAGGAAATTTTCATAAAGTGATAAAGTCTTTTTGAACAGAAAACCCCTTTGTTTTTAAATCAGGGCTGATAATGAGTACTTTAAAAGTGATGTTTGGATACAAGAATTGAGTAATCACATGGTATGATTTGCTGTAGCCTCTCAAGCAAATTTGGTTCTGTTTAATAATCTGTGTCATTTATTCCTGTGAAATGCACAACAAAAAGTGACTAATTGATTATCTGTGCAAATCACTTCAGTCATTATTTGATCTTAGTAACTGCCAGAAATGTAGTTTCCTATCAATCTTTTATGCCTGTCAGATGGTTAAATGTATACTCAGAGTTCAACCTGTGTTAAGGCAGCCTTTTTTTTTTTTTAATGAATCACTGCAAATTAGTTAATAATTGTTGGATTTTCATCAATTACATATTTTGACTCCGGTGAATTGAATGCAATTAAGTTACAAATGATGGTAATTGTCTGGTGCAAAGATTGATCTATGAGATATAAACTACTTCATTGACACTGACAAGGTACAGCTGATGAAGACAGAGAATTTCTGTTGTGTTTGATGAAATACAAAAGCCTAACACTAGCTTTTGGTAATAAAACATATTCTATTCTTACTAAAATATTCTATTATATATAGAGACCTATATTTTAATTTAAAAGTTTATATATTTTTAAGTTTCTTTCTTTCTACTCTGTGGTCTTTTGAAAAGTAGCATCTAAGATACTGAACTCATTGTACACATAGTCTCCTATTAGTAATGTCCCAGTTTATCAACAAAACTGTCCTTAGGTCTTATGTTTCTGTTTCATGGACTAACAGTGTTGTCAAGCTTATAACTCTAAGCCATAAACAGGTAAAACTCTGGTTGGTACCACTGAATTATTAGTAGAAAAATACTAATTGAATTTTTAATGATATTACATTTAAAAACTGTCAAAGAAGCGGAGAGTCAGCTTTCTCAGTAATTTCCATTTAATAAGTACATGTATTGTAAGTATTAAGACTACAGCCTGTAGCTGTCTCTTTCTAATATCAACCTTAGATAATTATATTGAGGTCAAGTTCATAGAGGAAATCTCACTTGAAAGTGAACAAAAAAGCAGTTATAGCTGGAATGGAATTTACTTGCCAAAATTTAGAAAGAAATTCACAAACTCTCACAAAGTAATTGAGTAATTTCAGGTCCATTTGATATAGCCCTACATGTGGATAGGAGTGTATGTTTAGGATGTGCTTTAAGTGTAGTTTATGTGACTTGATTTGATATCAGCTGGAAGGTTTTGATTTGACAGTTCAGATCTTCATTAGGTGGTGTTTTCTGAAACACATCTAAAATAATTTGAAGCTTTATTTTTTCTCATTCTATGGCTTCAGTTCTCCAACTGAGAACACAGATCTTCAGATCTGTCAGGACATCTGTAACACCCTTTAAAGTGTAGGAATCCTTAAAGCCAGAGGGTTTTAGGATAGGGCAGAAAAGACAGGCCTCAGACAGCAGGTTGGGAAATAGTGCTAAAACAGCAGAACATGTTTTCTAGGCCATGGCGAAATCAAGTAAGCTATAACAATAAGTCTCTTTAGCTTAGCTTTCTAAGTTACAAAAAGTATATATTAAGTATATATTAAGTATATATTAGAAGGCCGATCATGAATAGAGCTCTGTGCTGTGTCTCTTCTGAACGAACCATTGTCTTAAAGAATAGAACGCTATTGTTTTAACCCTAACTACGTGTTCTTTAGGTGATTGGACAGAACCACTGTCAATATGCTTTTACTCTGTATGATTGGATGAACCTTAGGCTGGACTTGTCTTATGTTATGCTGTCACACTGGAATTCTTTGGCATGCTTTGGGAACAGCGAGCTGTTAGCATCTTTCCTGTCTCCACTGTATTCAATGTATTGAGATTGATGCTAGAAAAATAAACCTCTAGACGCTGCTTCTGCATGTCCCGTCCCGTTTGTGTTGTACAGATTTCCCGTGTCATTAAAGGGCACTAGAAGTGTAAAATTAGAACCTCAGCTTGACACCATTTCCTGGGACTTTCCTGGCTGGGGACATTTCTTGGCTGCCAGATCTACTTCAAACATGGCAAGAAAATGAGGAACAGGCTGCTGCAAGCCCCAGCCCGGCAGATTGGGGTTAGCTGAGAAGCAGTGCTGCCCTGTGCTGGCCTCTGCTCGTGCCCGTGCTTTGTTATCAGCCACACGCATCTTCAGAACACTGCAGGCAGAAGGTCTTTACCAGGTGGGAAACAGGGATCATCGCAATGTTGTGCTATACCTGATGGCAACAGCATGAACCCCAGAAAGGTCAACAAAAAAAATGAAGAAACATCATTAGCAATAAGGAATGTTCTCAGCTGTCTCTTGGCTAAAGGAAGCACTTAAGGAGTGAAGTTTAAGCTCTGTGGGACTGCTGTTATGCGGCAGAAATTTGAGTTCTTAAAAAAAGAAACAATATGCTGTAGGTGTGAGATAATACAGTGTGAATCACAGCAAGGTAAAAACATGGTCAAACAAAGCACAGTATTTTCACAAGTCACAAATTCTCTTGCTAAAAAGAATATATTACATATAGGTGATTCTAGTTGAGTTACTTCAATTTCTTGAACAGCAAATAACCAATGAACTGCCTCACTGCAATTGTTACTGGAATGAATTACTGGTTTGATTTGTTTGTTTAAAATTAGAAATTTCACAGATACCATTATGCACTGGAAATTTGCTTTGTGTTTTGTGTCCCATGAAGCATATTTAACCATGAATTCTTCTCTTAGATCCTTCTCTATACATTGAGACAGTCTCTGGAATTTCATATTTTCAACTGCATAATGTCACAAAGTTTAATCTATCAAAATTTATCATCTTTTATATGCTAGACCTTTTGGGATGAAAGCAGCACTTGCAATACTGCAATAGTTCATAGACTGTCTTTTCAGTATAAACTCATTTTCTAGGGGTTTATAACTCAGTTATGAAATCTGCTGCAGACTGAAACAAGAGAAACCAGATGTCATCTGAGCAGTCCTTCTTTAAACTGGAATTGGGCTTAAATCCCTTGAAAGGATTTTTTCATGGAAGAGAGAAAAAATGGTTTGTAGGTTTTAGGTACATTAATTGAAGTCTTATATAATTCAATTAAGAACTTCATTAAGAACTTTGAAACAGATAAGCTGTTCAATCGTGCTTTGAATTTACATTTATAAATACGGTATAAAATATATTTCATAAGCCTATAGCACTGTTTTGATACATTTCAGAGTAGGAGGTTTGTCTAAGGCTTTGCATGTTTGAAAAAGAGAAAAAATTATATGTTTTATTAAGTTTGCTGTTGGTTTAAACTAATCCAGAAGTTCATTCTTTTTCCTGACTAAATGCAAACATATTTTGTTTAAAAACTGGTGTATATAAAGTCATAAAACACAGGAGCAAAAATAGCTACACAATACTCTTCTTTTTGCAGTTCTTAAAAATTTCAAATAAACATTAGCCAAACAGGGTGACTAAAGTGAGATGATATTGCAGAGAAAAAATATCTGTGCATATTCCTTATAATGATTATATACTCCCCAAGGCCAGACAAAACCCATCTGTGATTGCAGGGCAGTAATAAAAATGACCACAGGTTCAGGCAAGGAAATGGTGACTTCAGACTGTGTTATTCAGAAGCTACTACGGGAAGCCCCAGAATATTTGGCCAGATGTTTTGCATATCTTAAAAAGATTAGAGATATGTAATGAAAGAAATCTTCTGACTGGATGGGAGCTCCATGCACTGTTAACTCCTTATTCCTAAAGGCATTATCTCCACAAAGGTCTGCCTTTGCTACAGGTCTCTAAAAAGCCTCTTTATTTGAGCAAAACAAATTAGCGCCAGCAGAGTGTACCCATGTTTTTGGTTTTTTTTTAACTTATCAAAACAACTTAGCAAGCTCATTCTGCCAAGTGTGTTTGTATGTGCTTTCCATGTTTTCATCTATATTATTTTGTAGGTAATTTTGGGTTTCATAGATTTGGTGAGGCTTCATTAGGTTTGATTTAGTCTGGCCTTTAGGTGACTGGCTAAATCACTGTCAATTTACTCTGAATATTGAACACTCTGGATCTGAAATTAGGGGGATGTTAATTAGCTGTAATTGGTCACAGAGATGGCAGGGAATTTTGAATGCTCTATTAGCCCATTAGCAAATATAGATTCCTGGGCAATCAGTCTTAAGGACTAAAATAATCTTAAATTATTGAGTTGCATTTTTCCATTTAAAATTGGTATAATCCACTTATGTGTACAAGAAATGCATGAAATACATTCATGAATTATGAAGCCTGTTAAAAAGGTGTGTTTTCTAACACAAAGGATGGAAGTAATGAACTGTTGCAAAGCACACATTAAACCAAAATCAACTTTTTTCTTCATTTTCAAAAATATAGAAAATGTATGAGATTCTCCAATGTGGTATTCTACTTATTCCATATTTGTACACACTGTGTACTGCATGAGATTTGTAGTTTCTTCTCTCAAGCTTTTAGCAATGCACGTCACCTTCATACCACATTAGAAATATTTCAGTCATGTTCGCAGTTGTACAATACAGCATGATAGGAATGCAAGTTTTCATTTGATTCCTCAAAGGAATGAGCATAATACACTAAAGCACAACACTGCAAAATTTAATTTCCTTCTTCTGGGTAGATAGAACAGGGGTGAAATTTTCAGTACAGATCTAATTCTTGTCTCATGCTTTCCTTGAAATCCACTGCTAAAGCTAAAACTGATTTGTAGATTCTATCCCTGTCCTAACTTCTGAACAGACACATAACCACCCAGGAAACAAAGCTTTACACATACAAACTGTGACAAAGGGCCCCCTGTTATATTTTATGTCATAACCTGCACCTCCTCAATAATACAGAGTCTATAGAATTTACAACCGTCATGTACTGGATGTGTAAAATTACACAAAACTGTATATTAAATCTTGCTGTGAGCAGATCTTGAATTCATGTAATCTAACTTCACTTACCTGAACCCTAAGTGTTAACCTCCCTCAGCCTCCCTCAGTTCCATAAGCTACTTTACAAATGCTGAATAAAGAGGGCCAGCAAAAAGTAATTTATCACATCTACTTTAGGATGAAACTAAACATCTCTTTTTCATGTCATTCCAGGACAAATGTCATCTTATATAAATTGTCAAAATTTCACAAACTTGATCATTTACTGTTAAAAGGATGTGAAACAATAGCAATCAAGAAGCAAAACCTAAGGCATCACAGAGGCTACTGTGACATTCATACTGATAGATTAAAAGAATATATAAGAAGTAAACTGCATATACTGATAATTTTTGCATTTTTGGAATCATCTGCCTTTCAGGCAAATTAGAGTAAAATTGTTAATTATTGAAGAAAAAGAAAGCTCAGGTTCAACTTTAAAGAACTTCCTTCTCAGCTCATGTGTAATGTTTTTACTGAGCTCCATGAATCTCTGTGTACTCTAGGCAACTCATTATCTTGGGCATTGCATTTCCTGTGTATTTTCCAGAGGTTAGCAGCTCTGTAGTGCAATCAGGGGGAAAAATCCATGTCTATTCCTCAGCCACCCAGTTCCCCGACTGGTTTACCAGGTCAGCCGGCTCCTGCTTTCTGCTGCGCTCACTGCTGTGTGGTGCAGCCACTGCTGCAGCTCTGCCATGGAGACGGTAATTTCTGGCACAGAAACATAGTGGAAGTCCCTGTGGGAGCCCCCAGACCAGAATCTTGTGTCAGCTCTTTAACTGCCCTTCAAAATCTGCAGGCTGCTCCTCGGTCACCCTCCTGTCTCCTCTAGGCTGAGTTCAGCTCTCTCAGCCTGCCTCATTCATACGCTATGCATAATTTCTGAGCATGAACTTCATGGAACTTCAGGTAGAGAAATGGGAAAGAGATTGAAAGCACTGGTTTATGAAAGACAAGTGCTCTTTGAGGAGAAATGCATTGTTTTTTTCTGTGCTTTATGGATTTAAAAAGCAAATAGTTGAATACAATTTTTTGGGCATCTTTCATTTGCATTTGAAAACTAGGACATTAATTTTAATCTTGCTTGCAAAACTAAATGTACAGTCCCGAATACAATTATTTACTCTTTTTATGTAAGACTGGTTTTTCAAAGAGCAACAGCAAGCCCAAGACAAAAAATTACTGGGTTTTAGATTTAAGGAGCCACTTAGAAATATGCCTCAAATTCTACTTTCTATATGAAAAGGAGGCATTGCTTCCACTGTAGGCAAACTGTCCAAAAGTGAAAATCATTCTTGCATCAATAATTCCAGCTATATGATCCTATGTACAATCTTCAGATATTTCCATGGTATTTTTACAAATCACTGGGTTTAACTCAAAAAAAACCAGTAGGAAATCAGGAGTGGAAACTTAAGGGTTGTGATAACAGCTATGCAACCATTCTTATATGTATGTAAATACAGAAAACAGTCTAAAAAATCCTCATCTAAAGAAGTATAGCAGTTCTGTCTCTTAATGTTTGAACATCAAGACCTGATTTGAATGCTGGCTTACTTAATCACTTAGGAGCAGAAATATTGCTGGGAAGGAAAATAAACAAACTCATGAACTCTAAATACTGAAGTATCTCTCTGAGACCTTCACAAAATAAAAACTTCAGATTAAATTTAATATTGCTTTATTTCTACATCCTGGTCTGAAAATGGCAGTTTCCATCAACACTTACGAAATTCAAGTTCATTTAAGCAGTACAATGTGAACAGAATTCCATCTGCTTCAGAAGTTTCCTTCAAACTCTGGTACAGATACAAATTCTTATTGCTTAGCATTACCCTTGTTTATTGAGCAAGTGTGATCTGATAGCAAGTTCAGAAATTTCTGAGTTTTAGAGTTTAGTCTGAGTTATGCCCTGGTTCTTGACTGTTCATTGAAAACATATAAAGAACTTGATTAACTGCTTGACTGATTGATTGGCTGATTAATATTTAATATGGAAAACTAAAGTTGAATATGAGAGTTTCTTTCTTGGCTTGCCTCTTTGTTGTAGCATCAACAATTTGGTGTCCAAACTAAAATCTGATGCTTATTTTGGAAGGAGGTCTCAAAAATAACTTTATATTTCCCTGGTACTCCAGAGATGCCCTTCTGAAAACAAAGACAGATGAGAAGAAAATTTAAGAAAGTTTTGTGGTACATTTTCTCCACATTTGAAGCTCTGTGACATCTATTGATCCAGGATTTGTTGGTCTCTTTCTAGATCTATATGTGTTTCAAAAGCTTTCTAAGTAAATCTTGAAGTCGATATTGATATACAGCAGGACAAAAAAAAATCTATTAATTTATCAGTAAACTAATAAAGTCCAGGAAATTTACTCCAAAACATCAACTCAATTTCTTTTGAATTAAAAGTCTGAAGTCCAAATTTCAATTCCTAGTTAATTATTGTGACAGATGCGATCACTTTAGAGGTGGAGTTCTCATTTAAGGAAGACAAGGACCCTCATAATTTGTTTTCTGGTTCACATACATGTTTCCTAAATGTTAATGGCTGTTAGCCTCACAAAGGTTTTACTACTGAAGGCTTGCTGAACACTACATACCTTTTGCAAACATAGGTAGTTGATTTATTTTCCATTTTCTATCATTACCAGATAAAAGGCATAAATATTCTATTTCTTTCTATTTGCCCCTCTTTTTTTTCTGTTCCTCAATTAGAATCACAGTCCTTGTACCACCCATTTAATTTTCATCTTTGTCCCCTGTAATCAATATATATGTAATCAATCATATTTATGTTTATCCCAAAGCTTGATCTTGTTCATTTGTCTATCCAAGTCTTAAAACTAGGCTAGATTACTGAAGACAAGGGTATGTTCTATCTAATATTAAGAATCTGGTCCTCTGTACTTATGAATTTTGAAGATCACTTTGAGGGTTAGCATGTTCTTCTACATTTTTCTGATCATTGAACTAAGTAAATATCAGAATACTCAAGGCAACTAATAAAGACTATATTTCTGAAAATATGAATTAATACTAATTTAATTTTTCTAGAAAAAATATATAGAAATTGGAAAACAGAAATCTGACGTTACATGCTCATATATATTTTATGTTACTGTCAACATATTCATTTTTCAGGATGAGGATGGGCTGCAAAATGGAGAGACTTAAATTATAAAAGTGCATGTGGTGTAAACTAATGTGTTCTGACATTTCTCACGGTATCTTTGCTCTTGGTAAACTCAGCAGAGACACTGTACTGTCCCCAAGGAGGTGAGACACTGGCATATTTGTGTGATAGATGCTGCTTAATAAATTCTTAAATTTGAATATACAATGTGTCAAACAGAATATGCTAAGGTTTACCTGCTAAGTCTTTGTAATCCACCAAGTCAAACATTACAATAGCCACTGCTGACCAGGTAACAATCAGAGCAACAACAAGAAGCCATGCTGCTGGAGAGCTGAACGTGTTCACAAAGTCCTCTGTCACTGACTTCTTGCCCACTTTCATGGATGACGAAGGAACGGAGCCGTTCTTACCATCTATTATCGTCGTGGTTGTCGACATGTGTCCTGTACAGACAGACAAAACAGAGGAAAACTCTGTAACAGCTTGGAGCCTTAAAGCCAAGAATATGAATGCTCTTTTGAAATTGTTTTGTCATCAGGATGTTTAAAATAAATATAAATATTTTATTACTGAAAAAAGGTTCTTGGACTTTCTGGAAGAAATAGTCACAGCCAGCCTTTTTTATTATATGACATTTTTGAGTCTGCCACAAATAGCTACAAGCCTAGGAGAGTGATTGATGAAAGCATAAAATATTATTACCCTCCAAAGGATTGTCTTGTTACGGGCTGTAGGCCAGGTTCTCAGGTGATGTGATTAAGTGAACTTCCATTGACTTTAATGGAGCTAATGCATCTATGCCACTTGAGGTTTGGCTGGAATTCTGCTGTGAAGGACATGTATCAGTAGCAATAGAAATATATATACTTCATTTCATCCCACAGAAACAGAAATTATTTCCGTGTCCAGGATCCTTAAAAGTTGTGAATAAGATTGTAGCTGATTTTAAATACCTTTGTTTGTGGAATTTTTTTACTTAATGAAATAATCTAAGAAACAAGAGTTGCAATGGCAAAGCAGACTTGATTACAGAAAGCATAGGTTTAGTAATAAAAAGTTGGTAGGAAGTTGAATGTTACTTAGCTAAGTGACCAGCTGACACACATCAACTAAGTAATGGACAGTAACAGTAGTGACTTAACCTACTTCCTGAGGTACTAAAAATGCTAATTCTGGACATAAACATTAAATCTTCGCACAAACCAAAAATATGGTAACTGAAACCTAACCGTATTTGAAAGTTCTCAACTTAATCTGCTTATAAAATACATTTTGATAAACTAAACAATCTAGGGAGGTACATTTTTTCCATTATATACATAACAATAGTAAAAGTATTCTGAACACCACTCAGTAAATTAGTAGAAGACCACAGTATATCCAATTAGTTTGCAATATCTTGTATGTCAGAGTTAAAATTTTCAAAGATATATTACATGTGTTCTTGGTCTGGTTGTTGACACCAACTTGCATAAATTAATTTCAATGATTTAAGAGACCCTTGTCCATATAGACATCTAAACTTTCAAGGAATCAGGTAGCACCTGGTTTGTGCAGATCTTTGCTTTTTGTTTGTCTTCTGTCACAGCTGATGCAACCTATAAAAATGATATTTTCTGTGTGACAGAGTTGCTCTGTATGAAGGAAAGCAGATTCAATTTCATTTTTGACATAGAAAATGACAAATAAGCACTGAGAAAACTTTACTAAGGTACAGGCTGTTGAAGACTTTCCAATATTTATCATCACAATCTCTGTTTAGACTCTTTTTGAGAATCACAACATTTATATTCTTAAAGAAATAAATAAATGAAGAAAGGATAAAATCATTACTATTACCATATATACATACATTTTTTCCTTCCTATTTTGCCCAAACAAATCTTCCAATCCTTATGCTAATGAATGATGGTTTTGTTCCTTTCCTGTAGAATGTTAAAACAATATCCTAATGTGATACTGAAAGGCCCCTTTATGCATCTGACAAAAACATAAAATTGGGAAGGAAAATTTTGTTGGAAGAGGTTCCCAAATTCTTAATCTGTCACACCTGTTGAGTTTTCAAATTCATATCTTAATCTGTTCTAGAATTCTTTTTTAAAAAAAATATTATGCAATGCATTGTATTAATGAGTAGTTGCCTTAGCTCTGCCTTTTGATTTTGCTTCTGCACAAGCATTTTGGTGCTGATCAGGGCCTTGCCTCAAACCCTGAAAAACTGCACTGCTACACAGAGCTTTACAGCAGAGCTGTAAAATCAAAATTGCCGTATTACTTGTTTTGTGTTACTTACTTCAAATTTGTTTTTGTTTATTGAATAATTATTCTGCTCATAAATAATGTCTATCCCTTAGCATAGAATGTATACAATTTTAAAAAAGATTATTATAAAACCATCACTGCTTCCATTTCTCCAAACAAAAATTTTAGATCAAACAATTCAGAGCAGGAGGAAAAAAATCTGCCAGGTGACAACTAAGAATAAAGATCATCTTCCTAAGTCAAATTCAAAATCAATAGCATTTTGTCATCCTACTGCATACACGATGCAAATAATTTGTGCATGTAACAGGTCATAAATGACACATTATGCATTTTTTCCCCTTGGGGATATCAGTCAGAGTTTATGATGTGTAAGAGAGAATAGAAAGGTACTGTCTCATCTTGACAAATCTGATTAGTACCACAGCATGTCTTCAAGGACATCCTAGTGGCAGATATTTGCAGTTATAATACAAACAATTAAAACTCTATGTGCATATACAGATATAGACTTATAATTACCAGTCAAAGGATCATTCCTCTAGGTTGTTTTTTGTGTAAAAATAGTTCCTTACTCTTTAGTATACCTAAATTTTCAAACTCAGACCACTACATGTCTTTGGTGAGGAAAATAGTAACTGATGATTTGTCAATCAGAGCAATGCTGCAGAGACAGAGCTCAAGTATTCTAGAAGGTTATCTATGACAAGCTTTTGGCTGTTGATGTAGTCAAGTCAGATTTCCCTTTAAAAACTCAGGATGTTGTACAATAAAATCGCTGTCGTTGCATTCATTAAAGTGGGAGTGAACAGTTATTGATTCAGATTTGACTGGAAGTCAAGCTAGGAAGGTACTGTTATACTGCTGGATGTTCCTGATACAGGTGCTTGCATTGTGATTCAGGAGCCTAAGAAAGATTTCCAGGGTTGTTTTAAATGCTTTACATTATCAAAAATGTCCTCACAGGACTGGCAGGCAAAATCTAAAGGACAGTAGCTTTGGAACTGCCTAAGAAAAAAACCTAGACAGGATGTCCTAAAGCAAATAGAAATTAGATTTTTATGTCCCTAGATACCTATATAAACAAAATTGACTGGAGGATTTTATCTGATGACTCCTGAGAAATACATTGTTTGTTGCTACATAATCTCATGTAGGGTGGATTGTATATTGATACCACCACCATTTCATGACTCCAAATGAAGAGGCAGCAACACTGAGATGATCTCATTCTCTCCACAAACATTCTATTATTGTAGTACACAAGGTGTTATCCTCATGCCTTTCTCTGGTTCTTTCTCGCATTTAGACGTCTAGGTGCTCTGTTATTTCTGTCCACCTTGTACAAGTTCTAACTTTCTCTGCAAACCTTCAGTGATAAAATTTATGAAGCTAAACAACAGAGGAAAAGGGGATATATATATACAATGTTTTCATCAGTGCAGCCAGCAGTGATTCTCCTTTTTCTCAGAAAAGTGCCAAAGTTAGGCAGAACTCCTGCCCAAGTGGGCAGTGGAGATTCGGGTGCCCAGTGGGGGACTGAGAAAGACAGGTTTTTTTTGCTTTGAAATCACCTATGGAGCCTATTGAGTTCTACATTTACAATTAGCAGAGGTAATTTAGTAGCAGGTTAAAATCAGGCAGCTGAAATTTCCTAAGCATCCTTTCCATCCATATAATAAACATTTTCTCTCTCAAAACAAATTTCTGTGTCCATATTACAGACAGCCTGAATCCAAGTCAGTTTACTTTTGATGAGCACTGTAGTGGATCAGGAGATTCATGAGCAGATCAGTTGTCCCTGCTCTGGAAGAGGCCACATCCATCACAGGAGTGGAGGGTGCAGCTGAAGGCTGCTACAATTTCAGCCATCCAATTTTAATCCACCGCCACATGTCTGCTAGAGCCTCTTGGCACTTTGGGTTGTGATTGGTATTGATTTTCAATGAGGATGGGAACTTTAAAAAGTTATATATATATATTTCTATAAAAAGATTACTCCAGGGATATATACCTCTGACTGCACATCACAATTTCCCATTCACACAGGACTGCCCCATCAGGTTGCAAATGTCACCTTTACATCAACGGATTGATTTGCTAAATTCCAAACAGCTAAAACTCTGAGATTCTTACTATTCCTCTGGTTTCAGAGTTGTCACTTAGAATACAATCTGAAGACCCATAAGGTCTCGTAAGTATAAATAAACCTTGACAATTGGTGACAACTTTGAGGAGAACACCGGGTGACTTTCAGAATCCAGAGTGAGCTTGTAGTCCTGGCAGCTTAGGTAAAATACTCTTTGTATTTGTGGGCTGAGGCATTATCTCCTTAAAACTTAGTAAGCATAGGAGTCCATGGTTAAGGATGGGGACTTGATTTTAGAGTTCAACAGCTACACCTTCTACTACACTAGTAGGAAAATGAAACAAAACAAAACTATATACCCAAAATTAATAATTAAACTGATTCTGCTCAGACTTATTCAGGTGAAAATAGTAATTTTCTCTATTTATATCCCTTCATAACTATTTTATGTATAACAATCTTATTCTTCCAATAGGACAAAAAAATTAAGTAAAATATTCAATGTGCAATGCCTTTTTAAGGCTAAGTATATTAAAAGCAGAGGGCTAGTTACAATACTAAAAAACAAGAGGTTGTTCACTTTTAAATAATAATATTGTTGCTAGGGCAATGCATTGGGATGTGAAAAACCTCGCTGCAGTGTGCTCTAAATGAGAGAGCGGGTACATTTTGGCATGTCTGTTGTACTCCCCAGATGAGCACTCCAGTAAATAGGCTACAGAGTATTCTGGATTCAGGTCATTAATGACTTCTGTTTGACCTATTCCACTTCACTTGGAATATTTAAATACTAATTAAGGAAGCAGGGAAGAGAAAAAATGGCTGTAAAAACCGACACTGGATGTTAAGCACCAGCTCAAGCCTTGGGCTTTAACCTGGTGACCTTATCAACCCAGCACTGCTGGGATCAGGCAGGCAGGAGTCTCTGCCTACAGTAAGTAGGGCACCGCAGGGAGAAGAGGACAAGGGATTAGAACCCTTCAGTGAAGAAATGGACAATGGATATAAGATAAGCTGCTGCATTTTTTCAAGCTCAGCACATCCCCCTTAGTGAGTCCACAGACCTGCAGGCACCACAATAATCACTCTTTCCCCACATGAGGGAAATGATTTCTACCACAAGAAAGGATTACACCTACACCTGTTGTCCAGGGGATACTTATGCCTGACTGTGACATCCTTCTGTAGCAATATCTCTACTAGGTTCCTTCTTCTTGGTTTATATGAACATAAGGGAAAAGACAGAATTATTTCCGTGGTCAATAATTAGTACTTTACAATAAAATATTAGTAATAATATTTTTTCCTAAAACAATCTAATTACTTTTTTCATGCTTTTAATCTTGTTTATATATTTATGTGAAAACAAAGTGCTGAGCAGAGAGAAGAGAGACTTTCAAGACCCACTGTATGCACTGAACAGAGAGCCTCAATCATCTTATCTGACCAGCACCAGGGGCCAAAAATGCACACAACCAACAGAGTGCAGAATATTTCAGAGGAGAAAGAGCAAGAGCACTGCAGCTGGTAAAAACCTTTTGATCTCCTCCAAATATTGCTAAAGGATGCAATTAAAGTGGATTTAAAACCATTTTCTGTGGAAGATCTCTAGCCCTGGCAAACTTCAATAGGTTAAAAACTCAGCTAGATGGACTAACACAGACCATGACTTCAACTGGACATACATGGAAATATGGATACAAGACTTTTTCTAGCACCAAGAATGTGGTGGGATAGAACGTAAGAAAATAAAGATAGTGCAGAAGGTAATCTCACACCTGATGAGTTGCAGCTGTACTACTTACCAAAGATTAGGAACAGGCCTGCCCTTAACAGGCCACAGCTGTGTCCAGTGAGGATGAGTGCTATAAAAGAGTGGCTTAGGTGGGTGAGGAAAGGGTTGAAGTTTGTTGTCTGTGCTGTGAAGAAGAAGGTGGAGTCAGTGCTGTGAGGAGATGCCCATGAGAAATCACCAAGAAGGTATGGAACTTTTGCAATAAGATCACAACAAGAGAAGGAGTTAGAAACAAGGAAAGATAAGCTCAAATTGGCAAATTGAGTTAACTTTGAAATGTCCTCAGTCTTACTGTTATCTGCAACAGATTGTGAGTAGGACAAGGATCCACAGTGCAGCCCAAAAATGGGTGATGGGGAACTAGTGTAGGTCTTCTGAGCATGGATGAGCTTCTACAAGCTTTTGAGCAGAAATGTGAAAATTTTAAGAAAAGCTAATTTATTTAGAGGAAAAATCTTCTCTTGAAGTTACTGACATTCAGCAATTTCTTCTCTTTTGTATCAAATTATATCTCTGTACATATGAATGAACAAAGGCCCCTGGAATACCTAAATGGAAAAATAAATAAATGGAGTTTCACAACTGATACAAGAATTTACACACTTTTAAATTCATCATACAATGTACCAAAGTGTTGCTTTACTGTTTGTGTAATTAACATGCAAAGAGAAAAAACCTCTCAACACCTGTGTATATTCACAACTTCTCAGACTTTAAGGTAGTCCTGTCACACACTAGAGGCTTAGAAAGCTGTGTCTGGGAATGTATATGAGAGAACATATGCAGATTTATCATTGAGTGATAGTTATAAAAATGTAATAATCTTTATGAAATGGGGAAAACAGGGCTGGAGATTATGCAGCAACCAATTCTACATGACAAAAGAAATAGAATAGACGTTACGGAATATGGAGAAGATGGTGTATGAAAATTAGCTGAATGATTGGATTCAGAAAAGGCACTTATAATTATTATGGTGGTTGGTCTGTGTGCGTTTTTAATTTCCTCTTCTGTTACTATATCTGTATTGGTTTTATTTTTGATCAATACAGAACATCTGATAATTTCAGGAAGTAGATAGTATTAATCTTTCTATTCATTGTCCAAGAAATTACGTACACCAATCTTTTCATTTCATCAATTTCAATAGGCAGCTTTTAAAAGAAACGATACAGTCTATCAAGCCATTTCATTATCAACTCCAAAAAAATGTGTACTTCATGCACCATCAGTAAATAATACTAATAGCACTACTGTGGTGTGAAAACTGGAAACTCCTAATGCTGTATGCATGTTAGTACATGTGACATATTTTCGGATTGTAATAATTGCAGTTGCTTAGGATACTGTGGTAGGTTGACCCTGGCTGGATGCCAGGTGCTCCCCAAAGCCGTAATACTCCTCTCCTTCCCTGGACAGAGCGTAGAAAATATAAGAAAAGGCTCATGGGTTGAGATAGGAACAGGATGAAATCGGGCACCAGTTATTACTATGGGAAAATCAGACTGGACTTAAGGAAATTAGTTGAATCAATCACAATTGGTAGTCAGAAATAGAATATTAATCTTTCAAACACACTCTTAATTTCATTTCAAAATTTCTCTGCATCCTCCCTGCAGAAGTGCAGGGGAAGAGGGAATGGGGTTTGTGGTCACTTGGTTCATCACATGCTGTATCTGCTGCATTTTTTCCTCAGGGGGAGGACTCACCCTCTTCCCCTTCTCCAGCATGGATCTCTCCCATAGGAGACAATCCTCCAGGAACTTCTCCAACTCGAGGCCTTCCTGTGGGCTTAGTTCTTCAAACTGCTCTAGTGTGGGTCCCTTCTCTGGGGTGCAGTCCTTCAGGAAAAGGCTGCTCCAGCACTGATTCCCCAGAGGGTTGTGTTTCTGCCAGAAGCTGCTCCCGCATGGGTTTCCCATGGGCTCACAGCCTCCTGTGGGCACACACCTGCTCTGCTGTGGAGTCCTCCAGGGGCTGCAGGTGAATGCCTGCTCCCCTGTAGGACTGCAGGGAGCCAGCCTGCCTTACCTTGGCCTGCAGGTGTCTGGGGCACCTTCTTCATCACTGACCCTGCAGTCTGCAGAACTTTTCCTCTCTCTTGTTCTCTCTCCTCTCTCTGGCTGAATTTTTTTTTTTATTTCACCCCTTCTTAAATCTTTTAACTCAGAGCTGGTACTCTCATCATGATGGAATCAGTCTTTGCCAGTGGTGAGTCCATCCTGGGGCCATAAGATATTGGATCTGTCAAACATGGGGGGAACTTCTGGCAACTTCATCTGCAAACCACCTCTGTATCCTCCTCCACTACCAAAGTCTTTCCATGAAAACCCAGTGTGGAAACCGTACACTACCATGGGCTATGTGGAAAAAAGTAAGTATTTCAGTAGAAAATAGCTAATACTAACTAGGAAACCTCCATAGCTGTATGATCAGAAGATTACTTTCCAGTGATGTACAACCAGGTTGCAGAAGAGACTGGACACCTCCATGTAAGGAATAAGGACTTTTGAATATGAAGGTACAGTCTCTGACTCCTTCTTTATTTAATTTCCCTAAATGCTGAGCAAGTATATTGGCAGGGCAGAATCTAAGCATTTAAAACAAAACTTTTTCCTCAACAGTGGCTGCTGAAAAAGACAAGATGCTTTCAGATTTTCATTTTGCTAAAGTTATTTGAATGCATGTATCTGATTTTTTTTTTTCCCTGAGGACAGCTGCAAAGAATGTCTTTAAAAAACTTGTGTGTATATAAAAGATTGGTTGTGCCTCATGTCAGAAGTTGATGTACGTGGTTAACTCCTTGCCATGCAAATTCAAGTGATAGATTTGGACCTTTGCTGTACAAAAGGAGTCATAATTCCCTGAAGGAAATCTGGACTTCACCTCCCTACTGATCAAGGAGAGAAATTCAAGCAGTAGCAATAGAGGATGGTTTGTCTAGAAAATCTGAGAGAACAGAAGGGAGTAGTAGGGAAGAAAATTTGGGAAGCACAACTGGAAAAATCAATTTGTTCTAGCAACCAGTTTAACTGATAAAAAAGATAACAGGAAGGTTTTGGAATGGAAAAAGTATACATAACTGCAAAAAGGTCCTTTTGCTCCAATCATATTTTCCCTGCAGGAATGAAACTTGATTTTTCAGGAATGCATCACTGGTTCCTGTTGAAGAAATATTAATACTAGCTATTGCTTGTTCTGGAATAGAGCCAAGGTATGAAATGTAGAATTAGATAAATTATATATGAATCTCTACCTTTTTGTGCAGGTGTCTTGAAACAATCTGAGAACTTCAAGTAGGGGAAGTGAAAATCAGTTTCAGCCAGACCTAAATTACCCTGTGCTTTAAAATACAATCAGCAGTAAAATAAGTTAACTCCTCTCAGCTGATATACTTCTAAGCTTTGTCCTCAGAATGCCTGGTTAGGTCAGCAGATATCTGAAGGATTTAGGTGCCCACATCCCATTGAAAGTTCATGCAAAATGAACCCTAAATCACACTAAAAGTTGAACTTCAGAGATTTGGAGCTGAATTTTCATCTTTCCTTACATGTTTGAATTTTATACTCTAGTAGAGCATTGGTGACACTTCAAATTAAGCAGAAGAAATCTGCCTTATAACTTAGCAAGGAAGTATAAAAATTTCTTCACTCCAAAATTGCTTCTAAAGAACATTAGGCTGATATGAGCTTTAACCTTCTGCTCTGTGGGATTATTTCCTGTGTGCATATGCATTTCAGCAGGCTTTTACAGTATTCTGATTATTCCAGTACCTCAGAAAAAGAAGGCATTAGCAGTAATTAAAAGATTTTCTTTGCTGTTATTCTTATATGACTTATTGCAGATAGCTTCACAATGCAATCATTCATACCTGAAATTATTTTGGAAATGATAGTAAGGGAAGACCTGAGGACCAGGTTTAAAAGATGTTTTATTGGGAAATTTCACAGATTTTAATTATAACTATATCACTTTTTGCAATTAATTCTTGAGACCTTAGCAGACCACAGGAATGAATAATAATAAAAATAGGATAAATTATTTTATAAAATCAAAACTGGAGGATGAGCAGTTGATAATAACAAGAGAAATGTAATTTACTGCAGTTTAAAATGGATACTTAGATATGGAAAAGGGACACTGAGTTGCTTCCTTTCAAAAAGGCACTGGATTTTACCTTTTCATGATCTGAAAGTTGGAAATTTACATTTTTCTCTTTTAAGTATCTCTTCAGTTTGATATGTTTTCTTACATTGTCTTAGAAATGTGATTCTTTAAAAAAATTCAAAGTTTCGTTTCTAGCTTCTCAGTATGCAGATGAGATAAGAATGCAACTGAATTCTGAATGCTGAATCCTAAACTGGCAGCAGCTTGAAAAATCCATTATTTGTTTGGTTCCACATCTGAATTTTTTTATTGATCGGTAGAAATGTCTTCCTTTCTTTGGAATTAAATTGGTGCTCTGAAACAGTAAAAAGTTTTACCTTCCTGTTCATCTTAGCAACCTGACATTTCAGAAAGAGATGCCAAAGGGATATTTAGACACACTTCTGAGCTGATATAAGCTGAGAGGTACATCTTATCTTTTAAAATGTCAAAATGAAAGTTGGAGAAAAACGATTGCCATTTATCTCTAAATAGCAGTAGACCTTCTGAAGCAACAGCGCTATGTGCAGTCCCCTTGTTATTAGGTTTTGGGAACTCAGCTTTACAAATCCTTGAAATATTCAAAAGGTATTAGAAAAATACATTGAATTATTTTTTTATTGTTGAAAAATATCTGTTCCTATCTGTAAAATGATGACAGTCCTAATAATGAAACTTACTAGAAGAAATAGTAGGTTCCACACACTTATCTTCATTCTGGACAAGTCTACCAGTATAAAGAAACTCTATAAAGGCAATTCCAGATCTGTGCTTCCTCTGACGGAACTGCTATTTTCTCTCAAATAAGTGTATTGAGGAATATTTAATATGATTATTTGCTTGATTTTTTTTTTTCAAGCTAAGATGACTGTGAAGATTGGACCAATTTTATATGTCTTAATGTACTGGCATTTACAGATTCTGAAAACAAAAGTAGTTCTAACAGTAATTTACTATACTCTGCAAGTAATGGTACAAGTCTTCCATATGGAGCTACCCAGTCACTGCAGCACTCAAATCTGCAGTTCAACACATGCATAGTTTAAATGTATATACTCATAAGACATACCGAAGAAACTTCGTTGCAGGCCATTTACCGGAGACAGAAGATAAAGGTGTGTTTGGCAAGCAACAAAAATGGCAATGGTAAATTATATAGTACATATATATACATACAGAGAGAGAGAAAAAGCTTTATTAAAAAATGGAGCAAAAAATTCTCATCTGACAGAGGGGGAAACCTAAAATAATTGCTTGTGGCAAGTTAGCCATCTACGATACTGTTAGATCTCACCTGTAAATGGCAATTTGCAACTACATTATAGGTCATCCTGTCAGTGAGAGAAAGCTGAAAGAGAGCTGCTGAAGAAAACTTGCTTAGTATAAGCAATTTCCCAAGAGACAGTAGTTAACCATAGTAAACAGATGAACCAAGGTCTGTCTTCTGTCAGGGAGTTATTTTCAAATTAATACGGGAGCACTCCATCTGTATGCTTACAGAATAGCTAAAGGCAAGCCCACTACATAGGCACCTAAAATACTAGGGAAATTAGGTTTTCTGAGGCTTTAAAATCAAGTTATTTTCCTATCCTATTCCTATCCTATTTTATAATCTAAAATGAACCCCAAAATTATTTCTGGTATCCTCTTTGCATTCAGTGTAAGAAAAAAATTCAAGGAAGCAGTGGCAATCATAGAAATGGTTCATCTGAAGGCTTTGGGTTGGTTTATTTTTTTTTTCTTATGTTGTTGGTCTAAAAACATCCTTTGGAAAATATCCTTTCAATTTTAGGATACAAGAGGGATCTAAAACAGACACAGAGGAATAGAATTCAGCATTTAGGTAAAAATCAGTGGTGTGTTTCATAATTTTTTTCAACAACAATTCCTAAAATTGTAATTTAAAATGGAAGTTTAACCTTGATAGACTAAATTAATAATATTGTTCATCTCTAATCTTTGTTTGGAAAAAGACATGATTTCTAAGGGCAGCTGAGACACGTAGGATATGCTGTCACAGTGAGAACAGTTGATCTTTGTTGAGGGTTCATATTTACAACACACCTGTCATCTAACATGTATTCTGAAACCCTGAAGAGCTGAGAAATCCTTACACTATTTTACACAGATTTATTTAATAGAATCTTATGCCAGATGATCACGTCTTAGAAAAAACTTTATTTGAAGTCATATTGAGTAATCTCAAAACACAGGCTATTTTTGGGACTGTTGAGACCCATTCCAGCTACCATAATATATCCATACTTTGATCTATTTTACTCATGATTATACTCTGAACAAGTTTTGGAATGTGTGAGAAATGTTTCAATGTAAGTTTAATGAAAAAAATCACTACACAATATTCATGCAGAGGTACAGAAACCTAGGTACCTTTTTTTTCTCCCTATGCAGATGCTTTTGTGGAACCCCATGTACACATGGAAATAAAACCAAGAAAATTTAGGATTCTATGAAGGCTACCTAAGGAAAAAACAGAATTCCTTCAGTAACTGTATCCATTCTCTGCATCCTTCCTCCTGCCAGCCCAAATCAATCAACACTTCTCTGAGGAATGAGGTCATGATTGGGTTTTAGAAATTGTTAGCAACATCTGAGTTTTAGCCACAAGTAAATTAACAACAAATTAGTCTATGAATGAATCTGTCTTGTATGCACACCTAAGTCCTAAGAACATATTATATTTTTATTTTTATCATTTTTACATTCCAAAAAAGTAAAAAAGCAAGAGAGTTCCTTAGACACATAATGAATGGCCTAAAGGCTATTCAACCTTAAAGGCTGGTGTAGGGACTCATTTATCTGTGACCTGGATATCAGGTCCCAGACCTGTTTATTGTAAGGGGATAGAGATTTACCATTTGAATTTCCCTATCACACCTCTTCAGACCTCTGAAGACTAGACAAGATGTTATAATAAAGACCTCAAGAGACCACAAAATATGAAATTTGGTTTTCTAACTTATTCCAGTGATAAATGCAAGAAGTGATTAGCTGGGCTACATTATCTGGCTCCAGAAATTGAGCCAATATTTATAATAATTCCTAGAAATATTCCCCTTTAGGAAGTGACATATTCATATGGCATTTAAAACAAAATTTGAAATGACAGGAAAGTCTGGATTAAAATCTATGCACAAGTACAGTTCCACACCTCTCCACTCCTACTTGGCAAAAGAAACTATGGAATGCAAATTCAGCTTTTGGGTGTCTGTTATGAAGTTTTCTTGCAAAAATGAGTACTTGAAAAGGAACATTTTGATGTGTGCACCTAAAAGGCTTTTTTGTTTCATTTCCAAACTATGAGTGAAGTTCCAATTTCCATGTCAACTCTAACTCCAAATGCTGTCAAAGTTGTATGATATCCATGGAAATGGGCATGGAACATATAAAGAAATGCAAGTTGATTAAAGTACTCTTTTTTTTGTTGTATATTATAGGGCAGGGTATTCTTTTTGCTTAGTCTTTTCTGGTGTATGATAGTGGTTTTATAGAACTTTTGTGGTTTACCAAGAAAGAATTGGCAGAGTTATCAATTGATTATTACAGCTCAAGATTTTCCTGTTTCCTACAAAAGATGGTAGCTCAATTTTCCATCTGATGGAGTAGATCCAAATCCCAAATTATTTTTTCAAGGATATATGCCATAACAGTATTATTAATCTTCATATAAAGAAATGAAAAAAACCTAGATTTTTTCACTAAGAAAAAACTTGTGAATTAATACTACAGAACAAATTCCTATTGTTGTGAATATATCCATTTTTTCAGTATAAATTTACTGAATTATAAAATAAAAAAGCCCAAGTTTTTCTCTATGCCTTTGAAAATGTAAACATTTGTCCATGTAAAAGACATAATCAAGGAGGATGTTTTTAGTATGGGATTTAGGCCTCAGGAGAGGGAAAAAAATTAGATCTATGGTTTAGTTGTTAAGCGTCTCAGAGAAGTTCCATCTTAATTTTGAGAGCTATTCACAAGAAAGTTTTACTTGTAGGCAAACAGTCCTTTAAATTTTATGAACAGTCCTTATTCAGTGACAGGTAAAATAAAAATATTCATTCTCCCAAGGAAAAGATTCCTAAAGCAGAAGATGAGTTATTTTAAAAATCTGTCCATACAGACTAGGTCTAAAAATACTTCTTTACCCTACTTGCATTAAGCTTCTAAACACATAACCCAGACCAGGAAGAATACATTAATTATAAGCTTATGTGTAGTAAAAATTGTCTACTTAGAGACCTATTTGTAAAATTATCTCAGTCTATGGCTCCAAATTCTGGAAAAGAAATTCAAACTACAAACTACACATTCTTGGTCAGAGCATAGAATCAGAGAACCCTTTAGGTTGGAAAAGACCTTTAAGATTATCCAGACCCCAGCCATTAAGTCTGCCAGGGCCACATCAGGCAATGTGTTCCAGTACTTAACCTCTCTTTCTGTGAAGAAATTTTTTCTAATATCCAACCTGAATCTCATCTGGCAAAGCTTAAGGCCATTTCCTCTCATCCCATTCCATGTCACTTGGGAGAAGAGACCAAACCCCACCTGGCCACAGCCTCCTTTTCTCCAGGCTAAATAACTCCCAGTTCCCTCAGAAGCTCCTCATAAGGCTTGTGCTCTAGTGTCTTCAACAGCATAGAATGTTGCAAATTCATCAATAATTTTAATTGACTCTCACTGCACTTTTCTAGTCAACATTGACACAAAAATGAAAAAAATGTGTTGAAATGTCTGAATTCCTCTTTCCGGGCAACTCTCTGCCCTCTGTATGGATGGGGAATCCATTTCCTTATATTTTTGGAATGTGAATTTTTCTGAAGTTCATAGCTCTTGCAATTCCTGTGTCTGCTTTATAATGATAGACACAGGGTTCAGCATAATCAGTCCTGAAGGCTTTCATAGTGTTAAAGCATTGCCTCAGTACAGTTCAAAAGATTTTATTTCAAGTTAAAAAAAACGCCTACCATCTTGAAGAGGCCCCTCAATGTTATTATTGCTAACTGGAACTGAAAGTGAGCTACATCAAGGAAAATTTTTGACCTGGTTGGAATGATAGTTTCCTTATTACCTCCCATGGATTCTAAATCAACTAATCTTTAGCATCTGCTGTAAACATGCACAAAGTCATCACAAAAGCATTCAGCCGAGCTTCACGAGCTGTAACACCTCCCCACATTCCCTGTAGAGCAGATCCATATAGCTCCAGTATTCCTAGCCCACAGTAACAGCAGGTGCTGCAAAGTTTCCACCCAGCTTGAGCGCCTTGCATGAACATCAGACACTTGCAGGACCTCTATAATGTTCCTGGCATCTTGCCTTGACCTTCCTTATTTTGTGCTTTGCTCTCTGGCTGTTGGGATAGGAGAAGACAAGAACAAAGTTGCATACCTATGCCTGAAGTTTAATCCTAAAAAGGATATTTATGCATACTTGCCCTAATTTTGTCCCAATGGTTTCCATTTGACAGAAAATTCCTTCTGCTTCATACAGATGAAATAGAGATGATAGCTGGTATTGTTTCCCAAACAACCTGTCCTGTGTTCACAAGTTTTCTAATTAGGCTCAAACTTGTCCATATAAACACAATGTTCTCTTTTTTACTAAATCTTTACATAGTCTCATGTCGTATTCAAATTATGGAATTTTATTTTGTGTATTTTTATAGATCTTCAAATCTGTATTCAGTTGCCCCTAGTCTTCCGGTGTTTATCTCCCCTCCAGTTCACACTCCTTGCAAAGCCATATTATTTTCATTCTGAAAAAAAGAAGCAATGGGAATCTCCTAACTTCTGGCTTACTGTTCCTTTACACTAAACATAACACAGGCTTCCCATGATTGTAGTTGTCATCTTCAATTTTGGGGTTTTTTTTAATCTTTTTCTACACATTCAGCATATGTATAAAGTTCCTCGAACATTTCATGCTTGGGTTTTAGGAATACCTAAGCTACTGCTACTTTCTAACTTCAGGAAACTTTCAAGAAATTGTCTGATATTTCTTTAGTATTAGTACAGCAGTTTCAACTCATAACTTTGCTAGTATAACGAAAAGACATAGAGATGTCCTCTGCAGCACAAGTTGATTGTCCTTTCTAAATTTTTCATAAATCTTTTGAGAGTGACTTAGTTATTCTGCCTGCATGTTTGCAAGATTTTGCTGGCTGTTATATTCTAGTCAAAGGCCTATTCATCACCTAACTTTTCTTTATTAATTTCCTTTTCTATGATATCAATAGAGTGCAGCTTCAGCTGTAATAGTGTAATATTCTAATAAATCAAAAATGCATACTTTCACATCTATTGAAAATTAACGCTTATCTTACAGTCAATATTTTGGCCTTACAGCTTACATTTACTATATTCTTATGGTCATGTAACTGATAATCTTCCTCTCACTAACATAATCCATTTCCCCAGAGCTACAATACATTCACAATGCTTTAATAGACGCATAAGGCTCTTACTGTGGAAGACAAAAAAACAAATATGTATCTAGTATTATTGAATGAGTAATAATGAGTAGCATTCACACTATGAAATAAAGGAAGGCCTAAAGAAACTGTACTAATTATTTTTCTGGGTTTGGTTTGTGGTTTTTTGGTTTGGTGGGTTTGGGCTTTTCTTTTGGTTGGTTGGTTTTTTTTTTTGTTTGGTTGGTTTGGGGTTTTTTGTTTGTTTAAGATAGTGCTTTATTTAGACCTTAGGCCGAGTGTTATGTAGGAAGTGTGGAATAAACTCTATAGGATGATCTTAAAGAACTTTACTTACATACACAGCATCCTGTGCACTCCTCAGGACCTGAACAGGCAGGGTATTTCAGGCAGGTAAGTGGAGAAAAGCTTAAGTGTTTTTACAGTTCTAACATCACTGGAAACTGTGACAATAAGACATCAGTCTCACATACAGCTGAGCCTGAACAACAGTCAAGATCAACAGTTTGTTTTTATTCATCTTGCTGATCAGGGCAGGAGCAGTATTAGTTTTTAAGGGACATCCATGAGATGTGTGTTATAAGAGAGAACTGTAGCATTTTCCCTGACCACAAATAGGCATGCATAGGTTAGGTGGTCTTCACTCCATTTGCAAATGTTCAGACCTGGAGCACTACAACATGAGAAGTCTATTTGGTATTTACTCTTCAGAGGGTGCTATTCCCTAGTAAAACACTATGCAAATGGACATAGAAGACCATGAGACATCAAGGGCTTGTTAAAGTCACCATTCCCATGATCAATTATTGAAAATGTTGATAACAAGTCTGCATCAAACACTACCTTTAGTCAGGAGCTACTGTTTTCAGAAAGAAGAATAGATTAAAAAGATTTAGATTGCTGAAGCATTTGCAGATTGATATAGTGGATATTTTGGCAGGTAACTTTTATACAGAATAAATTCTAATGATACCTTCAGAAGCATACAGACATTAATATATTTGTACAAGAGATCCACAGAAAATTAATAGTCTGCATGTTTGGAAGTTCACATTATTAATATCTATGTCTAAAAAAAGGTCTTCATTAAATTCTGGTTATAAAATCACTGAAGAATAAAATAATTTGCTCTTTCCTTATCTTCCCTCTTCATGGACCTGGCATTTAAGAAAATTGTAAAACTAAAACAAAAGCTGTGTTTTTTCAATCAAAAGTAAATCAGAAAGGTACTAAATGTTAATAAAAGACTCAAAATATGGGCTTTTTCACTTAGAATACATACTGTTCTTTTTCAGCTGATGAGACCCCACTACAGTTCTAGTTCTAGTCAAAGTGATTCAATCACTGTGAGAATAAAAGGTAATATTTCTATATTTAATGTGGCAGGAAACCTTGATTCTTTCAATTAAAATAATGAAAGGCATGAAAGAAGTAGAAAGATTGAAAGCCACCATAGATAGTCCTGACTGTGGCTGAAAACAGGTGAATCTTTTCCAAAACTGGATTTTCAGCATATTGCATGCCGACAACATTCATTAAAGGCCTGTGTAAGTGCATCTACTTTTTGAAGACTTATATAATTAGGCAAAGTGAAATTATTCTCTACAAAACCCTTAAAGACAACAAGGATTTTGTTATTAGTAATAGCAACAAAAGCTATTTCAAAGGCATTGTTTGGAAATATTCAATGAGTTGGCAAATGTAAAAGAGTTTACAGTAAATACCAAAAGTGGAATAAAAATAGGACCAAGATAAGAAAAAAGCTTTGAATGTTATCTTCAAGAATTGGAGTCTAGAGAATGCATTCTGTGAAAGATGAATATATTAGCTGAGTTTTCATTCCCACTAACTTGAACCAGTTCAGCCTGTGGGAAGGTGCGTCTCACTTGTATATTCCTTAGAGACAACTGAAAAAAAGAAAATTGTTTTAGTGAGGAAACTACTAAGACAGCTATTGTATTAAAATATGCTTTCAAAAAACCCTGAAGTTTCTGAATTTTACAATATGCTTCTGCAACCTAAACTTTAAGACCAGGTGCAGTTCTTCAGTGAAGAGCACAAAGTCTGAAGATTTTAACACCTTCATTTCTCTGTCTGCAGAATACACAGCACATTCTGATTTAAAGTGTGTTAATGTAGCTCATGCTTATTTCATATTTACTTAATTAAAGTATACCTTAAAAGAGAAGAAGCTTTGGTATTGCTTGGAAAAGAAGTGAAGAACACCGTGTACAACCAGGACTTCACAGGCTTTTGTAAACACTCAATTTTTTAGCACATTTTATATATTTTCTTTGTTTTGATACCTACTATTGTGCAAAAGAAGAAAATCTATTCGTGTTTTTTTGGGTTTGTTGTTTGGTTGGATTTTTTTGCAGATCAGAGATTGATTTCCATTTAACATAGCAAACTTCAAGCTGTTCACCAGGCAACTGAGAAAATGAGTAGCCAGGGTGGGAAGAAAATCCAGAGAATTTTTTAAGGATTTACAAGCTTTTACTTCACTATTTCTTTCTAATCTTTAACACTGGGACCTAATATTAATCATAACTATTTTTATGTCCTGTATGCCCACAAGACCCAGAATTCAGACTTCTGCAGAATTTTTTTGCAGATGTTGTACAGGAGAAGAGGAAAAAATCTCCCTTCCAGCATTTTTGCATAAACATAGAAAAACGGGGAGATGTGGAGTTGGCTAAAAATTAGATTTCTGGGCTAAAACAGATACATGTTATAAGGTGCTTTTTTCTTCTTAGTTAAATAGTTTCACCTGAAGAACAGCTGCTTCCTCCAGTGGGACCAGACCGACACTGGAATTGCTCCAATGCAACCAATGTACATCTGTTTTCCAAAGAAGATGTAATTCATATCTGCCTACCTGGGCATTTTCAGGGGAAGATGGAGCATCTGGAATTTAAAATTGTATTCACATTTGAGAAATGCCAAGAATATGTAAACAGCTTGATGAAAGAACAGAGGGGAAAGTGGCAGAGTCTGCAGATACAATGAATCAATGATTGCAACTTCATGGTATTTACAAATAAATATTCTGCATCCACAGATCTGAGTGTCTCCATACCATAGAGATAACAATGGAGGGGGTTAGTTAAAATTTCATATAAAGTTTGCAATATCTTAGACAAATTTCTGCTATGCTGAAAAACTATTTCATAACATTAAAATTTCTGATATTTGATAGTAAACTCAAAAACACTGTAACTATAAGAACTAAGAAGTACTGTGCTGCCTGTTCTGCTTGAAGTAGCACTGCTTTGAGGTGGCAGAAATAAGATTTAATAGACAGGATGATTAATGGGAGTACAAAAGTTGAGGAAAGTGAGGCATGAAGGTGGGTTTGAGAGGTGTGTGCCTGTGGGGAGCACCAACTCAGCTGCCCATTTCTTTGTTCCTGGGGACATGGGATCACCACAGCCATCCAGCGCTGAAAGGAGAGTCATCCCACTGCAAGTGGCTCTGGCAGGGAGTAGTGAGGAATCTCATACGTCCTGAAACCTACCACATGTGGTCATCTCCAGGACAATGAAGAGCGCAATAATCACTTTTCTTTTTCTTGTGTTACGCATGTAAAAAACCCAGTCATTGAGCAGAAAACGTAAAGCATGATTTAGATATCAGAACAGTGCAAGTAAGGATTAAAAATATTCTCCAGAATTTAATCACAGAATCATTTAGAGTTATGATCTCTGGGATCATTGAGTTCCAACTTTGACCGATCACCACCTTGTCAACTAGACCACAGCACTGGTTGCCATGTGCAGTTGTTTCTTGAACACCTCCAGGGTAACTCCACCACCTCCCTGGGCAGTCCATTGGAATCTATTACAATCCTTTCCATGAAGAAATTCTCCTGAAGTCCAGCTTGTATGTCCTCTGGTGCAGCTAGAGGCTATCTCCTCTTGCCCTGTCACTCGTTGCCTGGGAGAAGAGGCAGAACCCCATCTCACTACAACCTCCTTTCAGGAAGAGAGAGGTGAGGTCTCCCCAGAACCTCCTTTTCTCTAGGCAAGGGAGGGTACTTTTGACAATTGTGTAGTTTAATATTCACTTTAGAAGCACATTGAAGCTTAAAATAATTACAAAAAAGATTTAATTCTGTAAAATATATAGGAAATAAAAGAATCTTTAAATTATTTTAGGATTCTAGTGTAAAGACTTTCCAGCTGCATGAAGTAAAGTCATTAGACCAATGTAGCCCTGACCTAAGCACTATGACAGGGGAAAAAATTAGAGATCCAGTGCCACTTTATAGTCCTGACAGTGTCTACAGATGTGGGTTTATTTCTGATCCGTACTTAGAATGACATACTGAAGAGTGGATAGCAACACTGTTGTAAAAGTTAGTTTTATAACTGACTTTCCCTTTTGTGAAACTGCCCTTGGCATTTACAGTATGAAATGCCTTTGCCTATCCTGATTGATGAATTAAACGATGGCAAATATATGCTTAAAATGAATTTTCTACTAATTCATTTTTAAGACAAAATCCTAGTTCACATAACTGTTTTCACTGAATAGTTAAAATTACCTTAATTAATTAACTGGCAAAATTGCTGATTCCCCTTCCCAACGCACTAATATCTGCATATGCACACTTTTATTCACATTTAATTTTAATTTTAAATGTATTCTGAAACCTCATCAATATTTGCAGATAACCTTGCCAAGATTTCCCAAAATTGTGTTCTCATATATCTGTAGTGGTTTTCCACATAATTTTCAAAGTTCCTTTCTTTCCACAGTAACAGTGACCTAGCAAAATTTCCCTTGTGATTGTTGTTACATGAGCTCTGTAAAAACAAAACAACACATCCCTGGACACTTCTGGTTCGATAAGAACTTACAGGCAAAACACAATCAAGTTGTATTACAAAATCTATGGATATCTCCCTCGTGATAAATGAAAGGAATAGGCATGGAGCTGTGTCTCTGAGCAGACGGACACTGCACTTATGTCTGGAAAGGGAAGAAAGGGAGGGAGTAAGCTGGGAGAGTTTTCACTTCTACTCATCTGGAAATTCATCACTTCATCTGATTTGCTAACAGCAGAGTTGAGCGTTACATTCTCCAGAGCATTTCATGTGGCTTCTATGTAATCAATGAATGCAAAATCACAATGTTAGAAGAAGAGATACATTTTAGGATAAATATATCTCACATGGATTCTGCTTGAGAATCTGATAATAGGGCAGGTTGTTTTCTTTTTTTTTGCTGGGAAAAAAAATGCTTGTATTTAGTTTTAACTTGTCGTGCCTCTTACTAAAGTTAAAATTTTATCAAGCATATTTACTGATTTAAAAAAAAAAAAAAAGGGTTTTGTGTCCTTCCATTTCTGAATCAGCAAAAAAATTGTGTTCTCAGAATTCTCTTTCTACTGCAAAATAACATATTCATGGACTTAATAAAGTGTGAGCTAAATTTAGGGTAAAGCAGTAGTTGTTCTGCTCCAACTCACTGGATGCAGTCAGCCATCTAGTAATCGAGCTGGCCCAAACAGGCAGGGTTCAAATTCAGCATCTACCACAGATCTTTTGCTATAATAGTGTTATTCTAACACTCTTGGTAAAAAAAGCAAACAACCAAAAAAAAAACCAAACAAACCAAATCAACAGTAAAATTATCAGTCTAATTTTGGATGCCTCTCTGTAAAATGCTCACATTTTCTACTCCTATCATGAAGGGTGATGCAAAAAACTTCCAGGAAAAGGAGAGTTTTAATGTTTTCCTTAGAAAAAGCCATTGAAATTATACTAAATTTTATGTTGCATTTTAAATATTGGGATTATAAACTATTCAGTGTATATAACCTGAACTGTACCATATACATGGATTATCACTTCTTTGGGGTGTTAAAGTGTGTCCCACACCAGATGTGTTCAGGTACTAATACAGCTGACTTCAGTAAGAGTTGCATGGATAGACCTGAAGTAAAAATTAAAGTCCTACCTGCTACAGGAGGAAAAGGTCAATGCAAAATAAGGACCTTAACATTTGAATAGATGTATTAAATTATGCCTCTAGAAACAGTAAAATAGTTACCAGAAAACTATATTTATGGTAATTGTGTCAATTGTGAACAGCCTCTCAGCAAAGACTGAAACAAGATTTAGCCTTCCTAACATGCACAGAGAACCCCAACTTTAATCTACATAATAGAATATAGGGAAAAATTGAGCTAATTTACATACCAAAGGAGGTTACAAAGGCTTAGATTCATTGTGCCTTTGACAATTTGACTCCAGGCAAAGGTACAGAGATACTTTTGAAGTTGTGAGAACATAAGCATGTAGAGGGAGTAGCAGGTTTTTACTCATTACATATTTGTAAAGGGTTTTTAGAACTATCTTTGAAGATACAAAGAGGACACTTCTCCAGTGAGAAAGTTTTTCTATGCCTGGCATTTAATAGTTTCCTTTCTTATGGTAAATGCCTTTGCATGGCACCAAACAGAACTTCTAGACCAGATACAAGATCATACTGTGCTCTCAGACTTACTCTAAAAGAAGGTCAAATCTGCCCCTGGACTCAAGTGAGGCTTATTCAAGACTTAAATGCACAGCTTTTTCATTCTGATTTGTAAGGATAAAGCTCAGCACTGACTATGATTTTGAGCAACTGAACTGATTTGAGTGAAAGTATAACATAGGAAAGTTTTAGCATATGAACTATTTGGGATACAAAAAAAAAAGGTAACTCCTATGTTTTTTTTTCTCTTTAGCCTCGTCTACATTTCATGACCTGTTTTGTTAGCTCATCTCTTTTACTCAAAATATAATGAGTCTAAAGAATAATGCAGCTACTTACAGTGTGCTTTATGATTTTGTCTCATTATGTTTTGCATTTGGAGGAGGGGGACAAAAATGAATCAGAGGCTATGAAGAAAAGGAAAGAATATGGGACAAAACAAGATCTGTCAGCAGTGTCCTCTGATATTTCTGCTACCTATTGGTGCCACTACCTCTACCATTACTCGGAGATTTGGTAGCCATGTACTTGTCACAATTCCCAAAATAGACTTTCTTACTTAAATCAACTGTGCTGTAGGCACATATTAGGAAAAAAAACAGAAGCTAAATCTTGCTGGTCCCTTTTGACCCCATAGAGCTTAAACACACTCCCACTCAGGAATCTAAAGTCTGAATGGCTTGTTCCAATGCACTGAAGAAAGACATACTATATAAAGGTACAGGGATATGACTAAAATATTAAATATTTTAAAAATGTTTAAAGTTGACAAGAGCACATGATAGTGGGATCATATGGATAACGAGCACTGCTGGTTGTCCATAGCTTTAAGCTAAGTGTTTATATGCAGTGACTTTATATCTTACCTCTTGCTTGTCTACTTTGTACTGTATGACCAGTCTGATGTGTCAATGTAAAGCAGCAAGGATATGAAGCCTCCCTGTCTCTGCAACTTCTCTCTGACCATACCTTTGATTTGCTTTTAAATCAGTAAAAAACTGTGTTCCTCTTTTACACCTCTCTGAAGACATTTCAGTATTACTGCTCAACAATCCTCCTTTTTAAGACCCACTAAAATGAGGCTGCAGTAGGGGAATATGGGCAGAGTACAAAATTGCTGATGCTTTTTGAATCATAAACTAAAGTTTTCGATAAATGTCATTTAAAAAAATGTCTTTTAAAATTAAAAATTAATTTAAGAAAACCCTGTGCTAAGGACCATACTTTCACAAATTACAATTTTCCATTACTATTTATAGAAATCACACTTATTTAAACAAAAGAAAAAAAAAGAAAGTTATGATTAAGCCATTACAGTTGTGAAAAGTGTTAAAGAAATCACTGAATTGTTGGAAATCACTGGCTAAGTATATGCAGTCAAATTAGGGCAGTCTTTTCTTGAGAGTATAGCCTGTTTGCAAATGCAAAAAATCTGTTCTTACTTTCAATTTATTTTACTATTTGTACTCAATTATTATCTTATTTTGGTCGAGGACTAATGAGGATTTAAAAAAAAATAGAATTTTTTCCCTTAACTTTTGAATAAACATTACATAAAAGAAAATGAGCTCTCTCAGTTCCATATTCTAATAGGATGCAGTGGCCAATAACCTAAATTAGAAATAGCACTGTATTTGTTTAATAAATCATTTAACTTATCAAGAGAACTTATATTTAAAATGGACTTTTCCTATTTAACCCATTTCTATTAAGTATGTAAATATACACATATAAACAATTTTTAAATGGTGTGTACCATTTTAATTGAATTAAAACTTCTATCCTAATGAAGCTTGACAAAAACCACAAATAAAAATGAAACTATTATCTAGCAAAAGAGAAATACACCATTTACCATTTTCCAGCATTAAAAAACAACAAAAAAAAAAAACCCAGTATGAAAAAGCTAAGAATCCAGATAAAGGACTCCCAAAGTATAGAATTTTTTTATTAGACAGATATTTAGGCTATATTTTTCTCTAAAAGGCACAAATTTAGTGAGAAGGGCTGTATTTGGTTGCCATATTGGTCGCTTTTGGGAAAAAAATTATAAATGACATTTGCAAAAAACTTGGAAAATGCTATTTTGAAATCCACGTTTCTCGTTTGTTGACTTAAATCATGACTAAAATTGACGATCTAAAAGTCTTTTCAATCATTTTGATTTAAAGCAATTCACCCTCTACCACTGTAATATGGTTTACCTGTTAAAATGAGTAGTTTGCACTAGTTCAATAATTTTAAACAGAGAAGAAACCAGTGACTGTCAGCATCAGAAAGGAAAAAGTTTTTCATTTCTGTAAAGAGATGAGCTGCTTCAAATGGGGTAACTCTGATTTGTTTCTCTCTCCTAAGTATGTCCTGAACTGAAGCCAGACCTGTATTATGAAATATTTTAAAGTAAAACAGTTTCTGCTTTCCAGAACTGAGCAGTAAAAAGAGAGTAAGTCTACCTCTTATTTAGTATTTATATTGCAGGCAATGGGTGAAAGTACTCAAAATATTTCTAGACTAGATGTTTTTCAATGTTTAGGTCTCTGAAACTGCAGGTTGGGACTTTTGAGAATGTAAGTAGTTGCGCAGATTTCATATTTAGGTCACTGGTAACTGATTTTCCCAATAGTTTGAAAACACTACTAGGATTTTAAAAACACTTCTCAATATATAAATAACATTAAAATATGTTTCAAATACTTAAGATCATAAGGTTCTTTGTGATGTTTCAAAAAAAAAAGTTGAATAAACTCAGACCTACAGTCCAGCTGTTTACCCACCACAGGAGCTAACTGTACACACACAGTTTTAGCCTGTCGTGCACTAACACAATGCATTAGCTTGGCCCTCTGGTTAATAGGTTTTCAGTCTTCCTGCTATCCAGAGCTAAACCCCTGACTGGTTTATAGGTTTTCAGCCTTCCTGCTGTCCAGAGCCAAACCCCTGACTCTCTGAGGGGCTACCTAAGGTAATGAATTGTTTGTAAGTGTTGCCTTGTACCAACTGAAGGTGCATTAATAGTGTATCGGCTTTGAGTAGAGTTGTCCACAAATGCTTAAACCTAAAAGTCAAGCTAACCAGTCTGGCCTCATGCTTGCCTCAATAGGCTATGTATGAGAAAACACCAAGGCTGAAGCCAAAACAGCATGGTTGTACAGGCCCGCAGTCACAGGGGAATATAATTTTTAAGGAATTTTGGTAAGAATTTGGAGCTTCTGTTCTCCACAAAGATTTTTTCACAGGCAAACCTGGGTTTTCTGACATTTTTTTTTTACTTTGTGTAATTAGGCTTTTAATTTTACCTGTTTTTTCTGAACTAGAACAGACAGATTCCTAAAAAATTCATAGCTAAAAGTGTTGTATTTTCCTTACCCTGCTATAATAAGTATACTATCTTCTTCCTCATCAACATTGAAAGGCAGAGAAAGAAGGCATCTTTTCATTTTGAAAATTTGTTAGGTGCAAATATATTCTATATAAACATCCTAGCTCCAAGCATAAACAGCAGTAAGAAAGGAGGGTAAGAAACACCTCTTATGCCTTTAGTCATCAAAATGAATAATCTAATCCAATTTATTCATTTAGGCCCCTGTTGCAGTCAGCACAACCGGCACATCTAGCATCAACTCATGAATTACCATGAGAAGCAGCTATCTGCCTCTTGCTTCTAGTGTGCCTTCATTAAACATTTTGCCAATTGAATACCTCTGTTAGCTACTGACCATCACAATCATGAAGTAACTGGGATTTTACCCTCTGGCTCTTATGTGTTTTTTCTCATACATTAGTAGTTTCATGTCTGTTAATCTTCAAGCATACACATCTTTTTGCCTTTTGAAATGGTTTACATCTTTAAACTTTTCATAGTTATCCAATAGCCTGAGAAAAGGGCTGAAATGCAGAAGCTAATTTTGATTTTGTCACTGACAAGCTGTGTGTAGCCTTGGGGCTAGCCTGTCTCCCAGACAGAGAAAATATGTAGTTGCACAGCTCTCAGCAGCAAAATAAGGACCAAACTGTGACTCATTGTCACATTTCTATTTGACTCCTGCTTCTCTCTTGCTCCACTGGGGAAATAAGTGGTGGCAGACAAACAGCTGGCACAGAAACCTTGTCTTTCTCCTCTCCTCACCTTCCTGGATTAGATCAGTGCACAATCTCCAGAGCATTGCAGCAAGCAGAGCTGAGTCTCTGTTCATTCTTCCCTGTGTGGGAGGATGAAGTGTCAGGGGATGCCCATCAACCTTGCACTGTGACCTGCAGGAGATTGGACTAGAAAGGACCAGCTATAGGGCTGGTGCTGGAGCTGTTGTGCACACACAGATTAAGCTGTACATTGGCAGAAGCCATTTCTCAGAGGTGTCAGCCTTTTGCTGTTTGTGTTTCAGTGGTGGCAGCTCCAACTACATCTGCCACTGAGTCCAGTCCAATCCCTGTGCTCATAGACACAGTGGAGTAGCATAGTTTGAGAGTCATGGCTTTTTGGACAAAGTCTTAAGTGGACCTCAGAAAAGATCCCGGCTGCTACAGGAATACTGAGTAACTGCTTAAATGTAATAATAACAAGAGCAATAATTACTATTAATTGTAATAACATGACTAATACTTCTAATAATATTAGATCCTGAGAGTATAGCAAAGACAAAGTACTTAGTCCCTGTACTGAGTCTTTGTACTTTTTTTTAATACAATTTTAAGGACTTCCACTTTTTAATAGTACATTTCTGTGATGGCAATGACATGTAATAGGAGAATGCTGAAGATAATCCTTTGGAATCTTCTCCTAAATACTTGACAGCTAGAGACATAGGTCCTGCCAACTTTAAGGACATTTATGAATTGCTGTCTTCAGGGATCTCATTTTGTCTTTCACAGTGTACATTTAGCCAGTATTTCCACAACTAACAATTTGTAGCTGTGTGAAGGAATAAGTAGCACATGTGGGTTTGGTGCAAGTAGGCAGTGCAGGGCTTATTGGCTACATATTTAAGTTACTTAATCTCACTGTCATTATCATGCTGTTGACCTGAAAGATCTCCCCATTGCCTCTGTTCATCTCTGAATAGATTGTTGTCCTGACACAGGCTGCCAGAGGCAGAGCCCTGAGATGTGCACCAGCACACCCTGCCAGGCCTGGGCCAAATCTCTAAATCAGCAGCCACACTGTCCCTGCATCACTGTTGTGCCCTGCTCTCTGGTGTGTCAGGATGGTACCCCCAAAGGCAAGGAGCCTGTCTTGATGATATTAATGGCTCTGTGACTGACAGTGGAAAAAAAGTTATAAATACCTATTGCAAGGAACAAGTGGTTTAGTCCTAGCAAAGTCATGAAGAACCCAGCAAATCATGGGCTGGGAGGTGGTATGGAAAACAAAATAAACTGTGAAAACAAAATAAATTGTGTGAAGTAGCAGGAAGTTGAATAGCTTTTTTCTTATCCAAACTATATGTTGCTGAAGTTTATATCTAAACTTTCAGGTTGTGAGTGCCAGTACTAGCCCCAGAGGAAAACAAACTGCAGTGAAACATTAGCTTCAGGCTGAATTCTTACTTTTTGCCATAAATAAAATTTCCATCTTGTGGATACAGTGTTTAAAAATCAGTCAATCACTACAAGTGCATTCCAAGTACATGAAAACAAAATAAAACTAAGCCAAATATAACTAAACTAAATTAATTATATAGTTTATTTCCCTGTCACATGGAAGGTCAGCTTACTGGGGAGCTGATGCTCCTTATCATTTAAGTCTATGCTTTGTACTAAAAGACCCACAGAAGACACACACTGTTACAGCTGTAAAAACACTCCTGTAAAAACACTACAAACAAAATTTAAAATTCCTATCCTACTTTCCTTCATTCAATGGTCTTTTGTTTCATTCTAGAGTCTATAATTTTCTTTCTTTAATAATCTAAATGACTGAAAAGTCAGACTGGTTGTAAAGTCTTATATTTTTTGCCATTAATTTTGGACCAAAAATCTCACTAATTTGGTTATTTCACAGACTTGCTTCATAACTGCTAGAAAGAAATCAATGTTTCCAACAAACCTTGTTAAGAATATCTAAATAAACCAGTGTTAGTATTTGAGTTAGGGCTGTCAGGCTGAGCCACCTGTTTTGGCAGTACTTGCAGCCAGAAGTAAATTATAGATCAGTCCAACTGCTGATTAAAAAATCACATTGCTTCCCTGATGTTGCTAACCAGACATCAAGCAAGGATTGTACTACTTGACACAGTCCTAACATTAGCCCTTAAGAAGGAACAGGATCACTTTCTAATAGCACTTAATGCAGATCCTCTTACAAGTATGAACAATAAAAAATGGAAGATGAAAACAACATCCTTCATGCACTGAAACACCACATAATCTTGAGAAGCAGAATAAAGTAATTCTCAGAAGACTGTTTAAAAGCTTTTTTTGGGATTTTTGTCATTATTAAATTCAGATTAAGAGTGGAAAAAAAGTTGGAGTAAAATTCAACTAAAATATTCACTACTAAAGTGGGTTGCATTTTAAATATATCCCCCCTTCTGACTTCAGCTGATAAAATATTGTTATGCATCTAAAATGTACTTTAAATATGAATGGTCAGGAAATATTAAAGTACATGAAACATTCACATTTTGGAATATGTATTTATTGGTTAATACAATTGCTTTTCATTTTTGCAGGCCAACATCTGGCATATTTATTTCAGCACAATTTTCACTGACTCCCTTAGAAGTCTACCTAAATAAGGATAGCAGAGGGTTTTTTTACCTTTTACCCTTCAGTAACTTCACGTACACGTCAAAAATACACTGTGCTCCCTATGGAAAACTCAGGGCAAACAAATTAAGCTGTTCTGACTCTGGTAAATCCCTGATTATAAGGGGCTACCAAAGCTTATTTCTGAGCAAAGGCTTGAGAATAAAAACCTGAACTTCAGACATTCCCTGTTTGTATCACTCTGATGGCGGTGCCTAAATAATGGTGTTCTGCAAATGAAACTAAGGTTATTTTTAGAGGTGTACAGAGAACTTGTTTCAGTAACTGGTAAAAACTCAGGCTACAAGAGTGAAAAAGTAAAAGAGAGAAGAAAAAACAGGAAAGAAAACCAGAAAGGAATGAAGAAAACAAAATTAAATTATCCTGGAGTGAGAACATTATTTGCTAAGAACAACAAATCATTTTGACAGGTCAGTTCACTTACCCTGTTAAATCACATATCATTTTTTGTTAATTATTTTTGAAAAGAGTTACTGTACCTTCTGCTGTTATCTCGGCCATGATGATGGTAAGAGATATTCTGTTTAAAAGGTCAAGATTTACTGTGGCAGCTTAGATAGTACTTCTGGGTTGCTGACTCTCGCAGGACTTGCAGAATGAGAAGGAGGGAGGTCCTCTGCTTTTTCTAATTGTGTTCCTTCTTCTTTTATGCTCCCTGAAATGTCTGTTTGCTCTGCAGACCTGGCCTCCCAGAACAACCCAAGGCCTTCCAGAGGCAACACTTAAAGCTCAGTCTAAAGTATCAGCTTCTAACAAAAATAGCCATGCCTCAGAGTGAACCTTCAGCACGTTTTTCTAATATCCTCAGAACCACACACACCAGAAATAAAATGTAAAAAACCACAGCTCTAAACAGGACAGGAATGCACGGAGAGGCAACAAAAATCAAAATAACTGGGAAAGAACTGTTCAACGCTCCTACAGCCTTGCTAGCATAATTGCAGTTCTTTGGGGGGTATGTCAGGAAACATGAAATATAGAGTTCAAAGTAACCTTATCCATCCCAGTACAACTTTATTCTTAGCACACTCAGTGCTTAGCACATTCTTCCTGGCCTTATATGGCTTGGGGAGGGTCCTATGAAGCTCACCGCTGACTAAGGGGGAGGGTAAATTTAGGTGATTTTCTCCACTTAGACTCTTAGTTGCAGTTCAGAACCAATTAAGACACCAATTTGAACCAATAAAATTGGCTTTGACTTTTTTTCGTCCTTTTGTGATTTGCTGTAATTATCACATATACCTGTGAAGTTCATCTAAGTATTAGAGAACACTGTTAAAAAATTTAATAATACTATTTTATATAGTCTGGAAACATAAAGGCAATATGCAAAAATATTAAGTAGACCAGATTTGTTTTTCTGGGTCTGATTCATGGAAATATTTAAGTAGCTCAAAAATTCTGGGATTTTTAAAAAGATTTTATAAAACTGAAAACAAGTAGATTCTTAAAAGCATTTAGAGAAAGTAAAATATTAACAATTCAAATAAGAACAATTATTTTAAAACCTGAGCAATCTTTTCCTTGCACTGCTTGCAATTCCACGTCTGTAGAATTATGTATGTGGTCAATAGGTTGAAAATGAAATTAGCAGAAAAGTGCCCTCAAGCCAGCATACCTTTACGTAAATGTCATCGTCACATGAAACCAGAAACCACCTTTAAAAGCTCTTGCTAGGGAACCTATAGTCACCTTGTCTCTGCTACACGAGCTGGCATTTACACTTCTCATCTTCCCCCCGGAGATATTGGCACCTGGCTCTGTGGCAAAGTGTGGGGAAAGAAATCTATTTATCCAATGCACAAGGTGCAGAAGCAAAGGTTCATTGAACAGCAAAATCATCACCAGGTTTTTCCTCTTCCCTCTACTCTTAGCATATTTCATACCTGCCACCTGTCTGAAAATGGTAGCTTTTTCTAGCCAAAGCTTGCAATCAGTCCTTAAGCCCCTTTCTTCTTTAGCTCTACTAACCTAATGTTTTGCACTGACAAGGTTTGATTACTTGATGCTAAGTGCTCAGTGTTTTTCTGATCATCCCTCTATCCCTCTGTTTGCTCCTTTAGCCTGTTCTTCAGTAGATCCTCCTTACTAAGGTTGATAAAGAGATTTTATGTAAAACTTTATTTCTTCAAAAATGCTCTTTCACAAGTACCAGAATGGTCTGAGGAGTCACATTCATATATCAACAAAACAGCTGCCCACAAAAGGTCAGTGGTTAGTAAAGGATGAAGGTGTGATACTAAGGTAAATCCCTTGTTCTTCCTAATTATATCTCTTCTGGTGAAGCAGTTCCATTTTATATGAACAGGTAAATATTTGGGGTCACCTATGTTTTGACAGCTTTACTACTTGCTTGAGATGTGAGATAGATCATCTGAATACCTGAAGCACAGAGCTAATCAATCCTGAGAAGTCAGGATTTTTTTCACTTGTATTCCCATTCAAAATCAATAAAATAATAAAGTGTTCATTTTGGAACATGGGGAGAGAGATAAATGGGGGAAAATTCATGTCTGAATCTTTCATGTAGCAAGATCCTGAGATTGTGGATTGGAAGTTACACAGTTGCTCCCTTTAAGGAGGAAAAAGTCAAGGGACCTAGGTGTCATGTTTACTAGAGATAATCACAGCCTTCATGAAAATACACAATTAAACACAATTAAACAAAAGAATTAAAACAAAACAAGTTATGTGTTTGTGCATATACGTTGAATCTGAAAAACAAACACTGCCATCTGGAAATTATAAAGAATATCACATTTATTCTCTAGAAGTCTAAACAACCAAAAAATCTGAAATTTTTTTTAAGGGCAAGTTCAAAGTGTTTTTCAAAATCTAAAAACTTTAGCTCCTGATTCAATTTAGGAGTTTCTTTTAAACTAATCTGTGAAACTCACAGCATGCAGAAACTGCAAAATTTATACAAATCTTCATGCAACAAAGTAAACATATTTTCCTGACCTTGTTTATATGTTGAAAATTTCTGTTTTAGTGGGAACCTTTTCTGCCTAACCTGACCAGAAATATTCTTTTGTAAGATGTCCTCTCTCTCTTCTTGCTCCTCAAACAACATGGAAAATGAAAAATCTAAAACTACTTTGGTTCTTGCAAGTGATATCTAAACCTGGACACACACAAGTTTCTCATAATTTCTTCTGATTATGCCTTGGGCACAACGAGAAAGTGCTTTTGCCTCAAGTTAGCAATAAATATTCTGCTCCTACTCACCGGGGTTAGACGATAAATGAACTGTCCTGGGATCAGTTCTCACGTTCAAAGGGAGGGAGGGAAGTGTAGAAACGGCTACACCCTCACACCAGATTCCTCAGATACACAAGTCTGTGTTAGACAAAATAAAAGACAGTTCTCTTTTCTCTACAGTTGCCTGGATAGGGAAAAACAACAATACTAGGAAGAGGGGAGAAGGACATACTATATGCTGCTACTAATATCTGCATGTAGCCACATGCCTTGGTCTCAGATAATGCATATTTTACTTAGAACCCTAACTAATGGAACAAATTATTTGAACAATTATTTGAGCAATTTTTTTAGGAAAATGCCAGAGTTTTACTATTTGTCAGACTCTAATGCAAACTCCTGCTTATTAGTGAAAAGTTTGGTTGTTCATATAATCAAAGTAGGAATATACAAATACTTTATGAGGTAATTTTTGGGTTGTCTTGATGATATTACTAAAAAGGGAATTAGGAGAGACAATAGTTCACATGAAATTATGAGGTAAAGAGAGGAGAGACTTTGATAAGTATTAATATAAAGTATTTAGATAAATATAAGAAAGTATTGGAGGAATTGAGTATAACAGTCATTCAACAAGAAAATGCAAGACAATATTTGAGTTGTCTGCTAACTGTTGTTACTGATGAATTCTCAGAATCCAGTCCTACTGAGAATCAAACTATTAACAAGAAAATAGTTTTGTGTCCCAGTGCATGCTCAGCAGCACAGCTGGGTCAAGGGAAGGAAACTTGACTTTAACTCTGATACACCCAATGATATCCCCAGATCACATGGGAGTGTGTTGTTATCAGAAACACCCAGCAATCAACTGATAAGGACTAAATATAGGATGAAAGTATAATGCCAAGGAGAGGGTGAATGGTACTGAATCCAGTGACTAACAAAGACATATGCAGAAGTAAATATAGGATTAGAGGGATGTCTGCCAACTGAGCTTTGATGAGCATATGAAGCTGGTTTCCCCTGAAAGAGACTTTTGGTTTTTATGCTTTATTTTTGTATAGGAATACTGCTACTTCTAGATGAGATTTTAATTCAGCCCCACTAGTAATACCATGTTTTCCAATATGAATAGGAACACACATTCTGGTGCCTTTAGTCTTGATCAGTCAAAGATGTAGCTGTGACTTTCTATGGACCATTAGACAACTCTCAAGTAATTTTTTTCCATGTGTGATTGATATTTCATAATTAGTGGTGGCAAGATTTTTTGAATCAACATGGTAAAAATAAGGACATATTCTGGATATTCTGAAGCACACACAAAATGCAAAACAAAGCAAGACCTTGGTATCACATCTGATCTAGGTTAATCTTGGCACATACATGTTTGTCCCATAAATCAATGTGCACCATTTTTCAGAGAATTGCATACATAGTACCTTTAAACAAGTTTTTATTTAATATGTAGGAGACAGTAGGTTGAACTCCATAGTAGATCTGTCCTACATTTAATGTGAACTACTGACAGACAGATAAGGAGCTCTGTCCCCGTAGGCTGACTGGTCTGAATGCAAATCAGCCTCTGCCTGGGGACAGCTGACAAGCACACTGGGGTCACATCACCTTGGCACTCTGAGCTCATTAAAGGACACTTCCAAAGCTATATGATAGAAACACAGCAGGTACAAAAGAAAATATCTATGACACTGACTATTCTGCTTTACTATGGATGATATCACTCTTAGTCATTGTACTGAAAAACTGCTGAAGTAGCTTCAGTCAAGGTGTGTGAATAATGAACATTTTCAAACACGCAAGAAGGCCAACGGATTATAAAACTACTTCCAGGAAACAAGAACCTCCTTCTTAGTCATCTTGCAAGCTGGTCAAGTAGGCAGTCTATGGCAGGAAATCAGACTAAAGCAGCCCCCTAGCTTAGGAGATTTGCATGTTTTCAGTGTTCTTTGCTTTAACTATAAAAATTATATTACTATATAATGAAAATTATATTATATTCCTGTATTACTTATATAACTTATATTACTATAAGCTAGGTTCAGGGAGGGCATTTATTGCAGTATGTCAAGGTAGACTGCATATGGATGACCTTTGGCAGTTCCAAGTAACACACTTGTCCTTTTCCTTTGATTATTCTTGCTATTCTTAATGTGTATTGTTTTATTAGCATCTATGTGGCTTTACTTTCACATCTAGAAAATTACTCAGAAACTGTTTCACAGACAAGTTCTGTGACTCTGAAAAAGGGATATCTGGAGCTGACCCTTTTTAAGAAAGAATGACAAAAAGTACACTATAATAATCTTTTTTTTTCAGGACAATCTCTATCCAAGTTTGACCATGGACAGAATATAGAAAGTCACCAAACAACTATTAGAGATGGGGATTGGCTCTGACACAGCATATATATATATATGCTCTGTCAAATGCTGATGGAGAACTGTTCAAATATACCAAAGTATTTGGTGTTTGGTAAAAAATGTCCTTGCAAAGCAAGGTGACTTCAGTTCCCATGGCTTTCCTTGAAAACAGGAATTTTCTGAAAAAATTTCACTGACTTTAAAAAAAAAATATTTGAAACCAAGTTTTTATGTTGAAAGAACAAGACTCAGAAATATATCACACAGAAATACATAGAAAAAGAGCAAATTTACTCCTGAACTTCAAATTTCAAACCCAGCTCCAAATTTCCAATAATACATTTTAAATTTTCTTCACATCTTAGACTTATGAAATGTTTCAATAGAAATCTTCATTTAGTGGTTTTTTTTCCAGATATGACCATAGTCAAGCATGTTGCCAAAAACAGATGGGGAGAAAGAAAATTTTGAACAAAATTTGAAAATCTGATGTGAAAAGACAAAGACAAATAAATATTTTCATGCCAAGTATTTGAGGAAAAATGGAGTAAAACTAAGTATCAAGTATCTTCAGTAATGTGAACCCTTTTTGAGATGCTTTAAACTATCTGCTCAGGCTGACCTTTACAACCAAGGAGAAATCTCATCTTCATTTCTATTTAATAGCTTACTCTTCTTCTTGATATGGTACATTATGTACCACATGTTCTTAGACACTCAGGCTAGACTGGACCTCCCCTAGTCACATTGCCAAAGTATCTACCTTGTAAATAAACCCATTCAAAGTGTCAGGAGGTCCATCTGGATTTTGGCACTTTCATACTTTGAGAGATGACACTCAGTATCTAGGCACAGTGAATTAAAAGCCATTTTCAAGCACATTTTGTCCTGGACATCTCTGTGTGCAATACAGCTGCAGGTCTAAGAGGGGTTTTGCAGAGAGTTTGTGGCTCCTGTGTTTTGTGTTTGTCTGGTTGTTTTTTTTGAGCATCAGGTTTTTCTCCTACTCCAGGTCCCTGTTTGCCAAGGGACATCAGGACCTGCTTGAGTTATGCATTTCCACAGACACAATGGATATCAACTCCAGGCAGTGGAGAAATAATTTTCTAATGAAATAAAAGTCCTGCAGATGAATTAACTCCCCGTGTGCCACAGTCACCCATCCGGCAGTACAGAAACACATGACACAAAATGCTGAAGAAGAAATTGAATCTGTTATTTGTCACAAATATACAGAGAGACAGATAGAGAACAAAGGACAAAAAATATAAAGCACATAAAGTATTTCAGCAATTATCATCTCTAAGAAAGAAATTACATGAAAGAAACCAGGTTTATAAAAATTTGTTTCTACAACAGCCATAATTTTTCTTTGTGCTTCCTCTTTCTTTCTCCTACATTCTAGTCACAGTCTTGGAGAGATCAAAGCTGGAATTGCAGATGAAGAACCCACTTTATTACTATTACTATTACTATTACTATTACTATTACTATTACTATTACTATTACTATTACTATTACTATTACTATTACTATTACTACTATTACTATTACTATTACTACTATTACTACTATTACTACTATTACTATTACTATTACTATTACTATTACTATTACTATTACTATTACTATTACTATTACTATTACTATTACTATTACTATTACTATTATAATTATTATCTTCACTATTTTAAAAGAAAATCTAATCTGGGAGTTTTTTCATTAGGCAATTTAGCTTCTTTACAGAGTAGAAGTGGAAGACATGAATTAGTAAATTCAACCTTGTCAGTGCTGACAGCTGTGACTGCACTTCAAAAAGTATGTCTGAAAATTAAAGGATCTTTTAAAAGGAAATATAATTTTGAGCATTGATGTCTTTACAACTCATCAGAGCACATATATTTCAATTTTCCTTCAATAATACACCACCATTTGTCATTGTCAATCCATTTAGATTCCTGTCCAAGCTCCAGCACAAGTCCATAGTCAACTTCATAAGGCAAAACAAAAAGAATATTTCTCTGCAAAACATTTACTGAAAAGAATTGCTAGGTCTTTCTTTCTCCTCTCCAGACACCCTGAAAGAGCAGAACACAAATAGACCAAATGTAGAGGACTACAATGATCCTTAAAGGACAGCTAAACCATTTCTTTTTCCAAATTCCCATTTTAAATGAAAATAAAAACATTACCCCAGAGGCACCAAGTAGAAGCTCCTCAGCTGCGTCCCCAGAGCTCAGAAGGCAAGGCAAGGGCACTGGGGACTTTTGGAAGCTCCCGGATGCATTCCCAGGGCCTGAGGAAAGCGTGCAGCGCTGGTACAGCTGGCACAAAGCGCAGCTGCCAAGGAGCTGTTGGCAGGTGCTCCCTGCGGGCTGGAGGGGCCGTGCAGCCAGAGCCGGCAGGGCAGCACGTCCAGCTCTTGTGCGAGCCTAAAACAATCCAGACCGGGACACAGATATTCTCTGGAGGATCTGGCCTCCGCTATAAGGGTTTGTGCTTCAGATCATTTTGTGGGTCTTGGAAGTAATTGTAACTGTACTTGTGTTTTTTAAATTCACAAGCAGTCTGGGAAGTGGACTTTTGACTATAAAATCCTATTTTATATGTCTTGTACCTTAAAGATTTTTCTCTCTGGTCACCCCTGCCTATTCTGCTCTCCTCAGCTAACTGGAAAGTTCAGGGTTTTGTGCAAATTCATGTCAGGAGAAAGGTTTTGTGAAGAAAAGGTGGCCTGAATATTTGGATTCTGCTTCATCTAACAATGCTGCCTTATGATGAACAAAGAAAAACATGTTTCTTGTTACAAGAGGTACAGATAATTGAGAAATGGGTTTTGGTTTTGTTGTATCGTGGTTTTGTGCAATTTTTTCCTTAAGAGCGGGAAAGCAGCTGGGCTTGTAGTCAATGTCTGAAGAAGGCAGATGTAACAATATTTCTATTTTCCACATTTTCAGAGCAACAACAAAAAAAAATGTTATTTGTTTTACAAATAAGAGCAGAACACAACATCAGATACACAAAGACAGGACTGAAAGTACAATCCACCAGAGCATGCATTTTGCACAATCAACTAGAACACACACTTTTCACACATCACCAAACTTGAGCTAATGTTCAAAACCATGTTTGTGACCCATACACAGCAAAGAGGCGCCTGACAGAAATATGAGTGTTACACAGCCCTGGGAAGGTTATGCAGAGGCAGAAGACTGCAAGTAGTGAGTGGTTCATGCCACAAGCAGAGTTATGGTCCCAGTTCCCCTGCGTAACCTGAATTGACAAACCTGCATGCCATCCCACTTCCTTTACAGCATTTGTCAAATGAGTCCTTGTTACCCCCATTCTCCCCACCAGTACATTTTGGTTTTAGTTAAAAACCCTCCAATTTTTTATTTGTCACAGTAGTGCCCTGACAGCAACAGGTAAACACTTCTGGCAGACTAAATCCTAATGGTCTTTTTAAAACACTTGAGATATGTTTCCAGTTTTCCACTCCATACTAACACCAGTGGACTGGAACAGAAATTTATTCTTGCTCTTTTCCTCCTAAAAGACTTGCATCAGTGCATAACAAACAGCATTTTGTATTGTCTGAGTATACAATGTCTATCAACCCTTTTATTGGAGTCAAAAAGTATGGAGAATCAGGTGCCTAAAGCTGGTGGTCCTGAAGTAAATTCATGTCTTGGATGGTCTGGGTGTTTTTAGAGGGGTTAATTTAAACACACCTGTCACTCTTAAGTACAAGGCAGTTGGAGTATATTAATATTCTTCTGAATTATTTAAAAGATATGACTAATGCTTCGTGTACCATAAGACTGTTATCTGCAAAAATAACATCTGTGTCAGTCATTGCTGAGGGGTTAGGATATCGTCACTGGCATTTATCAGTGTTTCTGAGCCCTCAGTGTGAAGGATTCTGCCAGGTTACCAGCTCCCCTGCACCTTCAGGTGTAAAACCCAACCTACAGACTCTTCCACATTGCCTGTTTTAATCAGGGATGAATAAGAGTAAAATTTGGAGTCTCTTCCCGAGCAAAATCTCATAAATTTTCTGATAAACTAAAGACTGTGGAGTAGATATGTTAGACAGTCTGGTGCAATATAAGCACTCTTTCAAGAGGGCAGAAAATTATCCCACACCTTGTTTTTTCCTGAGTCCTGGAAAAGAGCAACATTATATAATGCAATAGCTCAGGGGACTGAAGTGAATACAGTCTACTAACTAAAAAAGACTTCTCACAGTCCTGTGGCAGTGATATTGTGTCCTCATATGTGTAAAACTTTTCTTCACCAGAAATCACCCATCACTGAGAAGAAAAAAGAGCAAGCATGATTTTAATTTATGGTACAACATACCTTTTCCCCATGGTATCTCTTTGATATCAGAGGAAGAATGTTTGGCTGTGCAAGTTATTTCTGATAATTATCTGGAAGAATCTTTCTGTTAGTTGTTGATCATGCATTGCAGTAAGGGTTCTGTCACCAAAGAACGTCTTTCTCACCCGACTTGATCAATTAAAGGCCAATTTTCAGAGTTTTCAAAGATCTCAGCTAAAGCAAGTGAGAACTGTGAGAATTTTCAAAACCAAAATGTTGATTATGTACTTTATTGCTTGTGTATTTGCACTGCATATGCAATCAATAATTGCAAATATAAGTATTTAATTGAAAATATGTATATGCCATGATTATATTAAAAGGTAATTTTATTGAGTTACTGAAGTTTTGCAGTCACTTGATCAGTTGTCTTTCATCAAATGCACAACATAGCTTAGAATTTTAATCAGGTTATGGAAAGAATGTGTGAATGAATGAATGAATGAATGAATGAATGAATGAATGAATGAATGAATGGTAGCCACACATTTTATTCCTTTATTTGCTATTCTCAACGTAAGAGGGCATATAATATCAGTTACATTTCTTTACAAACCTTGTGGTCTACTTTTATTTATTTTTTTATTTATAAAATAATCTTGATGTACACTCCAGAACTGAAACCTTATTTCCATCACTGGGAGCATTAAGATATTGTATCTCAGATTTTAAGTTTAATTTTGTAAACTTTTCTAGTTTGCTTTGTTCTGCTTTGGAGTACTACAGATCCTCTGTACAAAATCCAGTAGTTCATGATTTGAGTGTTAGTCTCACACAGTGGTAGCAGTTTATCTCATCATAGTCACAGGTTATGTAAATCCCAGGACAAAATACTGGAAAATTCTGGGACTGAAAGCATTCCATCAGTGGTCCAGATGTAAAGCTACAGAGACCCCCAGCTGGAACAGTAGCAGTGTTGTGGTAGCAGTGCCTAAATATGCTTTGAAAGCAAAGGTCTATTGCTGTAGCACCAGCTGTGGGAGACACAGGGAAGTGGCTATCTTGCATTTCAGGAGATGCTACCCTTCACCAGAGGAAGTATTAGACATAAGAATGCCTTTGGGAAGCTAAAAAGATATGGGTACATCAAATAATTTATGAACTAAATGTTCTGATCCAGGTGCCTACCAATGCCCTGGTCATGAGAACTCTTTTCTGACAGATTTTCAGATTGGGCAGAAATTTATGTCCACAACTCTAAAGAAGAAGTCAAAAGCCTCACTTGAATGTGTCTCTCTTAGTTGCTACAATTTTTGTGTTTCCATTAGCATTATTTCAGTTGTGCCACAGGCAAATAAATTGAAACATTAAGATGTGAAATGTAAATGATTATTTAAGAAATTTGTGCAAGAATCTGGAACCCAGTGCAACAATTTTGCACCTGTAATTGTCTCCTGTGTCTGTTGCTCAACATTAAAATAGTATAGGGACAATTCATCTGTCACTATTAAAAAAGAAATAAATCAGAACTATTAAAATGTACACTCAGCATGAGAATTTTAAATACTTTGACACATTTTTGTAAAAAAAACCCCGCACTTAGATGCTATTTTTCAAATAATTAACATTATTAATTCACCGCTAAAAAGATTATTTGCATAATTTTTAGGATATATAATTAACACAGTTATTTGTATGAATACTTTAGTCTTGAAAGGGTTTTAAAAGGTTTTCCTTTCAAATCAAGCTTCTATTTTTACAGTCACAACCAATAGGGCAAAATTAAATACGCATGCCTTGCTCTTTATACTGTTCATACTTATGTTACAAAGAGAATAAGAGTATATTTTGAGGCTGTTTAGAAGAAACCGCTGGTGAGAGAAATACTGTGCCTCATCCCTCTGACAGCCACACAATGTAATGTCATTGGGGTGAAGGAATTCCAGTGGCAATTGAAATTTTACTCAGTGTTACAGCAGATAATGGCTTCTCACACCTTATGACTTCAGAAACAATTCCCAGCATTTCGTACCAGCTAAATTCAGAAAAAAAGAACCAAACTTGGCTGCATGAAAAAGTATGTTTAGAAAGCGTGAATGCCAAAATTCAAAATCAAAAGAACATTATATATCAGTACATGCAAGATAAGGGTGGAAGAAGTATTATTGTCTTATCCTTCCTGAGTTGAAAATAGAAAAAATAATCAAAATATGAGGTTTTCTGTGTTATGCATACATCTCCTTTAAGATAATATTGGGTTGGAGCCCTGGTGATCTCAATGAGCCAAAGCAAGCTTGTAACAAAAAAATCCCCTCATTTTCTTTGATTATTGCATCTCTGGATGCTGTGCAATTAATACACCAATTTTGCAAAGAGAGAAAATTCTGAAGAATCTCCTAACATGAAGGGAGCAAATCTAACACATGAATCCAGCACAGTACAAAAACATACCGTCTGGTCAATACCCGCCAATGAAATACCAAAAACCCCAGAAATAAAAAAATGGTACTTGATGTGAGCAGGCTTTATTTTTCTTCTGCTGTTAGAAAAAGCATTCTTCAGCCAAAATATCAGCTCATTGGTCAGATTGTATCAATATACTGCAGCTGTTTTACAAATCAATATCTACTTTACATTCCCTTCCTGTAGTGAGCAGTAGGATTTGTTTTGAAAGAACAGGTGCAGTCAGAGGTTTTTACCTGATGTGTATTTGACAAAATGTACTAGAGAATTGTACAAGAGATCTTAAGATCTCTTGCTTCTGAAACTGGGCAGCTGCTTTTCTTCTGACACCAAAGAAAAACAAAATTTTAAAACCATCACCATGTTTTTGAGAGTCAGAAATTCTACTGTCACTGCGCTTGATGACTTGTCAGCTGAAGGCTTGGCTTTTTATTGCGAAACCAGGCATACAGATACTTGATTGTAAAGAACTCCTTTAAAAGTTATTTATAAAATGACAGCCTCTTTTCTCTCTCATTTCCCTCTGGAAAACTTTGCATTCACAAATTGGATCTTTTGTCGTCCAGATTTTCAAACATTTCCTGAGTCTTTGCAATGTCAGATTGATTCTGCCGCTGAGTTTGAGGTGAAGTTAGGCACTTCTTGATAGCCTTGTTTCACTGCTCTATCTCAAAGCCCTTATTAAAAATAGCTTAAATTTATCATTTGTTCCTTCAACTTTAGAGATCTTCTGCTGCAAAAGAAACACTGGAACTAAATATTCTCCTGGTGTTTTTCACACATCCAATAATGTCCTCTGGCAGTTTGCATACACTGCAAGGACGCACAGTCATTCTGCCCTGCAGACCGTCTGCTCCCATCAGGTTTTGCCCTTACTCACCTTGGAGCACCAGTCCCACCAATGACAATCCAAACCAGTGGACACAATGAGACCGCTGTCATTTTGAGCCCCATTGCTGCAGTGGAAGCTCTCTACCACCCCAGTGATTCTATTCCTTAGCTCTATGGAACTGAGGTGGATACATGGGCTGATGAACAGCAATGGATCGCGTTGTGTTGCAAGGATCATCAGAAATAAGCTGCACAATTGCCATGTTGCAGTTGCTTAGACTGGAGATGATCACAACACAACACAAAATATCTCCAAGTCTGTTAGTAGTTAGACTAAGCTGACTATTTCTCGGAGCAGAAGAAATAAATTATCCTAATGCAGTTCATTCAGTCTCTATCACCAAAAATCCTGCTGTAGACATCGGCCAGACAAAGGCAGAAGTAGCCACAGGCCTTTTGTTTCCTTGTGAGTCTCCAGGTACTGTTTCTAACCACATGGAGCCACACATGTCACTTGAGGCAGGGGTTTTTTTACGTAAATACACTATATCAGAGAATTTTGAAGCAGCTGCTGACAAATAGCTTCCCTCTGGATGCACCCAGCACCAGGTAAGGATCTGGCAGCTCCCCCTTTATGTTTATAGCGGTCTCACATAATGCCAATAGCTTCTTTGGTGACTGCAAAATCTCCAGTACCTGTTGCAGATGTAAGGTTGAATATAAGTCAAAATTAAAACCCACCAAGTATCTGTTGCCTTGATTTCAAGGTTCTTCCCATTTTGAAAAACAAAATTATGGAGCTGATAATCACATCCATCCTTTGAGACCTTCACTGTCTTTGCACACCTACCTGTTTCCAGCTGATTTGACAGCTTTCCTAATTTATGAGACAGTTGCATCAGTGTTTCTACTCTTTCCATTTTAGGGATTCAGCTCACTCATCTAATTTATTCCTGCCAAATCTCCCCAAGGATCAAAATTCAGGTGCAAGATATGGACATCTCTGTGTTTCAAATTTGAGCCTAAAGTGAAGACTAAAAACTAAATAAAGAACAAAGCCAATGGTTAAAATTTACTGAAGAAGGAAAGATTTATTATTCTGAGCAAAGTATTGGAGCACTGATAGTCAGTGGTGGGTTGCAGTGAAAAATTCCATGGAAAAACTTTATTATAACACCTCTAATTAAATGTACAAAGTTGTGCTCATTTTCCATTGCAAAAACTTAAATACACTCTAGTTACAAAAAAATATAACGGTGCATATCAGGACCAAAGGGACTTGTGGAAGTACTTCTAAGTAGTAGAAGCTCTCACTCTAGAGGAACTGAAATGTATCAGGTTTTAACTTTATTGTGAATGAGCACTGATATCAATTTACCCATGTCACCCTTCATTGCAGTGTAACAGTGGTTTGGAAAAAGAGAAAAAAGTTTTCATGAGAATAGTGATAAATATAAATATTCCCTTCAAAAATAGTCCTGAGATTTTGTCCTTCATTTAGTCTGCTCTCAGGACTCCAGACTGTTACATGTAGTTTACAGTTTACCACTGACCAAAATTATCCTTGTGGCTCAGATCATATTGAAGGTGTCTCTAATATTGACAAGGTTCCTTTTTTAAGTTTATTGATTATTTTGGTAGCTTGCCTATTACTGAAATCACTGAAGATTTCAACTTGACATGCATTTCTTTGCACCAAGACATAATGAGTTCATGAATCAATTTACTTCTGCTGTATTTCTTCCTAAACGAAAAGTATGTGATCTTTGTCTCTTCCTCTCTCTCTCCCCCCCTCTCTCTTTGCTTTAAATATGGATAGACCACTTGGCTGAAAACTGTCTTGGGGTTTCTGCAAACTGAATAAAAATAATTCTACTAATTTTCACTCACTAAAATCCAAATTGTAAGATTCTCCTCCTACCTACTATTGACATTTATATGATATATATAATGATATATATAATTTTTATTATTATAAACTATTACAGTAACTATTATTGCAACTAAAACAGAATTTATAAGTTACATGTAATGAAAAGGAAAGTTTGAAAGCAAAGGATTAGTTTTTAGCAGTTTCTTGTCAGGCATCTATTGAACAGCTCAAACTTAAACACCCTAAAGGGATTTAGAGTTAGCAACCTTTGTATTGCTCATAACCTGAATTCAGAAAGGCAGTGCTTAGTGTTTCAGTAAAAAGGCTGGTTTCAATACCCTGCAACTGAGCCCTTATTTCTATATCTGACCTCTCAGGGAATATGAGAGACACAGCAGTGGGAACAGACAGTGGAAGCCTCCAGAAAAAAGCAAATAAACACAATTTCTTAAAAATTATTAAAGTCAGATTGTCATAAAATGCAGTTTTAGAATGTAGTAGCAGATATCAACAGGAATTTTAAGAACAGGGAGCACAGGAAATTAATTTTGGAGGGAAGATGCTGTATCCTCCATCTGCACTGCCATTAGTGAAAACCATTTTGAAGGTTTTTTTCTACAGACACCCAATTCCAAGAGATACAGTGAGATTCACTTTCTAGGAAAGAGCACTTGATAGGGTCAGTAAAAGGTGAAGGGTTTACAGTGCCTGAAATACAGTAAGAGTGTCTGAATATCACTTTTAAAGCCAACCCTTTTGCATCCTGAATTAGACTCCTAATTTTTATTCCATTGGTGATTTCTTACGTTTTTTTTTTTCCTAGTAGCATAACAGCTTGAGTAATAAGAAATTAATTCCTCATGTATTAGTGACAACCAGATGTTCAGTCCTAGACAGGTAGAAGAAAGAAAAGCAATGGCAGATATGAAAAAAGAGATCTCCTTAGAACTTCAAGCACCCTGATCCTTCTTGTTCTGCATAAGTATACCTATTCCCTGTAGAGACATTTATCATATGTAAGGCAAAAAAATAGGAGATACCTTATGTCACATCCACAAAAATATATTTTAAATGTATTTGAAACTGAAAACTTTGAAAGAGTGATTGCTTTTTGAGTAGGCAAGCACAAGAGGTATAAAATACAGAATTTTTATCTTCTTCCCACAAATATTATCAGAACTGCGTTTTTTTTGCACAGATAATGGCTGATTTATAATTTTTATTATAACTATAGCTTCAAGTCTGCAAGCACTTTCACCTTATAACTCAAAGGAACAGTCTAAAAAAAAGGTAAAACATGAAAAACAAGAATGAATATTTTGCCATAAATAAGCTAAATATCTCTGTGTCTTTTCAGTGCTTCAAACTGAGAATATTTCAGTATTGACCATTTCTTCTATGATCAAAGCTGTAGACACATTTCATTTGCTGCTCAAGACTAGAGCATCGTAGATATGTTGGTATGTGAAGTTTCTGCATTCACTTAAACTGGAAAAGGGATGGTATTGCTCACTATTTTTAATCCTTGCCAAGTCATTCCACAGTGCACTGGTACAAAGATTTTGTTTGTGGAGATGGAGTTTTGCCAAAGTGGTCATTAATGGCCATCATCATGTGCTCACTGTCCTATACACAGGCTAGAGAAAAAGAGGAGAGGATTTCCACCCCCCTCTCAGAGATGTGCAGTACAGTCAGTGACCAAATCCTTTTTAAAAAATCAGCTTGTATTAGACATCTTAAAGATCTTCATTGGATGGGAAATCTGGGAAAAAACAAGCATTAATCACTTTATTTCTCATTTTTGAGCCATAGTAGGACAAATTCTAACTTACTGTGGTAATTCCCAAGTAGGAAGGTCGGTACTATGGAACAGTGGGAGGCACCTTGATATTAAGGAGTCTTTGTCAACCCCATAACACAAGGAAATTACTCATTTCTTAAAAGATTCATGTTGCCTGACCTTCCATTTGGAATCAGGATCAGGATCCAGGGAGTGCTACAGGAGCCTCAGAAGGGAAGATTTCTCTCCTCAACAATCCTATTATGCCTCATTAAAGAAGTAGTATATATAAAGTCTTTCCAAGTATGGAATTAACAATTGAATGGCCAGTTCTGAAGATCACTAAAAATCCTTATTGAGATGTCTAGCAACTCTATTTCCAGATTCATACTAATTAGGAGATTTTTAATAGCTAATAATAACACCCTGAATATCTTTGACACTGTTATAAGATACCCCAAAATGGTGCTTTTCTCACTTCCAGTGGACCCCACCATGGGCACCGGGATAGCCAAAATCAATCACATGCCTGCCATTCTCCATCTGTCTCTGTCCCCAAAATACCTCAGGACTGCTGCAAAGTTTGCAAAGAGCCTTCCTATTTCTGTTTTCCTCAGTTTCTGAGTCACAGCATCTGGAACTTTCTTAGCCTTTATGCATCACTAAACTCAGTCTTTATCTCAAGATTGGGGAATACAAGTGGAGGTTAGCTCATGTCAAATAGCCAAGATTTAATATTCTTCTCTTCAGTTTTTATTTTTTATCTTTTTTCTCATTTAATAAATAAATGAAATTATATTCACAATGGAATATGCCATTTTTTGTCAAAATTTCTTATATTTGATTAGCACAGTGTTATTTTCTATATATTCAATGATCAATTAACATGGTATAAACCAAATAAAATACCAGATGAAATAGATATAAATCTTGAAAAAGTTACAAAAATATCTAAATAACAATACATAAAAGAAATTGAAAAATAACTTCAAGAAAACTTTCTTAGATTCAAAAAAAAAAGGGAAAAAAAGGGAAATTTATGAATCAATGGCATACAACAGGGTGTTTGGTTATAACATGATGATAATTCCTCCAGGCCTTCCCAGCAGTGTTCAATCCAAGTTATAAATAACATCACAGTAAATGCTAACGGCTGAGTTACACATTCATTTTCCATGTTATCACTGTGATCTTAAGGAATGCATTCTGGACAATGTCCATCATGTCTGTCTTGCAAAATGAGCAGAATTCCAGATAGGAAGCTAAACAATCAATTTTAAAAAGAAAAAACATTCCTAATTTTTTAACAAATCCTGAAATAGAAGGAATTATGAAAAATCTCACACCTTCTTTCATATACAGAGTGTAAAAATGTATTTTCACATCTGAATCATGTCTAAGAGAACACCAGAACTCTAATAATAGTCATCATATTTCCATTAGTGTTTATATTTTCTATCTGAATTACAGAACATTGTGTGGCAGATGGAAAGGATGCAGATTAAAAATCTGTAACAGTAACCCACCATGCTGTCAATAAGCTTTGGGAATTCTTGACTCAAGAAAAAATCATGAGCTTTTAATCAATTTTTAAAAATGGATAGGAATAGGTAAAGGTTTTTTTTTTGAATAGCTGAAGAAAATAAGAAACAATTGCAGTCAAATAAGCAGATTTCAAAGAGGGTTTTGTATACAAACTATATTTTAGTAGTTTTCACCAGTGTATATTTTCACCCTCAAATTCAAATTAATTTAGGTAGCAAGGTAAGGCTGTTAAATACATTCTGGGAAGGCATCATTATGAACTTAAACTCCTTAGAGGCCCAGCATACCATGTGTGATCCAACTTGAAATATTCTTGTTAATAAGCAGTTTCAGTAGATTTCAGAGGCAATGTTTGACAGGGTCCAGTTATAATCTTTCAACTGGCACCTTAAGCATGGAGATGTGAAAGGTAGCCCCAATTACTTGTTTGAAGTTTCTTCTTTCAGTAAAGATGCCAGAAGAAACTACTTCTTGCTGTTATAAAATTATAATTCCTGTTATGAAATTATAATTTAGGTCCAGAATAAAAGTCCACTCAGAACAAAAGTCCAGCCAGAAAAACATGCTTCTACATGGCTATATGTAACTGATGAAAACACTTTTCAGGAGCTGATGTTTGATGATCCTTGTGGGTCACTTCAAACCAGGATATTCCATGATTTTCAATTTTCATATTCCCTGTCTATATATAAAACTCAATGTTCATGATTAACAAAAAAGAAAGTGTAGATAGTATGCAAACCTTGGCCATTATTTATGTCTCTGTTATAGGTTGCTCTTTTTTTTTGTGGTTCTCACAGCTCTGTGACATGAAATGACCTTTTTGCTGCTATTTCCAGGAACAAGAAACAAAACCACAGAGAGAAAAATATAATTACCAAGATCATCAATTACTCTGCAACATAATTTGGAATATAAACCAGGTTTCTTGGGTCCCAAGCCTCCACACTGTTCTTTTTTTTTTTTTTTGATCACCTCTATACTTTTCAAGAAAAACACAATACAAATACTTTGTCATCCATGGGTCAAATTATCTAACAAAAACTATGTACATTTGCTATTTTATTGTAGTGCAAAGCTTGACAAATTGATCAAAACCACTTATAATTCATTTCTATTTCTGTTTTTTATCAAAACACATGCTTATATTCTGTAGTAAGTTTTAAAGAAAAGCAATCCAAAAATATTCAGAAATTAAACTTAAATAATCACAGGGAAAATACAATTTCCTGTTGCAAAGACATCCACTTATCTTCAGATATTCTTCTTCTATTCTTATGCCAGATGTGAATTTGGCTCACACACCCTTGCACACAGCCCTATTGCAAGATTAATCAAGTGATTAAGAGAGCTGTTATTTTGTTCGTACATCCTTTTAGTGATCATTGTGACACATTAGTCATAGATAAAATGAATATCAGAGGCTTGCTTCAAAAACTGTGTATTGTCATTTCCACTGCAATGACAACTTCTGCTTTCAGTCCGCAAGAATGGAATTGCACTAAATAACCTGGCCTAGAAACACTTCCATCTCTGTCTAAAGGGTGTTTATTCCAGAGCAATAGCTTTTCTTTTTGAAAAGAGAGAAAGAAAGAGAGGAAGGGAAGAAAGGGAAGGGAAAGAGAGGAAGGGAAAGGGAAGGGAAAGGAAAGGGAAAGGGAGGGAAAGGGAAAAGGGAAAGGGAAAAGGGAAGGGAAGGGGAGGGGAAGGGGAAGGGGAAGGAAGGGGAAGGGGAAGGGGAAGGGAAGGAAGGGGAAGGAAGGAAGGAAGGGAAGGAAGGAAGGAAGGAAGGGAAGGAAAGGAAAGAAAGGGAAGGGAAAGGGAAAGGAAAGGAAGGGAAGAAAGAAAGAAAGGGGAGGAAAAGAAAGAAAGAAAGAAAGGAAAGAAAGGAGGAAAGAAAGGAAAGGGAGGAGGGAAGGAAAGAAAGGAAAGAAAGAAGGAAGGAAAAGAAAGAAGGAAAGAAGGAAGGAAAGAAGGAAGGAAGGAAAGAAGGAAGGAAGGAAGGAAGGAAGAGAAGGAAGGAGAGAAAGGAAGGAAGGAAAGAAAGAAGAGAGAAAGAAGGAAGGAAGGAAGAAAGGAAGGAAGGAAGGAAGGAAAAGAAGGAAGAAAGAAAGGAAGGAAGGAAGGAAGGAAGAAAGAAAAAGGAAGGAAGGAAGGAAGGAAGGAAGGAAGGAAGGAAGGAAGGAAGGGAAGAAAAGAGAAAAAAAGTATAGAGAAAGGACAAAAAATGCAAATGGATATATTTTTTTTTTTTTTTTAAGGGTCTCTTGAGGGAAAGATTTGTTGGTAATAATCAGCCAGATACCTCCTCCATCACTGGTGGTAAAATTGATCAAACTACTTAAAAAAGCCCTATGCCACAGTTTTCCTTTTCCTACATTTGCTGACTAATCTATGTAAATCACTGAGGACAATGGATATGAGGAACTGAGTAATTTTTTATAATGGATTCCAGTAAGAAATGGACTTCATAGCGTGGTTGATGCTAATAATAGTCAGAAATGAAGTATTTGATTTACCAAACACCCATTTTTGAGCTATAAGTGAAAAATACCAGCAGCTTCCAATAACACAAAGACAAATTGTACAAAACCTAATCCTTTGGTGAATGACATATACCTCAGATTTTTAAAATTCAGAGGTCTGTAAAATCCACCCCCTCTACCCAGACACCTTCAGCTTTATAATATATCAGCATTGTTCATCATATAGTGAGAGAAGCCATCTAGGTATTCACCTACAGCCACAATTTTGGCATTTTGGAGCATTTTGACCGAGAGCTTGGGGCTCCAAAGCCCCACAGGTGACCTTTGTATCCCTCTCAAGGTGATGTCATAGCCAGTGACTCCCGGTTTCCCAGGGTGGATCTGTGACTATTGCAGTGCTGACATCTACAGAAATCAATTCAGTGTGGCAATGGAACAGTGGCCAATATTAATCCTTAAAAGGTGTGTTCAAGGAAGAAATTTCAGTAGGCGAAAGCAAAAGCTTTTTTTTCTTCTTATACAAGCAGCTACACAGCTCAGAGACCAGTGGGGAAAAAAAAAAGATTGAAGTTTTTTCCAAAATTGGATATGATCTAATCTAAGGAGTATGCCATATTCCTTCAAGAGAGAAACAGACCTTTCAATTCTGAATCAGTGTGGGGGCCTAATTGAACAGACTAATCTTTCCCCACAATCTTTCCCCAACTTAAATTTTTAAGATAAATGGATTTGTAAATAGTTGTTCATTTTACCAAGAAAGATACCTTCCAAGATTGCTATTAAAGAAGTGTTTGACATCTATTATTACAGTCTAATTGCTGCACATTCACAATGCCATAAAAGTGTGAAAGGGTGTGCTGTTACTTTTTACTGGCAAGTGTGCTGTGATGGAAAATGTGTTGAAGTATAGGGGATGTAAGAGTTATAGTGAAATTCAACACTTGTAGCATAACATGTAAGCTTTGAGAAAAACAGAAACATGCAACTCTGTTAGTGACAGGTAATCAAAGTACTGGATACTTTTCACAATTTTTGTAAAAAAGGGATTTTTTTAACAAAAGCTTGGGGTTTTTAAGAAGTATAATATGTACTGCTTCTCTAAAGATGACACACACAAAAAAAAAGGAGAAGCCAGAAGAATGAAAAGTATTAACAAAAATCATATTAAGTGTCTTGTAAATCCTCGTGCCTCCAAAAATTGGAGGATAGCCCTGCATGTTATTATAGGTTTCATCAGTAGATTCAGATCCAGAGCTATGATTAAGACCTGAAAATCTTAGGCTGAAACTGAAAGATGCACTTCACTAACAAACATGTAGCAATTATCAGAAAATTAAGTTCATTCCACATTTTAGCTAATCACCATGGAAACCTATATTCATTGGCGCCTAATTGGAAATGTTCCTGACCTGGAAAACACAGTAGGCTTAAGACTGCATAATTTCTTATTTAAGCAGTTGTACTATTCTGTGTTTGTGACAGTACACCCTGACAATTTTGGCAATAATCCCAGAGAAAAATATTTTCCTGAGAAGCCTGCTTCTTGCAAGTATTTTTCACAATCTAGAAGGACTTCTGCCTTAGAAGGTGGCTTCATCAAGCCACTTCTCCTGTTTGTGACATAATTACCTGAACACCCAGTCACAGGTGTTACAGAAGGCTGCTGTGTAAGTAACTCCAAACTGAAAAGTCACAAAAATAAAAATGAATGTTATGTCTTTCTGACTGAAAGAAAATGGTGGTGCCGTGACAGCATTAGGAAAACTCCTGCAAAAAAATGTTCTTCAGGGATTATTTAGCTTGCCATAACAGAGTAGAGGGGAAAGAGTAACTACAGACTGGAAAAAAAACCCTATGTAAAGGAAATTTTAGCTAAGACTGAACTGCAGAGTACTGCTGGTGTCAGAACTAGCTGTTTATAAATCAGTTCTGGTTCATCTGCACCCCACTGTTTGATTACCATCCAAATGCTCCCCCAGCTTCTAACAAAAGCATTTTGAAATGCATTTCTTTCATCCATTATTGTCTTCAAGAAGTAAAAATTAATCTTTTTTAAGCAGTTAAAAAAGGGCACAAAGCACTTCAAACTATTGGAGATAGTTCTGGGGTTTTTTTCTTTCCATGAATAGAAAGATTCAGCAAACTAAACTCTGTTTTCTGCTAGAAAATTAATTAAATGACGAGTCAAAAGAAGATATTCCTCAAAATTACAAATCAAAATTACAAAGCTGAAATGAAATGTGATTGTGTACGAAAGCCATGATCTTCAGATGGAACATAATATATTTATCTTTTTCAAACACATCTTCAAGTAAATAACATAAGAAATACACAATTCTTTCTAATTTTCATGGGACTAAGACTTGGTCTTGCATATTGGCATATTGTGCGATGAAGACATTGGTTTGGATTTTCTCTGTGTACAATCAGCTTTCTGGATTTAGTAGGGAGCATGGAGAAGGAATTCAAATGTTTCAGCATTTTCCGAAGGCTTTTTTGGATCAGCTACAGCAAAGGTGTGGAAACACAGGAAACACACCTTTACTCTTTCTATTCTCCAGCTCCTGGTTTGGACTTTGTGTCTCTGGCTCTCATCACATACATCCTTGTCACTGCCTCCTGTATTTCATGCTCATGAGCTGCTGAGTATGTACTCCTATTTTTGCTCTGCCCACTGCTTGTCGCAAAGCATACCATTATCATCAGGTTATTTGTAGTATACATCTAATTCTCTCTTTTTCTTACAGTGAAAATTGCCTCAGGTTCATCTTCAGCCTTTGCTGGTTTTGCCTACTGGTGGTGCTGCTGCCTCATCCTAGATATGGCCAAGTCCTGCATATCCAGGTCCCTGAAATGCAGTGCAGCCTCTTCAGTGTTAAATGCTGTTGCAAAAAGCTGCTCCCATCCCTTATCCCTTCCATTAATGAAAGAAACCTCCAGCTGTCACTCTTGGCTGTTTTTTTCTCCTATCCCTTCTTCATTCTCAAGGAATAATCAGCATATAATTCCATCTTACTGTGTGAGCATGAGATGATAAAATGGGGAGTCCATTTGCCTATTAGGACCGGGGTTTAGCATTGTCATATGAGATGGTAATGTTCTTTTTCCAAGAAGCCTCATTGCAATACTCATTGCACTACACTCTGTATTTTTTTTGTTAAATTTGATTTTTCACCAGGGTTTTGCCGCCTCAATAGCTAAAAAACAGAAAAATTATTTTTCTTTTTTTCAGGGAAGCAGCTTCCTGTTGGCTGTTAAAATCTTACATTTGAGATGTGTTTAAACAACTTAAGTGCTTCATGTATCTATTACAGTGACTTTAAAACCTTCCAAGCCTTTGGAACCATTCCCATGAGACATCATGGCCTGGAACCTTCTTTAAATTTTGTTTTAATAACCTTTGAAGTTTTGATACACCTGATAACTGAAGTTTGGGAGCATAAGCCTTCCCTTGCTCTTCTCCTGAAAGCGTTACAAATTTCCAGTCTTCAGATAGCTAAATGTACTCATTCATTTTATTAATGTATCTCTCTCTGAATAGAGTTCCTTTTCTCCTGAAAATGCTTGGCAAACTCTGAAGATTCCTGTTATCCTAACAGGAGTCTTCATTTAAGGAATCTAACATTTAAGAGCATTCAGAGTATTGTTAGCTTTTGCCAAAGTATACTCCCCAAGTCTTCTTATTGCCCTCAAATCAGCCATTTCACTCCTGTAAATACTTACATGATGAATAAATGCACATTTAAAGCAATTGCATTACAAAATGAGCATTTTTTGAGTTCATGGTTTTAATTCTTTTTCTCTATCATCTATTCCCATAAATGGACCTCCAGAATATAAATTAGAGCACATATATTTTAATTCTGATGGCTCTCTTAATGTTTTCATGACCGCCAATATCTTCCTTTCTATAAGCTTACTGTGCTGCTCTGTTAGGATGGCAAAGGGATATCAAATGATAGCTGGGAAATACGAATATTTTTGCACTTCAACTGTGCAGAAAATGAATGCAAGAAATCAAAATTAGAATCCATCAAGCAAAAAAAAAAAAAAATCACTTAAGGTAAAAATAATGATAAATATTTATTATTGATTATGTTCATTGTTAACAGCAGACTAAAAGACTTTGTTTTGTTAATTTATATAGAAGACAAATAAATAAAGGGCTGGTATGTAAAAAGTATTTGTCGTTGTCAATTCTTTCCCAGAAAATAAATGATTGAGAGACTCTCCTATGAGGTATGAGATAAATATTTTCATTGATTTAAACAGTAAAGGGCAGACTGGGATAACTAGGGATAATACAGGAAGTTTTCAGTTCTCATGTCCTATATAATATGACCAAGTACTTTAATATTCATTTAACTGTGGACAAAATGACCAGACTTTGCCTTTCTTAATTTAAAAACCATCAGAAATAATCAGGTTACATCATTCACCATCTTGGAATTTTCTTCCCCTTGGAATAAAATTATCAAGAACTCATTTTGAAGACCCTTTTCTTCTGCTAGGAGCAGCTTCTAGAGGTTATCTGCAGATGGGAAGGCTTCTCATTGAAATTTAACTTTTTGAAACTAAATAAACCATTAAAAAAAAAGTGAAAAGTTAATTGAGTCAAAAATAATACTTATGAAAGGAAACAGCCCCATGTGTTCCAGAATATATCCTCTTTATACTTCCTTCTGGTGTTTAATCTTTCTGAGAGTTTTGGTTCAGGAATTGTGTTCCCAGTTCAGTATTCTGACTGAAACATTCCAAACTGTGTGCCATTTGCTCATTACTCCCTCACTCTCCCCCTGAGGCAGCTGGAAAGATGAATTGGAGACACCAAAGATAGAAATTATGGGTTGAGATAAGAACAATTTACTGGAAACAGTAGTGAAACAAAAATGAAACAGTATTTATAAAAGGGTGAAGAAGAAAAATACAGAATTCTCCTTACAAATATTCTGTCACTTAATCAGAGTTTTGCAGTTGTTCAAGGGTGTACTTCCAAACCATTGGAGAGAATAGCCCTTCAAAAACTGGCTTGTTTTCTCCCACCTTTCATGCTACTCATGACTATCTATTCTCAGGGCAGATCTCTGAATTACCTTTCTGGAAATCTCTGTCCAAATCTAAAGATGGAGTTGACTGTACCCACTCCAAACCTGGCCCAGACCATATTGAGAATATATAGCACACATAGCAACAATAGCATGCTTTCCTTAACATCCAAAGGGGATTTGGAATTCTCAAAAGCTGCTGTAACAGGTCTGAAGGAGAAAAAAGGATGAGAAAAGCTGGGGAAAATCATCCTCCCTTTTTCTCTCCATAGGCTGGGTATGGTTATTAACAGGGGTCAAAAGGTAGCACACAAAGTAGGGGTAGGAGAGCAACACTGAATGCACATCTCAAATGATCCTCATTGGCCCTGATGTTCTCATGTCATAAGGTTCTCATGTCATGAGCTGATATGACATAGTACAGCAACATAGCAATCCTGACCCCTCTCCCTGCTCTGAAAAATAGCACAGCTTTGATCCCATGCTGCATTTATGGAAACATATATGGAGTTGTGTACCACAGCCTCGTGAACAGTCCAAGAAACACTGTGACCAGTGTCTCTGGTCATAACACAACAATGCTTAGATCAAATATTTTCCAGCCCTCTCACTGGGTAAACCTGTTGTTATCTTAACACTACATGCCCCACACTGGGTGCCAAATAAGGCTGGCATGGATTAGGAATGGTGTTCCCAATTTAGCGTTCTCACTAAAACACTCCAAACCATGAGCTGTTTGCTCCTCCCCCTCTCCCTCCTTGTCCCCCCGTGGTGGGATGGAGAGGACAATCGAAGGCACAAAAGGTAAAGGTCATGGGTTGAGATAAGAACAATTTACTGAAAACATAAATGAAATAAGAAATGAATGGTAACAGCAACAACATTAATGAAAGTGTGTACAAGACAGGAGAACAATTCACACAGGAAAGAAGTTCACTGCGTGAGAACCTGCAATTCCTGAACCACTGCCACACTACCCCTGATCTGAAGAGAGTAAGAACATGAGGTGACATACCATAACTTCTGTGACCTGGCCATGCCCTCTCCTGACTACTGCAAAAAATTTACCCTGTCTTGTCTGGAACCAGGACACTGAGCACAACTGAGCTTGATTTATGATGGAAATGTGTCTTCAAATAATGAAACTTTCCAAAAATCAGAATTTTAATTCCAGAAATTGGTTCTGGGGATAAAAAGTTGCTGTGTGAACAAAACACACCGTGTATCCAGTTAGGGTAAACCATGTCTTCTATGGTGGACAAAGAAATGCAGACAGGAAGATTGAAATCACTGTATTTTTTAAGAAAGGAATTAGTTTAAAATCCTACAATAAAGAGAAAAGAGAAGAGACATATTAATAGAATTCTGAAGGTAGAGAGGGGATCGCTATTTGAAAATCTTAAAATACCCATTTTATAAGGTTAATTTATATCAATTCTGTTATTAAAGCCTTTTAATGGCTTATATTTTTTTTCCTAAAAATTTGTTTAGGAGCTTGGACAGTACAATGAAAGGTGTTAATAGAAAACCTAGAAAAATATAGCAGCGCTACACTAATTCAGATGGAATAGGTTGACTGGACTTTACAAAGCTGTTCTAGTAACACTTGCTTTATAATACTGTGAACGGTTAAGTAAAGTTCAGAGTCTGAGTGTCATGATAATAAATACTATCCAAACTCTTTTTAACCTTTATTAAACATAGAGAAATAACCAGAGAAAGCAGTTAAGCTTTATGGCATATAAGGAACTAAACAAGGCTCATTTTAAACAACATTTTTCCTATTACTTTTTTCTTTTTCTCTAAAGCTTTTAAAAATAGACTTATATCATAGCTTCTGGATGATAATAGCTGTCTATTTGGGATAGACAAAAAAAGGAAGAGCAGTTTAACATGAGGTTATTGTTGCAGTCTGTGTCCTTCAGAACAAAAGAGAATAAACAGAAGCAAAGGAAAGATAAAAAGAGCAGGGGAAAAAAATGGAAAATTCGGATCCTGTTTCTGAGCTTCACTTTTGAATTATCGACTAGATTTAGATTATAACTACTTTTTAAACTATGATGAAAGGCATGCTCTCCTTTGGCTGATCTGAAGAGGACACATTCCTGCTTTGGACTTGCATAATCCAGGGCAAGACTCAAGTCCTGCACTGGGGCTTCCTTTCCCTATTTGTTTTTGGCAGGTGTCTGAATAATCGGCAAGCTTATTTGCCCATAATAAGAAGAGGTGGTCCAGTGGCCTGGACAAAGGTCATGCAGTTCTAATCCACACTTCAGAAAGTTGATGTGAACCTTGTGTAATAGGAAGGCTTCTCAAAATTATTAGCACACTTGGATACACACAGAGCTGGGAGGTTGCCTTAGCTAATCCACAATGTTCATCCCCCCACCAGACAGATGTCCTTTTCTGTTCACAGCTGTGCTGCCTGAAGATCCTTTTGTCAGCCAGAAAAGGATGATGTATTTGCTCACTAGATAGTCTCTGTGTGGGGTTAATAAAACCACCATCAGCAGCAGGATATTTCTTCAGCAGCATATATGAGATGAAACTGTAGCTGGAAAAGCCAGGCTCTTTCTAATACAGACCAAAAGAGAAAGGAAGGAAAAAAAAAGCAGAAAAAAAAATTGAGATAAACATGTGAGGGAAGGGGTGGTGGTATGAATGCTTTAGCTCATACTGTGATGATGGCATTTGCACTCAGTTGTCTTCATCTGACATGATAAGTTCAGGGCATTTTTCACAACTCATTCTGAAAGTTTTGGGTGTTACAATGGAACCCCAAAGAACATGGGTGTGGGACCCTGGAGAGTGGATCTCACTTCTTTCAGTAAAGAAGTTTGGTGCACTGGTGGGATTATCCTGTCCTTTTAATTTATTTATTTTTTCCCACCAAATGCCGTAATTTTTTGTCTCACATTTGTCATATGCCTGTGTGGCAGACATGAATTTGACACAGTTCTTTGTGGATGGTTTTGTTTGTATCTTTGTGTGTCTCTGGGTTTTGGTTGGGATTTGTTTGTTTGTTTTGAGGAAAAGAACAGCTTGACACAGTCAGTATAATACTGGTTTCAAAATCTCTGTATGAGGTGAATTTAGAGAACCATAGATTTTGCATAGTAAACCAATTGTAATAATTGCACTGACAAACCAAACCCATTAATTGAAGAACATGTGTCAGAAGATAATTGTAATGAGGTTAAATACTTCTGACAAAAGTGAATCTTTTTGTCATATGACATGACTTGGGAAGAAAATGTCAATCCGCATTATGTTCCATGGCTGTAACATTATTCTTCATAGACTCTAACGCGTGCAAGTGAGCTGTATCAGAAGTTGCATAATACTGATCTTTTTACCCCTGAGACTATTGCAAATGTCTATCATTAAGGCAGCTACAGCTAGCCAGTCAATGCCAATCAAAGCCTGTAAGGCATTTTACAAATCAGTCCCTACTGATACATAATGACATATGAATTAAAAGCAGGAGATGGAGCCATTTTTCATTGTAACAGCTAAGTTTCCAATCAGCCTATTTAGGTACTTTTATTGTATGTGCCATGTGCATACCATGCAGATTTTATTACTCAATGCATTTTAATTAAATAACAAAAATGCTGAAAGGAGCTAACACTAAATCAGAAATTTTGTTTAAATAGGGTATATACATGGAGGTAGGAGGAAAATAACATTTCTTACTTTATTCTTAACTTCATTTGACCTTCATGATTTGCTTCACATTTCTTCACACACACACACAGAGACTTAAGTTATAACCAAAGCCTTTCTGACAATATTTAAGGGCTAAACTTGGAGATTTTAAGGAAAATTCTTGGGTAGAAAAACTCCAGAACAGAAATATCCATCTCACTCCTGTAGGTTAGCTTAAATCTCATTATGATAATTGACTTGCTCCCACATTTTACCAGAGAAACTGAAAGGCGAAGCAAATCCACATTTTTCAAAACAATTCCTTGGGGTTACTATTGCACTCCTATAGTGAACCAAGCTGAAAGTATGCTCCTTTTCGGTGTGTTTGTGTACCCCAGAACAAAAACACATGGTCAATTTCCTCTCCAGGACATTTGACAGAGGACAGTGGAGCAGAAGAGAAGTTGGTATGATATCCTTGCAACTGTACTGCAGCTTCTCTATTCTCTGTCTAGGCATTCCCCAAAGCACAGAACATCAACTCAGAGCTGCCTTATAAACTGCAAAACCAGCAGATTGATGCTGTGTCAGGAGCTGCTTTGCTCTAGTTAGATTAGAAAATTTTAATTATTTTAATTATTCTTTATTGCTGTAGATTTTAAGTAGGGAGGTATCTTAATTTATCTCAATTTCTAAAATGTATCTCTTTCATAGAAGAGCAGAACAGTAACAGTATCAGGATCTGTTTCTATCTGAACAGTAATCTTACCAAGATTATGCTAGAGTTATTTTCATGCTACATGCTGATTTTTGCATATCAGATCTTAAGTATTTCAGACATTGATTTTTTATTTGTCATTTGTTTGACCTCTTGTACTCACAGAATATGATAGTTGCATTAATTAACACTTAGATGTTTATTCATTTTAAAATTATATAATACCACAAAGAATAAGATGATTTTCAAGGAACAGGAATAAAGAAAACTTTAAAAAATAGAAAGAAAATACATATTTCACATAACTATGTCAAGTAGTTACACAAATCTATATGACTACAGAAGAATAATAACAAGTAAAAAAAAGGAATTTTTTGAAATATTCTTTTTTAGAAGAGTTCCATTCCAAAGCTTCTTGCCATACATTGTGTTTCGAATCTTCAAAACCAGTAGGGATTTACACATTAAAGTCCCCCTGGAAGTGTCTTTGAAAGTACTCCCTAGGAGAACAGCCTGGAAGGAATTTCGTGCAAGGAGTAATTAGGAACTAGGGTGTACCTGCAAGCTGAGCAAATGCAGAATAACACCATCTGTGTAGCAACTCTCATTCTGCATTGGAGTTAGTCCCATAATGTCACCTTTCTTCTCTTATTAATCTGATTGTCCTCATTCCACACTTCACCTATCTCTGTGTATTCTACATCTACAGGGAGAAAACTTGAACTTAAGTGATTGCCTCAAGTTTTTTTTTTAATTCTTATATTTTTTAATTTTTATTTTTATTCTATTTTTAAATTAATTTTAAAATTATTTTTATTCTATTATCTTTTTTTTTCATTAAAACCCATTTAATGAGAATTAAGCTATTTACTAACTCTTCATGAAGTGACATTACTTGTTTAATTGTAACATCCTGCTACCAGTTCTTCACATAAATCTGAATGTTATAGGAATGTGATGGAACACAGGTGCTACAGTGTGCAAACTGACCAGAAAAGGTATAAATAAAGGCAAGTAAGAGGATTCACAGGGATTTCTAAAGCCATGGGACAATATAGAGTAATAAGTAGAACAAAAAGAGACAAAAGAATCAATAGGAGTCAAACTCTTTTGGGCAAGGTGATTTAAAATGTTTTACAGCTGATATCTACCATCACTCTAGAGAACTCTGTACTGTTAATAAAATAAGGGCAAAATTCCTGAAAGACTTTACAAGAGATCTTTCTTTTCCAGATATAAATTAAGAATAAATGTCATTAAAATCAAGAGTCTGAGAAGAGAGTTAATTGTTCACTCACAGGGTAAATACAAGAAAGAAGTAAAAGTGATTTACAATGAAGGACAGAACTGACATAAAACAAATTAGTGTACATTGGTGAGGAATTAATTCAGGCTGGAAATTAGAAGCTATCTAATGATTCTGAGAGCTGGGTCCCAAAAGGCTCAGCATGTGACCAAGAAAAAGAACCCATTTTATTCTGGAATGTGAGAAATTTATGGTGGCAGTTGCACAATAGTTACATATTTGACATTGGGAAAAAAGAAACCAAACCAGGAGCAAACACCTCCTGTCAACTGTTTGGTTGACCCACAACTTATCATTACATACTTAAATTTAAAGCAGTAATTATCTTTTCACTGTACTTCTGGACACTGCAAAGCAGAATCCAAATCAAATGCAGCTCACGTAGTAGAAATAAACATAGAGTAACATTGAGGTTTAAAGAGGGCTGTTTAGTGAAAAGATTGAATTATGATAGTGTATGCCATAGAAAATTTCAGTAAATATGTCAGAGCCAGGTGAGTTCAGGATCAGTGAGACGAGGCTCAATTATGACAAACCTATTAGGTAGAAATGACCCAATTGTGTAATTTCTGAAAGAAGGAAAACTAGGGAAAAAATGGGAAATAACATTTTGGGAAAAAAAATAGGAATTTAGAGTTCGCTCAAACCAAACATTTTCTTTCTTTTTTTTCCCCTAAGCAAAATAGTGCAGTTTAACTCCTTACTTTTTAAGAATCAAATTATCCTACGTGTTGCTTGAGATCAAATTTACATAAAAACATTGGTGCAGTAGGATTTATTAGGGCCAAATAACAAGAACCACATAACAAGAAATATCTCTTTGAAAATTAATGTTTTAGGGTGCCTTTACTATTTATTTTTTTAATCTAATGCCTTAGATTCATGTAGAAAGAAGAGATTATTTTATGTGGCTGTCCTGTTTGATTCTTATTATCTCTTAATTAGAATAATACATGCTGTAACACAGACACTTGTAAAAATAATTGATTGGTAAAACAGGGCTATCATGGATATAAACATTCCAGTCGATGCAATTCAGAGATCTTTCTAACAAGTGACTTGAACAAAAGTCTGGATTTGGCTCACACTCTGTGATAACAACTTCTTAGAAATTGGGCTGTGTTGTTAGGCAACATATTTAGTAGGTTTACAAACCTAGCTTAAGCTATAAAATGAAAATTAAAAGGAATACCTGCAAGCATAAAATTTCCAGACTCAATCATCTAGGCAAAGTTTCCATTTATACAAAGCAAATATAAATAAATGACTAAGAACTGCCTCAGAACATGATCCCACAGGTGGTTGGGGACAGTTTCTTCTTTGGAGCTATGAACCTGAACCTTCCTGGTAGACATTGGACTTAAATTCATCAATACCCTTGAAATATTCAGCATCTGTGTTTGAGATACATGTACTTGATTGAGACTAACAATAATGTACATTAACAGGACATCTTCCAAAACAATGACATGGAGAGTCACTTCCTCGAAAATTTTTATTCCTCTTTTCCCAAGGCATATTTGAATTGTCTGAAAATTAGTGAGAAAACTGTTCAATTACACCAAGAATCTAAGGGAAAACAAGTGTTTTTCTCTTTATGTTGAGGTTTCCTTCAACAAAAGGTACTGTAGTATTAAATGAAAAATTGTCATGGCATGTTCTTTGACTGGTATTTAAAATGATATTATTGTCTTCAGCATCAACTCAGACTTTTATTATAAATAGTCTTAGGAATCAAAGTCAGCTGATGGAACAGTTTTTCTTTTCACTGAAGTGGGCATTAATTATATGGATTCCTGAGCCACTCTTGTAATTTATAAACTTTTCTGATATCTTCTATGCTTCCTAGATAACAATTTCACCACACCCCATGTTCAGACTCTTGCAAGAATGGATCTAGAAACACTCCAAAAGACTATTACTGCTAAATTGTACTATCAGGCGATAGCCTTGTAATGAGAATAAAAACCCAATTTCCTCATAGACCGGTATTGTGACTTCAGTCATGTTGAAGATACAGAATTTCCCTTTCATACCAACTGCCTTAACACAACCAAATGCATATTTCTGAAGCTTAAGATTTTACTGGATGGCTCAACTGGCTTTATAATACAGGGAAAAAACCCATGGAATTATTTGTATATTGTGGAACTCCTTTCACCACTTATCTCCCAATCCAGGAAGAGATTGGTTGCTATAGCTGCTGCCTGTGTAAGCAGCTGGCTTCTTCAGCATCTGATTATTGTATATATTAAGTGGCAATACCCAGTCACCAGAATTTAAACAAAAATTATGGGCAGCAATAAGGAAAGCAATGCTTGTTTGAATATTCCCTGTCTCTACATTCCTCTTTTTGTAATGTTTCAGCTTCTGGACTCAGCCAGACATACTTTATAGGACTTGATGGACAAATTGTCCCAGTATTTTAAATTCTATGCTTCTACTTTAGATAAGCTCAGGTTGATGCCATGGCATTTTCTTTCACTTGTAAGGAGTGTAGCATGATTCGTTCATATCTATTTCTCTCAGCAGTTACTTGCTTTTTTTTTAAACCATGAAACTGGAAGGAAAGAAGGAAAATTAGGGATTATCTGTATTCAGAGTTAATATACTCTCAAAAGGGAAACAAATTATTCATCGCTAGCATCAACCCATCTCTTAAGTAAATTTTGCATACTGTCCTAAGAGTATGGTCAATCTTTCTTCAGATAATTTTATGGATCAAAGAAGCAATTGCAAGTGAAAAATTCAATATAAACATAAAAAGCATATAAGCATTAAAAAAAAATAATTCATAAGGCACTTAGACAAAGATGATTGTCCCTTTTTTCCCCCTGTTCCAGAACTAAAAAAAACAGAAGATACTTTCTTTCTTTGGTGCACAAGTCATTATTTATGCTTGTGTGCTGTCAACTTGCTCTACTGTTGCAAGAATTTTCATGTTCAGCTACAAAGACTTTCAGAAGGAATCAGTTGTTTTCAAGGCTAAAGCTGCAGCTGAAGAAGTTCCAACTCATTATCTATATTTACATTCTATTCTGTCTGGAAATGTATTTTTATAAATTTCCAGCCTTGCTGTGTTTCTTTTGAAGTCAAAATGTTTTTGCAATTGATTTCATTGTGAAAAAAGCATCCTTGTAGTTTTTAAGGGATAACTCAAAGTCACAGGATCATAGAACCACAGAAAATCCCAGTCTAGAAGGGCTATTCAAAGACCATCAGATCCAGACTTCCATGGGAAAGGGAGAGGAAGCCTAGATGAGATCAATTCCTTTCACCTGTTATGCTGCTTAGATATGCTTCATTGTCTATATATTTTATTTTATTTTATTTTATTTTATTTTATTTTATTTTATTTTATTTTATTTTATTTTATTTTATTTTATTTTATTTTATTTTATTTTATTTCTAAACGTTTCACATCTAGAAAAGACCTGCAGTCTTGCAGTGGGTGGATGGTTATGGACATAAGAGCGATGTTCTCTCAGAGAAAAATCTTTTATGAATTTATTCTGAGACTTACTTACATTTGAAGGGCAATCCAGCAGCCAGTAAATGTATGCAGAAGCTCTTTTGTAGAAAGACACAGGGTGAAATCCTGCTTCTCTTAATCATCAGGTAGAACCCTTCCAAACTAAAGCACCTGACTATTAACTCTGCTTTGAAATGGAAAACTTGGTGGGCAGAAGATTTCACCACTTAAAAGAACAAGGTATACTGATATCAGGTGTCTTGGAATTCAGTCGGCTTTCTTGCTGCAAAGGTTGTACTAAATATAGAAACAGTTTTGAGCTGAGGACAAAAACCTAAAAAAACTGCAGAAAACTGTGGTCTAGAAAAGGCTTTTTTCTTGTGAAACTTCTCACATATTAGAAATGAAACAGATGCTTAATTAAGGCGAAATTCCACATATTTACAGGAATTCTTGTTAGACCAAAACTCTTGATTTAGGAGAACAATGGTAGCCAGATTTGGCTGATTTGTACTGTGAGTCAGGAAGAATAAAAAAAGAAACATTATTCCTTTTTTTCCTGCAGTCATTCTCACACAATCTTTCCCTCGCAGAATTAGTTCAAGAAGCAGTGTAAGAAAAAAAAAGAAGCATTCATCTAAAACAAATTTCATTATGTTTTTGGCCAAAAAGACAGGTTAACATTTTTGGCAACTTGTATTTTTCCTTCTGCAGCTGGAATTCAGCAGCTCATAGCTGTCTGCCAAAGCAGATGCATAATCTAGGCCACTGCCTCACAACAGCTTTTGTGAGTGTTGTTAAAAGAGGCACTTTCTAGATAAATACTGTGAGAATCTTAAAAGTAGAGAGTTTGAATAAAAATGAATAAGAATTCACTTGGGTTGGAGCAGAGGAAACAGCTTGTTGTAGAATTTAGGTATGGAGATAGTTTTTCTCATTTCTAATAAATACATACTATTATTTCCTCACTAACTACCCGTAAAATAAAGATCAGCCTGGTAGCTCTAATTCTGAGGATGATCTATTGATTAAATCAAGCATTTTTTACAATATTTTATTAATATGAATGCAATCATCATGTTATTTTGAATATGAGAAAATTAAATCACCATAAAGTTTTCTTGTCCATATTCCTAAGTCTTTTTCAGTCAGAGTATTGATTTTATAACTTTCTTTTTCAATAGACTTACAGTGTGAACATGATACTTTCCACTCCCCTCTTTGATTTCCTATTTGCTTCCCTCTCTTTTCCTCTCCGTCTTCATGCACACACATGCTTGCATATATCTATTCAAGAAAATACCAAGAAATGTCCTTCTATTTTTGAGCTAGGTGGAAATGAGTGCTTTGTATTGAGGATTTGGGACTGTCATTTACTCAGGTGTCTCCTTTGAAAGCACATTATTTCTGGTAAACTGGAACTATTAAACTCATCAGTTTCAGTAATGTTCTATCCAAATCCAGTAGTTTTATGGAGCTGATCAAAACCTTCAAAAATTTTGTGAACTTGTAATCTGTTACATACAATTAAAACAGTCCTGCATTTTGGTCTCCACCTCTGGAGGCCATCTTTTCTCAAAGTAGGAGCAGCTTTAGAGAGGTGGCTCACGGCAAGGTTTCATGGCCTCTCTGGGAAACCCATTCCAGTGTTTGATTGCACTCACTCTGGTGTTGCTCTTTCTGTTACCTACTGAGAGTTCTCCCTGCTGTAACTTGGGACTTGTCCTTTCACCACTGTCTTCCAAGAACAGTCTGGCTCCTTTGTTTTCTGCAAACTCTCATTAGATGTTGAAAGACTAAAACCCCATTCAGAACACAGTTCTCTCAACCTCCTCTCATATGTCATGTGCTCCAGTGTTTAATCATCACAGTGGTTCTCAGCTGAATTTACTCCAATTAGTCACGGCCTTTTTGGCAACAGTGCTGTGTTGGAAAGACCATCGTAAAGAAAGCCCCTCAGGGCAGACATCACAAGTACTGTTTCTTGCTCTTCCACAAGCCAGCCATTCTTCTTTGTGTTCCAGCATATTGGATGTACTTTTAAATAGAAATATTTCAGGTCCAGAAGTAGTCTGCCCTCTGCATAGTGCAGTTCCCAAGCTGATACTTTTTCCTGGAACCAAAACAGCTAAGGATATTGCTACAGATAGATCCAGCTAGCACTTTATTAGTCTGAGTGTCTGCAAAACAGTGAAGTTGGTTAGAGATTCTTAATTAGAGCTGTTTTTTTATGGAGTAGCTTTTTACTTTTCTGTTCTTTGTTTTTTGGTTTTTTTTTCTCTATTAATTCCTAGGCTTCTGAAGAAATGGTTACAGAAGCTGTATGAGCTGATCAGTCATGTGAAACTTCACTCATTTTTCATTAGGTCAGTTCAGGTGCATTTATACCACAGACAATCTCTGATTTCTGCACTGTCCAATAGTCATTTTCTGTAGATATATGGATTCACATACTGTCCATCCATCCATCCATCCATCCATCCATCCATCCATCCATCCATCCATCCATCCATCCATCCATCCATCCATCCATCCTATGGTCTATATAGTACAGTTAATCTAGATGTAAAAATCCACCAACACAAAAACCTCCCAATCTAAACCACAGAATTATTTCTTTGTGGCCCTTAATGGTGAAATAAGCAGGACATTAGATGTGAATTAAACATGACTTCCATGCCGGCTGATGCAAGGAAGACCTTGGCATCTACTTTGTTGTGCTTTTCATGCTAAAATATTAATTCTGTATAGACATGGTGTGTGGAATGACTCTGAGACTTTATTCTAAAACAGGCAGTATTGTCTAAAAGCTTCCCTAACTAATAACTATTTTTGACATCAGTTGTGGAAAAGAATCAATATGCTTTAATGCAACATCCTCTCAAAAAAACTAGTTAAACACACATACTCCTACATCATGAATAAAGGCATCATAAAAAGGAGAGGAGAGGAGAGGAGAGGAGAGGAGAGGAGAGGAGAGGAGAGGAGAGGAGAGGAGAGAGGAGAGGAGAGGAGAGGAGAGGAGAGAGGAGAGGAGAGGAGAGGAGAGGAGAGGAGAGGAGAGGAGAGGAGAGGAGAGGAGAGGAGAGGAGAGGAGAGGAGAGGAGAGGAGAGGAGAGGAGAGGAGAGGAGAGGAGAGGAGAGGCTTTTTGCTCACTAGCTAATACTCACAAAAGTTATCAGGAAAGAAATCAGAAAATCTTGAGCATGTATTTGGTAAATCATAACTGTCTAAGAGTTTGTTGGCCAAATTCATGGCTGCGTTCATCAAGCTCCTTTCTCAAGAAGTACTTTATTGAACATATTGTAGTTTAAATTGTTTTGAGACAAAAAGAAAAATAACTATAGTGAACACAGCGGACATAATTTAATGTTTTTATATTCCTGCCATGAAGATATGTGTTCCTTTTGTACTGCCTGACACATGTATCCCTGAAGCAATAGCCACATGAGGTCACTGTTGTTCATACATGAGTCATAAGCTCAAATCACAAAGTTTTCACTTGACTGAAACCAAAATGCGTGACTGAAAAATAAAGTTGTCGGTGTTATACATTAACAAAAATCTATGTTTCACAGTCTGCAAAGAGATTTTATCAACATGGAAAATACCAAATAAAAATATTATATGCATAAAATATAAAATATGCATTAATAGCTTCTTTGCATTAGAAAAACAGCTAAAATTATCCCATAATGGCTGAAAAAAGCATAGGCATTATCAACTATATCTTCTGGAACTTTCTCTGTAGTAGTTATTCAGCTGTGCTGGCATAATAACATCAAAAAATTTCAAGAGACTTAGAAATCTGTAATTATTTAATTGCTTATCTTTTATTAGTTTTTTTAATTTTTGTTTTTTATATGTAAAGTTTATTGTCTTCAGAAGCATAAAAATGCAAGAAGTTTAAATATTACAAACTGTGTGAGATGGTCTGGCATTAGATAAGCAAGCTATTAGGCAAGCATTGTTACAGCAAACCTATGCACTGAACTCCAGTGCAAAGCCATCCTAACTCTGAATTTGCTTACAAGTTTTTTTGTCAATTCTTAAAATATATTATACCTATTATGCTGATAGACCCTCTCTGAATGATTCACCCATTCATGTGATTATATCAGCATACATTATCATAACAACTTCTCTTAAAAGACTACATAGCATATATGATGAATTCAGTGTTATGAGATTTCAGAGAGAGCACATTTCTTTTTTGTCAAATTCTTCTCATAAAAGAATAAAGTCTAATATTCACCAGTGCTATATAGTCATGAAATTAAAAACCATATCACGATCAAAATCATCAAGAGAATAGAACAGAAATAGCAATCAAAAATGTCAGCTGAATTTGAAGAACTGCATAATTAAAATCTTACTCCCCAAACTGAATCAAAGTCACATTTGTATGCTAAGATTCTTTCAGGGAGGTGGATTTTTCATGCTGGTGTATTTATCAGCATGCATTTGGATGCAAAAGCATGATTTGTTATACTAATAAAATAAAAGATAACTTTAAAAGTTGATTAGTTTTTGCTACATCTTTTATCAAAATACCATGCATATTAACTTCTTCATCTGAGCATTAAAAACCCTCACTACATAATGTAATAAAAGACTACTTTAATAGAACATTAACACAGTAAAAAACCCCATGTACGTGCTCAACAATTCTTGCATTTATTTTTTCATCTGTAAGCAGGTGAGTAAATAAAATTCCTCATATTATCCAATTATCATACCTTTGGATTCCCATATGGGATTTTAGAGATCACAGAGAAAACCTAAACATTAAATGTAATCATCTTCAGCAAAAGAGCAACAAAACAATGAATTTTAAACTACAGAGACTGCATATAAAATAGATGGAAAAGTGGGTCAATACAGAACATTATCCCCAGTTTCTATTGTCAGTATGTAGCTTTAAAACTGAGAAAAAAAAGTTCTCATAATTAAATAATCATTAGCTTAAACTCTACAGCTGATCTGACTACACATAATATGACCACCATATTTATAGAAACAAAACAGGATATAATTACAAAATATAATTAACTACAATAATTAAGCTATAAAATAACAATAACTCTCAGTAAGTATATGACTACAATTTGCTGCTTAACTGAATTAATTCATGACTGCAAAGGAAGGCTAAAAGAGCTAGATGCAGGAGTGAAAGAGTCCATCCAGCCTCAGAAATCAACTAAATTTTGGTGGCTGACCAGTAGCAGCAGCATGTGCAGCAGATGGATGTTCAGCAGTAGGAATGGATGTGAGTGTGCATGGCTGCAAACACCATTCCAAGAGCTGGTGGCCCTTCTGTGATCTGAAAGGACAAGAAAAGTTTTATATCAAAATTCGTTAGCAGGATCCACAAAGCAGCAGTTCAGCCAGCTCTTAAAGAGAAGTCAGATAATTACCCACTGAAATGTCTGATTGACAGGGAAGCAACAACTGGGTGTTTTCACTTGCAGAGCGCAATATATAAAATTATTTAATTGTGCTGTGATAGTGCCATGATGCAGGAAGAAAGGAACCTGTTTCATTCCCTAGACTCAAATTACTACCATGGGACAAATGAATACTTTTATTTTGGCTCTTATGACCAAATAGATCTTGATACATTGTACTAAAATTTTTCTTTATGTATCTAACCTTTTGAACCATACCATCTGTCAACTGTTGTACAAGACAAATATATGAGAGATACTTTCAGGAATAAGTCCTATGACAAAAAATTCAATTTAATGCTTCTTAGTTGTTTATTAACTACTGAGTCCCTTCTTTCTTTCTTTTAATAATTTTTAAAAATCATTGTTTTCTAATAAAATATTTCTGCCTAAGCAAGCAAATTACAATACTCCTGCTACCTTGCCTTTACTCAGTAATCAAAATTCTTATTGAAATAATTTACCATAGTGTTAGGAGCATATTTTTTTGAGTGGAATCCCTTCAAGATATTGGCAACACATGACTGGGTTCTCCAGGAAAGAAAAAGTCTTTTTTACTAGGAATTCATATTATTGCACCAACTACTACTACACCTAAAAACTCAGCTACCCAGGGACTACTTTTCATCACTGAATGTAAGTGTCCAATGTGACACTCCAGCAGATGATGATGGGGCAGGTGGAGGGCTCTTATATTAATTTATTTCAAGTGAGATTTAATTTATTCTCCACCTATTCTTTCACTAAGAACTTCTCTCCCTTGCCTTTATAACCCACTCCATTAGGGTGTCTGGCAAGTCAGTGAAGAGGAGAGAGGGTAACAGTTTTCTGTGAGTCATATGCTGGTAATAGTCTGAGCTATTTCACTGTCTAAAGCAGCATATCTCTTTCATCTCACTGGTAGTTTTACTACTGCTGGTTAAAGGTTTAAAGGAATGTATGGCCAGTCTGTTTTAGGGGCAGATGACACACAGCCAGAAAATACATTGGGGAAATTTTTGTCCAGTGAGATTCAAATGTTATTTACAAGAACCAAGCCAAAAAACCCTTTTCACCACAACCCTGCAATCTCAAATGTGGCTTTTTTTAATGTATAGCTATAGCTTGTGACTTATAACGGTCAATTTGGCAGCATTCTTTAGAAAATCTTTTGGATTTCACCATTTCAGTTGTTGAGGATTACACTTATAAGATAAAAATAACACAGTTTGTGGCACCCATAACTCTTTTACATGAACTCACATAATATAAACATATGTATTATATATTTTGCCTTCCAAATTTGTCATCCATCCACAGGGATGTAAAGATCACTACTGACATACTACAATCAGGATGCAAAGTCGTTCAGAAGTCTATCAGGAAGTAATAGTAATGATAACAATAATAATACCACAATAATACCATTATAATCATAATTAAGCTTGTGTATAATATTCATATGATGTAAAACTGTTTATGCCCATTGTTGTGTAGATTTTTGAAGAGCTTACTCTCTGTACAGAAGTTTCTTCTTCCAAACCATGGAATCCAAGATTAAGAGCCACAAAAGGCACCATCTGTCTGATTGCCTATCATCACCATATCCACAACTTGTACGTATCTTTTTGTTACTTGAGTTTTTTAATCTCCATTTTACCAAGATTCTGGAGAAAAGTAAATGGACAATTACTCATCATCAAGGCATTTTTGAAATCCATTTTTACTTGGAAAATGCCTGTGTGCACACACTTTTGGCCTTTTTTTTGTGTGTATAAATAAGGTCACAGAATAACTTTGACTGGGAGAGGTTTCTGGAGGTCAGGTTGTCCAGACCTCCTTGCTCAAGGCAGACATACATTCACTAATTAGGCTGGAAATAGCAAGTTATTTATTTCTATTAGCATGAAGACAGCTATGGAAAAGAAGGACGTCCATGAGAAAATAATCTAGTACTGTGCAATTTTATACATTAAAAACCACCCAATCTCAGTTACCTTTCTCATATCTAATATACCTTTCTATATATCTAATTACCTTTCTATATATCTAATGTATATATTTCTCTTTACACAGATGTATATACACACACACATCCCTCCTATAAAGATAGAAACATGGAAGTCGGAAAAAGAAAGAAAAGAATGTATAAATATTCATGTATAAGAATAGAAATTGTATTTGTGAAAAGAATATTCTTATATTAAATGTTCTAAAATAATACTCTTTTCCTCATGAAATAAGGGCAAATCCACAGATCCTACCAAGATGTATAAAAGAGGTCAGAAAACCTCTTATCTTTTACTTAGACCAACCTTTTCAAACAGAAGTATCAAAAAATGGAGCCTGGGCACAAGATGTGACATTTTGAGGACACATCAGCTGCCCCTCAGTACTTTCTGTATCAGTTTAACAAGTCAAGGCTAACCTGGGTGACAACTAATTAAGACCCTACTAATGAGGCCATAAAAATTGGTGTCCTTAGAGATTTCTGATTACTGACCTCTATTGCTCTTTGGTCATTATACAGGGAGAAATGTCCCTGTGTGAAAGCTTGAATGTTTCAAGGAGATTTTACAGAGCACAGCTTTCTGTAGTAAATAGAAAACAAATGTAGTTAATCATGCAGATATCAGCAAAACATGGTACATTATGCCTTTGTGTTCATGCAGAAACAAAATGTGTCTGATGTAGATGTTTAGATTTACAATAGTTTAATAGAACCAATATTTGGCATATTCAAATACCAGACTACAAACAAATGTGCTGTCACTCTGAAAGCTTTCATATGGTTGCAATTTTCAAATTAGCAAACTGAAAGTTATCTAAAAGGCAACATATTGTTATACTCTAATGGGCCACTATGGCATAACTTATTTATTCATCTGTTCCAGCTTCAAATCAATTTCTCCAGATTTTGGATTCAGAATCCCCATAGGGTTTTTACAATTTGGCTACTCCTTTCTCTTTCTTCTGGGCTGCATTACAGGAGCATGTATACCACAGGACTTGGCAATACAGCTGAGGAAATGTGACCTGTATAGGTGGTTTTTACTGAACTCATTACCCCTAGTGCAACAACAGTGTAATGCAAAGATTCCTTTGTCACAGTAGATCCTTGCACACAAGAGTGCAACTGATCTGGGCCTATTCTCTGAGAAAATATCTGATCTCAGCACACAGGGAGAAGCTGAGTGAGGCCAGATTGCAGCCAATTGACCTGAAAGGAAAACATCCAAGCTCCCATATTAGTTCCATTGATGCTCTACAGACTGAAAGGCATTTATATTCGTGATAATTTCCCTTTGCTTTTTCTCCAGACATTTTATTTTCCTAGTTTAAAGCAGAGAACATGAAAAAGGTTGCCATCTTTATTCCATATACATAATCCTTACTCAAAAATGTTGTTTTCCCAAATTCAGGCATCTTTCCCTGACCCAAACTTTAATTGCCCACAATGTAAATGTCTATATACGAAACTGTTGTTTTAATCAAACTGGCTTTACTGTCAAAGGAAACACATCTGTGTAGTCAACACAGAGTTTGCTTGAGAAATTAAATGCATCTTTAGCTTCTTTTCATTGGTATTACCAGATTTCTATTGATACAGAGACACTGCATTATGACTTTTCAGATGATTTCTAGAATTACTTCAATTTTAATAATAACACCATTGCTCAGTGTAGTTACATCTGGAAAAAAAATTGAAAACATGATCTTATTCCTCTGAATTTTCTCTGAAGAGTTGTTTCTTTCAAGCATCAGACCTTTTACATATCCAAGTGACTCTCAGATTTCATTTTGATCTTCATTTACAAAATAAGAGTACACACAAGTGAGGAGGTACATTTCTCATTCATGAAACTGAGCGATAACCACAACTGGAATATTAGACTCAATTTCATCTTTGAGTTTTAGGCTGAATCTACTGCTATCTGTTGAAAGATTGGCATCTGTGTGCATACTCACTGGATTAGGTTCCAGATTTAGATTCTTTTACAATTTTGGGGTGAAAAAAAAAATTCTGATTTAAATTGGGCATTTATATTGGTCAGATGTTTCAGTGCTGCTGGACAATCTAGGTGTCTGTGCTTTGTACATGCATACTGCATTTGATCTGTCACTTTTCTTGTTAACTTTTTTTCAAAGCTGATAAAAAACTTTGAAAGATTCTTCTCAGACCTGCCTTACTTTTTTTTTTCAATACAGTCCTAGTATAGAGATTTCTTGAATTAATCTTTTGAAGTAATTATGTCCCATGTTAATGCATGCTCCTTACATATGTCAAGCAAATATTTGTTCCCCTTCAAAAGGCAGTGCACTGTCTCCTAGATCAAGAATATGCCATTTATCCCCCTTATTCTAAGATTTTATTTTAGAAACAAAACCTAAAATATTTATCACTGAATCAATAAGAGCCATCTCATTAATCTTAGCTGTGTATAGGTAACATTTTCATTTCATGGTTATATGACTTTTCTCTTATATAATCATCATATCATTTTACATCTCTTTCTTTGTTTTAAAACTAATTATATCATAACAAGTAAGAAAAAAAAAAATCACAACTGTGATTATATTCAAGTTATTTTCACATTATTTAGGTAGGTTTATGGTCCCTTATGTAAAATTCTAGTTGAAATCCAGCACAGTTCTCAGGATAGAGTTGGAGATTTAAACCTCTCTGTTTCCAAGACTGTATATTTAATAATACTATGATAAAATATGCCAAAATTATTTGGACCAGTAACCCGAGGGTGGAAGTATCTTCTCTCCCAGGTAAGGACTCTTGTCAGTGGTTTGTTACATTTGGTTTTCCCCTTTCTCCCATATCTTTGCAGAACGTCCCATTTTTACCATGAACATGAGAAACATCTTATTACTGTGGTTTAACTGGTGATTACGAGAGTTTCCTTGACAACAGAGCAGTGCATAGCTGCTTCTCCAGATTAGTCTCACAAGACCTAGCAGCTACAAGCAAAATATGAAATTATGTGATTAACAGAGGTGAAAAAGTTTATTTAGCCAGGCTATATACAAGAGACACACAATCACATTTTCCTCATTGGCTCACACTTTATAAGACATTGATGACCAATTATATCTTCCTAAATGAAATTCATAAAATATTAATTGCAGAAGGACATTTTTTGATTGCTTGTTTCCATTTTCTTATACCAACTGAAATGGTGAGGAAATTACTATTAGCAAGATTTCAGATAATCCACTCATTATAGTATTTCCTGTTGATTTTTTTGTTCGTATGAAAGCTCTAAGAAACTGTTGCTTATGACTGTATTTTGTGATCTGTACAGAAACTGCCTCTTTCAGACGTTTTATTGAGCTTCTTTTTGAGGCTATCAGTGCTCTGTTCTGGAGGTATGGCATTGAAAAGGAAAAATCTGGATTAGCAGCTCAGGTTATTCCCTCTGGTTACCAACATTTACACAAAACAGACCTGTGAAATCTTCAGATAATAAGAGTGAAGCAAGACTTTTTTCAGTGTGCTGTCTCACCTAAACTTGCTACTCCCTGAAGCGCTCACAAATACGCAGGCATGACCTGGTGACCTCTCTGGGGTGCTTCTCTGCTGTCTTCTGCTGCACAGCAAGTGGAGCCCCGAGGCCTGCAGCATGCTGGCTGGTATTGCTTGGAATGCAACAGAGATCCCATCTGGAAAGTGCACTCATTTCTTTTGCCAGAGAAACTGGAGCATGCGTGGAAGTGTGGGGAGAAGAAAAGTTTGGAGAAGAGGTGGCTCATGGCCTTCTCTTGTCTCATCCGGATAACCTGATGCATCTATGCTTAGGCTTTTCTTTCTACAAATCAGGACTCCGAGCCTGAGTCATAATGCAGCATTCATGACTCATACCTCATCTTTCATTTCTTTCTGCAAATGGAAATCTTAAAGCTTTTAAATATGTACTTCAAGATTGACCTGAGAATTAAAAACTTGGAAGCCCCAGATGCATCCTTTGTTACATTTGTGTTGGGTATTTTATCATGCTGTTTGCTACTGTTTTCCTCTCCTACATTAAGTCTTTTAATCTTATCTAACTGTAAGCAATGCATCACACAAAATGCACTTTTATTCACTATGCCAACAAATACAATAAAAATACTTCCCATGTTTGGCACACAGAGCATGTGTCACATCTTGTGACCTATAACAGCAGCACTTACATATAAACAAGAAAAAAAAATGCCTTGGCAATGAATCAGTCATCAAGTACAATCTTTCTCCCAAGACAGAGTAATATAAAATTGCTTAATAATCACCTGTTTCTTTTTTTTTCTCTTCCAATTAATAAGCCATACTTAAAAGTTCTGTCTTAAAATGTAATGTAATCCTCCAAAATTTTCTCCTCATGACTCAAGGAAACATCCGAGAATCTTGTGAAAAGAGGTTTGAGCCTACTTGAACAGGAGGATGTTTCACTAGTATATCTCTTAGCAGCCACTGATGAAAGAAGTTTAGAAGTCATCAAAGGAAGATTCCAGTGCCTGTATGTTCTTTGACCCAATCTGTTGGAAGCATAAAAACCCCTGTTCAAGACTGCAGGTTTTGGAAAATACAGGGTGTACTGTGGGGTAATTTTCTGAGATGTTAGAAATCTTCACATTGCCTGTATTACCATATGAATAGAGGGAACACTCTTAAAGATAAATATAATGTTTATAGACATTTATATGTCAGGTCAAATGGAAAAATTATTCTCTTTCATTGAGAGATAATGATTACTTCTTATGACTAAATTTTATAGTGCTGCATTATTTACAAAGCTTTGAGCAGACATTAAAATAGTCATTACCAAGGGGAGGATTCTCCTTTCATTCTGTCTCTGTTCTTTCACATAAAAGAACATATTGCAAATGTAAACACACTTTGAGCTGAATATTTACAGTATTTTTAACACTCTTTCTGGCATCTTGCTGGCAGATGACTAGCTGTGATATAAAAAAAAATGTTTTTGTGACAATTGTTTTATGTGCTTTTTAGCAAGATTTTCTTTTGATACATGTGCTGTCAGAATGCACATGCACAACATATTTATGCTCTGTTGACCACCCAGATTTAAGATATACCAGCTGAATATAGGAAAATGGATGCAGTCAATCTCAAATGTCTATGAATTTCAGCTTGGGCAATGGAAGAACTCCAGGTAGCTTTCTAATACTTACACCTTGACAGTTCTGTGTTTCTGTTCTCTCACCTGTATCTATTTACTCCATTTGCATGGACAAGAAGGAAAAAAAGAATCATACACAGGCTATTCATGCACAGGCTACTATTACAGGCAGGATTATTTTCTATACAGGTGAGGTACATCCTTTGAAGCCCAGACATCCCTTGAAAAGCTCCCAAACACAGCTTCGCTGAGACCCAGTTTTATACTTGTTTCTCTCTGCACCCCTAGAATCCATATGTGAAACAGGCTAACAGCAAATGATAGCCTATACAACCAAGTAGGCACTTTTCCCCTCTGCTGGTTGCTCATCTGATCTAATAAAAAGGCCTGTGAACCAAGGAAAACCAGATGCTAGCTGCTATCTCTGTGCAGCTGCAGATGGCTTAGCCCAGAAACTGAGCTCACCAGTGCAGAGTTACTTTCTGCTACCCAGCACATGAAGGCCAGACTCTTAATCAGAAGTTTCAGTTGGCTGCAGTGTTGTTGGAAATTGTGTGGACCTGCATGAAAAGAATAATCAAGACTGAAAAGGGTTGTGAGGCTGAGCTCCACACATCTGTAAAATGTAAAAAAGAAGGCCTTACTCCTTTGCAAATGCCACAGCCCACAGGGGAGCAGATTATTGCTGTGCAATTGATGTATCCATAAGCCGATTGCATGGTGTGTGGGGTGGATGTGCAGAGATATGAGGGAGGGAGGGAAGGAAAGCCTGTGGTCTTACAGGCTGACTGTGCCTCTGGTGAGGAGCAGTTCTTAAAACTGTCCCACAATGCTGACTGAGATGGCTACTGCCATATGTATGCTCTAAAAAGATCACCCTGAATGAATCATCCAAAATAAATGCATCAAGGAGAGATAAAGCAGACAAATGCGGGGGAAAATAAATTCAACTCATCCAGGCTGGTGTTAAAAAAAAAAAAAAAGAGGTAACATTGATCATATTCCTTTATTTGTGATGATTTGCATTATCCCAGTCAGCTCTATCCACTCCTAGAATCTTGTTTGATGAAATGAAAATTGCTTTAGTAATATAGTTTGCAGAGGGCATGGAGAACAAGATTGTTTATTCCTATGTTATAACTTTATTACTCTGCATATTTACAGGAGAGGTTGCTTACTGTAAGAAGAAAAATGAAGGTTTATAGCTTGGGTATTCACTTCTGATATTTGGGTTTTTTTTCACTTAGATTTCATTTCCCATCTCACTCTTAGATAATTAAAAAAGAAATCTACAAATAGAAGCAAGTTGAAGATTCACATAGGGAATAGGGAACTTTGGCAATGTCAAAACCTGCATGACAGAAGTATCTTCATTTCTCAATCATTTTCAACATTTTTTGATCAAATTGATATAATCAACAAACAGCAGAAGTGAGAATATCCAGTATCTCTGAGTCTTCCTCTCTTTCACCCTGTAGACAGATGTTGAATGCGCAGCTTATGTAATCTTTCCCCCAAGTGCTGTTCAAGCAATAATAAGTCTATTCTGACTAATGTTTTGAGAATTAAGAAAAACAAATAACTGGGAAAGAAAGCCCCAGGACTAGCAAAAAAGGTCAATTTGAGAGTTTCCTGCTGGAATTATCTGCAAATGAACATCAGAGTTCTTAAGAAACTTTGGGGTATGGAAGGGATTTTAGCAAGTGAAGAAAGAACTTCAGTGAAGCAAAAGAAAGCTCAGTGAAAGAAGCAAGACCATGAAAAGAATAATCAAGACTGAAAAGGGTTGTGAGGCTGAGCTCCACACATCTGTAAAATGCAAAAAAGAAGGCCTTACTCCTTTGCAAATGCCACAGCCCACAGGGGAGCAGATTATTGCTGTGCAATTGATGTATCCATAAGCCGATTGCATGGTGTGTGGGGTGGATGTGCAGAGATATGAGGGAGGGAGGGAAGCAAAGCCTGTGGTCTTACAGTCTGACTGTGCCTCTGGTGAGGAGCAGTTCTTAAAACTGTCCCACAGTGCTGACTGAGATGGCTACTGCCATATGTATGCTCTAAAAAGATCACCCTGAATGAATCATCCAAAATAAATGCATCAAGGAGAGATAAAGCAGACAAATGCGGGGGAAAATAAATTCAACTCATCCAGGCTGGTGTTAAAAAAAAAAAAAAAAGAGGTAACATTGATCATATTCCTTTATTTGTGATGATTTGCATTATCCCAGTCAGCTCTATCCACTCCTAGAATCTTGTTTGATGAAATGAAAATTGCTTTAGTAATATAGTTTGCAGAGGGCATGGAGAACAAGATTGTTTATTCCTATGTTATAACTTTATTACTCTGCATATTTACAGGAGAGGTTGCTTACTGTAAGAAGAAAAATGAAGGTTTATAGCTTGGGTATTCACTTCTGATATTTGGGTTTTTTTCACTTAGATTTCATTTCCCATCTCACTCTTAGATAATTAAAAAATAAATCTACAAATAGAAGCAAGTTGAAGATTCACATGTAATAGGGAACTTTGGCAATGTCAAAACCTGCATGACAGAAGTATCTTCATTTCTCAATCATTTTCAACATTTTTTGATCAAATTGATATAATCAACAAACAGCAGAAGTGAGAAGAATATCCAGTATCTCTGAGTCTTCCTCTCTTTCACCCTGTAGACAGACGTTGAATGTGCAGCTTATGTAATCTTTCCCCCAGGTGCTGTTCAAGCAATAATAAGTCTATTCTGACTAATGTTTTGAGAATTAAGAAAAACAAATAACTGGGAAAGAAAGCCCCAGGACTAGCAAAAAAGGTCAATTTGAGAGTTTCCTGCTGGAATTATCTGCAAATGAACATCAGAGTTCTTAAGAAACTTTGGGGTATGGAAGGGATTTTAGCAAGTGAAGAAAGAACTTCAGTGAAGCAAAGAAAGCTCAGTGAAAGAAGCAAGACCTAGAGGCAGTGAGACCAAAGAGGAAGTGAGTCAATATGTGAGCAAATAACACGTTCAAGAGTATCAGGGAGTAAAACAACCAAAGAAAAAGTGATGCAGAAAGAAAGAAGAGGAACAGGAATACAATGCAATTGCAGACTACAGTTTTACTCTGGATGATTTATTTATGTGAAATCTTCCTAACATGTATTGAAAGATTACTCCAGGCTGGTTAAACCGTCTTAGGCAAAATAATCCTGAGAAATAGACTGAAGGGGAGATTTATTTTGGCCTTTTACTGAGTATAATGGTAGAAATGGTGCTGAACTCTTGCCCTCAGAAATAAAGTATTTTACATTATTTACCCTCTTATTCACTATCATCTACTGCTCTGTTTCTTGGGGGTCAGTAAAAATGAGAATGTTTTTGCATTATTTCCAAAGAACTGTAGAAAAAAAGGTAGCAAAATTAGCATTTTCTCAGAAGTCATCATGTCAAACTTAGTCTACCTTGTGTGCTTCTAGGATAGGGGCATGGTATAGTAATACCCAGTAGCTGTCTGGAGGGATGGATGGGAAACACAAACACATGGGAAACAATACACATATGTGTATTGTTAGGTGAGAGCATAAATGGAAATGTACCACATGAACTTCAGTGCCAAAGAAGAAGCAACACACATATTTTCCTAAATGCAAAAATAGAGATGAGTGTTTTGTATCCACATAGCAAATAAAATAGGTCTCTCAAGCAGGAAAGCTTTGCCCAGAGATAAAAAAACACTCTGGACCATCAGTAAAAACACATGGAGAAAGGGAGCAACAACAAATCTTATATAAAAAGATTCCAAACATAGAGAAAAGTATAAGAACAACAGCAATAAAACCCCAAATTTGGTGGCTGCAGGAATTGACAAATCCTTCTCGCTCAAATCTAACCTCAAGGCAGAACATGAAAAATTGGTAAGAGCATTAATTGGAAGAAAACTGAGATAGCTGACATCTGCCACGGCTAAAGAAAAAACCAAAATTAAATCCCTTTGAAATACTCAGTGAATTTAAGAGCAACTGAAAAACTCTGCAATAAATCTTAACAGGATACACAAAATAGGAGCTTAAAGAACACAGTTTTTAATGGCCTAGCCTATTTAATGTCATTTCTTAAATGCCCAAATCTATTAAACATTTTATGATACAGTTAAAGGCCCAATCCCTCTCCTGAAGAATTCAATTTATATTTAAACCACAGCTTAGGAAAAAAAGAAAAAAAGCATTTTATAAAAAGAATTGGAATTGGTAGTTTCAGGCTGCACTGTTCAGCTGGTTGCTTGTTGAACTTACAGGTGTCTCAGTAGTGTGTGAAACATATATTTCATGTTGGAAAAAACATACCAGAGATTAATTTTAAATAAAGATTTAAAGAAGGAGAAGATAATGAAATGTGTGAGAGAGAAAAAAAAACAACCCTAAATTTCTAAAAATAATCAGATAATATTACTTCTAAATAATCAGATTGTTGGACACTTCAGGAATCTGTTAATGAAAAGGAAAAAAAAAAACCAATATAATTATACCTGAGGCATAAACTAGCTTCACAGGCCTGTGAAGCTGGGTGACAGCAGGGAAGAAGTTCATTTCACAGTTTTTATGATATGATATGATGATAAGTGTGTTACAGCTTCTTCCACCAAAAGATCTAATTCTTGTCCCAAGGAGGTGTTTGACCTAAACTTCTTTTGTTTCCTTCAGCAGAAAAAGAAAATACATCTGAAAGAAAACCAAACAAAAAACAAAACCAACTCCCCCAAAACAAAACCAAAACCCCAAACTAAGCTGAAACTGTTTGGGAGTTATTATTATAACTAAACTAATATACATTATCTATAATTTTCCAACGTGTATCTCCTTTTAGCACAATAATATCTTGCACTATCATCTCCACATTTTAAATCTATCCCAAATCTCTGTATCAGCTATATAGTTGAAGAAAATCACCATTTATGAAAAATAAATAGAAAGGATCATCTTCAAGTAAATATTAACTGGTTTGCTGCTATCTGAATGCTGAGACACAAAATGTGACATTGCTATTTGATAAACATTTTAAGCTAGTCAGCACGCCTTGATCATCGAAGCCCTTTCCCAACTCTGTGAATTATATTAACCACAGAGCTGGAAGCTGTTCCTGTGCTGTTTGTACCAGCTTTCCAGGCACAGGAGAGGAGCACCATAAGAGAGACCTCCTTGCTTATGTCTTCCCCATCAACAATGCTGGGGACTTCTGCCTAAGAACCAGAAGGACCTGAAAATTCAGATGGCCACCCCTGCTTTCCCCCAGCCTAGAAGGGAAGTGTGTAGAAGTAAAGGTATTTCTCCTGCCTCTGTGCCTCTGACCAGGGAACTTTCAGCAGCCAGCCCTGCCACAGCCCTGCCCCTGCCCTGGGGCAAGGACTATCAAGGGCCACCTCCCAACCTTGCTGTCTGCCTCTCCAGCACACTTCCCCAACACCTCAGCCTGCACAGAGGATGGTTTTTGGAAACCTGAATTTCTTCTCAGCTCTGATTTACAGCCTGATTCCATGCAGAGTTCAACAGTATCTCTGAAAAGTGGTCCATCATGGGGAATGCCTTATTGAGAGGGAAAAACAGTAACTCCTTCCACTGATCTTACTACTAGCAGTAACATAATGAGAAATTATATGCTAAGACTTGTGAATGAATGTGAATCATGGCCAAAGAAGATGCCAGACTCTGGAAAAAGTCATATTGCCTATCGTTGGCATCACTCTGCACTTGCTGCTGCAAATTCACTTTTCGCCTTTTGACATATATTGCGCTGGGAGCTTCCACTACACGTTTTATCAAGCAGCAAGGCACCAGAGCTCTTTTGCAAGTGGTGTCTGAGGATAACAAACTAATAACAAGAGGGAATGATGAAGGGATGAGGGGCAGAGAACCATCAAATTTAGCAAAAAATGAAGACACTTAGGACAAAATTAATCAAAAATCCAAAGAATACAAGGAAGAAAACTTTAATTGCCTATATTGCAAGGCTAGGAGCCTTTTTAGTAAACAAGAGCTGGAATGGCTCATTTATGAGCATGAATTTTTCCTCTTTGGCATTACTGAGACTTGATTGGGTAATCTGCATGACTGGAATGCTAAAATCACTGGTTGTAATCTATTTAGGAAAGAAGAAGTTGGGAGAAAGAGTGCAAAAAGACACTTCATGTCAAAAATGGCACTTACTAAGTGCTGACAGTGTAGAAGTGAAAAATACTGGAAGTTTGGGGGTGAATATTTAAGTGGCAAAGTACAAAGTACCAGCTGGGATTGGCTGCAAGTTACCATATCACAGTAGGAAGCCCCAGACTCAGGTGAGCACCTGTCTACAGTGAAGGAGAACTAAATGCCTGTGTAATCACACAAACTTCAGCCTGAGTGACATGTGCTGAAGAAATTCCAATGCTAATGTTAATGTTTGAATACTTCTAGAATTCAAAGTTATAGATAAAAATTTCTAACATATTACTAGGTAAAAATCATGCTCATATTAGTAAAAATTCTTAGATTTGCTGTTTGCACAGAAAACAAAACCCAGTCTGCAGTGATCCTGTATTGCTTTTAATAGGTTGATTTCAATGAATTTAGAGCAATTAAGAACCAAATTAAATGGAAGGGGAGGGAAATAGTATCACAACATAATGAGCCTAGATAGAAGTAGGAACCAGAGGAAATAGATAAAGGAAACAAAAGTAAAAGAATACACAATCATTTAATAATGGACCTCACCAGATTCAAGTAAATCAAGATTAATCAATTACAAAATTGAAAAGGCAATAAGACCTGCCATGGCTGCTAAGGTCAATAAGAAGAAAGACTATTTGGCTTTTTAAAAAGGATATTAAAAGCAAATAAAAGAGAAGAACAATATTGGTTTTGCACTAGCAGATGGGAATTAGAATAAAGAATAATAATGCAGACAAACCATGTGTTCTAAGTGCATAGCCCCATTCTCTGTTTAGAAGGGGCAAAAGTAGAAATTTTATCATAAGGTAAGGCTAAAGTACTTTCCATTCCAGTGGTCATCCAGAGAATTAAAAGGTAGTTAATAACAGCACACATTTCCAAATAAAAAGATCCAGGTAATTTTCATTGAGAAGTTTTAGAAAAAACTGGTAAAGAAATTCTGTGAACCATTAATGTTGATTGTCAGTAAGAACTGGAGCACCAGAACAGCCCCAGTGAAAAGGGAGGAAAGCTAATGTTGCGCCAATATTTTAAGGGGTAAATGACAAGACCTATCAGTCTAACATTGTTTAGAGGCAAAATTATATAAGACCGATATAACAGCTGGTATAGACTCAATTAATAAGGAATTAAAGGTGGATAATTAATGATGATCATTAATAATAATTAATGCTGATCCACATGAGTTTATGGAAAACAGACCTTATCAAGCTAACTTGATGGCTTTTATTGATGAGATTACAAGTTTGGATTATGATGGTAACCATGTTGGTTCAAAAACTTTAGATTTTTTCAGCTCATATTGATGACCATTTAATCAAGAAAACTAGAGGGGTGAAAATTCAGCATAGAGCATAAATTAAGCAAGTTATTAAGTTAGCAAAAAAGGTCGCTAATGATACATCTCAAATTAGGAACTTTAAATGGAAAACAACTTTGGAACATGTCAATAGCACCTTGCACTATCTACCATTTAAATTTTTTCTACAGAAAAGGAAAAACAAAGGAAATTGCTATCAATATAGTTTGAAGATGAAAAATTAGTTTCAGTGGCATGCTGTGAAGAGGACTGGTTTTTTTATGTAACTTGGGTAACTTGGCAAGCTGAACATAAGGAAACATTTATCTGAGCAGGGAATAACGCAAAGTCCTGTAGCCAGGAAAAGACAAAGCAATTCAGAGGGAATCCATGGAGAAGCCTATCTCAGGAAATAGAACCAGACAAGGAGCTCTAGAGGGCATAGGAGATGAACAAGATGGACAGGACATTTCGTGAGGATGATGAAAGCAAATCTGATATGAGGATTTTTGCATTTGAAAATGTTGCATTCCTTAATAACACACTGTGTTTACTTCCACAGTCCAAATTTCTAGAACATATTGAACTGTTAGGGAGGATTAAAAAAAAAAATCTGTGAGTGATTGAAGGACTGAAAAATCTACCTGGTAGTATAACGCACAGGGAGACCAAGGTCTTTATCTTATCATAAAGAAGATTATATATTAAAATGGCAAGAGTCAAGACAAGTTTAGAGAGACAAGAAAACAACCTTTTTGATTTCTAAAGGGAACTTTTCTGCGTTACTGCTAGAAGTTGAGTAAGAAGCAGTTCTTTAAAATTAAGTTTTAGACTAGAGATAAAAAGTAATTTTTGATATTATTTTTTCCACTGGGCCTCTAGGATTTATTACAGAATCCTTTATGTGGTCCTTGTTTTTATAAAATTCTAAATAATGTCTGGAATAGTATTTCTCAAATTTAGTTCAATCAGAAATCAGTCCAAGGAAGTCCCATCACCTGTTGCAGAAGGCCAGTCTGGATAAACAAAGGCACTCCATTTCAACTTGAAAGCCATTAAAACGTTATAAATAAAAATAACTCAGGTTATTCTTCAATCTGATGTGTCCTGTGAGTTACAAGACCACCCATGACCTCAGGAAAACAACAGGGTTTTCCAAGATCAGTGTCCAAAAGAGATCCTCAGACCTGCTGCACACCTTTGCCTTTTCCTTCTTGCAGGTCATTCTTCACGAAGCCCACTGATTGATTCCCTGCGTGACAAAGGGAGACCGCGTTAGGCACAGCTGCCTCCTCCACTGTGGTATCCGTGCCGTGGGTTCCCCCGTGCCTCGGCAGCCGGAGGGCTGGGCTGGGCTGGGCTGGGCTGGGCTGGGCTGGGAAGGGCTGGGCTGGGCTGGGAAGGGCAGGGAAGGGCTGGAATGGGAAGGGCTGGGCAGGGCTGGGCAGGGCAGGGCAGGGCTGGGCTGGGGAAGGGAAGGAAGGGAAGGGAAGGAAGGAAGGGAAGGGAAGGGAAGGGAAGGGAAGGGAAGGGAAGGAAGGGAAGGAAGGGAAGGAAGGGAAGGGCAGGGCAGGGCAGGGCAGGGCTGGGCTAAGCTGGGCAGAGCAGGGCTGGGAAGGGCAGGGCAGGGAAGGGCTGGGCTGGGCAGGGCTGGGCTAAGCTGGGCAGAGCAGGGCTGGGAAGGGCAGGGCAGGGAAGGGCTGGGAAGGGCAGGGCTGGGCTGGGCTGGGCTGGCCTGGCCTGGCCTAAACTGGGCAGAGCAGGGCTGGGAAGGGAAGGGCAGGGCTGGGCTGGGAAGGGGGCTGGGAAGGGCTGGACTGGGCTGGGAAGGGCTGGACTGGGCTGGGCTGGGCTGGGCTGGGCTGGACTGGGCAGGGCTGGGCTGGGCTGGGCTGGGCTGGGCTGGGCTGGGCTGGGCTGGGCTGGACTGGGCAGGGCTGGGCAGAACAGGGCTGGGCTGGGAAGGGCAGGGCAGGGCTGGGAAGGGCAGGGCAGGGAAGGGCAGGAGGGAGCGCTGCGGGTGGAATCTGCGCATCCGCAGCTATCCGCAAGAGCGGCCAGCGACGGGCGCCGTGTGTGTGCATGAACGCAGTGCCCTCTCTTGACGGGTTTCAGTTTACAAAGAATATCAAGGTTCAGCTGCAGCTGGGCGCTACCAGAGCTCTTCCAACTGCTCCGAGTTTTGGAGACTGGCAGTACGATGACTCATTCTACTTCGTCTATTTGCCCGTCAAATCTCCTCCTTGAGTACAAGCCATAATTTTACCCCTTTCTCCATTTTGAAGACCATAGTCACACTTCTGTCACAGAAGAAAGCATCCTTCTGTTTGTCAAATGTCAGGATTTTAGTTTCACCGGCAATCAAAATATTTGCTGAAAACAGAGCCTGTTTATTTCAGAATTAAAATAAGTTAAAATATTTTTTAAAGAGATTACATTAAATACAAACTCAATAAATGAAAATTAGATTTGACAGACTTAAGGAAAAAAAAGCAATGTTTAATAATAAAAATAGCAGAATGCTTAAAAATATAATTTTAATGGATATGCATCCATTATTTCATGGGATAAAGGAAAGAAACAGTAAAAACAATGGTCACAAAGAATAATCTGACCTCCTCATTGGCCAATTTTAAATGTGAGAAGAAATTCCAACGCTACGAAAATGATTTCTCCCTTGTGTTACCTTGCCCTAGGCAAAATGAGAACACATTTATTTTCCAGATGAGGTATATAAGAAGCAGAATGTTTAATCGACTTGCTAAAGGTTACACAAGTTTATAGGAGACAGATAAGAAAAATCTACTGTGTGGATGTCCAAAGTACCTAACATATGAAGTGTTTCAAAGCTCTGTACGCAGATCTACTGAAATGCAGGATCAATAATATTAAATTACCTATACAATGCTTTAATGTCCACAAGTGAGAAAACATTGACTAAAAATAAAGCGGTGATAGCATTATTAGACTCTTTTTTTTCCCCCAGAAAGACTAATAAGTGCACAGAAAATTACAGTGTTAGTTAAGAAAAACATTGTACAAACTGTGTCCACAGAGGGCAATGATAAGCCTTCAGGTTGACAATTTTGTAAACCATGCTCCTTTTGAAGAAAACAACATGGCAAGGAATTCCTCCTCCCCTCCGATCCCTATTTTTCCCATTCTCCCACAGAAGGTGGAGCAGTTTGAAAAATGCCAAAGCTGTTGCATTCTTAATGCCTCTCCAGCCTGGGTGGAAAACAAACTCAGCAGCAAGGATGCAGTGACAGCACTTGGCTGCCACTGATCTGTGGCCCCAGAGCAGGGTTTTTGCCACTTGTGGTGTGCTGCAGTTGGTGGCCCAGGAAGGTCAGACACCCTTGGACACCACCCTGCTGATCTCCAGTCTTACCCTGTGCTGCAGCCCACTGCAGGACGCCAGCTGAGCACCTGGGTGCAGCACCCCTCCAGAGAGGTTCAGCATTCATCCTCATGTATAATTCACTATGGTTTTCTACCAGCCTTCATAATGGCAGGTGTGTGATGGCTGCATTGTCTACAAAGTCAGTATATGACAGAGTGCCAGGGACACATCATCCTCCTCTTCAATCTAACAGCTTGCTGAGCTTCCCCATCCCATTCCCTTCTCATTTTGAAAAATGGCTTGTCCTTTGCCTGCACATGAGAAAGGAGATTGCTACTACCATTACTTCATCCACTCATTACCAGAAATAAAATGCCCAGAAAATTCCCTTACTGGTTAGTATTGCTAAGTAGAAATGACACATCACATTATTTCCAAATCTTGTCACTTTGAATCAGTCAAGAAACTGAATACATTAAATGAATGGATTATCCTTATTACTGTTGTTACTTATATCTCATCTAAGGTATGCATATTATTGAATAAGAAAGTAAAATCTTATTCTTTTCTTCACACCAGGTCCAGAGACCCAATATTTCTCATCCTAAGAGAAAGAGAGACTGTTTCTGTTTCCAGTAGCCAGAGTGCATGACATGGCCTCAGATCTCCAGCACAGGTGGGTAGGAATACCAGGTTTTGGAAATAGGAGCCAAGGACTTTTTCATCTTTGTAGAAGCTATGATGTATCACTAGGCTTTCAATTTCTATTTTTCATTTCATTCATGAAATTATGTCCCTCCTAATTTATCTCACCCTCTAGCTAGTTGTTGTCTGGTGACTTTTACAAGTCTTAAATTCATGCCTGAAAGGGATAACACTGCTCTTCTCATTCAGTTAAAACAAAGACTTACTTAGAAAATGTACACATTTAAACCCACTTAATGTTTCAAATATCATTATTTTCAGTAGCAACTGCTTCTTAGTTAAATGGTTTTTCAGGCATCAGACTATTATATGACAGATGATTTTGTCACTATGCAAAATGTGAAACCTGTAATCAACTTGTTATGGCATTTCACAAAAGTATGTGACAGTAAAATAAGTAAACTGTCATTTGGGCAATCAAGTCTTGAAATCCTGCAGGAGGTAAAAAAAAGTACCTGACACTCAATCTTTATGGTAGAGATGATCAAAAAAATCGTTTAATACTGCTACAGTCTTAGAGGTTTGAATAGAATTTTTATTGCAGTGTGCTTAAGCCTGCAATAATTTTGTATTATGTTTTAATCACTTGTTTTTTTCCCCCTAATTGATTCTTTCCCCAGAAAGTCAACATGCACATCACACAGCAAGGTCTGCTCTGTTAACAAGGTGTTGGTTAAATTGAAATAATATTTTCCCTTTACTACTGATGACAACATTATCAATTACAAAGCATTTTCAGACTGGTTTGATACAAGAATGGATGCAGTAGGTAATGAATGAATGCACTACGTAAGAGCCCATGCTGATTTAGTGGCACTTGGGACAGCCTGGGGAGGTGGTGCTGGTGGCAGCAAGCTCCTACATGGCTGGAATGCTTGGGATGATGTGCTGCTAAACCCACACTGTGCTAGCTTAACAGATTTCTCATGAAAGTTTTATTAAAGGAAAGGGATACAGAAGCAGTGGTCCATAAGCCACTAGTGGCCCTTCCTGCTGCTCTGTCTGGCCTGTGGCTTGTTCTCCCAAGTCCTTGTTCTCCTCTGTGGCCGCTGGTTTGATGCAGCAGGCTGGCAGCTGCAGCCCTCCTTGGGCTGCCCTTTTGCCCAGGTGCTCCCCCAGGCTCAGGGAAGGAGCAGGCTGGAGTTAGGCTTAAAAACAACTAGTAAGTCCTGTCAAATCACAGGGAAGGCACTTCAGGGGACACAGGTTTCACCGTTATGCTGCCAAAAAGTGTGTTCCCCTCTTGTCTCCAAAGAGAGAGGAACACCTGTACACACATCGTGGGTGTACAGGCACTAGCAACGAGCTCCTATAACTGGAAGTGTAAAATGAATCTGTAGCCTCCGGTTTCCAGTCATTAGTGACAGTCACAGATTTTGGAACTGATCTCCTCCCAGAAATGAGTTATAGAAATAGGAATAAAATTACACTTGATTGGGAAGATGGAGGGAAACAGGGAAAGATATTTTTATCTGGCTTTTTTTGTTTGGTTTGGTTTGGGGTTTTTTTTTGGTTTGATTTTTACCTCTTTATGATTACAAATCAACTGGTGAAAGCACTGTAACCTGCAAGTTAATGTTTTGCATAGAATAACCTTCAGTGAAGAGCACTGCACAGCCTGCCTTTGAAGAAAATTGGTTTTGTTTTGACAAAGTTATGAACATTTGGAAATTGCTCACTGAGCACACATAACAGGCCTTTTGTTAAGTCTAACTAGGAACCAAAAAAACCAGTATTGCTGTGTGTACACAGCTGATTTTGCTGAATGTTGAAGCTGCAGGGCCCCAAGAACAGGCTTAGACTGGATGCAAAAAGGCTCTGACCTGAGCATTTGACCCAATGAGAGCTCAATCCTGTGGTTCACTTCGAGTCCTCTTGAGAAAAGAGATTAAACAGATAAAAGTGACATGGAGAAAGGAAGTTTGTGTGGACAGATAAGCCACAGACCAGGGGGAAGTGGATAACAGCACAGAAACAGACACATTTACTTTAAACATACTTAGGAGAAGGCAAACAAGTTGAGGTTCTTACTACAATGCAAAGGTATAGGAGAAGGTGTTGAGAAGAAAAAGGATCAGGGAGCTTTGGGAAGCTGTTAGAGTCCATAGAGACTGTAATTTTGGACTCTTCCACTACTGCCCACGTTCTTCTTAGGAAACCTCCTACTGTGATGAACAACCAGATCAGCTATGGGCACAGAGAGAGAACTCTGCTTCCTTACTAGAGTCCAAAAGAGTACAAATCGCCCTTTCTGTTAGCTTCCCAGCTCCCAGTCTCAGATAATGACATACCCTGTTCTTGCCACTGCCATGTGCTGTAGGATGACCCTGTCTGAGCTGGGAAGTTGGACCAGATGACCCACTGTAGTCCTTTCCAACTCTACCCATTCTGTGATCCTGTAAGTGTAAGCATGATATGCTGAAGAAGTCAAGAACAACTGTTGAGTGCAGAGGTAGCTGAACTATTCTCTGCCACTTGCTGGACAGCTCTGCTTTCTAAGCCTCAGCTGTTCCACAGCTTTATTTGTTCTCAGCTATGACTCTCCCTAGTAGCTGCCTCCTTAGGTCCTCAAGTGAATATGTTCACTGTGTTTGGTGCTCAGAGATTTGACTGGTCCATACAGTGTCTGACAGATTAAAGGCTGACAATCAGAAGAATGTACTTATGGAGCAGAGGACAAACACTGTCACTTCTGTGCATGTTTTGCTTCCCTGTGGAGTGCTCATTAAATTATAAGAATTTTAGGAGTCATAACTGCTCATCTGACAGTTTGCCAACTATTTTGACAAACTTGTTTATAGAGTGAGAGCAAACTACAAGGGGTTATAAGCTCCCAGAAAACTTCCAGTTATACAGGGTATTTGTGCTGCAAACAAATATCCACACGTGCTCAGGAAACCCAGTGACACTCCTCCAGTTCATAACTGTTGACATCATGGATAAAACTACTTCTGTTTATGGGCAGTGCAGTAAGAATGACCTGGTCTAAATGCAATGTCAAGGTGGTTGGTGATGACACAGCAATTAACAACCTTTGGAGGCTGATTGACACAGCAGATCTTGACACATAATTTACCACCAACTCAATGTATTCTGAATGCTTTTAACGGTAGAGGAAGGCCAAATCAAGTCACTAAGTGCAAACATTCCTCATCATAATGGTGGGTAGAACCAGTTCCCTGACACTAATTAATTTTTTTTTTTTTTTCTAAATAAAACCAGTCTTGTCCTTTTCCTGCCCTCACCCTCCAGATCCAAGCCTGTGTCTCGGACCTCTCCCAGAGTTCCAGATCAGATTCTTTAGATCAGCCTCCGCCTGTGAGCTCCGCTCAGGGTGGGAGTGACACCGGTGCGGCGGGCAGGTGGGGCCGCCGTGTTCCCGGCGCTGTTCCCGGCGCTCCCGGGGAGCTCTCCCCGGTGCCGGCTGCAGCGGAGGGAGCGCGGCTGGGGCGGCTTCCCCTGCACCGCCGCCCGAGGCCCGCCAGGCGGCAGCAGCGCGCCCCACCGCGGGGCTGCGGCCGCGCCGGCTCCGCTCCGCGCCCGCGGCCGGGCCCCGCTCCGCTGCCCTGCCCTGACCGCGGGCCGGGCCGGGCCGGGCCGGGCCGGGCCCCGCCGGAGGGGCTGTGCCTGTGCGGCGGCGGGGCTGCGGAGGGCGCCGTGCGGTGCGGGGGAGCTCCGCGCAGGGTGGGCGCGGAGAGGTGTCCCGCCGAGACAAAGGCTCCCAGGAAGGTGTAGCCGCGCTCGCCGCGCCCGCGCAGACAAAGCGGATGCGCCCCCCGCCGCTGCGCCGCCTCTCCGCGCCCTCCCGCGGGGGAGCCCCCGGGAGAAGGGCTCCCACAGCTGGGGCTGCCTCAGCCCTACCGGGAGGAGGGGGAAGAGGAGGAGGAGGAAGGCGGGCGGGGGAGCAGCTATGCCGTGGGCAGGAGGGATGCCGCTTTGCGAGCGTGAACCGAGCTTAGCGCCGCCGCCGCCGCCGCCGCCGCCGCCGCCGCCTGCCTCGCCTCCCCGTCCGTCCGTCCCTCCCTCCCTTCTCCCCTCCTCCCCCCGCCTCCCCCCCGCCGCAGACGGCTGCGAGCCCGGATGGTTTGCGAGCGGAGTTGAGGGGGCAAACTTTGAAGCCCAGATGCCTCTGGGGCTGCGCGGCAGAGCGCGGCTGCTCCTGCAGGCACCTGCCGCCGCCCTCCCCCCGGCGCTGCCGCCCTCCGCGGGGGCGGCCGGCCCCGCTGCCCGCGACCGCCGAGGCGGCGGGCGCTGCGGCCGCGGCTGAGGGCGGGCGGGCGGGCGGGCGGCGGGCGCGCCCCCATGCGGGTCCCGGGCTGGGGAGCGCCGGCGGCAGGCGGGAGCCGGGCGGCGGCCGGGCGGTGCTCTCCCGCCGCCTGAGTGGGCGCGGCGCGGGACGGCGGCGCGGGGTGCCGGGAGCCATGGGCTATTGCAGCGGCCGGTGCACGCTGGTGGCCGTGTGCGGCGCGCAGCTGGTGAGTGGCGGCGGGGGCGGCCCGCGGAGGAGGAAGGAAGGCGGGAGGGAAGGAGGGGGCGGCGGGGCGGCTCCCCCGCTGCCCGGAGTGGGGGCTCGGGGAGGGGCAGGGTGGGCAGGCAGCGCCCGCGGTTTGGGCGAGCAGCGGCCGGGAGGGCCGGCATGGGGATGCGAGCGAGGCGGCAGGGTGGGAAATTGGGGCTGTGTTACAGGTAGTTTGGCGGGGACTCTGCGGTGGGCGCACGGCGGAGTTAATAAACTCGGGCAGTTCTCCCAAGCGTTGAGTCAAGTTGGTACCTGGCTTCCTTAGACTGGCCCTGTGTAAGGCAGAGACGCGTGTCAGGGGTGATGCGCAGCTTGCACACAGTTTGCCATACAGGTGTGTGTCTGTGTGAAGTTGTCACGCCTGAGCTGTTCTGCAGATGCGGGGGGTTTTTTGTTTGTTTTCTTTCAGACTTGTTGTCCATTGTATTTTAACACTGTATCATTATGTTGCTACAGAACTCAGACATATATTTATATTTACCTTTGGAGGAGACATGTGGCAGCACTTGTAAGCTCAGCTACCAGCGAAACTAGATTGAGTTTAAAAAGTAGGCACTGAGATACAATAACAAAGAAACTGCCTAAAAATAGATCTGCTTAGCAAGATGGTTAGGCTGTGCAATTGTATTGTGGCACTTTGAAAGAGACTGGGGTTAAAGTTAAGAAAGTCATATCCCTTTCTGTAATGTATACAATGGGTTATTTCATTGTTGTGGAATCAGATACATGATGTAAGAATTCCTGTGTATTTGGATGCAACGACATACAGATAAAGACTTATCAATGTAATATGCCCCATTTCTTATTCTCATTATACTGAATGTTCACGTGCTGGCAGAACAGGTGCTGGAAGCACCTTTGTTAAGCAGTTAACCTTATGGCAGAAATGAAATATTTCATGTTACTCCATCCCTCTACCTCTTAGTGAATAGTTTGCTGAGAAAGTGTAAGTCAGTGTCAATAGCAACCAACATTGTTGCCAATTTCTTTCCTGGAGGCAGGTACTAAAAGAGCTACAAAAGAAGAAAAAATAGTAGATTTCAGGAACCAAATCAGTAAAACAGTACGTAAGAAAGAAAGAAAGATGTGTTTGCAGATCAGAAATTTGAAATGCCTGTGATCTTTTCATCAGTTGTCATCAGTCCTTAATAATTTTGTATTCTGGAACACATTTTATTTGTATATGCTGTTCCCCACCTAAGTTATTTAATTCTTTGTAACTGGATGTATCTTATCAGACATGATTTATTCATGTATATTGTCTAAAAAGGAATCTTGAATAGTAGCAATAGTATGAATCTTGAGTGGAATAGTAGGAATGTAGCCTTTTATAGCAATTTGGAAACATAAAATTAATGTCTGAAGTTCTTCAGATCCATTTGAAGTTTCAGAAACGTACTTTTTTTTTTCTTTTTTTTCCTCCAAAGGGGACAAAATTGGTTTAAATTGTGCCTCTTGCAGAGCTTTTTTTTTTTGCATTTAACAACCAGGAGGTCATGAACTGCTAAGATGTTAAATTGTTATTTTTTGGGAAGTCTGTGAAGGAAAGCATATTTGCTAACTCATGGTGACAAAAAATGCATGCAGAACTCATAAAAACATCAACAGAAATGCCTGTAGGAATGTGTCAGCAGGTGGATGAGCAGGTAAGCTAATCAGAACTGTAGCATTACTTTCTACATGAAGCTTCCTACAACTGATTGTAAAACTAGAGGGCCAAATAAACGTATTTTTTAAAAAATAAATACTGTTTTCTGGAGTACCTTAAGGAAATTTTTAAGAGAATTGTAAACTGAAAGCCAACTTGAAAATTTTTATTGGGCAAGAAAAGGATGTACTAACAGCAGTGAAAACTTCTGAATCACACTTGGCCTGTGTCATGACATTTAGATAGGTTAAAAGCAGGAGTAATCATTTAAATGAGAAAAAGGAGACAGAATGGAAAAAAACACATTTTATTAAAATCACGTGTCATATTCCTTCATGTGCCGTATACCATCAGATGGGAATAGGTTATGAGTTTTAAGTCAAGGAGATTTAACTCTCCTCAGTAGGCCTAAGGGTGATTAGTTGGTTGTCAGTACTTTTTTAGGTAAAGACTACTTAAAGGAGCAAATGCTGTCAAGATTCATCCTGGAATTATCAGCCATGTTAATGAAGATGCAAATCAAAAATAAAGGATCTAGTAGTTATCTGGCCTGAGGAGATGGGTGTGGGAAGCATTTCCACACTGATAACCACACTTCAAAAAAACGTGTAAAGATTTAAGTGTGAAGACTATGTGTTACTGGTACCTGGGATTCAGTTTTAAAATGGTCATATTTAAGTAGAAAGTATACTTTTGTTTTGAGGAAAAAGTTGGTAAGAAGAAAGGTTTCTTTGTTTTTTTTATATGTAAATATGTTCTTCCATCTCTACGAAGCTAGGGTGTGGTGATCTAATTGGTCTTTGTAGGCACTGCACAATAAACAGTATTGTGGAATACTGCAGTTCATGAGAGAAGCTAGTGCATATTGTACATACATAAATGATGTAAATGTCACAAATGGGTAAAAAAGGGGGTTGTTTCAGATACTGGTGCCAGAGTAGAGCTGCATTAGCTTGAGAGACCCTGCACAAGCAGAATTATTTTCATAAATGCATTTTAAGTGCTCATAGTTAAGGCAACATACTGTATACCATAAGATTATCAGAAACCTCAAGGAATGCTTCTGCTCTCAAGGGCATACTGATCATTGCTCTCTGCTTATTAACATACATATACCTCACTGTTTGTGCTCTCATTTGTACTATGGAAAACAACCTTTGACAGCTCATTTTCCTCTGCATTTGTAGACAATGAGAAAAATTAGCAGCAAGTAAAAGCTAATTTTGCTTATGTTAGGAACAAGGCATTGCCTTCTATATACAAAATTTTTTGTCTGTCTCTCTCCCATATATATATATATATAAAAGATACTAGTTTTGGTCTCTTTTGCTCATTTCCCTTCTGAAGAGAACCTTAGAACCTTCAGCACAGAGACTCTGGTGGTTTTTGTTGTATGGTAACTGTACTGGTTGCAATAAAAGACTTCGCTGCTATTTCATTTTGTCCTTTAAACCTCTTTATTTTTGGGCATTTCCTTTGCCATTAATAGCTTGCATCAGCAGCACTAATGTGTTTGTTGCCTAGTCTTTTTAATAGAAAGAGCAGCAAAGGTGAAACTGCCTAGATTATTTTGCTTTCTGGAAGTTTTCAAGAGCCCCACAGAAACCAGTTTGAAACTTTCTTCTTTCCCATTGTTGCTGCTTGGGAAAACTTGGACCATGACAGAACAAGAAAAGGTATAGCATGTTTTCTACTTAGAAGGTCTCCCCCACCAAGTGCAATGATGAGAAAGGACAGTATTTCATAAGGAAACTTTAAGTCCCAAGTAATCATTGCCTTATTGTTTCTTACCATCAGACCAAGATTACCATACTCCCACAAAGCAAATTAGATAACAGGTTATTCAGCTTTTACTCTCCCTTCTCTCAGTTTCCATCTGAATTTACTGAACTCATTTATAGAAATATTTCTGTAAAATTTGCTTGTTCTGCATTGTTTTTCTTTTCTTCCTCTTTTTTTTTAAGTAAACTGTATTGCAGTTCAGATATTCCATCTAAGTATTAAAACCATACAAAATTTGTAAACAAACTATATATATATATATATATTAGTGGCTGTGAGGTACTCCATCTGATGCTCTAAAGAAGTATGTATTATAATGTAAATACATTATCTGAATGTCTGAAAACTGTTGTCTTTCACAAGCACCAGTATATGATGCTTGTAAAGTCTCTCCTTCCTCTTGCTGGCACTTCACGGTTGGGGTTATGAACACACAAGCTCGTGGTGACTCTTTCTGAACTCATCCTGTTCCAGGTCTGGTTGAAGCCACTGTCCAAGTCTGTCATTCTGGCTGAATGAACGAAAGCAGAATGAAAAAGATACCCAGATTTGGTTGGTTTGCTAAGAGGCCAAGCTCTTTTGAGCTAATGAAAAAAATGATCAAAATGAAAATGGTTTGTATAGAAGGTCCTCGTTCTGTCCTTTTCCACAAATGAATAATGCTAATTAAAAAAAAATTAAAATACTTTGTTTCAAAAACTGTTTCAGCTGAGGTAATTTCTATACTTAACTGTGATACTGGTGTCCATAAACACGTACTTAATTGGTTGTTGGACATGAGGATACATATTTGAACTGCAGCAGGTAGAGTGGTGGAACCCAGGAAATGAATTACATAGGAACTAGTATGGAAATAAGTATTTACCATATTTCTTCTATGACAAGAGGTGTCATGAGAGATGTCCATAATCAATATTGCACACTTAATATAAGACTGAAGAGTTCCTTGTACTCTTCCAATTCTCCCTTGCATTATTAAAAATCAGCACATGTAACTGAAGAGAACAGAATATGATACTTAGGGGAAAAGTCTGCTTTAACAATAGGCCCTGTAAAGTTTAGGTTTGCCTTTTTAAAATATGAATAGTAAACATTCTTATGTTCATTCAGGAATGGTGATCATGACAGGCTCTAGTCTATATCATAAATCTAGCTACAAGGTTTAATACAGTTTAATATCATGAATATTCTTACTTGGAGAAAACCTCATGTTTTAACAATTTGGAGGTTTAATTCTCAGGACGTTCAGAGAGGGAAGTTTGCTGGATTAGAGCTCAGTTCCCACTGAGAGCAAAGCAAAGGCAATCACAGTGGATATTCTTTAGAATTAGCTATCCTGAAGTATTATGCAATAAAGAACATATTTTTTATTAATATAGGATCTTACACCATGCATAGTGTCAGGTACTTTGCCATAGCACACCAGGCTACATAACTAGTGGACGTAGAATGTCTTTTTTTTTTTTTTTATTTTTTTTTAAAGGGAAGCAGTAGTGAAATTTTGGGACTTTGCTTTTAATTGCTGGGTTTGGGGGAGAGGTTTTTTCTTTTTGCATGTGTGTTTTGATTGTGTTTCATTGTCACTGCTGCCAATGGTTTTCTACAGCAGCTTTAGGAGAGAAGTGTCTGCAGTGGAAAATTCTGATGACATGTACATGTTCCTACATTTTCTGCTAGCAAAAGGGAAATGAAAAACGTGGGCTTTTCACGTGGAATGGGAAGTGGTGTTACTTCACTAAGCCTGTGGATCTTTAGTTTTATCAATCTGCAAAGAATAGAAAGAATTGTTTTCAGTTTTGGGTAATACTTAGGTGCTACTTTTAAAATTGTGACCATGTCAACAACTTGCATTTGTCCCTTCTTTAAAGTCCTGCTTTGTTTTCCTCCTTTAAAGTTGCCTTGTTTCAGATTTGATAGGAAAGTGAAAGTTTCATTGTATCCAAAAACATGTGATCCTACTAGCAATGAAAAGGAAACAGTCTGTGAATAGCAGACTTTCAGCAGATGTGTGTTTGAGAGCTATTGTACAACACTAAGGAGTAGATTTTGAGGTATTGCTGGAAATAGATACACCAGAAACTTGGTTATGAATTCAGAGAGCTAACATCTCTTGTCATGAGAAAGCACGTAGTAATGTTTTTAAGTTTGTGAGACCTTTGTAGAAAAATAAGCACTTTTATAAATGTCTGGTTTTGAGATAAAATACCAAGGATTCATAACCAAACTTTTTGTTCCTTGTAACTTGAGCTCAAAAGGGGTGATGAGTGCAAAAAAATGGGTGCCTGAGGTAACAGAACATTATATAATTTAATTTTAGTGGCTTGACATTTGCTGAGAATGGGACAGTGTTATTTTTTGTAGAAGTGTAAATGAATAATAATGAGTAACTGGTTATGCACTTTAAGAAAAGTGGAGTGTGTTGTGTTAAGTTACAGGGGTAAAAGATTTAAAACCAGCTGGATAAAAGTTTTAATTCACTGCGTTTTGAAGCTCCTTTAGAGTTCAGTTAGCAGACTCAACATTCTGATACTGTAGTGTTTGTTAGGAAGGAAAGGTTTAAACAGATAGAAGTTGATTGAACTATGTGGTTATAGGCACCTAGATTATTTAGCAAAGTTACTCTTTTTGTATAGCCATGGGGAGAATTTGTGACAGTAGGAACTAATTTCATATTGACAGAGACTTGAGCTAGTACTTTGAATAATGAGTGGTGATGTGGTTTTATTTTTGGTTTTTTTCTTGCTTTGTTTTATTTTTTTTTCTGTTGCTTTACAAAAAGCACTAAGTAAGCATTTTAAAAATACACCAAAGGTTCCTTCTAGTCAGTCTGTAGTCAGTGAAGGGAAATAATCTCATTTTGTAGTTAACAGAAGGGAATAGGTTCTGTGGTTGAAAACAGAAACATAATACTTTAAGTTGGTAGTGACTAGTGTCCCAGGCTGGGCCATGAGAATGTACACTGATGTGCAAAGTGCAGCAGATAAGGTGTGAAAACAAGTACTTGATAAGTTGTTCCAGAAATGCATCTAAATCCATATGGGGTCTTCTCAATATTTTGGTGCATTTGATGACACAGATGTCAACATCCAGTATCATTTAGCATGATGTTTTTAGAAACTCCCCTGAGCTTAGGGACTGGTGAGATTCAGACAGTGTTTGCTCTGGAGGCTGCTGTCCGTGAGCTATTTGTGTATCCCAGTACACTCCAGACTTCAGTTTTGGTCCCATGGTCCCACTGAGCTCAAGAGATCATCCCAGGTGGAAAATGCCAAAAGAGACAGCAGATTCCAGTGGTCTTTTGTAAAAGGTATGTCAGAAATTTTGAATTTTTACCAGATTTCATTTAAGGTTCTAAATTCAAATAACATTTTATGGAGGATAATAATAGTGAGTATTTTCAGATTTGGATGAGGAAAAGACTATTGATGATCTGACTAAATCAGAATAACCTCTATAGGCTTCCCTCCAATCAGATGAGGGAGTCCATCAGGGGATAGGTCATATTGCCTAATGTTGTTCCTTGGCTTAAAGTGATGATTAGAGTTGTGCCTTAAGTAAAGTGGTCTTTCAACTAATGTAGACTTTTTGGGCGTGTGAGAGGGAAGAAAAATCACAGACCCATTGTATGATATTAGTCATTCACAGTACTTATTATTTATATTTTCCTTACTCTTGCATTTTCACTTGTTATTTTGGTGAGGAATGTTTAATTTAAGGACAACTGTGATCTACAGATTGAGCAATGCTGTTTTGGAAAAGTATTTGTGTCTTCATTGACTATGAAGAAAAATTAAGGAGCCTGCTTCCACTAGAACAATGTCAGCCTTTGTGCATCCTCCCTTATGATTCCCTAAAATATGATGCTAAAATCACATGGATAAAACCAATTTATGCTCACTTTGGAGTTTTGATGATTTTTCTGTAGCTTCCAACAGGAGTGAAGAAGATGGGGAGCATTGTAAATAACATGTGATCAAAAAGAGTGTGCTGAAAATGTAATAGCTTTAAAGAATGTGATAGTTTATTATCATCCAGATTAGCCTTCATTTATTTGTTTTATCATGGTGAGTGAAAGTGAGGGACTTTTAAGTGCCATCTGACTTGTAAAGTAGAATGGGTGCAATAGTTGAAATGACATTTTCTTGCCCCTGTGGCAAATAAACATTTCACAGTTCATTATTTTATGTCCTCTCCCCAGTTGTACATGTACCAGCTGGATGGCATCTGAGAATCGTTTAAGCATTTTATCATTCTATAACCCTCTGATGGAAATGACATTTAGAAGAAATATTACTGATTTCTGTGTTCACTAAAGAGTAAACATGCATAGCTAATGGTTCTATTCACCACAGATCATACTTATGCATTTTTAATAAAAACTTGATTTTAATTCATACATAACGTATGAGAAATGTTTATCAGTTTGGAGGTCTGCTGATTCCTACTTAAATGTTTCCATGTATCTGGATACCCTTTAAAATATCTCTCACTGATGCTTGGATTAAGGTGAATCTTTACAGACAACTTGCTTATCTGCTGCCTACATAATGACATAACGTATGTAGGAAATGCTGATTATTATACTGATTGCTGAAAACAGTAAAAAGCCCCATTTATTTGACATAAATGAATCTCGTTTTTTCCTATGATGTTTGAAAAATAGGTTTCTAATATTAGAGTTTGGGGTGGCAGTGTGTGTGTGGGGGTATTCTTTTTTTTTTTTGTATTTGGAATGTTAGGCAGTATCTCTGGTGGAAAATCACCAGTTACATGTAACTGGCAAGTTACCAGTTATGTGAATGGGAATAAGAAAAGTCTGTCATATTCTATATTCATACCATAACAGATTGAGTTCTGGCTTTCTCCTCACTCTTCTTTTCTTATGAAGGAATTCTCTCATTGGTGGAGTTGGCTACAGAAAGCAGCATGTGAGGTTAATTCTATTATTTCTAAGAGGTATGTTGAAATGCTGATGCCTGTCATGTTTATACATTACATCACCTTTCAGAAGGCAAAAAATGCAGCAGCATTTGTAGGTAGTGGGAGAGAGACTCATGTTATCTCATTCAAACATGTAAGGTATAGGCTCTGAACCAACTTTGGAAGTGGCTGCCTCTTTTCATTGACTGTATAGGGCTCTCTTCTGCATGCACGTTTATTAACCTCATTATACAGTTAAGCCTGCTTATTTTTGATTATTTATTTGTACTAAAGAAGATTAGATAGACTGTCAAACTTTTTTTTAGAATTCAAGCAGAACATAATTGAGTGATGCATAACATTTCTTCTGGATGAATGGAAGTCATGCTAGATGCCTCGAACAAGGATCAGAGGGTTGCCCCTTGTTCACCTTGAGTAGCATTTATTGTCATTCTGAGTGATGCTGCAGTAGTGAATTAAATTGGTGTACAAGAACAAGGTAGTATTAAGAGCTAGAGAGTCTTGAATCTAAGGTACTGACTAATATTTGTGTAAGAAAGCTTAACTGTCTTAGGAAAGGATGTCCTTCTTCTCCAGGTGACTCATGGTATGGGTCAATTTACTAATTTAAAATTCCTTTAAACTTCTTCATAGTCAGACTAGTAATTGGCCCTCAACAAGTATATTCTTCTTGTTTGAAGATAAAAAGCTTTTGTGAGGAGAGGAAGATAGACGCTGCAATGCCTCTTTAGAACAATGCATGTCTCTTTGAAAAGCCATTCTTCAATAATTAAACAAAGTGCAAAGTTTGCAAATTTTTGCCATGACTGACAATGGCTTAGCATTTTTCATTATACTCTGGTCATAGTCTTTGTGGTGGGGTGTTCTATTACAGAACACAAAACGAAAGGAGAAAAAAACCTGTTGTGTGTCATTGCTGCCTTCACAAAGCCACAAATACATTAAACTCAAGATACTGTTCATTATGCTCTTGAGCCACCAGTGACAAAGGTGCTGTGAGTACCGCTGGATATGAGGGAGTCATATGTCATTACATCAGTGTTCAAACTGACAGAGCAAATAGCATTAAAACAAATTAAAACATCAGCAGCTAAAGGAATGCAAAAGAGTAAGAGGCTTGACTGAATAAAATAAAATATAGAATTTGGATATTATTTTTGTCATAAGTTATAAAATTGATTTTACCTTTTCCCTGTCTTTTCCTTCTAATTTACATTTAAGTTATTGTCCATGCTCATTTCATGCCCTTGAGGCCAGTTAGCTTTTATTTTCTTTGACACTTGCAGCAGTCTCAGGCAGTGACAGCAGCTTGGTAACAAGCCAGATGATGGCACTGGTTGTGTTAACATAAGATATGGGCTTCAGTGTATCCTGAAAACAGAGTTCACTGTCTTGGATTTATCAGACGGGCTTTCCTGAGTGTGGAGCTGGCAGTAAATTTGGTACATCTAGAAGGAAGCTCACAACAAATTGGAGTTGGATGCAGTGTTCAGCAATATTCCTAATAATGCCTATTTCTGGTCCTGGCAACCTTTCAGACTGTTTAGAGGGCCTACTGTCTGGTGCAATATTTTTTTGTTTTTTCTTTCTTTTTTGTAAATGAAAGCCATAACCCAGTGGTGGGGGTCATAGTGGCAGGTACAGAAGTAAAGTTATTGGCTTCAGCAACTAGAAGAAATGTCTGTTGTGCAATGTGCTAAACTGTGCTGTTTCAGATGCATAATAAAAGTTATTTATGCACACCAATAAAGCGGTATCTGTTGTATAATATCACAGATAGGCATAAGGACAATAACAAAAGGCAGCTGGTTTAGTAAGCTCTATTTGCTGCAGAAATGTGCTGTTCTTTGTGAACTGAAATTAAAAAACCATGGGAGAATGTTGGGGTTTTTTCCTGCTTCCTGTCATTTGCAATCATTCTTGCTTTGCAGTGTGCTTTTAAAGAAAATTATGTGGCCCCATATCAGTATTATATTTGTCATGACTCGCACCTTATTAGAGGACAGCTGCTCTTCTCTGCCCAGCACATGTATGTAACTACCGCTGATGATAATAGAAGCTGTGAGTGTAACCCTCCTCTTCATTTTACCAACAGGGGATGCTGGAGCTCTCGTGGTTTCAGTTAAATAACTGAGGTATAAAACCAGGAATGAAATAGTTACAGATCTGCAACTATTCAGTTGCTTGTTCAGGGTTCATTGTCTGTGAGGAGATTTCGAACTTCCAGCAATTATTAGCTGGCCTTTTTAATAAGGTGAGTAAGAAAGGCACTGTCAAAGTGCACAACATCTGAGTCTTTCAGTGCATGCTGAGCGTCTTCACTAGAAGGCCAGGTATTCAGGACCCCAGCAGCCCAAGAGCAGTCCGAGGAAGCTTGGTGTGCAGGAGATATTTTCAACTTGTAAGCATTTTGTGCTAACTCCTGGCTCTCTCTTTAATCCCATCAAGATTAAAAGAAAAGGAGTGACCAGCAGGTTTTTCCAAAGTTACTCACATGCTGTAATGATGCTTTGGTTGCTGTCACTTCTGCTGAGAAATGGACTGAATTGGAACAAAGAACATAGCAATGGCACAGTGCCATCATAATGCTGTTAAGAACTAATGTAAACTCAGCTGGAGAAAACCATTTGCAGTGAACAGCAAGGTTTATTGACCATGGCAAGCCCAAGAACATATTCTGAAGAACTACCTCTTGGCATTTTAGCTGTTGTAATGTGCTGCGTATGCAAATCTGTAAGCACTTGCTTCTCTCAGCTCAGAGCTGCCTCATAGGCAACCCAGACTGGCCTAGGGAATGTAAACACATGCCTCTATGTTCATTCAAGTTTCTCTTTTGTTTGCTTTTCAAAATTTGAGTAAATTGGAAATTCTGCACTACTTGGGGTGACAAATTAGATTTCTTAGTGAGCACAAGCCCTACTTTTTTTGGAGGGTGAAAATTATTCATCTTGAAACTGCAGCATCTATTCCAGACAGTTTCCTTACTAATTTCAGACAAGATACAAAGCTACAGTGATGAATGGATTGAACAAGTAATATTTGACATTTCCTTTTATGCTTATGCCATTTAAAAATAGCAGACTTTTGACAAACTGCTAATATGTTTTTATATGAATTAGAAAACCTAGACTTACAGTAAGTTCACTGCTACCTTTCATTTTGAGGTCTTTGGAAAATGGCTGTGCTCAAGGTTCCAGCAGCTTTGATGTTCAGCATGAGCACAATGATACTAAATTGGGTGAAGCTGTTGACTCCCTTGAAAGCAGAGGCCCTGCAGAGAGACCTCGATGAATTAGAGGGTTGGACACTCACCAGCCGTATGAAGTTTAACAAGTACAAGTGACGGATTCTGAACCTGGGATGGGGCAACCCTGGATATATGCACAGCGTGGGGAACAAGACACTAAAGAGCAGCCCCACAGAACGGACCTGGGGTCCTGGTCAGTGGCAAGTTGAGCATGAGTCAGCAGTGCCCTGGCATCCAGGAGGGCCAGCTGTGTCCTGGGGGGCAACAAGCACAGCATCACCAGCCTGCCCAGGAAGCAAATTGTCCCACTCTGCTCTGCACTGGGGTGGCCTCGCCTTGAATATTGTATTTTTGGCACTGCAATATAAGAAGGATATAAATCAATTGGAGAGCGTCCAGAGGAGGGCAACAAAGATGGTGAAGGGCCTTGAGGTGAGGCCGTATAAAAAGCGGCTGAGGTGACTTGGTCTGTTCAGCCTGGAGGAGACTGAGGGGAGACATCATAGCAGCTTCCTTGTGAGGGGAGGAGGAGGAGCAGGCACTGATCTCTCCCTTTGATGACCAATGACAGGACCAAAGGGATAAGCATGCATCAGCATGAAGCTGTGTGTCAGTAGTAAACTTTAAAAACTTTATTATCTTTTTGTTTTGTTGTATGAGATATGTTAAAGAGTGAAAGCTGGTGACACCAACAGGTGCCAGAGGAGCACTCCAGAACAGCCCTGTCTGAGGCAGTTTGGAGGGTATGTCTCTCATAACGAGATGCCAACCTCATTTTTTTGGCTCTACAGATTTCATGAGAACATGACTCTAATCTCTGCACCCTAGGCCCACCTGCACAATTTAGGACAAGATTTTTTCTGCTCTCATAGAGATCTCCCTGTGTTGGTAGTGCCCTGTGGTGTGGACACACTCAGTGTCCTCCATGTAAGCTGTGAATGGTGGCATCCAGGGGACCAAGCCATGCTGGCACCCTTCATACCTCATGCAATGATAGCCACTGCATTGCATTCTTACAGTGTAAAATTATTTCACAGTGAATTACGCCCATTTTGTACCCACATAATCCAGCAAGGTGAAGGAGAAAGTTTGTGCTTGTGCAGAGACCTGAGACTCTTGCACTGGATTGTCTTTGGTCTTCTTTAGCGGTGTGTTGTAACTAAGAGCTTTTATCCCATTTATCTTGAAGATGTGAAATTTGTTAAGGAGTGTGCTGAGACATGCTTGCTGAGCGAAGGAATGATTAATCTTCCAGGACTGTTTCCATATAAAGTGTCAAATTACATTTATGAGGAACCTCTACATCATAGCCATCCTAGGACTTATATAAGGTCACTAGACAAACACAGCCACCAAAATCTCTTTAGAACATCAAATTTGATAGAGATAAAATGTGCTTAGTGAATTTTTTTTAAAGGTCAAAAAGGTAAAGATCGTGCATTTACTTCAATTGAAATTCAGCAGGTCTTAGGTTAAAGTGAGGGATAAGGAAAATAAATCCCTAGAATTATGTTATGCTTGACAGAATATTGATCAATAATTGTCTCAGCAGGAGCTGATGGTGAGCTGAAAATTTGTTTACAAATTTACATTGATATTTCTGATTTGCACATCTTGTGAACAGTTGTACAAAGCTTTACCCTAGATTTTTGTTCCACACTTTGTCTCCACATTAATGCTTTAGGAATGTTAGACCATCCTATTTTTGATTAAAAATATGTTAGAAAATTCTGTATTTTGGATAATGTTTCTGTAGAGTAAGAAAATAAATATTTGCATGGACATATTTAGCTTACTAATTTCTTGAAGAAGAATGTTTTACACTGTAGTGGTTTTACTGGGTACCCCACAGACTGAGGAAGTTGGCCTTGGAAAGGGGAAGCATTTTCAAAATGATAGGTAGGAAGATGCATCTGTGAAGACCTTCTAAGGAGAGTACTCATACTGGAAAAATTTAGGTACAGGTATTTTCTAAAACCTTTCTTCTTGTGTCTACACAGTCTCCCTATGCTTGCAGAAGTAATGCAAGGTGCTTCCTTCCTCTTAAGGGTGGGTCATCACAGTCTTTCACTAGTCAGCTAGTATAATCTTAAAGTAAGTATTTCTAGTGCACCTTATTGGAGACCTGTGTCATTTTCTGTACTGCTTGCTTATTTGCTGCCATACTCTCCCATGCATGCAAGCACCTGAGAGGAATTACCTCCAGGTACCTACCTCAGAGCCTAGGCTGCTTTTCAGGATGATGGAGGCAGGCAGGGGTCTCTAGGGGGGGAATTCACTACTCTTTGATAGCATTTAGAAACTTTACTTGTGTGCTTTAAATCACGCTCTGAAAGAACAAGTATCTCCATGAGCTTGGTATAGAATATTGAGTCATAAAGTAGGTGTCTGGAATCCACAGAATACTTATGCTTTTTCTGCTCCCCTGAATATTTGATGTATGCTTGGTGCTGAATATGAAAATAAGTTAAAATATGGATTTTTTTTTTTTTTTTTCCCCCCTTTCTTTTTACCCCCTTTTATATTTCACAGAATCACAGAATGGTTGGGGTTGAAGGGATCTCTGGAGATGATCTCTCCATCTGCATAGTCCAACCCTCCTGCTAAAGCAGCCTCACCTAGAGCAGTTTGCACAGGATCATATTCAGGTGGGGTTTCATAATCTCTCTGGGCTGCCTGTTCCAGTGCTCTGACACCCTCAAAGTAAAGAAGTTTTTCTTCATGTTCAGGTGGAACTTCGAATATTTCAGTTTGTGCATGTTGCCCCTTGTCCTGTCACTGGGCACCACTGAAAAGAGTCAAGCCCCATCTTCTTAACAAGCACATGCTCTGCCATAACCAGATTTTTTAAAGTTATATTATCTCCTTGTGGATCTGCAGAATACATCAAGAAAAAAAAACACACAAAAAAAGAGGCTGTTCACTGTTTCTTGAGGTTTACTCATGCAATAAGATGGATGTAAATTAATTGCAAACAGGAAAACTGTAAAATAGAGCTAATAAAGTTCATCTCCTCACAATGGTGTCTGAGTCTCTGCTTTCCAAGAGCTGACATGCACTAATGGAGTATGTGACTGTGGGTTTTTTTCATATGTTCTTTTTGTCCTGTTCATGTCTTTTCACTACTCAAGTCCTACTTGTTTTACTTCCTTGAAATGTCTTGGAAGGAAAGAAAAGTTACAGAAAAGTTACGTGGAGCCACTTCTTAGTTGGTACTTTTTATATTAGCTTGCCTTCTGCTGCTGCCATGAGCTATAAGCTAAGGTATATAAACAGCAAGGATTGCTTAGTTAGTAGCTACTAATAAACATATTTCTGGATGGAATCACTCTTTCTGGTTCTTTCATAGGTTACTGAGTCTGTGTGAATTTTCTTGGCTGCAGTCAATCAGTGATCTATTTGGTGACAAGGCACTGTGTAGCCAAATACACCTGCCTGTATTTCACTGGACTATCCTCTTTACTCCCATAGGTATTCCCATTCCCAATGTGAGGGAATACCAGTTCTGTGACAGCGTGACAGGAGAAAAAGAGGCAGAGCTGTTTCCCCCAAATACTGCACATCTTAAAAAAATGCACCTTCAGTGAAAGAAAATCCCCTGATGATAAGTGAATGAAATGACAGTAAGGCTTATTGAGTTCAAGAAGTGCAGGTAGGTAAATAAGAACTGGTCTCTGCTGTAGTAACAGCTTCCATGAGATGTGGGAGTAAAGGAATGGAGAGAAGAGATAGAGGGAAGAGAAAAGAAAGAAAATAACATCATTGATGGAACTATTTTTTTTTTAATTTGGGGAATTTATTTTCAGAGGGGTTTCTTTCCACTAGACTAACCTCTTTTTATACTGGTCTGAAATCAAAAAGGACAACAGTTTTTCAGGGATTCATGGTTCAGATGAGACAAAGAGGTTGGAGGAAGCAAGTCAGTTTGAAATATTTGTTCAATGCATGTAAATGTATATACAGGAAATGTATGTTTATGTGTTTATCTAACTGGAAAAAATGTGTATGTCTCAGTGATGTGGGAAGATGTCATACTTGACATTGAATTAATGTTTTAAGCAGTGATGTGTCAGGTACTGCAGGTGTACTGCAGTGCATACATGATGACACTGAATGTGTCATAGAATTGGGGACTTACGAAGAAAAACTCTCATAACTTTACCACTTGAGCTGGGAAATTTGGCTTCTAGGGAAAGTAGATGAAGCTTAGGCACAGGCAGAGTCTTAATATGTTGAATAGAGGGTGCATATAAGCAGTGGATTACATATCCATTTTCAGCTCAGTGTTGCAACAAAGAAGACAGCAGCTTAAGAAAATATGCCTGAATGAAGTCACAGCTCTGAATGTGTGTGCTGTGCGTTTTTAAAATAGAATCCTGTTGAATTGAATAGAATCATAATCTCCTATGCTGCATGGGTGGTACTCAAGACTTTAGGGGAATGGATGATAAGTCTGATACTAATGGAAGTCTATTAGAAAGAGATATGAATTTATCTTGCAAGTGTCATGAGCAAATTTGTCTTTAGCAGACCTACAAGTTGAGTAAATGATAAATGTTTCGTATTTATGTCATTGAATTAAATGAGAAAGGTCCTTCATTCAGCCACTTCTTACTATTATTCTCAGTGTTGGACTGCTGATTTGGGGGAAAATGGAAGTAGAACAGAAGAAAAAAAAATAACCTGGGTGATGAGTGAAGGTGTCAAGACCCAGGGTCATTCTGGGAACACAGAGATATAGAACTGCTCTTCAGAGGTGATATAATCTCCAGGAGCAAACACAGATGGAGTGCTTCTGCTGCTGGATCTTGCTGACCAGGGATCTCTGGATATTCTTTAGAGGCATTAGGACTGCAGTCCAGGGAACGGAGAGCTTTGTTGCTAGAGGGATGGACAAGATGTTGCATGCCCACAGAGTTGGCTTTATTATGCCAGTAACCAGTATTGCTGTCCATCAGAAATTATGTTCCTTTTGGTGGAGAAATACCCTGCATTTCTGTTAATTCCAATCACCCATGGCTTATTCACCTAACAGAGAAATCAGTTCAGGTATTTGAGCAATAGCGGTAGAAAAAACCCATACTTTTAGCTTATGTGCCCTATCAGCAAGCAGGCATATTTAAACTTCATTTTTGGTTTAAAAAAACCCAACAACTTAAAAGTACTTAGCACAGTAGTATAAAAGTTGTGATAAAGTCTATGGGTTATATTGAATATATTTAGAAAATTTTCTGACATTTAAGCTTCAGCTCAGATTTCACAATAAAGGAATCAACATAAGTTAGGCACCCTGTGTAAGGTCAATTAGACACTTTTATTCAAAAATTGTATAAATGTTGATTTTTAAAGCCCACACAAACAAGACACATGATAGAGGAAAGACTTCTTACTATTATTCTCAGTGTTGGACTGCTGATTTGGGGAAAATGGAAGTAGAACAGAAAAAAAATAACCTGGGTGATGAGTGAAGGTGTCAAGACCCAGGGTCATTCTGGGAACACAGAGATATAGAACTGCTCTTCAGAGGTGATATAATCTCCAGGAGCAAACACAGATGGAGTGCTTCTGCTGCTGGATCTTGCTGACCAGGGATCTCTGGATATTCTTTAGAGGCATTAGGACTGCAGTCCAGGGAACGGAGAGCTTTGTTGCTAGAGGGATGGACAAGATGTTGCATGCCCACAGAGTTGGCTTTATTATGCCAGTAACCAGTATTGCTGTCCATCAGAAATTATGTTCCTTTTGGTGGAGAAATACCCTGCATTTCTGTTAATTCCAATCACCCATGGCTTATTCACCTAACAGAGAAATCAGTTCAGGTATTTGAGCAATAGGGGTAGAAAAAACCCATACTTTTAGCTTATGTGCCCTATCAGCAAGCAGGCATATTTAAACTTCATTTTTGGTTAAAAAAACCCCAACAACTTAAAAGTACTTAGCACAGTAGTATAAAAGTTGTGATAAAGTCTATGGGTTATATTGAATATATTTAGAAAATTTTCTGACATTTAAGCTTCAGCTCAGATTTCACAATAAAGGAATCAACATAAGTTAGGCACCCTGTGTAAGGTCAATTAGACACTTTTATTCAAAAATTGTATAAATGTTGATTTTTAAAGCCCACACAAACAAGACACATGATAGAGGAAAGAATGCATTACAACTGGACAACTGTGGTATTTTTAAGACTACCCACAGTGAGGGAGCATTCGGCTAAGACAAGGTAATAGTTTGCAGGTTTCTTCTACTTAAGAAACCTGCTATTTTTTGTTTTTTTATTCACTTATCTTACAAAAACATAAAATAAGTGTCCTTTTCCATTTTTTCTTTCACTTTTTGTCAAGCAGTACATGCTTTATACTTGCTGAATGTATAATAATTAATGTTATTTTGATTTTGTGGGGGGTAATTCTGGCTGATACCAGCTTTTAATGTTGCTTTTTCCTAACTTGGTTTCAGTAGTCCTTTAAATATGTTTGTGTTTGTTTCCTGAGTTTATCAATCATCTCCAAAAAAATTTGATCAAAATTTATGTACTGAACTGCCTTGAAGCCTTACTGGTATCATACTGATGCATCTAGGCTAGATCATTCTCCCTTAATTCTCTTTCCTGTAGTTGTCCTTACTTATTTTAGCTGCTACTCTGACCTAAAGATTGGATACTTTCCTGCTTTAGCTACTTGGTATGCTAAGAAACAGTCAATATAGTGGAAGCTGTTTCGATCAGTCCCATGGATGTGCCTTAGGTCCTAACGTGGGCTGCTTGCTGGGTTTGTCTGCTGTGAACAGGGCATGCAGAGCAGAGAGAAGTACTCCTGATTCATCTTGAGGGTGTGGAAGGCTTCTCGTTCCCCTTCCTGGCTGGGTTTAATTGACCACCCACTGCACACATTAGATGCCTACATGGGGTTAAGACCCACACTTGCACGGTGTGCTGGAGTCAGGAAGTGAGGTTGCTCTGTCATCCCTGAGATGAGGCTTGGTCCACAACACAGTGTGTCTGGAGAAGGAATAGTGGTAGCTGTAGCACTGCCCAGTTTTCTTATAGTAAATGACTTGTTAGTTTGTGTGCACAAGAAAAAAGCATCTGTTTGTTTGCCCTCTTGAGAAGGTGAAGCCTTCATTTCTCAGCCCTTTTCAGAGTGAGTACCCTTGCCAGCAGCTCAGGACCAATGGGAGCTATCCAGCTCTTACTCAGCCCAGACCAAGAATGAGACAGAGAAAGAAGATGCCTGAACTCCCTCTATGTAAAATAGAAGAGTTCCCTAAAGAAATGTACCTGAACTCAGCTCTTTGGACCACTCTACTAATTTTCTGTGATGGAGTTATAAGATGCATAAACAGTATTAAAAGCAGATATCTTCTGGGAATTTGTTTAGTGTGGTTTAGAGTCAGGTAGAAGTAATCTTAGTCATTCACCTAGAGTCATGACATCAAGGAGTGAGAACTGGATCTCAGTCCTTAACCCCTGATGCTTTCCCTTTCAGGACTGATCTTATTTAATTTTTTTTTTTACTGAAGTGGTTCAAAGATTAGCTGCATTAATCATCTTTGTTACCAAAAGAGTAGATTCAAGCTCCAGGACAAAAGCCTCTTTATGAAGCTAAAGGTCTTATTAAAATATCAGCTAAAGTCCCTGGAAGATCCCTTTTAAAGACTACTGTTGCTACAACACCAAGTTGCTTTGTCAGGGAAAGCAAGGTTATGGTAAAAAGATCAAGCTTAACTTTTTTTTTTTTTGGTTTTTTTTTTTTTTTTTTTCCTTAAACTCTAAATAATGCTTTTTTCTATCATCATCAGTAGATATCTAAAAAAAAACTTCACAAGGGGAAAATGTCTTAATCTTGCTTTCTTCTGCTCAGTTACCTCTCATGGTCTGATTTTATTCAGTGAGACATTAAGTCAGTTTCAACAATAACAATAAATGAATATACTTGGAGTTCTGTGTGCTTAGGAGAAATACTGAATAAGTTTTCATGTGGACAGGGTGATAATTGTCATAATATTTCTCCTTTCTGCTCATGCTCTTGGCTTTGCACCCCCTGTGCAGGGCAGTGCCATGGGTGTGTCACCTGCCATAGACTGTGTGAGAGTCCTTCAGATGTGGAATGCCACACGGGAGGGGCTGGTGGCAGCACCAGAGGAGTGTCACTCCTTGCCAGATTGTGGTACAGACCTGATGAAAATACTGTGATGTTGGAATTAAGATTTTTTTTTAGAGTCATCTTTCCTAGCTGTTCTTTTAAATGTGGCTAGACAATGTTTTGCAACCAATAGTGTTTTTGTTGATCATTGTCCCATATTTTACATGATTCTTATGGGTTTCTTCCAACTTCAGGCATTCTGATTCTATCCCTGGTATCCCACAGACAGAGCTGAGCAGTTCATTTGTTGATCCATCCTACTTTTTAGCTACACTTTTCTTTGAATCTGAGGTAGAAAAAGGATGTAGTTTATTTCTTGCCTGCCCATCTGATTGCTTTGTTTTAATCTTACTGCTGTCTGCCAGACAGAAAAGGGAAAAACCCAAAACACCACTAACACCACAAGAAAACCCTTACAGTTGAAATGTACCTCTTTATGAACTACAGTCTTCCTAAGTACAGTTCTGGTACTGTCAGATGGGTGTTGGGCTTTCTGGTCTTATCAATGGTCAGTGATCTTCATGTTTCCTGTGTCTTAATCCAGGCAAGCGTGCTTTCAGCTGACCAGTTCTGAGTTTTGAGCAAGACTCAAGTTTTTGAAAGCTGCCTCTGTTTCCAGTCACTCAAGTCTGCTAAAATTTAAATACAAAATGGACACCCGAATGCCTTTCTGATGGCTTTGAGAGTCTTAGTTTATGGAGTCTCTATTGCAATTGCCAGTCCATGAAGCCTGACAAGTGATTAAAGGAAATTATTGGTAGCCACCATGATGGTTTTATTTTCGTTGGCAAAAACATTAGTGTAGTAGCTTTGCTGTCTTGCCTCAGTTTTTCATCCAAACTACCAGTAATAAAAAGTATGATTACTTCATTGGAAATGTGCTGTTTGCTATAATTCCTGTAATCACATCTGTTTTACTTTCTTTTCCTTGTCTTAGTTTTATTTCTCTTATTATACAAATAAAAATTAATCAGAAGATGATGTTTGCCAATTGTAAAACTTAGGCTGCTTATTACTTTGGCAAACCCCTCAATCAGGGATCTTTTCCAGTTTTGGTTTTTTTTTTTTTTTTTACTTCCCATTGCTCACCTATATTAGCATTTGTAAATATTGTCAAAGAAAAAGAAGAAATGTGGCAGAAAACAGTTTCCTGACTACTTTTAATTTCTTCCTTTTTTTTTCCATACCATCTCCATACCAATAAAATTTTGAAGCATACATACCTATCTGACCTCCTTTTCTATTTGAAGGGATTAAATATTAGGTTAAATGTAATTTGTACAAACAGATGGGTAATTATATGCGTGATAGGTGCTATCTCAGTATCTTTAAACATATCCTTATAAGATTGTTTACTAATGTAAAAGTTATTCTCTCTTTGAGGAACACTGATAAGTAATAATTTGTTGATACCAGTTTCCCACCAAAGTGTCTCTATCACTCTCCCTCCTTTCCTGGATAGGGAAGAGGAAATATAACAAAAGGCTTGTCAGCTGAGATCAGGACAGGATGGGATCACTCACCAGTTACTGTCATGAGCAAAACAGACAGGCTTGGGGAAATTAGTTCAATTTATTACCAATCAAATGAGAGCAGGATAATAAGAAATAAAAAGCAAATCCTAAAACCACTTTTTTTCCCCAGCCGTTCCTTCTTCCAAGACTGACAAATTATCTACTTCCTCCCTCCCTGTTGTGGCACAGCAGGACAGAGAATGATGGCTGCATTTAGTTCATCACACATTGTCTCTGCTGCTCCTTCCTCTGCAGGGAGAGGACTCCTCACTCTTCCCCTGCTCCAGCCTGAGGTCCCTCCCATGGGAGGCAGTCCTTCACCAACTTCTTCAACATAAATCCTTCCCATGGGCTGCAGTTCTTCGCAAGCTGTGCCACTGGGTCCCTTCTGTGGGGTGCAGTCCTTCAGGGCCTCAGGCCCCCTGCTCCGGTGGGGATATCCCATGGGGCCACAAGTCCTTCCAGCAAGCCTGCTGTGTTGTGGGCTCTTCTCTCCGTGGGTCCGCAAGTCCTGCCAGGAGCCTCTTCCAGTGTTTCCACAGTCACAGCCTCCTCTGGGCACTGCTGGGGTCCTGCAGGGAGTGCTGCACTCCAGGGACTGTGCTGCTTTGCTGCCCCGTGGACCTCCAAGGGCTGCAAGGGCACAGCTGCTGCACCACAGTTCGCACCATGGGCTGCAGGGAATCTGCTCTGGTGCTTGGAGCACCTCCTTCCTCTTCTTCACCGATCTTGGGGTCTGCAGGGTTGTTGGCCTCATATTCTTCTCTCTCTTCTCTCTCTCTCTCTCTAGTCAAAATTGCTCAGGTTTTGGGTTTTTTTTATTCCCCCCTTCTTATGTATAGTATGTCAGAGGTACCACCCCTGTTATTGATGACTGGTTGGAAAGCAAAAGTATCCTTTGCCCTTCATGTTGCCTTATCTTTTGCAGCCTACTACATGAAAGGTTTGTGGCAAACAATGAAGTATTAAGAACCTGCTCTTGTAGATTTGAAAATTTTCTTAAGCACTGTAGTTTGCTGCCGGTGATGATACCTGCTGAGAGATGGAAGTTCAGATGATAGCAGTCTTGAAAACAGGGTTGAGAAGGTGACTTGGCTTTGAAGTGGTCATCCTTCAATTGAAGGTTGAGGGAACAAGTCACCATGCCTGTTCACTTTAGAAATCTGCTCACAAGGGCCAGCTTGTTATCTCTAAGCTCTATGACAGTGTAAAATGGCTTTGCTTTACTACCATCTATGTGATGTTGTAACTGACATGTGCAGTTTAACTTTTCAGGGCCAGTCTAGAAAAGTGTGAGTTTCTGTTGCTCACAAACACTCTCGCACTTGTTGTATATGTATACTCTTACAGTGCATTGCATCTTCAGACTCTTTTACAATGTTAATCTAACTCATTACAATATTTAAAGGACAGCCATCTCTCTGCATTTCATATGAACTGAAAATCTGAAGTTGCCACTTTGATTAAGCTGTAATAAATAATTGTACTGCAGTACGGTGTCAATTGATTTTTAAATGCAAAATATTCATCTGAGAATTTTTTTCTTCAACATTATTTTCAAGGCACAGAAATAAATATTGTTGGAATGATCAAAGGAATCACCCATGTTTTCCAATTGAAACAAGTATTTTGAAATGCTCATTGCTAAGCTATATGTGAATTTGGTCTGGTGTATTAATTTTTGAAAAATATACAGACGTTAATCTAGAGCAACAGTGATCAAATCTATAGCTATTCTGGTAGTGAAACACAGTCTGGGTTAACACCTTTATTTTGGGCTAATCAATCTATCTATTTCAAGAAATCTCTCAGAGGGTAGTGTTCAGATTTTAATTAAAGATAAAAATTAAAATTGATAGCATTAATTTTAATATGTACTTTTTTTTCCACCATCTAATGTATATCTAAATGTATGCTTAGCTTCAAATATTTTCAGTGTTTCATTTATTCCTTGACTTTGACCTAGAAATTGTAGCACATACTATAAAAGTTATAATTGATTAATATTTTATTCTTTTCAATTACAACTCTTTTTTAAATAGTACTTAGATATTCTTGCCAAATTGTTATATACTGTTCTTAAAATATTTACTTTTTCTCAATGGTTGAAGTGATATTCAGGAAAAATTTACTTATAAATTACATCTCTGACTTTAAAAATGGCAGAACACAGAGGACAAAAAGAAGAAAAAAGTGATTCCTCAAGTTTTCTCTTCTATTGAAGGTAGCTTTCAAATTTATTATTAAAAATGCTCAACTGTGCAAAATAATTTAGATTTTTTTATTACTTTTATTTTTCTTAACAAGATTCTGACTTGAAAAGGTAGCCAGAGCTTTTGATAAACAGGGATGCAAAAATAACAGAATTCTGAAGCAATAATCCAGAATTCTGTCTGATTATTTTGGCTCTCATTTTTTTTTAAAGGTAGTTTTCATCCACCTACTTTTGGTATGTTTTAAATATCTGCTAAGAACTGTGCGATCATATGATTAAAGACAATATCATCATGCATATATTAATGGTGTGTCATAATCTCCAAAAACTAAATCTGCAGAGGCTGCCTCTTGACATTTTTCTAAAATTCGCATGCGCATTTTCTTCAGACTTTCTTATCAAAATTTTAGCTTTAATTGTTATTAAGGAGTGCACACTACACATTGTGCACTGACCACTGACAGGAAATTCCTCCCTTTCAACCACTGCTGGCTGTTAGTGGGGTGTGCAGAGTCTGTTGTGTGCTGTTTGTCCTCCCTCCCATCAGTCATTAGTAGTGTGCAGTGCCTGCAGAGTGCTCTGTGGATGGGCTTCACAGCTGTGTGCTGGCAGCTGAGGAGCACTGAAACGTGCAAGATGTACGGTTTCATTGATTCTGGGTCGTGCAGAGATGTCCATCCCAAGCCAAACGATGCTTCCTGTGAAACATGGAGCTTGACTATGGAGCTGTAAGTCTTCAGCATTACCTGCTCTCAGCAGGCAGTTAAGAATCCTTTTGTCAAAATGTCCTACCTCCAGAAATAGCTGCTCGAAATAGCAAGTTCTTGCCACTGATGACATGCTCTGTTCATTCTTCTGGCTGTCATGTGATCTGCTATTAGTAACCCTATAACCTCTCAAATGAACTGAGGGGTTTAGTAGAAACTTGGGATGGGAAAGAAAGCTACCATTTCCTGGATAGGCTTTAATATTAGTTATGATTTCAATTTCCTGAGTTTTCAGCATCTTCAGGGTCTAGAACAGGGCTCAGTGTATTGCAAACACGCTGGAGGGACAGCAGGACTTCAACACCAGCATCCCAGCATCTCCTGTGACATCATAAGACTTACAGTATCCATACGATGTATCCTGCCTCATACTGCACCAAATGTCTCCCTCCTTCATCTCTCTGTGCTGCGCAGGGTGTCATTTTCCCCTTCCCACTTCTGTACTAGGTTTGTCCACGTCCCATCTGTTGTATCCTTGCAACCCACCTACTCTTAACTCACTCGCTTTCCTAATTTGGCCCCCTTAAAATAAAGAGGCAAAGAGCTCTGCTCCAGTATGTGGTTCAGCATTAGAAGTGATAAACTATGATGTCTCTCCCTCCTGGTATCAATTTAGTCTATCTGGACCACATCATCTGAGCCCTTTTTCATACCTCACTGTATCTGTTCTTCTTTTTCTGCTTTTCCCATTCCCACCCACCATGATCCTTCCCATTCTTCCAGTCCTCCTTCTTCATTTCAGTCCTGCCTCATTTTTCTTCTTACAGCCTTTTTTCTTCCGTGTTCCTTGTTCTGCTTTGTGGGTGTTAGGCTGCCTCTTCCTTCATTTGGTATCATTTGGCATGACTGAAAGCAAGTTAAAACAACATTTTATTGCATTGACACAGAAAAAAACCCAAGTGGATTGAAGTCAGGTGGTGCTGTCATCTGTCAACCTCTTCTGGATATTGCTTTTCTACCTCAGAGACACATTAGAAGCAGTTCCTGATATTCATTGTATGTAGGCACATCAGGTGGGATGTGTGTTGTAGATTCTGGTACTGTTTCAAGTGAGGTCTGACATCCTCCCTAGATTACCAGCTCATGTATGGAAGAAAGATGTGGCTAGTGGAGCAGAAACCATGTCAGGAGTCCAACTTTTCCTCATAAATCAACAGCCTTGGAGTGAAAAATGTCTGATGTCTAACCTGATAATGCTGTTGTAAATGAAGAAGGTTTGACTGGTGAGACCAATAGTGATTTGGAAGCAAGAGTAATTTCTCATGTGTACCTGTAATCTCTGGCATGTGGTTTTGTTCAGTTTATGAGATGTGGTTCTTTAAAATATGAAACAAACATGAACTTAAGCTGTTAAATTTCTAATTGCATAATTAATTTTTGGAGAAAAAATGTAATTGTTGGAAAGTATTTTCATCTGACTTTACAAACTGTCAGGCAACATTCCAGTCCACATTTTGAAATAAAGATTACTTTGTCACTTTCTGAATAAGACAAATGTAAATTTTTAAAGAGTGTATATCAAATTCTGGTAGTTTCTGTGTTCCTGGCAGAGTGATTAATAAAATCACTGTGTGATGTTACATCATGCAGGCTTGGATAACATCTTTTGGAAGAGTACTTCATTCTTACTCAAATTGAAAATACCTCGGTGTGCCTTAATGTACACCTTATTCGGAGAACCTCATACTGTTTGTTCTATTCATTCTTGACTGCAAAAACCTCTGGTTGCACTAAAGAAATGGGAATAACACTGGATTTTCTAAGATACTGGCAGTCAGGCCAACAGGATCTGTTAATGAATGGGAGTGATAGACAGAGCAAGTATTTCTCATGGTCCCTGGCAGTTTCCAGCTCAGAGGGGGGAAGTGCTTAAATGCTCCTGAGGCCAAGGAAAGTCCCAGGGGGTGTGTCCATAGTGGGGGTGAGCCATATGCTGTGGGGTCCCCATCTGGCTGGTGCTTCTCTGATATTGGTGGAATTAAGGTTGATTCATGAAGCAGTTACTGAGTTCCTGAGAGTGCTGTGGCTGAAACATTCCTGACATTGCTTGGCATACCCCTCCAACAGCATAGGAGATACACAAAGGTAGTTCAGTCTCACTGTTAAAGTGATTGGTTTGAATTCTGGGCAAAGAAGATCCTGAGTCCAAAATTTCATTAGTAGGCCCAAGGTCTGTAGTCATGGTCCCTTCCATGAGTCACTCAGGGGTTTAAGCAGCTCTGGAATTACAGAGCAATGGCCACAGGCAATACTGCAGCTGTCACACTACCTGAATGTCATGAATTCATTAATCACAAAGTTTGTCATAATGTGATTGTCCCTGATCTGGAGAGTTGTAGTTGCCTGCAAGATTGTCAGGACTGCACTTTGATTCCCCATGGAAATAGTTTTTATTTACAGTATAATTAATTGGTAGGTTAAACAGCTGAATAATACAAGGCCTGACATTAAGTTTGATGCTGCTTTTCTGGCAGCCCTTCAGGGCAATGCTCTTCCTCTGAGTCTTCCTAGAATAGTTAAATATCATTAATCCTTTGAAGGACTTCCCAGGTAGGAAGAAAGGAAAGAGAACAGTGGGAGCAGGGAAGATGCGGGAGAAACAGAGCAGAGTGAGAGTGCTTACCGTGGGGGAAAGGGGAAAGTGGGAAGAGGATAGGGACAGCTGGAGGTGGTTAACACAGGTCTTTCACAAGTAGCTGAGAGCAGCTGAAGATTACAAGTGATTCAAAAGCACAAGCAAGTTCTGGTGTCAGCTGATGTATTATCATATGCTCTGTATATTTAAAAACACAACCCTTTGTCTTTCTGGTACCCTGTTTTGGTAGATATAATTGTAATCCTTAGAAAAATGTTTTAGGAGGATGAATGACCATCTTTTCAGAAGTGGGCATTGCTTTCTGATAGCTCAGTTTTAAAGCTATGACTTGAAATATACCAGGATGTAATTTCATTGGGGTTTATAGCCACAGTTTCTGTTTGCTGTACATTTTGGATCCAACAGTTGATTTTAAACCACAGATTTACTTGGTCAGATTCATGAAGTTGTTGTTCCCTTGCAAAAATACTGGCCTTCAAAAATGAACTTCCAGTCCCCGTATGATGGAATTAGGAAAAACTACTAGTTTTTGAATGAATATGTGGATTTTATTAAATTCTGAAAGAAAGTAAAAGAAACATATTGCAAGAAGAGCATATGATGGTAATTTGCATCACTGAAAGTTTGTTCTAGTGGAATTTACAAGTTGATTATGAGACTGTAGTTTATAAAAAATAAAAAGCATTTTGTAGCTTACTTATGAAGTAAGTTAAGAATAACAGCTTTGCAGTTTTCATTGAGAGTCATTGATAATAACAAGAGTAGAAATTTACTCCTCACTGAATGTCTATGTAATTCAGGCTTTTTTTCCCCTCTCAGCAGGGATAAAAAGGAAGTCAATGGGTGGTACAGGATGTGTTAAATTAAGAATTTAAAAACACAGAAGTGAGTGTAGGATGGACCTTAGGGCAACAATCAGAAAGCATTCTAAGAACAAGTCTGTTGATGAGTTTATATCTAAAAGGTAGGTATTTGTAGACAGATAGATTAGATGAGGGATCTGATACTGGAGCTCATGGGTTTATACTAGGTGATTTCTAGCACAGAGGGCTTGCTATTCCTTTGGGGGTCTGTTTTGCTGCTGTTCTCCAATGCTACCTCTGATCATTTACAGTGAATATTATTGGCAACATGTGGCAATCCTGACAAGGGTCTGGTTATAATTTTATGATAAGGTGCATTTTCTGTAGCTTGCTGTTGTCATCTTTCATATGTCTGTTTAAAGTGCCTGATTTTTGCTGCGAGCGTAAGTGCTCGGAGCTAAATTGGGGCTGACTGCTGCTGAGGGTGGGAGGGCCACAGAGCAGAATGTTGCTGCTTTTGTCCTGAAAACCTGCAGAGCATGATCTCCTCAGGGAACCATAGCTAAAGGCCTGTGGTGCCCAGAGCCCAGAGTGCCACAGCTCTGGCATACATGTCTTTGTGCCTTGCTGGGTGTGATCCAGAGTAGGGGGCAGAAGAACCCTTTACTACATCTTGCTTTTTTCACTTTGTTACCTTCTTCTCGCTGCTCTGATGGAACATCAGTGAAATGCTGTACCATTTATTTACAATGCTGTATGTATTCATTAGATGTGCAGAATAAAGTAGATGTACAGTGAGTCTGCAGGGAAAAAAAAATAATCAGGGAATCAATAGCTGGAGAAGCACTGCTATTAGGCTGTCAGCTGTTCTCAGCAGAGTATGGCAAAGCAAACTTCAGCCAAGTGACCTAGAAAGAGGGATGCTTTATCAAGAAGTCAGCCTGCTTCTCAGGCGATAAAGTATTGCAAGTGAATGGGTCAGTGGCTGTGTTGCTGACCTGTGTGCTTGCCTGCCCTTTTGCAGATTCTGCTCTTGCCCTGCCTCTGCTAAAAAAACCACACAAGTTCTTACAGCTTAGATGCACAGGAAAGAAGTTATTTCACTGGCACAATTTTTATTTAAGTTGGCCTTTTCCATATCTTTCCATAAAACCATTGAGGCTGTTGCTAGTGTGCCAGCAGGTAGGCTGAGGCTGCAGTCTGCTGTGCTGACCAGGGCTATAGCTGTCTTGACTGTCTGTACCCTTCTGCTACCTTCCTTACATGCCATATGCTCTTTGCTTCATTTACTATCGTATATTGTGTTTTCATTATGCTGAGTCCTGAGATCTAATGTGGATTTTACACACTACAAAAACACTGCTACTACCATGCTCTTCCTTATATTGGAGTTGATGTAATCATCTCTCTGTCTAAAACTAAATTTTCAACACTGTAGTATTTAATGCTTTGAAATTAGGCTGCTTTCAAAGCTCTTATGTCATACAGTCACTAATCCTGAAGCATTGCTGGCACTAAAAATGGGAAGGAAATTATTTCAGGTATCTTTTTCAGGATATGGATTCTCCTAGTTCATCACTTCTGTTGGTTTTCAAGCACAATAGCAATTCTTAGATCCTTCAGAAATTCGGACATAGGGCTAATTCCAGAAGGAGAACATGCTTTTCACAGAATAAGACATTACCAGTGAAAATGCTTTGATGATGTAAGAATTGGAACCTGCTTTGTCCCCAGCTTACTGGCTAGTGCTCTCAGGATCTCAGTGGCACCTGCAGTCTTCTGAACACATGCATTCTTTTCCAAAATACATTATTGTGTTCAAAATAATACGAGTGCTGCTGTGCCACACTAGTTTCTACTGATTTGCTTTGAGTAGTAGGTATGGTTTATCTTGAACTCTCCAGAGGCCTGCTTGAAGTATTATAATGCAATTAATTAACTAAAAGGAATATCATGATGAGTAAAGAACAAGATGTTGCATGTGCATCTCCTAGCCTCATAATGTGGGCAATCTGAGTATTCATTTAATGTATTTTTTTCCTTGGTATTTCATTTTCCCTATTTTTTCACCTGCCTCCAGAAAGCTCATAATTGAGGAACATAATGAGGCCCACATGTTCATCAGTACTACTGAAGATGCATGATTTATAGCAGGAGAAATGTTAAGCTAAGTGCAGAGCAACTGCTACTGGTCACCGGAGTTTTATAGACACAGCATCAATGGTACAAAGGGACTCAGAATTCACTTTAATGCTTTTCAAGTAGCACTTGAACAGTAAGAAAACCAACTGGTGAAACATTTTTGCTCTGTAAAACAAGAATGTAATCAATAGTGTAATGCACGCATATTGACGTATAGGTGCATTGAAACATGTATCTGTGGGCACATGGATCTGGCAACTTCCAAATCAAAGCAAACCAAAAGGGACAGAATAAATTTTGACATGAAACCATTGCACGTTGCTTTCTTTGGCTTTGCAGTACCTGGCTTATTATTTCTGCTCTGACTGATTAGTGATAACTCTTTGCCAGATTGCATATGTCAGACCTTCAACCCAGGCTCTTTGATCAGCTTATGATGATAATTTCCTCCTCCCCACCTACCCTTATGGTTCTGGATATCAGCGAGTCTGTAATATTTTCCTTTTAAATTTGACATTTGAGCATTTTCACGTTGACAGTTTGTTTTTATGTTGCAAGAATGGATGTTTTTGCCCCCCCTTTTTGGCTTTTTGGTTTTTTTAATTACCACCCCTGACTAGCCTAGCCAGCTTGTTTCTAGCAGATCAGTTCCTTATCTGCCAAGATAGCGGCAATCAAAAGTCTGCAGAACTTCTCTGTACAAACTGGATTATTATTACATCAAGCTCTAGCTTTCTGTTTTATAAAAGATTTCCTTCCATATCTGATTTACTTCCACAGCCTTTTGCTTCCTTCCCTCCCTCCCCCTGCATTCCCAATCTTGTTTGTGGGACAGACAGGCTTGCTGGGGAAAAAAACCAATCCTGTCCTTCATCCCCCTTTTAAATTAATTCTCTGTTGTCTGCAAATGACTGAAGCAAAGAGTACTTATATTTAAATCTGTTGCCCTGTGGGTTCTGATGATTTTAGAAATCTGTTCAATGCACAATCCTGGGAAACCCTCGTATCGTGCTCCTGGGCATCAACCTTTTACAGATTTCTTTACTGTTTTTCAGAGTGGAAACTTAAACAAGGATCAAGTGAAATCATCAGAAAGTTGGTGACCTCTTCATTAATACATTTAAAGCCTTTTTGGGCTGGCCTACACAGTTATTTGTTCTACTCATGTGTTTGCAATTTCAGAGACGTTTTGTGAAATTTCTGAACATGGAAGCTGATATTACTAATATGTTGGGGTTTTGTTCAATTTGGTTGCTTGGTTTGTTTGTTTGTTTATTTGGTTTTTTATGGAGGCTTTTAGCTCCATAGTAGAATGTCACCTGTTTTATTAGCTTCTGGTAAAATAACTGCAAATATCTCCGTTTTTCAGTCTCTCTTATTCTTTACATATTCTTCCTTTGGTTGGTGAATCTGGTGTGTAAATGTTTGATTTTCATGTAGTTTTCAGGCACTTGTCCTTTTAAATAATTTTAAAACTGTATTTCCATATTGTCTTTTCCAGATATTTATTTAAACTCTTATTCCAGCAGAATTTCCCATTGTCTTACCTGAAGCCAGATAGCATGTTTTGGGGTTGTTTGGGGATTTTGCCGATTTTCTTGGTTTTGGGGGCAGGTCAGATTATTGACTCTTGTGCTCTTACTGCTGTTTGTGATGATACTCCTATCACTGGACTAAAATAAAATCTTTAAACAGGCTTACAGTGGAAGCATTTTTTGTTGTCATCTGTCCTCATGTACTACAGACAAGAAGAGATATTATGATTTGTTCTGTTTTCTCTTTGCAAAGAGATGCTGGAATGAAGGATTACATTCAGGGTAATATCAATTTCCTGGTTGTTTTGTAACAACATTAAGGGAAGGGGTGGGGGAGGGCCAATCTACCTGCTCCAACTAATGACTATCTCATACCCACCATTAGTGGAAAAGAACATAACATGGAGAACAGTGATTGAGCAGAACAGCAAACTCTGGTGACCAGTATTGTTGTGAAATTGTTCAGCTCTTGGAGAGCTCCCCCATGAAGAACACCAAAGGCAAATGATTTTTCCCGTAATATGAAACTTATGGTGTAGGAAATTGTTCTGCCACTCAGTGTTTTGCTGATGGAGTATTTCGCTTTCATTTTGGTTGTTTACCCCTTCAGTGCCATGGCAGAGGATCATGTGCGTGACTCCCATGAGTTGTGATTGGCAGGGGCTCAGAAGCTGCTGTGATGCTGTCCCCTGGTCCAGGCCCTTGTGTGAGACCTGGTCACCCGAAAGCAGAGTTGCACAAAGACACTGACTTACCCCAAGGTGCCATTTGTACCTCACAGAAGAGCAGAGGTGTGGCAGCGGTGATAAGGGTTATCCACATCTTACAAACTATTTCCTTTGGCTCCCTGAGGTGTAAGGTCTGACTTTATCTCCCGCCTGGATAACTATTCTGGTATGAGTCCTGGAGGTAGGGGGCTTGGGGCCCCTTCTTAAATGTGTATCATAGCTAGCACCATTTGAGTCTGTCATTTTCCCCTAATTGCAACTTTTCAAAAGGCATGACTTTTCGATCAGACCAGCCAATTGCCAGAAATAAACCAGATCAACACCTTAGTTTTCTGTCCTTAATTAAAATAAAATCCTCAGACCCTGAGTGATTTCAAACAACAATAACAAAGGAGTCAGAAAAATTAATTACCAAGAAGGGCATGCATAGAGTAAGATGGGAGACAGATTGTGTGCATATGTATTAGTTTTGCGTTTTTTGATTTTTTTTTTTTGTCCCTAATGGAGGTAATAAAGGGGCTAAGATGAAGTTTAGTAGCTTATAGGATGAGTGAGGAAAAGGGAAGTTTGGATTTTGCCACTTGCATTTTTGGATTGAAATCTAGGGAAAATGTATCTGACAAGTTACAAAATGGTAGCACCTCAGTGTAATGTCGTTGATAATTTAAACATATACATTTAAAAGTTCTGATCCATAAAAAAGTTGAAATATGAAAATGCAAAGTTTGGCACTTTCTCCCTGTTAGATTTTCCTCTTGAGGGATTATGTTTTATAAAGCAAAGGTGTAATTATAACATAAATTTATTATGCTAGTTTCCATGCTTAAATTATTTGTCATTCCAAAGTGAATGGCTATGACAGAGAATTCTGTATTGAACTCTTGTGTTTTAGGTTTAATTAAACTTTTGTTATGTTTTGCTTTCAACTATGACTGTGGTAATTTATAATTTATCTGCTCTATGATAATCCATGAGATAATCCACTAAGAATAATATTCTTAATTAAACATGGATGGATGGATGGATGGATGGATGGATGGATGGATGGATGGATGGATGGATGGATGGATGGATGGTGCTTTCTTACTTCTCAGTGAGATCACCTATAGGATATGTCTGAAATGCAGATGACTTTATCTAAAATACAGCTAAACATAATTTAACTGATGAAGTTACTAGATACTCCTAACATCTGTGAAAATAATCTCCCTCCAGGCTGTTTTAATGTCAGCTTGCTATTTGGGATAATTGTGAACATGTGATTATCGTCATATATTATGTAGTATAGGAAAGAAAGGACAAGGTATACAAGGTCAATTGAGTTGATAGCCTGAAATTACTTGCTCTTCAATTTTGCTTTGTCACTTTCTTTATTCATATCTTTACACTTTATATAAATACCCTATGTCTGTGTTTCCTTTGGCTTGGTATTCCAGTGAGAAAAAGAGAACATCAAATCTTGTGCATGAGAGGAATAATTTTCTTTTCCAGAGGAAAGTAGGTTGATTAAAGTGGATAACATAGAAAAGCCAATTTTCTAAAAAGACTATAGTCTCTTGCAAATGGCTCACAGGTATACTGCTTCTATTTAGTATGAAGAGTATAAATGCTTGGTCTGGTTTTGGGTGTGTGCACATTTGTCAAACACTGTGTTCAAGTCTTCACAGAACTTTGGATCCAGCACAGAGTGGTGGAAATAGTCTGTGTTGGCCATCTGAAAGAATGATTCTTCATCTAATATGTGTGCAAATCTAGACACATGGTGTCTAGTGATAGTGATTAGTGATAGTGGAAGAACATACATAAAACTCATTGCTTAATAGCATGAATTGCACCTGGGATGGGGCAGCCCTGGTTGTGTGTAAAGACTGGGGAATGAGATGCTGGAAAGGACCTGGGGGTCCTGGTCAGTGGCAAGTTGAACATGAATCAGCAGTGCCCTGGCAGCCAGGAAGGTCAAGATTGTCCTGGGGTGCATCAGGCACAGCATCAACAGCTGGGCAAGGGAGGGGATTGTCCTGCTCTGCGCTGGTGTGGCCTCAGCTTGAATATTTTATTTTTGGCACCACAGTGTAAGAAGCATATAAACCTATGAGAGAGCATCCAAAGGAGGGCAGCAAAGGGGAAGCTGTATGAGGACTGGCAGAGGTTGCTTGGTGTGTTCAGTCTGGAGAGGAGGAGGCTGGGAGGATTGCTCATTGCAGTTACAATTTCCTTGAGAGGGAAAGAGTTGGGGCAGGTACTGATCTCTCCTTTGTAGTGATCAGTGGCAGGACCCAAGGAAATGGCTTGAAGATGTGTCAGGGAAGGTTTAGATTGAATATTAGAAAAATGTTTTTCACCCATAAGGTGGTTGAGCACTGGAGCAGGCTCTCCAGGAGAGTGATCACAGCACGAAGCCTGACAGAGTTCAAGAGTTTGGATGGCGCTCTCAGGCACATGGTGTGATTATTGGGGATGGTTCTGTGCCGGGCTAAGAGTTGGACTTGATGATCCTTATGGGTCCCTTCCAACTCAAAACATTTGATGATTCTATGATTCTGTGAATAAGAGCATCACCTTATTGACAGCCAAACTCCTTTCTGAAATAACTATAATAAGTCAAAGTATAAAACCTCTTTTGTGTGCTGCTTCTAGCCTTCCTGTGCTGTGACTGTTGAATTTTATGTAGTTCTGACTTGAAAAGCAATTCTCTGAAAATTACATAACGAGATTCTATTTTGTATTATCTTTTTGCCTCTCGTAAGTGCGCACTTTACAAGTAAAGCAGTTTTTTTTTTTTTAATGCATCTTTAACTATCTACCAGCATATCTGGGACTGAGGACTGAGATTCTGACCACTAGTTTATATTACTAGAAGGTTTTCCAGGTGAATCATGTTCAGGGCCTTCATGTTTGCATCAGATCAGAGCTAGCAAGCTGTCCTATTGGCTCAAGAATGAAAAGCTTGAGTTTGTGCTGTCTGTGTTAGCTTGGGTGGTTTCATAGGACCAAAGTTCAGTTTTCATTTTCATATTGGTTGACTATATACTGCACTAGTGCATGTGATATGTAATACTATGCTTCACCTTGGTTCTGCAGTGGTATTTCTTTAACAATCCCCAGTGGAGAGCTGTGGCATGCCTTATGGCCAGTTTGCTGCCAAAAACTGGGCTGGGGTCATTGCAACTGATTCCTACCCGAAAAAGTCATCAAGGAGCATGAAGCTATTGGTAGAATGATTGTGCTGGAGGAGCGCAATCACAAGCACAGTAAAGAGACTGCGGAAAATGGGAGGATGATGAGAAAGACAGCAAAGACAGATGTCTTTCCAGAATTCACAGGGCTGAACTGTGGTGCAGACTGCAGTTTGTTGCTAGAGAGAGTGGTCATGATGCTGACTACTTAAGCAGAATGGACCTGTTGAGTAAGGACAACTTTCTCACAATCAGTTTTTAAAGGTATTTAAATGCTGACCTGCTACTGATTTCACTGAGTTAAATGCTTAAATAACACCTCTCTACTATTTAACACATATTGATGTCTTTGCTGTCTTGTGTGCTACTGTTATCTGAAAAGGCATCTAAATAGTGGGAAGAACTGTGCAAATAAAAATACACTGAAAGAGAATATCCTCATTCATTATAAAAATGACCTTTGGAAAATACATGATGTATTAAAAAATTGCTGTCAAGTTAATATGACCTACTACACCCATGCTAAACACCAATTTAAACAGAAATTCTGGTTCAATTCCATTTTAATACCAGCATAAATTTTATTCCTACTTCTGTGTATTTGTCAAGCAGGGATGTATGACTGACAGTACTGCTCAATGGCAGAGAATTTTATCATTAAGCATCAGTGTCCTGGCTAGAATTCTATGTTCTCCATCAATCTTTGTTTTCAGGTTATTATAGATTATCTGTGGTTGTTGCAGGGTTCTGTTATTTAATGGCATATGGTAATTATGACACAATATCTGATATGACGGTAGGCACATGCATTTGTGTTGTGCATTAAACATCACTAGTGCCTGACATTTTAGGTCTCTCAGCATCTGGAATGCAAATGTTACTGTTCAATGTCTTAAATTAATGTGAAGCTATCCTAAATAGGTGTTCATTTGAATGTCATTACTTTAATTGGTCTGCATAGACTTCTGTCAAAGTTATTAAGGCTATTGTAATGTTGCAGAGGAGCAGTAGGTTGAATGCAGTGCTTGTAACCTGTGACTGTAAATGTGTTCCTAAGCAATTTCCAAAGATGTATCGTGTTGAAAGTTTAGATAGAAGTACACTATGATCATCAAAGTACCTGAATTATTGTAATGCCGAGTGACCCATAATTTAATCATTAATTGCTGGGAAGAAAAAAGTGGAGAAATCTGGTTTTTTACTCACATGAAGATTAAACTGAGTTCTCCCCACTATGTGTGGTAGTCTTCGCAAGTTGAAAGGACTCCTTGATTCCAAACCACAGTTGTTCTAGGAGCATTTCACTCATGTTTTCTTCAGGATTTTTCTGTGTTCCTATAAAACATGAAATGTTCTCTTCAGCTGGTAAACAGGCTTTCATTGTTGTTTTACAACTATGGAAAATGATTGTTTAATTAGAATACAAAATATGAAGAAAGGAAGAGAAATATGAAGAAAGGAACAGAAATGCTGTTTATTTATATTTAATATAAATTAAATTATTCTTAACTGAATAGTCTGTCACTTTTACAGCATGCAATGTACAAGCAAATATATATTAGAAGTATTTTGTCTGCTGCAAGTTGTTTTCAAATGCTTCTTTGAAGGCATGTGAGTGATGAGTATCAACTCTAAATCGCTTATCTGCCCTATATATCTTCAACATATGAAAAATCCATGGTCAGTCCCATTGTTAATGGATGCTGTTCTTTTTTATTTTTCCTGTGTTATCCATGGGCCACTGTGTCAAGTTAACACAAATTCAGTTTCAGGGCATATTCCATCTATATGATACAGTCTCCTAAGTCCTCAAATTCAAATTTCTACATAAAGCAGGGATTAAGCAGGCTGGTTTTGCAATCAAAGTTTCTGTTTAGCTGTGGACATGGGAATGTGCTTCACAGACAGGGAAATGAGTCCAAGACACAGGTCTCCAAGAATACAAATATTGGGGTTCCCATTTGACTTAGCTAAAAGCATCAAGCTATTTAATTCTTTACCAATTCTTTACCATTTGGCACATCTGAAATGCAGAATGTATTTAATTTAAAATATTAGACTTCAATATCTAAAATATTCAGCTGACATCCTGCTATGTCATCACTGCATATAAACACATATTGTAACTGTGATTTTTTAAGCCTGTCTGTTCTTTAGCTGGTAGTCCTTAGTGGCTGTAAAGGAATTATAGTCATGTAAAAAATTTGATTAAGGATTTTTTTTTGAAAGCTACATGCATTTTTTAGATTGCCCATAATGGCTCCAGTGTGTAAACATGTAATTATGGAGTTTTCTTAAATGCTTACTATTTACTCAATAGGCCGTGAGGGCTACAGAAGAAGCTCTTTATTGCTTTGCAGATCATTGAACTTATAGACTGCATAATAGCTCCTTTGAAGCCAACATGTGCTGTTTTAATGTGGGTGCTGTGTGGAGTCCACATGCCCACATCTCATTTTAAAGAAAGTATAGTAAAATGATCTTCTCTTAATAGAAAAAGCAGTTGCTTCACACTATGGGAGGCTTCAAATGTTGTTTTGGATTACAGAAACCCTTACTGATTTAGGCAGATAGGGTTTCGGTTTTTGTTAGGTATTTTGTGATTTTTTTTTCAAGCTGTATGATCCAGTTCAACATTTTTGCAGCTAAATATGACTAAATGAATATAGAGCTTCATGAGAGAAAATATTTACATGATTTAACATTTGGAATATGAATAAAGCCCTGCAGAGAGACCTTGACAAAGTAGAGGGCAGGGCAATCACCAACCATAAGAAGCTTAACAAGGGCAAATGCTGGATTCTGCCCTTGGGATGGCACAACCCTGATTGTGTTCATAGACTGGGGAATGAGAGGCTGGAGAGCAGCCCCATGGAAAGGGACCTGGGGGTCCTGGTCAGTGGCAAGTTGAGCATGAGTCAGCAGTGCCCTGGCACCCAGGAGAGCCAAGCATGTCCTGGGGGGCATCAGGCACAGCATCACCAGCTGGGCAAGGGAGGGGATTGTCCTGCTCTGCGCTGGGGCGGCCGCCTCTAAAGTTTTGTGTTCAGTTTTGGGTGCCACAATATGAAAAAAAAGACATTAAGCTATTGGAGAGTGTCCAGTGGAGGGTCATGAAGCTGTTGAAGGGTCTGGAGGGGAAGCCTCATGAGGTGTGGCTGAGGAAAGTCTTCAGCATGGAAAAGAGGAGGATGAGGGGAGACCTCATTACAGTCTTCAACATTCTCATGAGGGGAGGCAGAGGGACAGGTGCCAATTTCTTCAGTCCTTTGACAAGTGGCAGGACTTGAGGAAATGGCAAGAAACTGAGGTGGGGGAGCTTTAGGTTGGGTGTCAGGGAAAGTTTCTTCACTCAGAGGATGGTTGGGCACTGGAATAGAATCCCCAGGGAAGTGGTCACAGCACCAAGCCTGACAGAGTTCAACAAGCTTTTGCACAATGCTCTCAGGCACTCTTGGGATGTCCTGTGCAGAGCCAGGAGTTGGACTATGATGATCCTTGTGGGTCCCTTCAAACTCAGCATATTCTATGATTTTATGATAAGCTTTAGGAACCTAGTGCTATTACGCTTTCAAGTGCTGGTAGGGGAAAGTTGCCAAGCTGCGGATCAGAAAGGCCAGGAATGGTATTGGAAGGGAGTCTGTTTTGCCTGCAGGTACTGGTAATAGTCAACACTGTTTGTCTTCTGTTTAACTTCCCGGTTTCAGTCCTGGACCTGATCACTCAGGTGCCTGACATGCAAACCACTAAGACTGTGTTCTTAATAAGCCTCTTTCACCTCTTTCTAGGCCAGAGGTGAACAGGGAGACAACAGGACCAATTTTCTGCATTAATGGGGGAGAGAAATGCTGTGTAGATATGCAGAAAAAGCTGAGCATCAAGAAGAAGGACCATGTTGGAAGCACTTGCCAAAGTGGAGGGTGAATCTAGCTGGCAGTCCATAGTGGGGAAGAAAATCATCTGGCAGGTGGTGTGGCGACAAGAATGGGAGAAATGTTTTGTTAGCTCTTCAGAAGTCACAGTATGGTTTCTGTGTTCTAAAAGCTGGCAGCAAATAGAAGTTACTTTAAAGAAGTTATTTCTTCAGTAAAAAGGGGAGAAAATGCACAATATTCTGAAGACCTCAGTAGTGCTCCTGAGTAGTGTGGGAGCAGAAGATCAAAGCTTCCATTTTCATAGTTTCATTTAACTTCTCTTATATTTAATTAGCTACATCCAGATGTACAAGAAATTAGTCTGAAGAGTAAAAGTGATAAAAATTCTGAGTCTTACAAGACTAATGAGCTAAAAAACAGCATCTATTCTGGTGACTGAGAAGAGGGCATTGTTCTGTTCTTTAATAAGAGCTTATGTCTACCAAGTGCCTGAAAGCAAAATCAAACTCCATCACAAACCAAATCTTTTTGCAAGGGAAAAGAGATACACTCATTGAAATGACCTATTGCAAATATCTGAATTTCATGTGAAAATTTAAAAAAAATGTTTCTCACAAATGAGGAATGGATGAATTTGGAGAGTTACTGTGGCTAAATAAGAAAGCTAGCATTCAAGTAGGAGAATTTAATTAAGAGTTCTTGAACTGCAACAATGTGTTAAGATATTTGAGATGAGTATGTTGCAGATGAAGAGTTTGTTGTAATTTCAGCATGGATGTCAAAGTTATATACAGCACCATCAATTGGGAATAACAACACTGTCAGACTTTATGTATGCCTTTCATTTTGTTTTTACGATGTAGTGTAATGATGTTTCGTTAGCTGACTAATTTGTTGATGTTCCATTGTATACAAAAGGACCATTAGATGCACCAACATAAAAATCTTTTCTATCAGTAATTCACGGAAGAGTTTATTAAAAGGCAGATTGTAAATATCTGATTGGCTCCTGATCCGGTTTGTAGTTTGTTAACTAGTGGCACTAATGGTCATTGACTTGGTAGAGATGAATAATGTTCTGTCTCGTCTCAGCCCTTGAACAGGCCTTTTCCAGAACCATCAAATCAGCCACAGGCTGCACTGATTTTACCTTTATTGAAACTATTGCATTACATCAGGCCCTTACAGTCTAGAGCTTTACAGAATTACCCTCTTTAAAAATATGTAACATGATCATCTATGCAGAAAATAAAAAGAAAAAAAATAAAAGAAGACAGATCCTCCTATATTCAGCCTGGTGGGTTTTCCCCTAAAATGAAATGGAAGTCATTGAAAATGAAAGAGGTAAAAAAAAAAAAGACATTTTAGTTATCCGAATTCTAACTCTATATCTCATAGGGACAGGTGGGTAGACAAATTCATGTCTTTCAAGATGATACCTTCATTCAGAAGAGCATCATTAGAAAGATTTTGTGAACAGAGAATAGAGAAAAAAACAAAATATCCCTTTCCCTAGGAAGTTGCATGTGAAATGGGGCTGCATATTTAAAGATGACCCATCAAAATAAAATTGCTTACAGGTGCAATGGAGGATGAAAAAGCAAATTGTGCTTTGGAGGTGTCTGTCCAGTTCAGGCTTCTGTCTTAGATTGAAATGAGTTGTCCACAGGATAGACCTATTTATTTCCACTTGCCATAGGCAGCATGGAATTTCTAGTTCAGATGTAATGAAATTATTTATAGAGTTTTGAAGTCAGATGACACGGTTTTCACCATGACTTTGTTAACTGTGAAAGCCCTTGTGCGTCACTTTCATTCATTGTATATGGAATGTATTGCTCAGAAATCTCCGTAATCTTGTGCACAGCAACTTTTAGAAGTTAATTCTATTGCTCTTTGTAAGGCAAACAAAGAAAGTCATTGTGTGTTCAGTATGAAGCCTACTTTGTCAAAGTAAGCAACATTTCAAAATGCCTCTCAGTCGAACACATCAGTAGAAAGTGCATGGAAAGCCTTTCATCCTAGCAACGTACATTTTGCTAATCTGTTGTTCATTCCAACACTGATTCTTCTTTCAACTGCATGGATAAAATCGTACTCTGTACCCCATGTCCCAACTCTGTTAATCCCCTATTGTTTTGTAAACACCTCCAATAAAAGAGATGAAGTTTTATTTCCAGTATCACTTAAATCAATCCTGCTTTAGAATGGCTTTTGAGGATTCTCTTTTAAAAAATACAACACAAAAAATAACCTGTGCAGGAAGCTCACATTGAAAAAGTCCTCAGGCTGCACCTAGTTTCAAAATACTTTTTTTTGTGTACTCCTGTAGCGTATGAAATCCCCAAAACTACCTCTAAACTCTTCAGCTATGAAGTTTTGTGTCATTTTACTAAAAGATAAATGAATATCTTTTATATGGAGGGAAAAAAATTATCTTAGGCATAATCTTTGCTATCCACAGCATTAGAAGCAGAGAGATGAAACACCCTTTGCAATGCACTTCGTAAAATAATGTCATGGGGAAGGTTCATTGATCAGGGAAGGCAGGTGGCCTGGAAAGTGCCAGGTCATTGGACAGCACCCAAAGGAGAGCTGGGGCTGGAGCTCTCCTTGGAACAGGTGGTCATCCTAGGCCACAGGGAACCGCAGGAAAATACTGGAGATGTGTATGTAGAGCTGCATATGCTGAGAGTGGGGTGATTCAATCAGACAGACTGACATGGTGGGGAGAGGGACTGTCATTAAGCATGCCAAATGGTCAGAGCTTTGTGAGCTAGAGACATTACTGACATGCTTGCTGTTCATACATTCCCCTGCCTCCACTCTGTCTCTTCATCCATTCCTTTCCTACTGTAGTCAAGTGGTGAATGGATTGGAAGAAGCAGTTGAGGAGGGTCAGTAATTTCACAGAGTTGAGATTCAGCATCACAATGGGTCACTACATTTTATACAAGTGAAGTCTGAAGAAATTTTCTTCTTTGGGCTGTGCATTAAGATTTGCTGAGGTGATTCTATTTCCATTCTGCCACGAGCCCAAACTTGTGGATTTAGTATAATACAGAGTAGTTTGTGTTCATTCTTATTTTACTTTAAGAATTACTGATCATTACTTTATTCTTTCTCTGATTCATCCTTGCCTTTTCAGACCTATTGATTTTGAAAATGGCAGCCTGCTGCTGAGCTCCAGCCATACATCAGATTTGTTTCTCCCTGTTCATGAATTACAATCGTATGACTCACCCAGAGCTGCCAAGAAGATAATTGAATCAAGTCACCATTAGCTTCTGGAGTATAATTCTCATCAGCACATATTGGCAGTTTTATGAACTTTCTTAAAATGCAAGACAAAGAAATCTGAACCTGTTCACAAAATACTGAGATTAAACCCAGTCCCCAGTAAAAAAATTAATCAGCATCTTCACGTGCTTTGAGAATCTTGAGGGAAAAGACATAAAGTATGGATTGGTTGAAAAGGAGGAAGAACCAGGCTTCCAGTCACATTTGGCAGGCATTTTGGAATTGCCCTTAACGGTATCAGTGTGTCTCAGGGTCACCTGCAATTTTCTACACTGGGGAAAAGATAGTGATGAAGACTATTGTAGAAAGAGTTAGTCCCTTCTCTGAGTGCTTGGCTAGGAATGAAGAAGGGAGAGATTTGCAAAATGTCACTTTATAACCCAGACTACATGAGTGAATGGTTGTGAATTCCTGCAATGTGTCCAGCAGCACTGACTAGGCAATAAGGTGTGGCTTGGGAGTATCAGCAATAAATCTGTACAGACCTTTTCTGTCAAAATGTTTTTTCAGAAAAGAACTTCTTTTTTCCTGACAAAAAAACTTTGTCATGATTATGGTTTTGGTAAAATTTGTATAGTGAACCATATACGAGTACCCATACTGTCTTACCAAGATGCATCTTCCTGGGATACCTTGTGCTGAAACACTTCCATAGGAGATGGAACTCAGGTTAGTGTCTCTGCTGTGCTTAATTTAAAACTTGGACTCACAGGTGTCAAGAAGGTGTGCAGGTCTCAAGATTATTTTCTGCTCAGTATTTTTGCCTAAGTTTATTTTAAGATTTTGGGTTAGTTCCCATGCTGGTAAAAAGGTTTTGAAACCTTGGTATTTTTGTGGAGTAAAGCTCTACTTCTCATTCTATATTTGCCAGCTGGTGTACAGCAGAGTGATCCCAAAGCTGTACATGCAATTTGCCAGTTGAAAAGACACATTTCAGCAGCCCTTCTCTTCTCCTGTGCCACCTGGAACCAAGGGACTGCACAGTATCTGCCAGCACTTGTGTTAATGCTCTTGAAGAGGCATACAATTTTGTTAATTGTGTTTTGAGATTGTATGAGACCGATAGAAGTTGTAAATACTACTGAAGTGAAGAAAATTATTTTTAAAAAGAAGATCAAGGGTGGTGATATAATTCAATTTGACAATGGAACAGCAATTTACTTTTGAGCAACGTACCTAGGATGGTTGTAGCATTTTGGCTTAGGGAGGTGACAGTTCAGTTCTATACATAGTGTACTGGGGCATGGGCACATTTGAAAAGGTTGCCTAATTTATTGGTATGCTTTAACAAGCTTGTCAGGAAGCTCCAGAGCTTGGAGTAGGGAAGAGTTGCCACAATGAACTTTTGACAGAAAAGCTTGCAAAATGTAACTGTGTAGCATGCAGAACCCTATCTTCATATTGTACACGTGAAAAATTTTTAAATATTCTGAGGCAGCCACAGTGTTTTTGTTTTGTTTTTCAGTTCTTTTCTAAAAGTGATATGTGAAAACATGATAGAAAAGTTGAATGTTGTGGTCTTCATCTTCCACTAACAATATGTAGAAATGGAACTATTACAATTAACAAGCCACATAAATTTACCACTAATGTGCATTCTGGTCTGCATTATCTTACCAAAATTCCTGTCAATAAACTGGAATGAGTTTTGTCCTTACACTGTTTCAAGTAGGACTTGAGTGATTCATAAGCTTTGTAGCGATTCTCTGCAAGATTTCCTTTTGCCTCCAGCAGAGAACAGAGCACAAGTTATGTAGATAGATAGATAGATAACCTAAACAGGAAGACATGGAAAGGCTATTTTTAAGTTTTATGTTGGGTTCTTAGTCTTCAGGTTGCCAGACATCAGATTATCATATGTGCAAGACATCTAGGGAAGGAACTAGTTGACTTCTGACTGATCATGCCAGAATGTATTTCTTTAAGACCTTATTTTCTATCTTTGTTAAATCTACAATGGAATTTATGAAGAAGTCAACAATTTTTTTTGGTTTTTTCCTCATTGTATATGTGGCACATTCAATCATGAATCTTTTTAAAATAAAAATAAATTATATTATTCCAGTTAAAATGGAAAATTTCTATTCTCATCTTCAGTTTTAAAGTTTACATTATTTTTGCTTCATAGATCTCTTATCCTTTCAAATCTTTCAGAATTTGACAATAAAACATTTATGTACGGAGAAAGGAAAAAACCCAAACTCCCAAAACTTCAATAGAACTTTACAGAAGGTTCTGTTAATATCACCCAAGCTCTCCCTTAATAGGCTTTAGTTAATCCACCCCATACAAAAGACATTAGTGTGCCCAATGTCTGGAAAAACCGTCTTCTGCTTTTGGCAATGTTGTTGTACCAATCATTAGGCGTTTTCTATTGAAAGAAAAGCATCATGTTTTAAAAACTCATAGTCTGAACTTGCTGCCAGTAGTCATAATAGGATTTCACCCTCTTCGTCAACTATCCTTCTCTGTAATTAGGACTGGGTTTTAAAATGAAATTATTTGGTTTAGTATTTGTGTCAAATCACAGGAGCTATAAGGTGAAATAACTTTATCCTGCCAGGAAAACATCATATGAAAACCAGTGGACAGCCACCCAAGTGCTGGTTAGACTGCTCACATGGGTATTCTGGTGAAATAAAATCACATCTGATGACTGCTGACCTTAACACTGCTGTGGGAACTATGGCACAAACCTCAGCAAGAGGGTCAGATGGACACTAGTCTGGCAGCCTCCGGGTCAGAGGCAAAGAGGTGTGTTAAAAAAGGATCTCTGTGGGATGAATACAGACTTCTGAAAAAGCACAGGATTGTGTCCAAACAGATGATGGCTATAATAGAAGACACAGCTGGGACAAAACCTGTACCTTATTACTGATACTGAATATCCTATAAGGAAATGCTGCTCTGCTAAAAGATAATTAGGAGCAAACACTTTAAGCTGCTGTATCACTCAGAGCTAAAATGATCTAGTGAGATATTATATATATTATGCAAGGAGTTTAATAAAAATTTCATAAAAATTTGTGTAACTTGGCAAGAGAATTTTTCCCAAATGGAAGGAAAGATTATCCTCTAATCATTATTAAAAAAATAAAATTGAAATAAATGCAGGATACTTTCAGGAACTATGCAGCATATCTTAATAGACTGTTATGAGGGAGAGGTTATATGTCGTATACTTAGAACAGTTACACCTAAGAAGACAAAGGAATGCCTTTCTAGCTCACATTTCAGAGATTTTCATCTGTTCTGGGTAAAACCTGATTAGTATTTGTGAATTGCTCTAAGCATAAGAGGAACTAATGGCTTTAAGCATAAAGAGGGTAGATTTAAATTGGATTTTAGGAAGAAATTCTTGACTGGGAGTGGGGTGAGGCACTGGAAAAAGTTGCTCAGAGAAGTAGTGAATGCCCAGCCTGGAATTGTTCAAGGCCAGGCTGGATGGGGCTCTCAGCATCCTGGACAAGTAGAAGGTCTCCTTGCCCATGTCAGGGGGGTTGAAATTAGACTGTCTTTAAAAGTCCCTTCTAAACCAAACCTAACCTTTCTGTGGTTCTGTGTATCTATGATTCTAAGGGTCATTTCTGGGGAATACTAAAACCAGAATGAGTTATTAGTTTGAAAACAGGCCACAATGGCATTTGCACTAAGAAAATAAGATGATGAAAAATCTCACCTCGTGAAGATGGCAGAGGTGAATTTGACATATAGAGTGAGCTGCTTCTGATTCCCAAAAATAGTGGCTCTTCTCTTAAGAGATTGTACCCTGCATTTGCAGAGTGATTTTATACCACCAAGGAATTAAAAAAAGGTCAAATCCATGAACCATAGAGAGAGCACTAAAATGACGTTATTTTTAAGACTGTATTTTTTTTCTCTTTACATATTTCAAATAATTGCTTTGAATTTATTTTTTAAGAGCTCAATAAATTAAAATATAACCCACCTATACCTTAATGACATAAAAATATGACAGAAACATAACCTAATAGAAATTCATCTTGTTAATGTATCTCATCATGTTGTCTAAAAGCAGCAGCAGTATAAAAGATAAATTTAGGGTGTGTTAAACATTGAATGGTTCAACAGATATTGCATGCATATGCCAAAAGAACATATATTCTTCTCTGTTTGTGATATATATATTTTAGTGCATGCTGTTGAAACATTTGTAAAAGTTCCAATATACTTTTGTCAGATTGAAAACTTTACTCTGTGGACTTTTCCCTGGGAATTTTGTTACATTAAAAAAAAATCTGAATATTCAGCTGGTTTTCAGCAGTAGCTAATGAAACAGGCATAAAGCATCAAGCATATAACCAAACTGTTAAAGAGCACCTGTGTAGTCAGTAACTCTTCCTGCTATCTTCTTGTCAGGAAAAAAAATAATACAGAAATACTACTTTTTTTTTTTTCCTGTTTTGAAATAATTTGTTTTGTTCAATTTTTCTGACCATTACACTAATACAGGGTCTCAGTTTTGTTTCTTGGTTAATTACTGCTTCAAAATGGGCAAGTGGTTAGCCCATGTGCTTGATCCAGAGAGGTGATGTAACAATAAATGTGAATTTTTTTCTAGTGACAGAACAATAATTATCTTTCAAAACCTGCTGTGATAAATACTTTCTATGGCCTTCCCAGAAATGCTGCTTCTTTCAATTTTTGGAAATCTTTCTCAGGACTGATTTAAACACGACTTTAACTACCAAGCAAAACTTGTTCATTTGAAAGCTCCCAGAGCTGTCTGTGAATCTGTATTTTCTTTGCAAAATACTGTGTTTGAAGTCCCTACAGATTCTTTAACTTTTCTCCTTCTGAAGAGAACAGGAATTATATATTCTGGTTTTCACGACAAATCAGCAGAATATGTCTGCAGCTCCATATAGACACCTGAGATCATGCTGCATGGTTAGAAAATGCAGATGTAGAAACAGAAGTCACTCCACAGCAGTACACTGCTGTAAGTATGTAATAAAGCTGCATTTTTGCCATGCCCATCTTGATAGTTTTCATCTCTGTCACTCTCTTATTTTTCCTCCCCCCAATAACTTCCTTTAGATTAATGCTCAGAAATCAATCTCTACTGTTAATGTTCTCTCCACATCTACATTCAACAGTTCGTGCCTATGTGAATTTGAGAGTTTGACTTTCATAAAATTCTGCTAGTAATGTGCATTAGCAATCCATTAGCCTTAATCATCTGTTTAGCCCAATATGGGTTTCCATTAGCACCCTTATGGAAACTAAAATGGAAAAATGATTTGCTCATGAAAGACAGAAAAGGAAAGTTCAGAGAGATGAATTCTTTCATGATCTGTACATCTCTCTGATCAGCCAGCTGGAAAGGCATGGTCATTGAAAAAGTTAGGATTGCAGACTACTCACGTTGTTTTCCCACAGGACTCTGTAGGTGTTTCATTCTCTGATTCCAAAATGATTTTTTGTTGATACTCATGATATGAGGACATTATTAGTAACACATCAGCCACTAGTTGAATTCTCTAAATTCTTGCATAGTTAATCACCAAGTTATGATGGTTTAAAGTGAATCATAAATTTCCTGTAAGAGAAGAATTTACCAGTCTTTCAAAGGGCTTGGATATTTTTGCCTTTTCATGCTCAGACAGTGTTTTTTTTCCATTTAATTTCTTAAGTATTTTAAGTTTCTTCTCTGTATTCTTATTATTGTTATCTTTTCTGTGCAGGTTATAACTCTCCATGATATTGCAGGCTATTTGTAAGGAGAAAGATGGCAGGGTTGTAACATGAAATTGTCAAGGACCTGCTGGTACTAGTGTTTTGCCCTCCTATAAGTCATTCTGTTTTCTCTCATTTGGCTTTCATTAATGTTCTTAACATCTCTACTGTAGGCTACAACTAAGAGTCAAGAAAATTGCACTCGAGGTTTGGGTGTACTATGGGCCTCATGATTGACCATATTATCTAATGCCCTGTGTGGCTCTTTATGAATCTCTGAAAGAAAGAAATAATTTTTGCCTGAATTTAGTTAATTTTGAGATGTATAAGTTAAAATGCAGACAAAACCTTGATGTTTTAACTAGTAATTTTCAGCCACTTTGTTGAATTTATTATTCCCTGTGTAAGAAGAAACATGCCGTATAAGAAGATGACATTTTATAGAATACTGAGTAAATACAAAATATTTTAAAAAAACCCAGGAAATGTGGGCAACTTACTACATGGTTTTATTTATCTCACTTCTCTAATTTTTAGTTTTTCCTCTTCAGTGAGGATAGATTAGGGAAATTATGTAGTCAGTTCTGGTATGGCTTCAAAGAGTAATACCAAACATTAGCATCATGATAAAAATATCTGGAAAGGGATTACCACTTTGCTAGAAGAAATAAAAGTAGATGCTTCTTGGCCATTAGGCTTTAGTTCCAAGGGAGGGAGTACTATGTAGGTCGCAACCATAGAACCTTTGTCATCTATCTGTGGGTTGCTCTGGGTGTGTTTGCATTTGGATATCTTTCATTCCTTGGGGTTTTTTGATGCATACTTTATGAAATTAATAGCATAATCTAACATACATCAATTTAATAGCATAATTTAACATATATTCTTGCCTTTATCTCTGTGGGGAAGTTGGAACTCGCTGGAAATGTTACACAGACAATGCTGAAATAAAGCAGCTGATGCTGGTAAAAACAAAAGCAATCTTTTCTCTTTTTTATTTTTTTTTCCATGTGAAATTACGGGTACTGAAATAACATTTCAGCAATAAAACATAAAAGTGATACACAGTGGGAGATCATTAAAAAGTATCCTGTCACTTGAATCAGACCACGTATTGTAATGCAGATTATATTGATTTGCTGCAAGTTTCACATTAAAACTAGACTTTCTGTCAACTGAGCACAAGTACTAAAACTCTTTGAATTACAGTGGCAAGCAGCAGGGTAGTTGGTACAACGTCTCTCTTACCAAAACTTGAGATCATAAGGATATTAGCAGGAGGTTTTCAGACTTTTTTCTGAAAGCTCAATAAATTATTAACCAAGTCTGTTTCTACTATTTGCACTATTGCTGCTGGATGGTTTTCTTAAAAGGAACAGTGAGGTGCTGTGCTTTTATTTTTGTTGTAAAGTAGAATATTATTCATGTTGTTCTTTTCAAAGATTAAGAGATATTATCTCAGGTAGAGGCAAGATTCCCTTTCCCAAGATCTAAATTCAAATCTTCCATGTTATGGTTCCCTGTGATTACCAAGGCTGTAAGAACATTCCTTGTTGCTTTTTGAATATGTCCTAACTTTATCAGCTTTCCTTTTGGTAGTTACTGAATCCCACAGCCTTGAAGGATATGAGCAAGAATAGGAAAAGCCATTACACAAGGCATGCTAGGATTGTAGATGAGGCTGCTGGAAATATTCTCTGAAATCATCTGCTGTGACATTTGAAAGTACCAAATGCAATAATGAACTTTTCAAAGTTAGTCTGATTGGTCTGAGTCGTGCAAAATAGATATTTCCTCCCCTTCAGGTGCTGTGATTCCTTATTTATGAAGTGAAACCCATGGAAGTACAGCCCATCCCTTTTTTTCATTAGTCAGAAAAGGTTTTGGGAACATGTACAGTGGTTAATGTCCTGCTTTGGGGAGCTGAGGGACAAATAATTAAATAAATCTACTTCTGAAAAAGGCAAGTAGCAAGAAGGCATCATGATTCAGTTACATTAAAGTTTCTTTAGGTTGCCCTCCTAGCATAAAGGAACCTGATGGTCACAGAAACAATCTCTGTGTGTGCCAGAAGCAGCCTTGAGCCAGAGCAGAGTACAGTACTGTGTGAATCTGCTTACAGCCCCTGAAGTGTGGGCTACATCAAAGGCTCAGCTTAGGGAAGCAGAGACAATTAAAGAGAGAATGAATCAAGGGCTGTACTGAGCACCACTTTGGCAGCCTTTGGCAAGGAGAGGTCAGTTGTTGAGGACCACGGGAAGCAGAGCTTCAGGCAGAGCAGGCACAACCCCCACTGACTTTTGCTACTGAGGACATGATCTCAGCCTGTGTGAGAGTGCTGGAGTACAAAGCACTGGTGATTCAATGCTCGTCTTGTCTCGTTGGCTCTTCCTCTGTCACAAAAATCACATATCTGAGAGCTGGGACCAGGCAATGGAAAAAGACCAGAATTTCTCAGTAGCTGCTGGTGATACCTTTGAGGATCAAGCACTACCACTAAAAACTACTGTACATTTTCATCAGTTTTCAAAGAAATTCCATTTAGTTTCTGCTTTGCCTTGATGTATCATTTCAGATCTGTCAGATTCTGTTTCACATTAGATCTGGCTTTGACAATACTATTTCACCATTACTTTTCCTGACTTTTCAGCTAAAGAAAAGGAATGTGTTGTGATTTCATTTTTTTTTTTACTTGATTTCATACTCTAGAGCAGGCTTGCTATGTATTTATGTGTTCTTGCTGTTACTGAGTTTAACCCTAGTAGAAGAGTAGCCTTTCAGGCTGCATGTCCCTATAGGAGAAGGGATACAAGATGAACAACTCCTTTCCTTCCCTAGCATTACTTTCTCAGCATACTTAGCTTCCATCTCAAGGAGCCCTATTTGATATGGTGAATAGCTCTTTTTCAAAGATATGTTTCATCCTGGGCAATTTTGTTGTGCCTGTTGTGATTGTATGAAGTTGTAGAGATGGGATTTTTCTTGTGGAATTTTCTTAACTGGGTTTTGGACCCAGTTTGTCATCTTCTGTCAAATAAACTTATGTGCAGGAAACATGATGCAGGCAATTCAGATCATCCTACAGCTTTAAGTACCAATTTCTGTCAGTTCCTGTCAAAATTCTACCTTTTGTGGTTTTGGAAGGATTTCTTTTACTAAAAATGTAGCTGAGCTCTACCCCCATATCGTGCCAAACCTTTAGCTGAATGTGTATTGCTTTATACTTATATGTTGATTTTGCATAATTTTGTAGATTTCTAAAGAGAAGGAGGGGAGATTTCAGTATAGGTTACTGAACACTAAAAAGTTTTGAAATTGAAAGACAGTTCAAAAGGATTACAGGAAATGCATAATCTAAATTCCAGACCTTAATGTAAGAGGTTTTTTCTTTAGTGGTGTAGGTTTTTGTGACTATAATTATATCCATGATGTTAGGTATTTTATAAGTCTTTTCACCTGAAGAGCCTTTCCTTTTAGATAATGCAGTTTCCTGCAAACACAAAGAGGGGAGAATTAATACTATTTTAAAATATTTTTTTTTTTCCAACTTGTCTTCTCCTATGTGATATTCTGTGTCTCTCTTTCACATTGGTTTTATTTTCTCTCATGTTCAAAATTGCTAAATAAATGTTGTAGCTCTTGCCTGGTTTTACTATGTTGGTATCTATTCCAAATGTTAGATTTTCAGCACACTATGGGATCATGCCAAAAGTAATCATTGCCTTTTTCAGTGTTAAAATCACAGATTTGAATTAATTGCTGTTATTTATTACTGTCTTTTAGAAGACTTAGTAATATATTTGTATCATGTCAGAGTAGAGCTAAATTAATGGCAAATTTGTGGAAGAGAGCTAACTGGCAAGAGGTCTAGCTGGCAAGAGAAACCACTGAAGGTATCAGTCTGAGTTACAGCTTGGGGTGGGTTGTTCAGTATGGAGTTCATACACAGCAGACTTAGATGTGCCAGTACCACAAGTGACATTAGGGGTTTTTGTTCACTAATTCTTTGATGTTCAAAAGGAGCAACTTGATCTGTACAGTTACAAGTTATAAATTATTTTTTAATCAGTGTAATCTGTGTTTCAAGCTCTCACCTCTGATAGCAATAGCACTGAACAGTATTGAGAAAGAAGCTGATATTTTAGATTCAGGTTTTCCTGCACCATATTTCTATCAGCTGGGTTCACACTTTCCATCTTTTCAGACATGTAAATGGAGATTCTTTTCACCCGCCAAGTTGTAGAAGCTAAACATCTCATCCCAAGAGGCTCACTCACTTCTTTTACCCAATGGAGAGAAGCAGTTACATCAAGTAACAGCAAGCATCTCATGTCCTTGTGATGAAATAAAACACTATTCATATGTGCCTGTTTCTCTCGTTGAGTAAAGATTAATTATATTAGAGCTCAGCTAGTCTTAGCTAACCTATCACTGTTTAATTTAGGCACAATCATTGTATTCTTCACCGCTACTTCCAAGCTCATAATTTGCCACTGAAGGTTTTTAGAAGAGTTGAACCAAATTGCAGGAATGGTTATTAAAAGCAGTAATTGACCAATCTTGAAATTGCAAGAACTTTAGCATATTACTGTAAGATCGTGTTACTAAAGGGAGAGAACTGAAAGGAAGGGTTAAAGGAAAACCAAAACACTTAATGTGAGTTATCTGTTGGAACACCTTAGATTCAAAAGAGATGTAGGGATAGGCATAGGCTGGAAACACACCCAGTAAGAAAGAAGAATTAGAACCATCATGCATGACATGATGGTCATGCATGATGACCAATATCTTACTTATTAGTTATCCTTTAATAAAAGATTCTGAAAGAGATTTTGAGCTTCTTTTATTCTTTCAGGGAGCTAACTGTCAAAGCATGTGAAGATAGAGAGCATTGTCAAAAGATTTTTCACCAAACAGTAGTTTTGCTCATGTGATGGCCTCCAAAATGTTTCTCATTAATAAAGTGAAATATACAACTTAACAGCTGAGGGTGGAAGCACTAAAGCTCTCTACTGAATGAGAGAGAATTTCTGAATTTCATTTCTAAATGAAACCTGTACTGAGAAAGAAATTAAGCAGCTTGTTGTACACTTGTACATATTTTTGAAAAGGTAGAGATATGATAAGTGTGGAGGTCACAGTACCTTTCCTAAATTATTCTGACAGTTAAAAATGATGGACCCTAAGAAATCCAGGCTTGCTTATTTGTTGACTAGCTAAGCTTAGGATATTCTTTTACTTGGGAGTCATAAAACAATGTGCACATTGATAAATGGGCAGTGCATTTTCACAGTTGCTTTCTATAAATAAACAAGCAAAGTTGCATTAAAATATGGCAACAGCAGCACCAAAGTTTTACAATGACTTTTTTTTCATCATTCCATAGCTCTTTTCTTTCAGTAATTGTGTACCACATTGCTTAGTTATATGGAGAGGAAAATCTTTGTTTCTTTTATATCTTGAGTAGACATAATTTCATTTGATATTTCACCTGTCCTGGAAGGTTGCCTTTAACCCAAGGAAGCTTTCTTACTTCTGTCATACTGGAGTTGCTTCTTCAGCTTTTTTCCATGTAGAAGATACTTTTAATATTGCCAGAAACTCAACTGCAAAAAATGTTCTCACCTTCAATTCCAAACAAAAACCCCAAAAAAAACCAAACCTGCATCCCAAAACAAGCAACACACAAAGAACAAACCTAAAACATCAACTGAGCAAAACCATAGAAAACCATTGGTGTTTAAAAGGTTTTAGTGTTGCAAGTTCTGGATTGCTTGTCAAGACACTGGCATGTTCTACTGGGGATTTCAGTAGGCAGCTACAACCAAAAATTTAATTGAAGCCAAAGAATCAATCTTGTCAGCTTCCTTTGTGTTAAGAAGGAGTTGATGTAGATGTCTGTGCAAGCTTAGGGAATTCTACAAGTTCTCTTGTTAGTTATCTACCATGAAAATACTTTGTAGTTCATCTTCTTGTCTTGCCAGTGTTGTATTGTTGATGTCAGTAGCAAGGTCAACCCGAATTGAAAGTTCAACAGAAAAATGTGGGAACAAAAGTGTAAGAATTCCTGCCTAGCAAAATAATCCAGCATAAGCATATTGGCAAGCTCTGCATGACATGAGTTGGGATGAAGTTTCGTGCAAGGCTGAAGTATGTCTCGTTTTTTGAGTGGCAGTAGGAATTTATCGTCTCAGTTGCTAAAAGTGTTTTGAAGTGCAGCTTTAATCATAAAAGCAATATTAATGTTTTGTGACAAATTTGGAGTTGATTAAATGTTTATTTACTTTTCAGGACACACAAAGAAGCTGTGTAAGTGGCTATTATTTATCCCAAAGGTCTCAAAAGGTACAGCAATCACAGGAAAGCAAAAAGCAAGAAAATGCTAAATGAAAAAGGCAGAGACAGTTTCAGCCTTCTTCTAGTATTTCCTATCCTTCCTTTTGATTCTCAGTTTCTTTTTTTTTAGCCTCTTTTCAGCTTTACAGTGATATCTCTGTACTCATACCTGGTAATTTCTAGCAGTATTTCCTCATTCTTTTGCTTTCAATAGCCCTGTTTCAGTACAGACAGTACAGATTGCTTAGTTTTGGGATGGAACTTCAAGCATGACAACTGGCAGAATTTAAACTCTATCATTGAACTGCCTCCTTTATGAAGTATATCACCTATAAAAGAGCTAAAGAATATATGAGAGGGTACTGATTATTATTATTATTTATTCACTTGGTTTATTATTTCATAGGCACCCTTCTGTGCCATTCAGAAAGCAGCTGTCAGACTAAATAAAAATACATGATAAGGAAGCTCTCATCTTTTTAATTGATATTAATCTAGTTGCATCCAGCCATAAAATGCTCACCATTGATGATACGGCAAATAATGTGACTGCAATTAGTTAGCAATTCAATGTGCCTTTCAGAAAACAGTCTCCAAACCTTCCTGAAAATAACTCCCTTCTGCCAAAATGATTTTTTTTTTGAGACATGTGCAACTACTAGGTTTTAGAGTCTCTTCAGATCTGTATTCTGAAAATTTTTATGCTCTTGCTGAAGTTAATGCAGAAGCCTTGGTAGGTGAGGCAACGGATGCTGTTTTCAAAGGGAAATAAATAAGAGTGAATATAGATAAATATCCTAGCTTATAGAAGCTCTTCTGAAAACATTACTGAGGGGAATGTTTACAGCCTTAGTGTTTATCTTTTGCCAGTCTGACAAATGGATTGTCCTGAAGAGTGGTATTCACTGTAGAACTAAATAATTTGTTTCACATTATTTTAAATGTTCCCATGTATATTGTAATGTTCCCATAATTTTAATGTAGTCTTCTGATTGTGTTTCTACATTTTATTTTTTTTAGTATTTTGTGACAAAAAGGAACATTTTATTACAATTATTCACTAAATTTTAAGCTTCAAGTGGTAATCAGGCCATTAGTGCACCACATGACATACCTAAGTGATTCTGGAGCATCCTTTGGTAAAATCTTTTTCTCTGCTTCTGGCTAAAGATGTTAGATTGACTATTCAGGTTATTCTTCCAGCACTAGATCCATTACAGTCAGGATTTAAGTATCCTCAGCCACTTTGCAACCCTACAGATGTTATTTGATCTGGATGACCACAGATTATTTGCTGCATGTTTTGCTATATTCAGGTGGAAAAAAAAAACCCCTAAAATATAGCAACAAAGCTAAGATTAAAAGCTACAGCTGAGAAGAGCACTGAGGTAAGTGGAGTGTGACTACCTTTAGTTAGCTTTCTTCTTCTTTCCCCACCAACCCACCACCTACCTTTCTGTGGTGCAAACAGCCTTGTCATTGCTGTTGACATGATAAGCAACGGTTTATCATTTCCAACCTGGTGCATCTGGATTTAGATTGTTGGATGACTATCATTACCCTTTTTCCTTTTTTTTTTTCACCTGAGCCACTTTGACTGGTGGCAACCATAGTGAAACATGAAGGCTAAGCTGTCATTCACCTGTTGTGGCAGCAGATGGGCCCCTCCTAAGCTCCTACTGAAGGGTCAAATGAAATTGTTCTCTTTGTAACTTTTATTTTACTATGCTTGAGGTACCAGTGGGAAATGAGACATTCCACAAAATGACTCAGACACACAGTTCTCAGTGTGTGCAAAGATTATGCCAGGTTTTACAGCTGGTTCCCGGTCTCCCATCAGGTTCTAACAGACCAGGACCAGGCTGCAGCTGATTCCCCTGGTGAGTAAGAGCCACCATTTTGGGTGGTAGAGCCTACATTTTAGGCTGGTATAGGAACTTGGCTTCTGGTTATCTCATGGCTTTTGTGCATGTTCAAGGTACCTGCCTTGTCCAGTGTGCTTCAGGGGCACTCTGGCACTTGAAGTAACCCCACTGCAGACATTCTGTTTCTGCATTGACTGGTGTACTTGAAAGTCTGCTTATTTACTGATTCTGCCTTGACTGAAGACCATTTCTTCCTTGCTCTCGTAAGGGGGAAATACCATTTGATTACTGCTTAATCTCAGCTAATTTATGTGGTGGTATATCTCTACTACAACAAGATTTGGAATTTTTACTGGGAAACTCTAGTCTTTTTTCATCAATAAGCTTTTGCAGCAGAGTGAATATATTTTCCTATTCCCAGTACCCTCTGAGACTTCTTGGGCTCCTGGTTTCTGGTACCTCTAGAATCATGTAATGTTGTTCTGTTGAATCAACTAAACAGGGTTTAGTCTATGTATTTATTCTAAGTTCTCATTAACTTAATAGTGATTGTGTATCTAAGAGAATATAAGGCTTCCCTTGATTTGCTGGATTTATTTCTACAGAGAAGTGAATGACCTTTATTAATGTGGTACTATTGCACATTTTTCCTTTTCGAGAAGTTTCTTTGGAAGTAAAGTTGTGGGTGTAATATGTTACTGTGACTAGGCATAATGAGATACCACTTTAAGAAAAAAATAAGTTTAGTTGTCACCTCATGATCCCTACCTTTTCTGTAAGTACCCTCTAAGGAATAACATGAGAATATTTTTGCCTGAAGATTATTTCTATTAGGTATATTAAAATTATGTGTAATTTATATAAGCTAGCTTCTCTCTTTAATAACTATTTTTGCCTATAGGATTTTCAGCACTTTTACATACTTCTTAAATTTATTGATTCATTTGATCAATCCTGATCAATTCCTCTGAATCGTCTGGAAGTCAGAGATAATTAAAAATATTTGAAAGTGTTTGTTTACTTCAGTGATCTTTTGAACTGTAGAATGCATACAGCGCTTATGCAAGGAAAAAAATCTGATTATGAATCTAATGAGGATTAAGTGCTTCTAAAAGGCAAGTAATGGATAGCCACAGTATGACTTCTTAGTAACAATGGATAAGTGTAACCAACAGCTTCATTTCTGTGAGTTTTCAACTGTTGAAAGCAATGAGATATTTTCCATCTTTTGTGTGATACAGTGTCCTTGGGTGGAAAAAAGAAAATATGGAAATGGAAGATATTTTAAACCTAAAAGCATGAACTTTCACTAGGTCAGTGAAACTGTAGCACAAAATTGACTGTAGTGACTTCATACAGAGTGCATTTAAGGGCTCAAAAGTGTGAAACCATACTGCTTTTATTTTTTTCCTTGAGATGTAAATAAAAGCTGTTTGCTAATTCATTTGGGTGTTGCTTTTTCATTGGTTTCGAAACATTTGGGTGTTTTGTTTTGGGTCTTTTGAGTATATTGTGGGAGTATGGGTGGGGAGAGTTGGGTTTTTTCCCCTGTAGAAATAGGTAATATATGTAAAAGAGCATTATTTATTTTGTAAAGCAGAGCTCCTTCCCTGTCCTGCATGGCCCTTAGTGTCCATGCAAAGACCTATTTTGTGTTACCTATTTGGATTAAGAATGTGGGGAAAAAAGCTACAATGTAAGATTTACATTAGACTGGTTTTTTTTTCTGCTAATTTCCCAAGTTTGCATAGATGAAAAAATGTCTTTCTGAGGACAAGTGAAAGGACCAGAATGTTGATTTCATTGGAGTAACTGCTATGGTTGAAAACAAATGTATTTGATTTTTTTCTTTTTTTTTTTTTTTTTTTTTTTGGATTCTAGTAATGTGTATTTATTTTAGATTTATTTGACACTTTAAAGAGCACCCATCCAGGGTTAGAAATGCCTTTGACATTTATGGAAAATACAACTGTATTCTAGGCAATTGTTAATTTTTTTTCCATAATTACAGAGGCTAGGACTCAGCAAAGCATGTATATAACTAAAACCACACACTTAAATGCTCTGATGAATAGGCCAGCTCAGCTATGTCATGGCAGTGAGGAAGAATGAAATGGAAAGGTCATGGTCTCTTCTTTGTTTGAATCAATCTGCCTGGGCAAAGACACCAGAAATTGAATACATTTTGCTATGTTGGTATGGGGCTAGCAGAGCCAGATTTTCCTTAACTCTCTCAGAACTCTACCAGAGAGATGTGAAGAGACATGGCAGAAGCACAGCAGCCTGCAGCACGTCCTGGGACACTGTGGTATCTGGGGAAAATGAGAGAACAGAAAGAGGAAAAGACCTAATGTGATTTGTGAGAGCTCAGGAGCTGAGCCTGATCAGGGAGTGGCAAAGGCTGTCCTTATCCTTACCTTAAGCATTGCTCAAACAAATGCAGAGTTAGACTATTCAAAGGTAAAAAAATGTGTATCACTTTTTTTTCCCCCCTGGTTGATTTATTGGGAGGAGACTCTACACTCCAGTTAAATTGATGGATTCTTGAGACCAGTTTACTGCTTCAAGAGCCTTTGTTCCAGAAGTCTTACTTAGATAAATGACCCAATAAAAAAAGGGGAGGAAAAAATTTTCCCAGAAATATTCCCTATAGATCTTGGATTTTCTTAGTGAACTACATATCTTTTTCCACTACTTTATGCTTTTATTATATATATAAACATGGGAATTCAGGCCTCCTCCAAAATAAGAACCAAAAGAGTAAATGTACTAAATGTCCTGTTGCAGCTGTGTAAGGCATTAAAATGAGGTGTAGAATCACCTAAATTATAATTTTTAAGGAGAAAAACACAAGTAGCACTGTTTTAAGTTGCAGCTTAAAACAGTGACCTGAAGTTCTTAAAACTAGCAGCTCTGTATTCACTTCAGGCTTCAGATTATGAAAAGCACATGTCTGAATTGTCAGTAACAATCACTAAATAAAGCTTGTCATCTGAAAGTGAGGAATCCACAGATGAATCTCATACTTGTAAGGTAATGAAGCCTTCCGGCATATGCTGACCAAACAGGTGTTGGGTCCCAGCTCTGACCACTTTTAGTCTAGGGGAGGTTAGGGCTGAAGCAGATGGCTTCTGCTGAATAACTGAGCTGAGCACAGGATGTGTCGCAGTGACCCCAAGACTACAGATAAATATGCATCCATGTGGGAGGCTGACATTTGGTTTGGTGCCTCTAACCAGTCTCTGTAGAAAAATAAATAGCTTTGCAATTAAAGAAGGGAAAAGAAAAAGAGACTATAGGACTGTGTTCTCATTTTGTTGAGAAATTTTTAGGTCACACAGTCATACAGTAGAGCTGTAGTCCTCCTTGACAGAAAGGAACCCTTTTCAATTTTGTAACTTTTTGAAGGTATGTTTTTAGTACAAAGGTTTACAGGCTTTCAATAATATATTCAGCTTTAGCCCTTTCAAGGAGGAGGAAATAGTGCAGGCTATCCTCAGTTTATAGCATTTTGCAAAAGAAAGAAAGAACTTCCTGTCAGGGATCCTTAATACTATTTTCTGTGGGAATTTCATGACAGAAGATTGCATCAGACCTGATCAGTTCTTTTTGTGTAATTCTACCTACCCTACATGTATGCAGAAACACAAATGGATATTGAAATTCCAGCATGATTCCTAGAAGTTCATTAAAATGGAAGTAACCAATACCTCTAAAATGATAGTGCAAGTAGTTTGTGTTGATCTGTCACATTGCCAGGAATGTTTCTTAGGAATTAACATAGTGTGTGCCACTATGGACTGAAGCAGACAATAAGGATATATAGTCATGGTGGGAAAGAAAGATATATTATACTAAGTATTGAAAACAATAACATGAGAAATTAAAAGAACTATATTGCCTTCACTTTTTCTTAAAACAAAGATTTTGATAATGGGACAGCCACAGGTAATATTGAGTTTTGGGCATCATCTACTCATCCAACAAATGTAATATAAGAAAGGATTTGAGAAAGGGGACTCAGAGCCCTTCAAATATTCTATAGCTGGAGAAAAAAATGAATGAAAAACAATTATTTGATCTTCTAAAAAACAGAAGTGCATTAAAAATAGTAATGTCCAAAATTGAGATAAAAATTCAAAATTTTTTAGTCTTTTGCACAATATTAAAGTGTTCTTGGTTTGAAATAGAATGAAATAATTCTGTAATATTGTTTCGATTTTGTATATTATTGCACTGCTATAGATAAACTCCCCCACCCGCCAAATGGTATTTTAAATCAAAAATTTAGAGAAATTAGAAATTAGATTCTTAGTTACTTTCTGGAGTTTTGAATGTCAAAAGCTGTCTTCAAAAACAGCCCTTTTCTTTGAAATAAAATGTTTTATAAAGATATTGTGTAGCACCTAGCTAGGTTTGCAAACTTTAGTGTTTTGGAATAAAGCTTTTCTACCTTCATCTTAAAGGACACAGTAGACTGGCTTTATCAGGAAACTGTGCCTCAGGTATTAGTACAACACTTTAATTTGTTAGAAAGCTTAAGGGAACAGGTAACAACTCAAGCAAAGAATCTGAGATGCAGAGAAGTAAATACTGTATACCAAGAAACAAATTCTGAAAACGAATTAGAGAGATAAGAATTCTTGTACTAGAAATTTTGTATCTCCAGGCTTTTTCAGTTCAATAAATATAGACAGATGCAGCTTCAATAGTATTGATATTAATAAATGAAGACAACTGTATTCAAGTACACTGAAAGCCTGAAAGTCATTCCCTTCCTTAAAGAAGATATCGACAAGCAAGAAGAAAAGCCTGCAGTTTTTTAAATACCTTGAAATGTTGAGGAGACTCCAGGCACTGCACTTCCATTGTTCATTTAATGAAATAAGCTATTGCCTACACATCCATTAGAACATAAAATAGAAATAACATCTTAATTGTTAGGCAGAGTACTAAATAGCAGAGTAGAAGCTGGAACAAAGTGAGAGGTTGACTTAGAAGTTTCATGCTTATGTCAACGCTTATTGCCACATGGGGTATATTAACACAAAACTGTTTCTTAGCAGTGTTTCTGTTTGCATTATTTTTTACTCTTTTTCTTCATCTGGTTGGTTCTGGGTTTTTGTCTTTGGTTAGGTTTTTTTTCGGCAGTGGTGTAAGTACTCTTGTAACGCTGCATCACTTTCCTGCTGACATTATCTGCTGTTGGAAGTTCAGATGGCGGGAATTATGCATGTTTTTAAGGAGTGACATTGTACACTATTTAGATGTAATAGATGCAAGCTAATGCCTCCCTGAAAACCTAGCTCTTTAGGTCCCTAAAATAGTCTGTATAGCAGACAGCTGCAAGTCCTCCAGAGAGGTACCTATGTGGAAAAGGGAGAGTAGAATTATGCCATTCCATTATATAGAATTGTCAGTGGCTACTACCTAACTTTTTGCAAGGAGAGTAGAATTATGCCATTCCATTATATAGAATTGTCAGTGGCTACTACCTAACTTTTTGCAAGGAGTGTGTTTGTGAAAGTTGCTAAATGGGAAAGTAACTGTGCCCAAGCAGAAGAAGACATTTATCCAATGAGCAGTCTGAAGTGATAGGCACGTTTCCTCTGTTTTCTGACAACTTAGTCTCAGTTGATTCTTTCATGGAGATCTGGCCACATCTGTTCTTTCAAGTGAACATCCCAAAACCACTAAAGGTAAAAAGCTCTTGAAACAGAGAAAATTCAAGGCTTATTGGACAAGATGAATTAAAATAAAGGGTTTGACAGCAGATATCTCTTACCCCTCACAGCCTGCTGTGATTGTTGAGTGAATTCTGTCCTGCTGTGATTCCAGCAACTTTCATCACCTCTCTGAGGAGCAGTGAATTCTGCATTGTCTCTTCTGAACCCCTGTGAAACTTCTGTGTTATCTTTTTTATCATCAGCTCTGAGGTTTGGCTTTGAGCCTGTTCCCTTGTTTTAGGAGCCTCTTAATTGTTGTTTTTGCTGGATGCTCCTAGCTTACTGTGTATTCTGCCTGCTCTATGCTGCAGTCAAACACATCCACTTCAGGATGATCATCTACTCCCATCTGAGAGGCCCCACACCCCTTTCTCAGCAGAGAATATGCAGTTTACATGCTGCAGCCGGCAAATGCATAAATCAGGACGGGTGCCTTTAATCAGCCTCCCATTGGCCACCTCAGCAATGGGTTAACATGACAGCACTGCAGGCAGCTGCCCTGGGAGTTTGAGAAGCCAGGTGGTACCAGGAGTCCAGAATGGTTGTGAGGAGAGCTCTTAAGTGGAATTACAGCCTCTTGTTCAGCCCAGAATTTAAGAAGAGGTGGAAAGATAGAGATAATAATAACAAAAAATTAAGGAGACAGATCTGACCTTATGAAAGTCTGTTTCCCCTTTGTAATGTGAATATAATATCGTTTGTTTCAAAGGGGTTTGGCAGCGATTCCTGTGGATTTATTGAGTGTGGGAGGCAAAGCCTGCTGTTTCAGGAAATGGTGGATGATGAATGGCTGCTTCCAGGTAAAATCTTCAGTCCTCAGATGACAGCAGAAAGAACCAGAATGGTGTGCAGAATCTGTCACTTGGTGATACGCTTCTATTAAATAAACAGAATAGTTCAACTCTCTTTTGAAACACAGCATCTAATAAAATAACTGAAAAGCATCTAAATGTTTCTAAGTTTGCTTGCTCATTAACACTGATAAAATCTTGGGATAAAAAAAAGAATAAAACACTGAAAAAGAGTAGAGCAAACCATTATAAAATAAAGCAAAGTGTGATGGAAAAGAGATTTGGAGATAACAGATTGACAGTTCACCAAAGTATGGCTGCCACCTGTCCTTCAAATAAAGGAGAATGCATCTTCTTAGTGATGTTACATTAGACTAATGTACCAAGGACTACAAGACTAAATGACGACATCTGAGTCATTTGGCATATGTAAAATAAACACTGAAATAAGTCACTGTCTTGGACCAAATATATCTTTGAAAACAAATAATTCTGGCTCAGCATTTATTCTTGATTAGTTCCTTGTGCCCACTTCTGTTCTGTAGCTGTCATGCTATATGTTATAAAAAGGCATGAGTGTGTGTGCCCCACACATGCTGTGTAGATAAAGCAAAGGCACATGATTCACAAAAGAGCAAAGGGACTTAGTAAAAATCAATGGGAAAGTGAGTGGGTCACTTTTAGCCATTTGACAGTTCTGACTTTGTAAGTAGGTCACAGCATTATAATATTCACGTATTACAATGAACTTAATTACATGCAAGAGCAGGATTGTAAGGAAAGGATTTTAACTGTAGCTTCTGGATCTGCATTGAGTTCTATGAGCAGAAAAACAGATGATTGATTTCCTTTCTTATTTTCTTTTGTAAAGAAGCCAAAATCATTTTATCCAAAGTTGTTTTACTTGGATGTATAGACTGCAGATACCATTTTATAATGCTTAATCTTAATGGTTAAGTGGAAGGTGTCTTGTTGAATTTATGTGTGTATAGTTGGTTTTGCTTTCTGAAAAGCAAATGGAAGTAATTTGAGAGAAAGAAGATTATAGAGAGAACCTGACCTGGACTTCACTCAAAACCACAAACCTTGTAGAGAAGATAAAATCTGTGCTTTGAAAGGCCTTGCTTTAAAATACAAATCTTTCTCCCACACTGATGTCAGCAATGAAGAACTTATTTCACAGAGGTTTCTGCTTTTAATTGTAGAACACTGCATCAAATTCCAGAAGATAAATGAACATGGAACAAATTTGTACTGGCTCTGTCAATAACTAATCTGACATCAGCATTTTAGCTTGTGGACAAAGGCAGCTTTGAGATCAGGAGAAGACTGCGTAAGAGCCTTTTCTTTGTGCTTAATTTAAATGTTAAATTTCTATCAGCTCAAGCTCGGTTATTAGTTAAAAAAAAAAAAAAAGAAAGAAGAAGAAAGTAAGAAGAAAAGAAGCTGATGTTTGCTTCTTTTCCAGAATTTGCACACATGCTGTTTTACTGAGACCTTTACAAGCTGTTGTTGGCTAGCCATACACTCCCGAGGCTGTTTTATTATTGTTCACTCTTTCTACAGAAAACAAAATACAGCAACTTATGCCATGACATTTTGTGACATTTCCAGATATGAACATCTGGGAAGTTTAGTGTGACAGTGACAGCAAAGCTGACAATGATTTTCCAGTGCCACATACAGCCTGGGCATCTGCAGTCATTGCCTTTTCATTTTATTTTCCTCTCCCTCCCCTCCCTCCCTCCCTCCCTCCTTATCCCACCTAAATGCTTAATGCAGCCTTTCTCTATTTTGGCCTTGAAGATAGAATAATATCCCACATTTGTTTCAAAGCTGTGCATAGAACGTTGTACATCAAGTGCATCACAAATCGGTTCAGAGCAAAAGGGAAGAGCTTTCCTGCTAGCAAGAGGAAGCGCAGCTGCACAAGTTGCTCTAATTGCAGACACTGGGTGGATTTGATCATCAGATGTCTACTCTGCATAAAATCGAAGTTAAACAGCTAAACATTAATTACTTCTATTATTGCATTTGGATATTGAGATAAAAGGAGGGAAAAAACGCAACAACCTACACATCTTGGGTAGTAAGCCAAAGCAAGAGAAGGGAGAAAAAAAAGAAAGGAAAAAAAATCACTGAATAGTTGTTGCATTTGAAATGAAGAATATTTTTGTGTGACAAAAGGTGCACTGGAGGAGGGTAAAATTTTATAAATGACCCAAAGTACAGCACTAATATGGTTAGTTAATAAAATAATGTAAAACAAATAAAGGTACACTGTAACTGTCTAAAGGAATTGCTGTGACCTAATGGTGTGAGGCACAAACACTTCGTCAACATGTTCTTATGTCAATTTCATTTTCAGTTTATATTATTTATTTGCTTTTTTTCCTAGTCTCTTAGACATCTAGAGAAGTTGTGTTTTCTAAGTGATAGTCTCTCTGTTGCTTTGAGAGGCAATACTGGGTAGCATTACTAAGAACAAGAATTGCATAATCTATCTAGTGTGTTGCAACATTTTCAGCCACAAGACCCTATTAAAGCCTCAAAAATTGTAATAACAAGCCTTTAGAATTACATACTATGTTTTAAAGATAATTTCAAGAAGTAATAACTCAAATAACTCCCTATCTTAAAAAAATATTCAACTGGAAGATTGAGTATCTACCAAAAGTTTTATGCTGTACAAAGCTTGTACAGGGCAACAGCAAAATCATTTACCTGTAATTACTGATAGTGGGGTCACTGTTCCTGGAGGTGGATGTGGCACTTAGTGTCATGGTCTAGTGGTGTTGGGTCATAGGTTGGACTCAATGATCTCAAACATCTTTTCAAACCCAGCTGATTCTGTAATTTTTGTTTGGATTTACTGCAGTCAAACACTATTCTGTATTTGTCTGTGTTTAGACACAACAACCTTACTTTTTTTTTTTTTTTCTGTAATTAGTAGCCTTGAAATATTCATAGTGTTACTTCAACAAAAAGGTCTAAGATGAAGACAAATGTAAGATACTAAGGGCAACAAGTAATTTTTTTCACTGATCACTTTGTTAATATCCTCTAGGAAAATTTATACTCACTCTTTTTCAGAATTGCTTTATTGGAAGAATGGAAACACCGTATCAAGTTCAGTCCATATCTCTGTCCCAGACTGGATGTGACCTAATGGTGTGAGGCACAAACACTTCGTCAACATGTTCTTATGTCAATTTCATTTTCAGTTTATATTATTTATTTGCTTTTTTTCCTAGTCTCTTAGACATCTAGAGAAGTTGTGTTTTCTAAGTGATAGTCTCTCTGTTGCTTTGAGAGGCAATACTGGGTAGCATTACTAAGAACAAGAATTGCATAATCTATCTAGTGTGTTGCAACATTTTCAGCCACAAGACCCTATTAAAGCCTCAAAAATTGTAATAACAAGCCTTTAGAATTACATACTATGTTTTAAAGATAATTTCAAGAAGTAATAACTCAAATAACTCCCTATCTTAAAAAAATATTCAAACTGGAAGATTGAGTATCTACCAAAAGTTTTATGCTGTACAAAGCTTGTACAGGGCAACAGCAAAATCATTTACCTGTAATTACTGATAGTGGAGTCACTGTTCCTGGAGGTGGATGTGGCACTTAGTGTCATGGTCTAGTGGTGTTGGGTCATAGGTTGGACTCAATGATCTCAAACATCTTTTCAAACCCAGCTGATTCTGTGATTTTTGTTTGGATTTACTGCAGTCAAACACTATTCTGTATTTGGCTGTGTTTAGACACAACAACCTTACTTTTTTTTTTTTTTCTGTAATTAGTAGCCTTGAAATATTCATAGTGTTACTTCAACAAAAAGGTCTAAGATGAAGACAAATGTAAGATACTAAGGGCAACAAGTAATTTTTTTCACTGATCACTTTGTTCATATCCTCTAGGAAAATTTATACTCACTCTTTTTCAGAATTGCTTTATTGGAAGAATGGAAACACCGTATCAAGTTCAGTCCACATCTCTGTCCCAGACTGGACAGTATTCCTAGAAAGAGTATCAGCTTTTTTGGATGGAAAATTGTCTTCCTAGCCTTTATTAAGAGATACCCCCTAAAACACAAGCTTTTACCTTCCTTGAAAGATACTCTTTTTGTGAAAATCTTCCTAATAAACTCATTCATTAGAGTATTTCCTGAAGGCAGACACTGAAGTGCAAAGGCTATAACTTGTCAATTAAAAACCAGAGAATTGAGATACTGGACCCATGGAGTAACTCCTTGCTCAGACCAGGGAAAGTGGGGCTCCTGGAGGATGTTTCCATGCTGCTTGCTGGTGAATGTTTGCCTGGCCAAGAGACAGCAATGACTTCAAATAGATAGATGATTTTCTACTTTCCCCTAGAAATATATATAATGAGTCAGGGAGAACGTCTGGGTTTTATAGACTGTCATTAACAGTTGTCATTTCAGCCTCAGACAATTCTGATTGAAATAAAGTAATTTCCTGAATATATTAAAATAAAGGAGATTGTTATAACCTTAACAGGAAAATAGTGTGATGAATCAGATTCCACAAAAGGTTTCTTTTTCACCTCTTCCCCCTTTCCATCCTCTCCTCTTCCCCCAGGTTTCTCTTCATTGTAAATTCTCAGACATCTTCCATTTACTTTTCAGGATCTTTGTTTTATTTTGCTTTACCCCTTTTTGTCCTCCTGAAAACCTAAGCAAATTGATAGAGCAAAGCACAAATACAGTGCCAACGGCTTACAGAGAGCTTTCCTTAGAAAACAGCAGGCAGTAGACTTGTATTTTCTGCTTCACAGTACAGGGATGCAGCAAATACGACCAGCTGTTCCATGGAGAGTTTTGGCTCAGTGAAACCATTTTGTACAATGATGCCCTGGCCTGGCCCCAAACTTTCTGTCTCCTAAGCTCCCTTATGGAGCGTACTGGAGAGGTCAGTTGGCTGAGGGATGCGGTGTCCCACTTCCCCCCACCCCAGCCTCAGGCATCTCCTCTGGAGTTTGAGCCACCTGTGGAGAAGAAATATTCTTTCTGTTGCTTTCTGTTGCTTTTGGCCCCCATGCATCAGGATCAGCAAACACAAGGTTCTTTGTGTCCTCTTCCTTGCCTAGTGGTTGGTTTATAGTGTTGCATCATCCAAAACACCTACTCTGCATTTTTGGCTTGGTTAAGTGACCCCCTGTTCACCCTGACCTTTGCTTCCTTCTCTTGTGGCAGCAGTAGCAAATTTAGTCCTGTTCACAGCACCTCTTTTTTCTCCATTCTGAAGCATTTTTCCTGAAATGTTCACCTTTTTAAATGGGCAACTTCTTTGCAGCTTTTCTAATGATGTTACTGCTCTTACATCTTTTCTCATCTGCATAAATGGCAAAAATCTGTCCATAGATTTTAAAATTCTGAATTAGTTCTTGTCGTGGCTTGAGAGGAAGTGAGTTTTTTTGGATGCTGTGGTCAAACCAATGGGTGCTCAGATTTGAATATTGGCACCTGGTGTGGCCACTGGGGACATGGATACGCCTCTGAGAACACAGGGGTTAAAAGCAGAGAACTTCCAGGAAATCTTTCTCTTGGGTTCTGGTAGGGAGACAAGTCAGACCTCTCCCCAGCCCAGCGGCTGTGGCTGGGAGGGGAAGCCATGCGGCCGGGTGAGGTAGGGCCTTGGACAGAGAGGGTTGGTGAAGAGGCCCTTGAAGCATGGAAGGGTGGAGGAGCACCAAGATGCATCGGGCAGCCACCCCCCTCCCCAGGAGAGAGAGAGAAAGAGCCGCTGTGTGTGCCTGTGCCAGCTTGAAATTTGATAGCGGCCAACTGAGAAGGAGAATTGAGATGGGGAGTGTACGGCAAGAAGGTCAGGGCAGCATGGGAGTTCTGGACAGGCAGAGACTGAGATTGTTAACTCTTTTCTTGGATGATGGAAACCTTACAAATCCTAATCCTGGAACTGAATGAGAAGAGAGATAAGAGATGAGATAAGAGCAAATGGGCCACGAGAGAAGTGGAGAATAATCTTAGGTGGGAGGAGATGATGGAGTGGCCTTTGGCTGGACTTTTCTTGTATAGCCATGGACAGAACCATTTTTCCTGTGACACAGAGACTGCATTTAGGGGGAGCCAATGGCTCAGAGCCAAGGGAGTGCAGTGATGTTATGTGAAAGAGTGCATGAACAGAGACAACAGGTGAAGAGGGTGGTTGGTGCCCTCGCTCTTCAGTGGAAGAGAAGATCTCTGTTCTTGAGACCCCTCGGCCCCAGGGGGTGAAATCTGGGGGGACAGGTGTCCCGAAAGTGAGAGACTGTGCTCTTTTTTGGAACTGAACAAAGCACCCTTAAAAGGACAACCCTAGAAGCAGCTCTAGTCCATGTGCAGTGGTGAGAGCACTGGGCATGGAAGGAAGAGGTCAGGATGGCAATGATCTCTGGGAGGTGCCACGTGTGACAGGAAACACAAGAGGTCTCAACTGTGTTCCCAGGGGAAGCCTATGGCACAAGAGGGACTCCTCACTCCTTGATGAACTGAGAATTGATTATCTAAAGGGTGGTGATGGACTGAGAGTTGGTGATCTGAGGGATGGATGTATTGGAAATTTGGTGGGGGGGAGGAGGAACTGTTTTTGGAAGGTTTTCATTCTTTCTGTGTGTTTCTTTTTACATACAGTTGCAAGTTAATAAAGTTTTCTTTATTCCTAAGTTGGAGCCTGCTTTGCTCTATTTCTTGTCACATCTCACAGCAGACACCAAGGAAAATGTATTTTCATGGGGGCACTGGCATTGTGCCAGCATGAAACCATGACAGTTCTCAAATTGATTCTCAGGTTTTTGTGTGAATGTTGCTACAAAGACTCAGCTGTCTTCCATGTGACTCCTGAGCTGTAGTCTGACTGCAGACTAGTTTGTGAATGTACATTGCTGGAAGTTGAAAAAATCCTGTGTGCACTGAATATTACCATAGTCTTGTGTGGGTATGATTGACACCCATGGGTGACCAGGCTGTCAGGCACTGGCAAGGACACAGTTTAAAATCACTTTATTTGCTGTGTAAGAAGTTGCCATCCAAGGAAGAGCCAGGGCTGATGATATACCAGAAGTGAATCTGAAAGTAGACAATCTTGTGAAATAGGAAATACCTCAAGCACTCTGGTGATGGAATCCCAGCTAATCTGTTTCAAATGGACTATGGAAATTTTGGGGTTAACCAAAATATAAAGCTTAGAGGATATTTGGCGTCTGATGGAGTCTGAAAGAGAGAAGGTTCCCTACCCACCTTTTTGTTACCCCTTCAGGATGCTGGGCATGGTATGTTACATTACTTCAACTCTAGCTAGTTTCTGTGCCTCACTTTTGAGACTCCCATAGACTTTTGGATTTACCTTGGTTCTGCCTCCATACCTCAAATAATAAAACCCACACAGACTGGTATACTGGAAGTGGGAATTGCATCCCATTGCTTATAAGCCTACATAGATTGTGAAGGATATATTAAGATAGTTTAGTTAAAAACCTGAATGTGAATTTTGCAAACAATTTAACAAAATACACAATAAGAACACATGAATACTACAAAAATCAGGTAAAGTTAAGAAAAATAATCTGTGGTTTTTCAGGCTGTAGCACAAGGGGACAACATGTTAATTTTAGTTTGTGTGCCTGATCTGTCAATACATTTATTAGGGGTTTGAGCTGCCTTTCAAAGCCCCTGCTTGGGACTGCACACATACTGATACACTCTGATTTTCCCTCTGACATGATGCTAGCTTTCACCCTGAAGCTCAGTATTATTTTATGCCATGTGTTAATTTCCTGCATGAATGCCTTATTTACCTTCATTTAGAGTATGCTGCAGGTGGAAACAGAACAGTACTTACTGGCAATATTTTTGGTGGCAAAACACTGAAGGACAGCTCAGGGTCTTGCATAGCTCCAGGGTATCACACTGTGAAAGCAATTTGGAGGTGTGATTTGTCATTAAGGAGGACTGGTTTCTTAAATACTGGTTCTTCATAGGACTAACCATAAATACCAAGTTTTGCAGGCTCTTCAAAGAGAGTAGATCTAATAATTTCCATTCTCCATTCAAAAGCTACTCAAGTCAATGGGAGTCTTGCCTGGAATTTCAGCCAGTGTTTGATATGGCTTTCAGGAACATTTTGATTTGTTTGAAAGTGTCTGGTGAGAACAACTGAACTCATGGGGATAAAGTTACAGATTTATGTAGTAATTGAGTAGGGTTTTCTTACTAAATTGTTATTAGGTATCAGTAGCTATTCCAGCTATTTTTTCTTTCCTTGTAAGATACAACAGTTACTGCATATTACTCTGTTTTATGAGCATGTTACATGTATCTATACAATTTATATTAGTTTTCCTATAAATCAGGTTCACTGAATTCAGTACTTGTATTTTTAGTGTGTATTCCACAAGGGCAGCTCAATAAGCAAATTCATTAACACAACTTTATCCAATGCACCAACCTTAGTAGAAGATCCATTCAGTACTGTACCATATAGAGGGATCATTCTTTTGCAGAGTTTCTAGGGGTTTTTTTCCCTTGTTACTTGGGTAGGTTTTGATTTTTGATGTTGTCTTCTAGGGACTTGCACTGTATTTATGACTTTTTGATTGTCTTGGAGGTTTTCTATTTGCTTTGCTCTGCAGTCAATGGATCCTCTGTTAGTGAGCTTCCAAACAACTGAGCTGGTGGTTTTGAAGTTGTAGGGTCCACATTTCTTCGGTTGCATTTAATGACTAAATACATGGCTAAATTTGTTAGGCTGTTTCAGCAATGTACATTAAATTTTTTATTTTTCCATTTTCTCCTTCACTGTTCTCTTCAAGGGCTAATGAAACTGCTTTTCTGTGTTTAAAACTGAATTCAGCAATGGAGAAGGCTTAACATTTATGTCCGTGTGAGTTTATGCACTTTTGATATTGGCTGGTTATTAGAAATAAATATTCACATGTATATGAATGCATGTATACTATAATTGTGAGAGAGTAGAAAAGGGATGTAGCTAGATGAAAAGGTTTTTTTAAGCTTTTATGTAATGTGCTTCTCTTCACTTCTCCTTCTAGGAGCACAGAAACATGGTTTGTGTTTGCTTTGAGCAAAAATATGGGAGCTGCCTAAATTGCAGCCACAAAAACTTCTTATTACCTTTTACAATTCCAGAGCAGAAGTGCAAGAAAATGAAAAACAGAAGGAAATGCTGTTGAAATTAAGCTTATACAATAGTAGTACAGTAATACATTTGAGCAGCCTAGAACTTGCTGCCATAAGAAACCAAATGAGTCAGAAGTTTAGCACAATTTCTATGGATGCTCAAGGTTTGGGGCACTTCACATCTAAATTCAGATATAAGAAGCAACTTTACCTATTGAAAGATAATTCCATAATTGCCAATTTCATGGTTTCTTGCCCTTTTCTCTGATGCTGGTCGCTGTCAGAAAGGGTATTGAACGAGGTGAATTGGTCTGAATCACTATGACAATGGCTGTTCTTGTGGGGAAATGATGATTTCTGCTTGTGTCTTACCAATAAGAGCATTTCTAACATGTATGCACTAGACTGAGAAACATTCTGTGAAAACTGACAAACATTGTGTTGATTTTAGAATGCACAACTTTATCATGCAAACTGATCAGACTGTTTTTTATTGGAGAAAATTAAATAATTCTTTGTACCTTTTTAAAAGAAACATGATTCAGAGTTCTGCTCAAGCTAATGAAAGTTCAGGGTTAGTAAATAATGTAGAATACAGGATGGATGGAGCATTTTAGATGAGCAGCTTATGACCTTTGCAGGAAAAAAAATGTGAAACTTCTCCCAAATTTCAAATTTTTATCACAATGATTTTAGGTCTATAACTTGGGCTTCTAGGGCATATGGTAATACAAATAATAAACTGTAACAACACTGGTAAATATTAATTTTTTTCCTGATGTTTATTCTTTTCCTAGCTTCAGTAGTAGCAGCAGAACTTTCAGTCCTGTTAAAGTAGTGAGTAGTGCACCAGAGCTGAGTCGATATGCTTCGTGGGAAACTTTCCTGCAGCAGGTTACACATAGGACTTTAGCTGCTTTTTTTTTTCCTATATTTTCTTCTTCTGTAAAAACATTCTCCACTAGGTGTCCCAAGTACAAGGAGTGTAAGATTAATGTCTTCCAGTTTTAAACTATTTTCCCCAAGTCAAGCATTCCTCATACTGTAACATTTTCTTATATTTTAAGGATTCCTGAATAAGTACTTCTAGAAAATGGATAGCAAAAGATGAAAAGGACTCAACATACTTTAAATAATCTTTTGATTTCTGCCTCATATCCACTTAAAATTGATCTCCAGGATATCACCAAGTCATATATAAACAGCTGCAGAAAGAATTTTGTTAGGGCTGTCCTTGAGACTTAAGTACAAAAAAAACCATTCAAAACTTATTTTAGAATAAAATCTGATCCCCCTAGTACACTTTAGTCCAAGATAATTCTTGTACTTCCAGAAATTTGTGAGAGAGAGAACCAAGCTTTTCAAAGTTTTCCATAAGAATGTGCATCAAACCTGTAGATTGCTGAACATGCTGCACACTTCTCTGCTGTGGAGAAAAGAGCTTTCATTAATGAGGCCTCATTTTGGAACCTGTAAAAATATCTGGCAAGGACTTTGAATTGTCATTTCATATTCAAAAGCAGGAAACAAGAAAATATATACATATACTGTGTGCCATTTGTAGGGACAGAACAGACTGATGCAAACTCCTGCTGAGAGGGAGCCAAGATGGTAAGATCCGCTTGGTCGTAACATTTATTCATTGGCAAGCTTGCAGTTTAGAATGTCAAATTATTAGGTCCTTCTGGCATGATATGATTTTCTTAATTATAATAAGTTTACAGATTTTGTTGATGAGGTCACCACAGGAGCATAGAAAAGAATTTAAATCCCTAATTGCTGAGGGACAGTGAGCAGCAAGAGCACCTTTAGGAACAGCTCTAGATGCTGCAGTTACTCTGTTACAACCAATGGAAATTTATGTGGTAATGAGCCTCTGTCTTCTTGGCTCTGGAGTTCTGAGATCCCAGGAACAGTGTAGTCATCAGAGAAGGATCTTCTGTTTGGATGATGCAGGTTAGTTCTGCATGAAAAAGGGCAATGTCCTTCACACTTTGGAGGATTTATTTGCTATTTTTTTTCCTTTCAATGTGTGTATGGCTGCAGAAAAAGAGAACAGAATTTTCTGAGAGTTGGTCCACGTACAGGGTAGTAAAAAAATTGAGAAATTTCTTCTTTGGAATGGCAGAAGACCCTGGTACCTGCTCAAGGTATAATGAAATACTCCATTTATTATTGATTTAATTTAGTAACAATCCTGATAATTCTGTTTTGAGTTACGATTTTGCCATGTTTGTGAATTTGAATCATTTTTCCTTGCATTACAAGCTACCTTTTCTCATTCTTGGTAATGACATACTCAAAAACATAGACTTCAAGGTCAGAGAACTGTGTAGGTTGCCTCATACCTGTCCCCAACTGCTTTATCTTCCCCTTAGAATCCACTTTTCCCAGAATTTGTTTCTAAAGGAAGTGGATTTTTTCTGTGATCTTCAAGAGGGGAGGAAGTTACTCATGAATAAGGAAGAGTTTCTGTTCACACTGTTTCATGATTTTCCCACAAAAAGGAGGGCTTGAGAGCTCTCCCTACCTTCATTACACTGTTCTAATTCAGAAAGAGCTTCATCATTTTGCTATATTTTCAGATGATAGTAAATACTTGACAACATCTACATATCCATTTGCATTTTTTTTGTATGGCAGGTCTTCCTAACTGTGTCCATGGTAGATAAGCAACATTACCTGAAAACATCTTAGAGAATTGGCAGTTCTCTCCTTATTAGAGTTGGCAGTTCTCTCCTTATTTACTTCTGATACAAAGGTCCTGGCAAAGTAAAGACAAAGAGAATACTTCTTTTTACAAAGACCATGATGACCTGTGTGGTTTATGAGATGTAAGCCTTCATGATATTGTCGTTTTATATGATTGATATAAGAACATAATGTCTTTAGAAAGACAGACCTAAACTCTAAGTAGCCTATAATGCTCTTTTCAACCCCTTAACAGCAGGAACAGCGCAGTTAAAGGCCACCCATGTAGTGATACTTCCCCAGAATATTCTCAGCCTCCAGGAGATGACCCTGAGACCACCTCAGTTGTTTAGAGCTCTGGGGCAATAACAGCAGGGTTCTGAGTTCAATCCCTGTACGGGCCATTCAATTAACAGTTGGACTTGATGATCCTAGTGAGTCTCCTCCAGCTGAGAATATTCTGTGGTCTCAGTTATAAATCAGAGACAGCATCTTTATAGTTAAGATGTCTACAGGGATTTCATGAACTGGTAAAGGCTTTCCTGGAATTCCTGGAACTTTTGTCGTTCATCCTGTTTTTCTTATCCATGTCTTGAGTTCTTGATAAAAAATGCATTCCTGTAGATCTCATTTATTTGCATAATTTCACTAATAATCTATTTAGAGAGACCCCAATCTTAGTGTTTAGATGTTTCAGTCTTTTTATGTTAAAAAAACCCAAACAAAAACCCTAAAACCCTTCTAGATTTTCCATCAGACTCCTAATTTTTTTGTTATGAAGTTTATCTAAAGATTACCTATAAAGTTTTCAGAGATTATAAAGCTATGTATTAAGGTAACCAGGATAGAGCCTCAGGGTGATACAGTTCCATCAAGTTGGAACAAGAGCTTTTCCTCTCTCTTTGAGAGGCGTCTCACTCACTGGCAGATTTATTTAAAGTTTTATGGACTATTAATTAGAGGAGTCTTCCATGATACATACTCATTCTGTATGAGTAGTATTTTGCTGGCTATTTTTAGGGTAGCTCCAAATCCCCACAGTGTTTAGCTGAAGTCTCTGCATTTAAGCCATTAAGCAAGCATTACAAACTCTGAATGAGAAAGCCTACTTGCTTATACAGCACCAGGAGTTCTTGTGCATTTGTTGTCTGTGGCTTTATAATAATGCATACCATATTGTGGCTAGCTTTTCTTTGCCTTACTACAAACCATGGTGACGATTGTGTTCTGCAATGAGGAAATACCTGAATGTAGCTTTACCTTTCCTCTTCCAGGCACAGAGATCACAATGCCACCTTTTCCTGGTACTGCAGCATATTTGCTTACTTTGAAACCTGGTAGTACTTCATGGACTATTTCATCCTTGGGATGGAGAGCTAAGATGTCAAGAAGCTGTATTCATCTTTTCTATTAATCACTAAAATCTATTTTGCTTTCTGTTCTGGGCATTTCTTTAGTGCTTATCAGTTCAGCTACTTCTGTGACTCTTTTGAATGTGTTTTCACTTTGCTTGACTTTGAGAAAAGTGTGATTGTTTTCTCAGTCCTAGGAATCACTTATAGCTTCACATACACAGGAGTAAGCAAAACCAATGATACGTAAATTAACTGCTTGTTTTACCCCAAAGAAACCATATTTGGATGAAATATAATTCCAAGTATTCCAATTTTGCTTAATGCTCTGCTGCAGTGGTTGGGAGAGTTAAATGGTATAATCTTCAGTACTCATCAGAAGCTCCGGGCAAGGAATGAACATTTTATGGCTTATCAATCAGTGACTGCCACAGACCTTGCAAAGAAAAACAAGTTTTGATTGGTTAATGCATGCAATTCTTGAGAATTCTAACCATCTGAACATAATATATGGTACTGAACAGGTGAGCAAAGTACCAGCTACCACATTAAGAGAAATCTGACACTGCATAATCTACATTTTTTGTAGAAAATATTTCTTTCTAAATAGGCTATACAGAACATCTGTATGAAGAATGGTTCTAAAGTGCTCCTGTGCAAATATGTTTCTCTGTCTAGCTAGGTCCTGATTTCAGAATGTAGAACTAGCTTTTCCATCATTAATAGCAAAATTTAAATTTTCCTTAAATCCTGTGGATGTGTGGAGGTAGCTTGCCAAGCTAGCTTCTGCAGGCAGTGCAATTCATTCCAAGACATTGGTGTTTTGGGGCTGGGTTCACTGGCACTGCCTTCAGCCTCCTATCAAAGCAGGATTTGATTTCTCTGGATCCAAACAGATCTGTCTTAACAGCTTTGTCGCTTTAAGTTATAGGAGTAGAACTATCAAAATGACAGTGTGTGGGCCAGCTGCACCAAGTATCTGCCCAGTGTGGCTGAGAAGGTCATGCTGCTTGTCCTTACAAGCACCAGCATCTGCTCAAGTTAGAGCAGCCAAGTGAAGTGTCTCTACAACTGAGGGTACTTGTACCTTTACTAGGAGGAGTGTCCTGGTTTAGGAATGGTACTCCCCAGTTCAAAGCCCCACACCACTCACTGGAAACAGCAGTGAGATAAGAAAACAAACAGTAATAGCAGCAATACTAATGACAGAGGGTACAAAAAAACAAATTATTCACATGGGGGACAAAAGCCCCAAGAGTACACAATGATGGGCTTGGTAAATGCTACATGTACAAGATAACTTTCTGCTTGCAGTTCCTTAATATGAGAGGGATAATCAACTGGTAAGATTCAGACAGCCTCCAGTATCTTCACCCCACCAAAACGATAAAAAGTTTGCAAGAGAATATTTGATCCCATTGATCAAATTCAATATTTCCAATATGTTACCTTGTTAAAAAAACATTTAATAAAACATTTTTCTTAAGAAATGTCAGCATGTGAGTGTTTTTTAATACAAAAGTTTTAGAAGATGAGCCTGGTGATTCTAACAGCCATTGTCAAGGTATAAGGACCTCTAAATGGAAGTACATTAGCTAGAATTTTTGAAAAATTAAACTATTGTATTGGATTTCAGCATAAAATACCATGTAATAGAGTAAAACCTATTACTCAATTTCACCTATTAAGTTATTTACTTTATACAGATAAAGTATCATGCTGGAAAAACATCCAGACACTTAAAATATAATAAGAAGTTATGCCTCCCTAAATTATTGTGTTTATGGTTAATATCATCATTTTCCTATCTTATGCTGATGCATTTCAGAATTTATAGTTATACCAGGTAAGGTAAGCCAGAGGTCACTGGAGACAGAAAATTCTTCTGAGTGTGGACATAGTAATCAGGAACTCCAGCTCATTCCAAGATTTTCCTTAGGAGGGAAGGATGGTGCAGCTGTGTATCACATTCAGCAGCTGTTATTTTGGAACTAACCATCCAAGACAAGTGGGATAAAATACTTACTTCCACAGGGATGTGAAGACAAGATCATTTGGAGCAAAGATTTATCAACTTTCAAGGGAGATAAATATTTGGAAAACAAGGTGGGGAAAAAGGCTAGGTTGAGATATTCTTGTTGAAAATATTTGGAACAATAAAGTTGAGTCTGATGTCTTAAGAAACCTAGAGCCAGATATATACACAGCTACACTTTCACAGTTCTGTTGTCTTCGATTGCAGCTATCCCTTTCCTCAGTGGAAAATGCATGTTGGTAATTGTAAATCCATATGTGATATTATCGTGAAGAAAGACAAAGCTGGAAAAACTTAGTGCCATAAATCCACTGACTTGCCTTCAGTTTTATTTTCAGCAACAAAAGGAAATAAGTCTTAAAACTTTACATAAAGCTCTCTTTCTGTATATTGCTATTGTTCCTGATTCATTGAAGACTTTCTTGCTAAAATCAAATTTGTGGATTTGTGCTATGGTTGCTGTAGTATCTGGAGAGAGAAATTATTCTTTGAGCCAGTAAGCCCATAAATACAAACTGTAACCTTATGGCTCTTCCATCAGAAGAATATCTGATTACAGTGGATGAAGCAAGTGATTAGAAGCTTTTCTTCCACTTTGATTTAGGATTTATTTTCCATGATTGGTTTTGGTGTGTCTTCACCCCATATTAGCCTAAGTAATTTGTAGCCAAATTTAAAGGTTTTAGCTGACCTTTGTTCAGTGCCAGCAGGGGTTATAAAGGAGTTATTGTACGTATGTGAACTGCTTGTGTGGAGAGTTGTTGCTTGGGTTATTTTGTACAGCTGTTAGCTCAGGTGTTTGAGGAGAATCACTTGATTTAAAGAGCTAGTTCATGCTCCTGAATCTGGTATTTCTGGTAATTTCTCCTGAAAAAAGAAGTATTGTGGAGAGGTATTCAGGCATTTTCAATCTTTCAGTGATTTAGTTTCATCATCACTACAGAACTTAGACTGGTTACCAATCTGAACGAAAACAGAATCTAAAGGCTATGAGGTGCTTCCAGATGGCCGTGAGGAAAAGCTTCAGCAAACTCAGGTTAGTAATTTTCTGTGAGGGAATGAGGAAGGTGAGATTCTGCTTGTATGGAAGGCTAGCACTACAGTAGTTGTAATGTCATAACTTTATAAAGATGTTTCAGTGGCCAAAGGTTTACAAAAGTTCAGGAGTTCTTCACCTCTGGTAAGGGTGAGTGGTTTGTGTGGGTGGGTGAATTAAATTAAATTCCATTGTGAGTTATTCTTCTATCCCTCTTTGGAAGGTCTCTCTTATTCTCTGAGGTCTGTGTGTGGGATGATGGCTGGAGTAAAATTGCCTTTTTTAAATCTGGATGTAGGGGGTTTACTACTGGATGTGGTTATTTTATGTGACTTTTTTAATGGTAGAAAGTTGATGCATGGGAACAAAGAGAAACCTGTTGAATCTTAAGGTAAATAGAGTTAAGGACTTCAGCAGCTGTTACTGTGCAGTGCTATCTCTCTTATAGGCTGAGGGCGGATTGCCACAGGGAGACTGTGTTAAATAGCCTGGGACAACAAAACCAGGATGTGAGTGAAAATCCAGAAAATTAATGGTTACTGGGGTTTTATCTTGTTCTGGAAGTTGCTCTTAGTGATAAAGACTGGACTATTACTCTGATCCCCTGAGCTGAACTAGTACTCTGATCTCTTGAGGTATGGAGATATAGCAGCTCATAGCCCACACCATCGTGGGAAAACCCAAATAATGGCTCTTAGAGTCTCAGTTGAAATAAATTTGTTTCTCAGTAGAGTGGTAGGAAACAGATGAATATAGGGCAAGAGGAAGTAGCAGTGAAGTAGTATGTCCTAAAGAAAATCATAAACAATCTATGCAAATGTGCAAGATTAGTGATCTTTTCCTTTGAAATGCAGTCTTTTCATGTATCTCTCTCTCTGTGTATGTATACATAGCATAAGGGTGTCTTGTTTGCTTACGCAGGCTTAAAAACTATCTCCCCTGAAGTCAAGGGAAGAAGTTTCTCTGACTAATAGAATTAAACCTTTGTCATATCGTGTGGTCTGTACACACTCAAATATTTAAGCACTTTTGCATTAAGGTTTCTGTGTAATTTTTAATATAGGGGTGAGGTATTTTGAGGTTTGCTTTCAAATAGTCTGTTGCACATTTAAAATTATACTAAATTGATGAATTAAGTTGTCAACTTGTTTTTGCAAGTGTATTGACTCTTAATGGTCAGAATTTACCTTTTGTGAGAAGTCAGACTAGGCTTTAGATAAGCATAGACCAGATTTGTTGAGTGACCCAAACAATTTCTGCATGTAGAAAAATGTGTAGGAAATCATAGAATATCCTGAGTTGGAAGGGATCAGCTAGAATCATCATAGTCCAACTCCTAGCTCTTCAAAGATGACCCTGAGAGTCACACCGTATGCCTGTGAGTATTGTCCAAATGCTTCTTGAACTCTGTTGGGCTTGGTGCTGTGACCACTTCCCTGGGGAGCCTGTTCCAGTGCACAGCCACACTCTGGTTGAAGAACTTTTCCTAATATCCAACCTAAATCTCTCGAGACACAGCTTGAGGCCATTCCCTCAGGTCACCACAGAGAAGAGATCAGTTTCTGTTTCTACACTTCCCCACATGAGAAGGTTGTGGACAGCTATGAGGCCTCCCCTCAGTGTCCTGTTCTCCACTTGACCAAACAAAGTGACCTCAGCTGCTCTTTGTATTGTTTACCCCCTAGACTCTGCACCATCTTTGTAGCCTTCCTCTGGATGACCTCTAATAGCTTTGCATAATTTTTTATATTGTGGCACCCAACACTGCCCCCAGCACTCAAGGTGAGGTCACCCCAATGCAGAGCAGGGCAGGACAATCCCCTCCCTTGCCCAGCTGCAATGCTGTGCCTGATGCACCCCAGGACAAGTTTGGCCCCTGGCTGCCAGGGCACTGCTGACTTATGTTCAACTTGCCATCAACCAGGACCCATTTCAATGGGGCTGCTCTCTGGTCTTTTGTTCCTCAGTCTATATGTACATCCAGGGTTGCCCTATCCCAGGTGCCAAATCTGGCAGTTGTTTTAACATCTGCTAGTTTGAGTGTGCTTAAACAATAGAGTGTATTTTGTTGATTCTACAGTAAAAAGTTTCTTGCTTTCAGTGTGCATTTGTGAAATATGCTATACATCATCTTTGTTTTCTGCAAATGAACTAAAGAGGGGCAAAGGACCTTCTTTGCATCAGAAGAAATCTTGTTCTCTGTTACTGGTTGGTTCTACCTTCAAGTGAACCACAGAGTAGGTTTAAGTGGCAGGGAAGAAGGGAAACATACATAGTTTGACCTGAAATTTCATAGTGAGAGCAAGAAGAGATCAATGTAGAGTTCCAGCTAGGGAATTCTAACTTATGAAGATGAGACCATGATGTTAGTTACTTGATGTAAGGTGATAATTTTTTTCATTTTTAAGAAATTGCTCAAAGGCTAGTGTATTAAAAGCTCTTCTTTTAATGAGGAATCACTGGGTGAAATTCCTTGGCCAGTGTTCTGGAGCAGGTAACTCTAGTTAATCACACTTAGGACCTGCAAAACCAAAGACAATTTTTTTCCTTGCATCCAAGCTAGTAAAAATATCCTTACTCAAGATTTAGCAAGTGAATTGTTGTGTACAGATTTATTGAAGCTATGATCGTTTTTACATAAAGCAGAGAAATAGAAGCACTGGAGTTTGCATTATTGAAGTCTGTTGACCTAATATATTGCCATTGCTGGTGGTCCAGAAGGTGATCTAAAGAAATAGTTATGTGGAAAGCTAAATAAAGTAAAAATTTCCAGCTTTATGACAAAGCTCTACATGTTTGGGAGAAAAAAAGAAATTCTTCTCATCAGAGTTTTAGAAACAATGGATTTTCTTTCTTTGACAGCAGAAAAGATCAATTATAAATTTTCATCCTGTACACTTAGTCCTTGACTTAACACTCTCAATCAAGAAAAGTAGGGGTTTTTTTTTTTTTCCCTAAATTAGCTCACTGATTAAAGGAAAATTATGATCTCTCCAAAATGCAAGCAAATGTTAGAAAAAGTTAGCAGTCAGCCACTGAAGAACAGCTGTGGAACAAAGAAAATGGGATCAATTGTGGTTGGAAAGATGGTCTTGGTTAAGAACTTTTTTCTTTCTATCTTGCTTAGCTTTGTAAAATAGAGGCAGGATCTGCAAAATACAAATTTACAGCATGATCTATGGTAAATTTGAGAGTGCTGCATTTTGAGAACTTATTTTTGTGTGCTGGAAGACAAAATTAAAATATGAGGTGGCTCATCTGCTGATCAGTCATTGTAATGTGGCTCTGCTAAAATCAACTAGTGAAAATCAGTCTCCTGTTAATTTTTCCAACTGGGACACGACTGCTTTTTAAAATTTATTTATTTTGTTTATGTGTATTGCAATATTTTTGAGAATGTGCTGGTTACAGCTGGAGAACATTTTGCAGAACTCTAGAGTTAGTGTTCAATTTAAAAGATATATTACACGTAAGAAACATTTTAGTTTAAAAGCTTTTATTTTGGCCAACTAAATTAGTATAGCACCATTTAAATCTGTAACAGTGTTTACAATATAAAATAAAAATCTTTAGGGTTTTTTGTGCTTCTGGAGACCAAACCTTCAAGAGGCTTTATAGCAATACATTTTCCAAGATAAAACTACTTTTATAGCTGAATTCCCAGAATGGGAGCTGCCTAACTCTCTGAATTAATACTGTAGCTAAAGAACTATAAGAGATGGGAAGAATAAAGTTCTTGGAAAATGAGGATGATTAACAGAGCTACCCTTCTTCGAGTTTGTGCAGTCTTTAATCAGCCTTAGGATGCATGCACTTTACAGTGTTACTCAGCCTGTAATCATATACATTAGTATTTATAATCTGACAATAATGCAAGATTAGCTGTAACTGAGAACCATTCATTTTAATTGTGATTCCCTTCAAATGAGGGGATAAGCATCTACCCTTCAGTACTGGACCATGCTAGGTAGCAGTGTGGGCGGTTCCCCTAACACTGCGGGCGTTGTGGCTTTCTGTTTTCCACCTGATTGCTTCGCTCTTTGCTCCAATTTTTGTACTTTGCTGTGATCATAAAGTGATTGCACATAAAAAGAGGCAAACAGGCAACATATTTGCATGGGGCTTTTTTTTTTTTTTTTTTGCTCTTTACTTTCTGTGTAGGACCAGTTGAATAACTGTTGTCAGCACTTTGGTGCAGGCTGGGAGGATGTGCTTTCTGATATCTGAGAAGAGAAAACCCTTGTGCATTTTCAGGCTGATTGGAAGTGCCAGAAATACCACAGAACTGATACTCAAATGTATTTAGGAAGCTAAAACCTAGTAAATATGATTACAAGTGCTGAAGCCCTTTGTGAAAATCTCAGCTTTGTGATTTGAGACATGTTCTTCTCTCCCAAACGCTGTTGTGTGTGTGATGGAAGAGGAGGTATCCTCCTTGATATGAATAGGGAAATTGGCAAAATGGGATCCTCTCTGATAACAACATGGTGAATTGAAGAGGCCATCCATCAACAGATGGAAGTAGAATTAGGGAGGTGGCAGCCAGCAGAAGAGGGCAAGAAAGCAAAGCTGCAGGCTCTAATACTTGATGTTTAAAGCTTGAATTCCAGCATCAGCTGGAATTCTATGTATTGTCTTGTTCCAACTCCCTCCTCTAGTTAATTGCTTGAGGGCAAGAGACACCCAAAAGCAAATTAGCTCTCAGGATGAAAAATTTAGACAGTGTAGATTGTTTCATTCAAATCATTGGGAGTGAAAAACAAACCAGAAAATTATGTCAGTTTCAGTGGTGCTGTATTGCCCATATCATCTAAAGCTTCATACTGTTTTTAGAGTTCCTACTTCAGCTGCCTTTTCAGAGACAGTTGTGAGAACCGGCAGTCAGGATGAAAAATGGAAACATCAGTGTTTGTGTGATTGAGATTTTGGGGAACTAGAATTAATTTCATCCATAATGTTTGTATTTGCTTGGACTATTTCTATTTACCAAACTATTACATCTGTGATTTTCTTGTTGTTTCTACTTGGAGAGATGCTTGCAAAAGAATGCCTGAATGAGATCCCTCATAAATTTTTGCCCTGTTTCTTACTTGATAGTTAAAAATACAAATATCCCTTTGTCTTCTGCTGTTATCACACTATAATCAGCCTGTTGCCTGGCTATATGAGAATTTTCAGCTGCAGTTGGCAGGCAGTTATGGCCCATTGTGGGCACCAAGGACATCAGATAAAACAGTTTGAAAGAACTTTGGAAAAACCATCATTGAAGTTTCTTCAACATCCCTGACATCAATCTTAATTTCTCATATTTGTTGCCTGTAAGCCTCTTACTGGCTGAGCAAAAGAGGGTATTGTCTGTCATCAACAGAGGACTGTTTGCCAGCCCTTTGACTTGACGGGAATTTTGAGCTTTTGCAAAATTTGCAGCTGAGCAGATGGACAGCACATAGGAGGCCAAAACGGCACAAAGGGAGCCCTTAGTTTGTAGAGCACAGTCTGGATCTGTCTCTAGATTATCAGCTTTGTGCCCTCTGCAAACAAGGCTGATACCAAAAAAAAAAAAGCACAGGACTGAGACTGAAAGAAAATGCTGTGATGTAGAAGAGCGCAAAATGTGGGTCAAGACTTTTAAATGTCCTCCTTAGTTCTTCAAGCTGGATAGGGAATGTGAAAATTGGAAGACTTATGCACAAGAAGCTTTACTGTGCTTTCTTACTCAGCACATGCCTTGCAGTTAGCAAACACACAGATCGTTTTTGAATTATTTCCACCAAAAAATGTCGAGGCACATCACTATGACCTTTTGAGACACAGGGTTCCTTTCCAGTACAGCTTCATTTAAGACTTTCTGAACAGAAAGCACTAGCATGTGGAATCTGGCTCAGACTTCACAGTGACCCTGAAAAAATGATTAATGCAAAAGGGTAGCCTTTCCTTTTCAGAATTAGGAATAGAGAAGAAGTTAATTCATGGGAAAGGGAGGGAGAAGGAAACAAAAAAAGAAAAAAAATTCAGAAGCACACTGAGGCTTAAGAACTCATTTGGTCATGTCCCTCCTCAAAGGCTTCTTCCTTTGTTGGAGGCTGAGGTATTGGCATTTGACCCACAGGACTTTAAAGGAGAAACTCATGACAGATTGTTCCCAAAGGACTTCTTTGATACTTTAGTCAAATAGTTATAAAAATTCCAGACCTGCTGCTGGAAAAGTGGGGGAGCAGGGTAGGAAATAAGCTGAAAAAGGAGAAAAGCTCATAGTAAAAGGGAGTCTGATTCTTTCCCCTTAGGACAAGACATGTAGATAAATTCAGAGGTCCTTGAAGGAAAACTTTGAAATGTCAATGATGTGGCATTGAAAAAAAACCCACCCAACCAAATCCACTGATTTTACTAAAGCATTGCTCTTCTGGTGTAATATGTTAAAAATAAGTTTAAAAAGTAAGGATTCAACTGACAGTATATTCTCTCTCTCCCTAGCAGCAACTCCCTATTCAATATTCTTCTGGAGATAAGACATTAGCAGTGGCCTTGGCAGTGAAGTATTAACCCTGACCCTCAGTGATCTGGCTTCTGCAGCTCTAGAAAGGCAACGTCCGTGGGGAAATATATATGTCAGAAGAAAAACAAAAAGTTTTATGTAACAATAAAAGAATATCTAAAATATGATATTTTCTTTCTTTCAGCCAAATCATGTAAGGCATGATTACTGAAACGCCAGGCAGATATTAGCCTCAAGGGGAAAGATACTGAGAAATTCAGTCATCATTTTTCCCCCTTTCTGTTTTATGGAGATGCTCCCCAGGAATAGCAATTGGCGTGCATTAAGTCAACATGAGATGTCATTTTTACTCAGCAAAAGGAAAGCATGCCCAAAACTGGAATGAGATTGCCTACATAGAAATTATTGTGCTTTATTTTAACAGGATATGCAAAGAAGAGACTTCACCAATGAAATGACCTACCATTATGACATCATCAATTGAATAAATCTGGCAGAAAAATTTCTAGATCACATATAGAGGGCACCCAAGTCTGCCCAGACGCCTCATAACAGGATTAATTTTAACTATTTCCAGATACCTACAATGTGGAGATGTGTCTACAACACCTGATTTATTAAAAGATTACACAATAAATTCAAATTGATATATTTGATTATTGTATTTTTATTTGTATTTTATTATAATTTGACAAAATTAATTGTTACCAGATAGTACTTGTTTCTCTCTCTGATCTCAAAAAGCCCCAAACATGAAACAGCAAACCAACTCAAAACCTATGGCGAGCATCTTAAATGTAGTCAACTACAATAACCTACAAACAGCTAAATTGATGTGTTTCTGAGATCGAAGCCAGTTGTGTTCCTTATTGATGCAGAGTAAAAGCTGCTCCCAATCATTTTGGGCACCACAGGAACAAGCATTCAAGGTTCAGCATCGGTAAAATTAAAAATCTGTGCCCTGAAGTACTTGCAGTGTTAGACAGCAGTCCTATCAATGCATCCCCAACTTGGTAGTTTATGTTTTTGGGATTGAGTGGATGTTTTACTGGTTTGGTCAGCGGACCTTTTCTTAAGATCTTCTTTCCAAGCTGAACTGAATCTCCATAAACATTTTCTGAGCCTGTTTCATTCTGAGGAGAATTCCATAATGCTTTTGCTGGCCTCTTGATGTCATGGCCACATGTTTCTCAAGCAGGTGTTTGTATGCTGGAAATACTAATTTAAATTGATTATCAAATCACTTATCCTTCACAGAATAGTGGGTACAACTGTGACTGTTGCAGGAAATTAGTCAACATTTGGATTGAAGAACCTGAAGCACTATTTCAACATCTAGTGTTAAATCCTCAGAAGCAGTTTAGCATTATTTGGCACTTGCAACCTTTGGGTCAGGGCCAATGCCTGATTGGGATCTTTACAACACATCCTAGAAGTTATAGGAAGAAAAGTGACTGCATGATTCATAATTCTTCCTAAAAGTATTTGTGAAAGCTTAGTAAAGTGCTACAGCAATTAAAACAGCCTCTAGGTTTATTAGTTGAAATTAAGTTTATGGGAACTAGGATTCCATTCCAAACTTCTGCTTTGTTGCTCATAAACTTCTGTAATATTTTCCTCTTTGTCCTGACTTTTTCCAGTCATCTTTCTTGCCTGAATGTGGTTCTGGTGCTGTTTTATTGTGGATTTTTAGCAACATTAACAGTTCTACCATTTATAGTGTATGAAAGCTAAGGGAAATAGCCTTTCCTCTTCAGTGACTCTTTGGATTTGTGCTTAAATGTTCCTCACCTCTAGTGAGGTGAGGGATAGAAAGCTGAAATAGCCCCTACTGTGGAAAAGCAAATTCTTTTTTTTTTTTCTGCTGAAAACTGGATTTAGTTGGAGCAAATGAAGAGGAAACTGCAAAAATACACACATACAGTTTTTGTGTATTTTAAATAACCATTTAAATGTGATTTTTATCACAGAATATACTCAAATAACTGTGGATATTAACCAAGGATTTTGCAATGGAAAAGCTGTCAGTTTTATATCCCAAACAGCACACAAAAATACTGAGCAATAGCTTTTTGCTTAGAGTGTTTCCACAGCTATTATTTTATCAGTGTCAAATAGATCACTACATTTTCAATATGTAGCTGTTCCACGCTAACCCTGGATGTAATCAGGCAGCTAAACTTTGTACAAGAGGGAAAGCTAATATCCATGACAACACATCTAATTTTCATGTGAGTTTACATGTACGTAGTTCTTTTGCTAGAAAACAATCTTTATTTCATTTTTGTAAGTTTCAAATGCAATTTTTTGTTAGATTTTCCCCAGAAAAGTATTACAGGTTTCACAACTTCTCTAAATTGCAGAGTGGCTTGGGTTGGAGGGGGCCTTGGAGATCATCCAGTAGCACCCCCGTGCTATGGGCAGGCACACCTTTCACTAGATCAGGTTGCTTGGAGCTCCATCCAACCTGGCCTTAAACACTCAGGGATGAGAAATCTACAGCTTGTCTGGGCAAATTGTTCCAGCATTTTACCACCCTCACAGTAAAGGATTTCTTCCCAACATCCAATCTAAACCTATACTTAGTTTGAACCCATTCTTCCTTGTCTTGTCACTAAATGCTCTTGTAAATACTCTCCATCTTTATTTTAGCCTCCCTTCAGGTACTGGAAAGAATTAAGTCACCCCATGGCCTTTTCTTTTCCAGACACAACAGCTCCCGCTCTTTCCTCATGGGAGGGGTGCTCCATCCCTCTGATCAACTTGGTGGCCCCCTTCAGAAGTCTCAAACAGATCCATGAGATCACAGTGGCGGGGCAGAATCACAACCTGCTGGTCATGCTGCTCTTGATGCAGCCCGGGATGCTGATGGCAACAAGGTTATAGAAATTAGTATGATTCATATGAATTCAACCCCTGTGCCAATGTTCTTAAAATTTTAGCTCTTTGGTGTCATGGGAATTGCAGTGGAAAGGTTAGTCGGTTGTTGAAATGAATATAGTGCTATTAGAAGATACACACTGATGTTCTGACAGTTGATGTGTTTTCTTTCATGCAGTACATTGATAAAAGATTTATTTTTTATGTACCTAAAAATCTGTGTTCTGAAAAGTTAGAGTTTCAAAGTTAATTTTTTACAACCGTGGTTAAAGTTCTCTGTTTGAGATTCCTGGTCTGTGATCAATGGTGTGGTTTTGGAACTGAGATATGAAAGCCAAATTAGTGAAAGAAGCATCATTTATCATCTCTCTTTTGGACTTCTGATTATGTCCTGGGGTTTCTGATAGTACCTATGACAGTAACATGATTGGTTCTTTTTAAAATGCAGTATATTTCTATAAATCACACTTATAATTGTTTTCAATGTAAAAATAACATGGTGAAATACTTTTTTATCAATTACCCAGATCTTTTAACGATAAGTTTGTTCGTTTTTCAAGAATGGGAGGGGGAAAGGCAATGGAAGTGGAGAAAGCCCAAAATATTCTGTAGAAAGAGATGGGTGTATCATATGGCAACATTCATCTTTATTGACCTACAACTGAATACCCCTTGTCTTTCATTAACTTCAAGAGGAAATTGAAACATTTCCAAATGCCACCAGAAATAAAGAATATGAATTGGTTGATACAGTATTTTGAAGAATAGAGTGCAAAGCTGTTAATGAGCTGTTGTGGCTCCCTTCTGTAAGAAAGACAAGTTGCTTTAATCAGAAAGGTCATGCATGTCAGATGGCATTATTGTTTCCTGTGTTCACTTGACTCTGCTTCAGTCTGGGGGAATTAAGCTTTCAATGAACATTATTAATAGTTAAGACACATGTCTGGAGATGTGGACACTTCTGCATTCAGCTCTGCTGAAATTTCACTTTTGATTTATTGTCATTGCTGTTAAGTACTTCTTAAATACAGCCAGCTTATATGTGTCACTGAAACCCCTAGAGTCATGCAAGTGTTAAATTTATAGCACAGAAAATACCTTAGGGATCAGTGAAGCACAGCTAGTTCTACCTTGGACTTGAACTCTAGGAGCACTTTCATCATCCCGAAGGTTTAAGTGATATAGTCATATCTCTTAGATATGCTGGAAACAGAATGGAAGAGTTGTGATTCCCTTAGGCTGAGACTCAGTTAGTTTGGGGATTATCTGTAGATAGCAATTCCCTGCAGGTGGTCAGGCTGTCCCGGAGTTTATACTTGTTTGTTGTTCCAAGCACCTGTTTGGAGGGGGCGCTCCAAAGACACTCTAAATACAGACTTTGCTCCTTTTCCCCCACCCTTGTTACATTCATCATTTTTGTGGATTTGAAAGCTGTGTTAGGACTGGCCAATATTAGTCACTGCATAAAAAAAATTAGAAATATAAAAGAAATTATTAAATTTTAAAAAACCAGAAGTGTTTTGAATGGCATTTCGTAATAGAATCCCCCAAATAACAGAAAACTGTGTGTGGGGTAATTTGAGAAAATAGATTTCTTTTTTGTTGTATTTGGGAGGAGTTTTTTAGGCTTGCAATTTTATAATATATGTGCATGCAGAAAAAAGGATATTTTCATCCATTAGGAGCTCACAAAACTGGTTTTGCCCCAAAATGGAAAAAACTGTGAAGTGGGAGAAAAACCTCAACACTGTTCATTGATCCTGAAAATGTTTGGGGAATTGTATCCTGATGAACATTTCACCAGTGCAGGCAGACTGTCTTCCTGCAAACTCCTCCAGCCAGAGCAGGAAGATGTCTGTCAGGTTCCACAGGAACCCCTGTCCTAGCAGAAACAGTGGTGCTGCTGTCTGAGTTCTCTTGATCTGCAGTGAGCCTAGACGGTGTAAAAAGTCCTTTATCACAGTTTGAGTGGAAAGGAAGGACAGTCATCTTGTGTCTGTTATTTCTATATAGGTACAGGGAAGAAAAAGGAACAAAAAAATGAAGTGGAAATATATTTAGCTCATGGTTACTAGTGTAAGCCTTTTTACTGGACTGAGGTCAAGATTCTGCTACAGGAAAGGTTGATAAAGGCTAACACAGGAAATGATTGCTTTCAGAAATTACATGGCAATCTTACCATATTGTTTCTTTTAATTGTCTGGGAAAGGCTGTGTTTGGGTCTTTTTTTTGTTTTTCTCTTAATGTTTACATTTGCTACGTTTTGCCTTTTTGGTACACTTCAGTGAAAACTGGAAGTTACTTTGCTTTTTTATTTATTAAGAAATAATAAATTTAGGATTTTTCATCCTAAAGTTTATTCTGCTCCTCCACCTAAGCTCTTTCTTTAGGTGCAGTGAAAGTCAGGGTTTTTTGACTCAGCTCTTGAAAGGCACATTACAGAATACAGTTTGGTGGTTTAGAAAATTAGATGAATGTCCATATACCCAAGTTTAGAACAGGGTCAGTGCAGCTGTGAAGGAGGAATGTATGGATGCACACTTAGAGCTTATTAGGATAGATAAAAATTATAAAATCTTTACCTGTTGGAACTATTGTGCCAAAGTGAGGTGTGCATCTAGAAATCACCGAACTTCCATTCAACATCCCTTTTTAAATAAAAAAAACCACACATCAGTCAGCTCTTTTTTTTCTGACTTTTTTTGCTGTAGCATTGCCTGTGCAAAGGCTGTGGAGAATAAGAATGCTTTTCAGAGGTAGGGCTGTCCCAGCAAGATTAGTTGGGCAGGCCAGAAGTACAGCATCTTTTTCATCAAGGGCTATGATATCCTAGAGGAAGGCTACTAATCCTTTTTTCTTGGTATGAACTCTTGTCCACATCCATTTTAAGGTATTCTCAAATATGTTTGAATACACAGTGAAGATGATTCTTCTTTCAAAATTCTCTTCTTTCTGAGTAGTTTGCAGCTCTAATGAAGGTCTATATTCTCTATACAAATTTTCATCTCTTTTCATGTTCCCCAAGAAGGATGGGGAAGTAGCTGTGCAGCCACTAATTACTGAGAGATTAAAACAGTCTTTGTGATAAGAATGAAACCTCAGTACTATTTTTTCAAGCCAAAACTGATAAAGAAGCTAGCAAAAAATACTCATTTTTGGATGGCCAAGAGGTAGCACCATAATTGAATGTGCTACTATCTCAACACAAGGGCAGCCATAGGATGTGGCAACTCTCATTATGTTGAAAAGCCAACAGGGTTTTAGCATCTGCCAGCTCATTCCTTTTTGTGATGTGACAAATATCTTTCCCAAAGGAAAGCTGGAAATACCTACATTAAGAGTACCCAGTTCTCTCTCTCCCTAATTGATTTTAGATGCTGAAGAAGAGGAACCATACCAGCAAGGATGCCTATAGGTTAACTTTTGGAAGGTGAAACTTTATATTATACTGGCAGAGTGAAAACTTGAAGTTTCCCAGTATAAATGCTTTAGATGATAAAGGAAAAAGAAAAACTCATAAGCTTCTTCCTCATGATATCTTATGCAAGAGTGGCCTGGCATAAATGCTTAATGAAGGAGAAGACTGAAGATTAAAAATAGTAAAACTTTTCTTCTTTTTTTTTTCCTTTTCCTTTACTTGCTCTGTTTTTTATAGAGGTATGGTAGTTAAATGAGGGCATACTATCCAATAGCATTTCAAAACTTTGGAAGAGAGATGCCAAAATGTCACTGTTAAATCTCTGTAGCCTTCTATTGTGGCAAGACAGATAGAACAAAAGCAGCATTTTACAAGTAGCCTAAGAACATCCCTCAGGGCACCTGAGGTGCTACAAGCCAAATTAGACTTGTCCCAGAAATCAAAACTCTGAACTTGAATGGGTGTTAGCACAAGTATCAATCTTATATCTGCAGAACAGAAGGAATGTGATAATTTAAAATAAATTTGTACTCTCATGTCCTTTGTCTTCAGTGCAGCTATTATTAATAACACACAGGTGCTTATTGTATTCAACTATGTTCCACTAGATTCAAAGCTTAAATAGTTGCCATTTTAGATTTCCGCTGATGTCTGCAATTGTTTGTGTTGTACTTTATTACAGTAAAAAAGTGGTAATAATAATAATAATAATAATAATCATTCTGTAAACAAAAGCCTTAATAATGTTTCCTGCCCAATCAGCCTTAAGCTGCATTTATATCTGACTTGTTGCTCTTATCCCTCTGACATGTCCAAATCAGCTTTAGTGCAGGTGAGGTGCCAAGGCTGCTGCTGGAGACCTGAGCATCGGGAGCTCTCGGGGCTTTGCTTGCCCTCTAGTGACATTGGAAGGGCTGGGGATGGCCGAGGGGTTTCCCTGCTGGCTGACATCCCTAATCCTGGGGGTGCTCACCAAGGAAGAGGCAAACCCAAGCAGTTTTGTTAGCAGAGCATCTTCCTTCTGCCTTGCGTTTGAAATTGGAATCTGTTGGGTACAGGAAATAGTTTTAATGCAAAGAGCTTTCTTCTCTCACATGCATCCAAGAAAATTCTTTGACTGTAAGGGGGAAAGCTGTTCTTCCAAATGAAGTTACTATTTACAGGGATGCTCAACACATAAGAGACAGAAAATTGCAATTGAAAGAGATATGAGTATTGTCTCATTCTTGTGTTATTTGAATGTTGCTTTAATTTTATAAGTGACACAATTTTTTTGACATTTTTGCTTCTGTGATTTCTGTAGAATAATGTCTATTACAATTCATTAGCTGTCTTTTAATTTAAAGTCACGATGAAATTGCAATTGCATCTCAGGCAAATTTCCTTAGCTGAGTCACAGAGGAGATAAACATTTGTTGATTTGCCTTGACATAGTATCCTTTTTCTGTAAATTGTATTTTGATACATTTGATAGCTTTAAGTATCTTCTGAAACCCACAATTAAAACTTTCTGTCTACAATGAGATGGTTGCACTCTGATTTCTAGAAAAATGATGAAAATACAAATGTGATTATGCAGGAAAAGTCAGCTGCGCAATAATGCCTTCCATTCATTGCTCTTTGGCACTTGATGCAATTTGTCACAGCTACAGATACTGCTAACTATTGTAATCCTTCTTCTTTTTTTTTGTTTTTTTTTTTTTTAAGTTCATTGCTTATAAAATAGACTAAGTGTAGGTTGTTGTTTCTTACACCAGCACAGGCTGTGGTCTGTGCACATGTAAGTCATACTCTTAAGGACCTTTTTTTAAATAAGTACATCTCAATTTCAAGATATTTTTAGCCCATTCTCTCTCTGCAAGTATAAAACCTCTAAGCTGTACCAAGATTGTTTGTAGCCACTCAGGTTGTTTTTTTAGGATGGATGCTATGATTGTGTCTATATTAAAAATAATTTCTCAGTCTTTGCAATAAGAACACGTATTTCATTAAAATGTATACACAATTTCAGGTTCTCTTTTTGCCTGTAACAGCTAGAATTCTCAAGTATTTGTGTTTATGTGTATCAAGAGATAAGGAGATGAGGTCCTTGGATGAATTTCCAAATAAAAAGTTTGCAGGCAGTCACCTGTTCAAATAAGCCAGGAGGTTTTTTTGGTAGGTTCCTCTGTGCCAATAATTCCTTGAATATTTATAACCAGGATGGGAATTGACAGGAGACTGTCTACATTTACCTAGCAAAGAATTACTGTGACTTTGTTTAACACCAACAACAGACTACCTGGTTCTCCTGAACCCTGAAATATTCAGTCACTTGTCAGCTTCTATGTCACCATGAGGCTATACAGGAGTAGCTCCTTTGGATAATTTGTTCTAGCTAGGGAAATTAATTTTTATCCTGAGTAAAGGCTGGGCTGTTCCTAGTGCATACATATTCAAAGCACTATTCAACACTTTCTTTTTAGTTGCTTTCATCTAATCACCTCTCTTTCTGAGTATTAGGAGACATTTACCAGTGAAATCAAGTGTTAACACAAATCCAGCTTGTCCTGTGATCTGGGGAGCTAATTTGGAAATTCAATGGATTTGCGTGTTTTGTTTTGTTTTCCAAGTCTGTTGTATGCATGATTCATTAATAAAAATTCATTTACATGCTACCCTGTTAAATTAGTTTTTGGAAAGAACAGAAATAAAAGTGTGGAAACATGATTTATGGTATTGCATACCTTGAAGCTGTTTTGCCTCAGATGTATATTACTCCCTTTTGTCACTGTTTTTCAGAGAGTTTGCCTTTCTTTGTGTGAGACATAATGCTGAGTAAGACTTAATACTGAGAAGAGTGAAGAGATTGGTATGTAGAAACTGAAAACCCAGCTAGAATTCTTCATAATAGCTCTATTACCACTCCTATCATCATCTGAGGAATGTTTTTCCTCAGGAAAATGTCTTTTGTCAGCTTAGTTAAAGGGAGATGCTTCTTGAAAAGTTTTATTACCAGCCCTGGTGGCCCTTTTCATTGCTGTGTTTGCACCATTGGCAGCGTCTGCTTGGCTGCATAAGAGTTGGCATGTCTCTATGAGCTGTAGCTGCATATTCATTGCTGTGTTGAAGTATTCTCGACCAGATCATTGGAATCATTGGAAAATTACTTCTTGTTTTTGGAGCTATGGGTACAGAGACCTCTCTGTCCTAGGCAAGTGTATGAAAAAAATCATGCATTTGCTATCAGTAAAAAGTGTATAGCAGAGCTCCTAACCCAGTTTACTAGCTTCAAGCAAGTAGTTTGCATGAAATGTTGTATATGGCATTCCAGCCTTTATCAAAACTTGTGTAGTTATCAGGACTGGAGGAGTGCCAGGACTGGCGCTGGTGAGGCTGCATCTTTAGTACTGTGCCCTGTTCTGGGCCCCTTGGTACAAGAAAGACACTGAGGTGCTGGAGTGAGTCCAGAGAAGGGCAACAGAGATCATGAGGAGTCTAGAGAGTGAGTTTTATGAGGAGCAGCTGAGGGAGCTGGAGTGGTCTAGCCTGGAGAAAAGAAAGCTCAGGGGTGACCTTCTTGCTCTCTACAACTGCCTGAAAGGAGGTTGTAGCAAGGTGGGGACTGGTCTCTTCTCCCAGACAACTTGACAGGACAAGATACGGTCTTGAGGAAGGGAGGTTCAGGTTCAACACTGTGAAGAATTTCTTCACTGGAAGGGTTGTCATTGAAACAGGCTGCCCAGCAAAGTGGTGAAGTCACCATCCTTGAATGTGTTCAAGAAACAACTGGATGTGGCACTTAGCACTTTTGTTGGTTGACATGACAGTGTTCACTCAAAGATTGGACTCAATGGTCTTGGAGCTCTTTTCCAACCTTAATGATTCTATATAAACCCACTTTACTGGAAGCATTGAAGTTGGCATGTGATTCACTGATATCCATGTATAATTTATGTGGGTTTTTTATACGGTACAAATGTCATTCTCTTAGATTCATTCTTCTGCTTATGAGTTGACCTCTTTAATGTCAGTAGTAGACATATGAATAGAATCATGGTGATCCTATGGTATGTACATTTTTCATAGCAATTTTTCATAGCAAATCAATTCCAACTGGCAACAGAACCTCAAATCAAAATGACAAGAGAAAGGTGACAATAGACTGAGTCTGCTTGGAATAGATATCCCAGCCATAAAAATATGCACACAATTCTAGAAACTAATTGTGCTCTCTCAAAGGAGAGCCTTGGAAGGAGGGCATGGATAAGCATGGAGAGACTGCTTAGAATGCAGTAATGTTTTGTGAGGGATGTCAAACTACACTTAGCTGTCAAAGCTCATCATTTCATCCAGCAGTGGACAGCACTAGAGTTTGCACTTGTCGGGGGGATAACAACTGTGCTATCTCCTTTGAACAAATGTAGAAAAGCATCACATGCAGTGAAACTGAGCCTTACAGGATGCATATAACTGTCATCCTGGTTATAAATAAAATACAACCTAGAAGAAGGTAGCCTATTATTACTGAAATACTAGTGTTATGCTGGAGATGCTCAGGGGCATGGTCAGAAGGAGTAAGTTCAGCCGAGCGAGCCGAATCTCTCTGGATTGACCATTTGCTGCAATTTATATTAGTAGCCAAAAGGCCGCCTTCTGTGATTATCTTCCATCTTGTCTGAGAAGTCTTTAACAGATAACACAGAGAAACCAAGAAAGGAGATAATGGTAAACTGCATTAACATGGATAGCTTCCAGTGCTGCTGCTGCTTGGGCATCAAAACTCTTAGAGGATCTTCAGTCAGGTCCTCTGACAGACAATGGGTGACAAACACATTTTGTGCAGAAACAAATTATTTCTTCATGATGGCCTGGGAGCTACCTTTCATACCTTGCTGGCATTGCCATCATATATTGCCACTGCAAAGCAGCAGCTTTGAAGGTAAATAGGCAAGAAATGTAGTTACCAAAAAAAAAAATATAAAAAAAAAAGCACCAAAAAAAAACACAAAAACTCCAAACAAACAAAACAAAGCACCAAAACAAAAAAACAAACAAAAAAAACCCACGAAAAAGTCAAAACAAACCCAAAACCCCCTCAAGACTGTCGTTGTAATATCAACTGAATAGTGTGATTTGGTGGGAGGAAGGTCCTGTTTGTGTTGTATCCTGTAGTCATTGTACAGAATTCAGATGCATAAAGAACAGTTTGTTATAATGAATATTAATGAATGCATATATTGATAGATGGAAAATTTTCTAAGTTAAATACTTATTTTAAGTATTTCAAGCAGACCATGAAATTAAGTACAGCATGTAGTCAGCCATGTGGGAAGTCCTCTTGACCCTTTAGGTAAAACTTAGAGTGTCTGTCATTTCTGTGTCAATTTATATGGCATGGCACCTGAGCACTTTACAAGTTTGAAATAATTTTAAATAGTTCTGTAAACAGGTTTCTTTAGATTTTTATAGCATTAGTCACAGTGTGTGTTCTGAGCACAATGAAGTGGAGAAGTAGAGAAATTTGTTTTGTTTTGTTTTCATAAGTGGTCTCCACAAACTGTTATTAAAAATGCTTTACAGAATGGCTTTTAATATTTTTTTCTTTACAGGGAAAAATAGATTTAATTTATGGCTGTATATTTACATCACATCTTAAAATCTGCATAGTAAGATGGGTTTCTTGTTTGTGTTTTACTGCTGGCATTGAAAGTTTAGTCACTTTTAAGACTTGAAAGCTTTTCAGTTTGTGAGATGTAAATCATGTTAGTGTTTTCACACCCGCTGCATTTAAATGGATTTAACAGCCACACTATCGAAACTGCAGATACCTAATAATGAGGCTCCACATGAGTTTTTTTTCAATTCTCTGATAAAAAAAATTATCTTTGTCTATCATCTGATTCTGCATTAACAGGGAAGTCTTGTTTTTTTCCCTCGAGACAGAAGATGTAGGGTTTGAGCATTTATTTTGACATGTTAAACTGAATTCCCCTGTCATCAGAGTTAGTGCAGGACTTGGTACCTAACAGGATTTATTAACATAAACCAAAGGCAAGGGGTGAAGATGAGTCTTAGTTTGATCTTTTCTTTTAAAATAACAAAGGAAGCAAAGCTTCAAAGAGGTGGAAAACCAGTGCTGAAGTAACTTTAGGCTGGACTGTTCACAGAAATTGCTAGCTGGTAGTCTGAGCCATTAAGAGTTAACCAGATTTAAAATATCCATCATGTATAAATTCCATTTGAAGTGCATGCAAAAGCCTGTAGGTGCAAAGTTTGAGAGCCCGCAAACTGAAACAACAACCTTTTTCTGATGGTAGTGGAATTCATTTGGAAAATACTACTACGTCTACATTTCCTTCACACTTATTTAGAAGGTAGCAGCTTCCTGGTTTGGTTTTTGTATTCTTATCCACGTTTGAGTAAGAATTGAAGTGTACTTCAATGTGCTTAAAAAAACCAAAATCAACAACAAAGACTTCCTAGGAAATAACAGTAGAATTGATGCTGGCATTTGTTGTTCAAGATATTCAAGATATTCAATACACTCCCTGAGAAATCAAAAGTGTAAACTGGGGAAAATAGCAGAACAGACAGTTTCTACAAGGCATTAAGGATAGACCCACCAAAAAGGCCTAACTGATGTGGGAACATGAATGTCCTCTGAACACACTGTCTGCAACAGCTTTTGAAGCCAGCTAGTACATCTGAGCTCTAGCAAGCCATTAGCTGAAAGGACAACTGCATGCATTTTTAATGTGGCTCATTTGGATCCTTCACATCCTGACCAGTGTTTGTGACTCCTTGAAAACACTTTGTAAAGCTATTATGGTATTTTTGTTTAAGAACATTATTTCTGTTTGGAGAGAAGCCACTGAATAGAATGGGAATGTTGTTCAGGTCTTTTTAACATGTTGCAGATAATGGAAGGAGTCCAAACTGTCATTTTCAAAAAGTATGCAGATACCTCTGCTTAAATCTTACCTGGAAGATAATGTCTCTCATTATGCAGTTTGCAGATGTTTACGTGTATGCACATGTAAATATTCTGGTTTTTTTTTGCTGAATGCTTGTGTCATTGACAAAATGTTATTTTATAAGACTTTGCAATGGTGGGGCTGGACAGGGGCATAAGTGCAACCCATTTTTTACCATCTTTGCACATAGTTAGAAATGACAAAACAGCAGTGTCCGAATATATTTACTGTAGTATGAAAGAATCTCAACCCTGCTGAAGTAAATGGAAATTTATAAAGATTACAGTATTATCAGGATTTGATTTTTAATTATCAGTACTTAGAGTTTGTTCACACAATGCTTTCCCTGTATAAATAAGTAGTTGCTTGCTGCCTCAAAAGTCTTTGTTCAATTACATCTAGGAGAGAGGAGTTCCCTAGAGCAGCTGATATGTGATGAGCTCTTTTATAGAAGCTGACCAGTGCTGCCAAGGATTTCACTTACGCTGTCAGGTCTGATTTTTAAAAGGGATCAGAACCCAGTGTGATAATCATGTTAATATTTGGTGTTGAAATGAAGCTGAACATATCTGAGAATCTTGGCCCAGGTTTGAGTCGCAAACTGTCCTGTGAATTGGTCAGGCGAGAAGACTACCAAGTGAGAGGAATGATCTTTGGAAACTAATGAAATGAAACATTCAGTAAGAAGCAAAAATATCTCTACTGCCCAATTAAAAGGTTTTACTTAAAAGTAATCTTTTTCCGCTTGAAGTTAATCTAAAGAACATAGAAAAATTCTTCACAAGTGACAATATTTTCTATACCTAGCATTTAGTTTAATAATATTCTTATTTTCATAAAGGAGAGAGACATGAAATCCCACCCTGATGAAGTGAAAGGGAATCTTGTTAAAATTTTGTAGGATACTGGGGTGTTTGGATTTCTGTCTTCATCTTGTATTTTGTTGAAAATCATAGGGAGGAGAGTGCTTGGTGAGTTGTTTGTTTGTTTGTTTGTTTGTTTAAAGTTCTTATGTCCTAGAATGTGTAAGATAAGGAGAAAGTAAAGTTGTCTGAAAGAGAAAAGTAAAAAATTGTTTTTGATCTATTCCAGTAAGAGCTTTCTTTTCCAGAAAATTACATGTTCTTGAATCAATGAAAACTAAGCATGTATGGATAACTGTATATGGACTCAAATGACTCGAGTGGTTATTCAGGTACTAAATGAAAAGGGGAATATAAAATATTCTAGGCTGGAAAGTTAAAATATTAATGAATCATGAGTTTCAACATCATGAGATGTCTAAAAATATCTTCTATATGTATTTTATTCAGGTTCTCTTAACAGGATTTTTGATAGGAAGTCAATTTCTCTCTAGCCTTTGGGGCTGTCAAAGTAACTATGAACATATGTGTCATTTTATACCATCATCACAAAGTAGCATCACACTTAAACCAATAAAGAATCTTTGCTTTAAGTTTCTGTTCCAAATATCTGAGTAATTGTGGAAACTTCCACAGTATAAAGTGTACTTGGGTGTGATGAGTTGGACATGTAGTGTTGAAACTTTTGTTATTACTTAGAGTTTTGTTTTTGCAAGAAGCACAACTGTTGTGAGAGAACAGAGGAATAACACTAAGGATATGTCTTGGAAAGGGTTGACAGCCCCTGCAGTTTTATACTGAATATGAATTCACAAACCCACTGCAGATGAGAAGGTGCATTCAGTTGGATTATAAATAGACTGTAGTTAGCTTTGAAATGCATCCATTTTATTCTGAGCTTCCAGAAAGTCCTACTGATATGTAGCTACAGTGAGAGCTCTAATGTTGGTAATAAAGAGAAAATGACAGGAGTTTTATTTGGAGTCTTCTGACAGCTGTAGAAGAAAAAGAAATCCATATGTTGTTGTGGCGCCTTTTTTTTTCCGTCCCCTACAAACAGTGAAGGAGTAGATTAAAAAACTTTCCATTCTCAGGAAACAGATCTTTGTTCCTAGAGAAATGTGCTCGGTGTGACTGGAAATGTATACAGTTCTTGGGTCCTTTTCTTCACTCTTCCTTTCTTGTGCTCAGATGCAGCAATCCCAATGTAATCCAGAAGCAGCCAGGTGCTGTTCTTTCTTGTGGTCTAAGGGAGGTGGAATGGCAAGACCCATGCTTTTGCTTTTGTCAGAAGAGCACTCAAATACCTCGAGGTGATGCTCACCTGAACACACTGGTCAATGCAGCATTTTTGTGATGCCATCAGTAAAGTCAATGCTATGTTGCTGCCCAGCCCAAATTAGTAAATTTTGTCTTGTAGGGGATGACAGGGATGACTTGGATCTAAGAGTCATCAGAGTCTGTTTAGAGTACCTCTAGAGTTGCTATCAAAAGAATATCCAACAGTGTATCCCTATCCTAGGTGGAACAGAAGTGTATTAAATTAAATTATGTTAGTCTTTGTGTATTAAATGATAATTCTGTGTAATATCCCCTGACAGACATCTGGAGCAGACAAACATTTCTTCTGCCTCCTTTTAAGTGCATATTTTAATGACTGAATAAAGACTCTGTTCTTCTAATACATATCTCAAATGTGAGAAGTTTCGAATTCAGGTAGTAATTTTTAGCTTTTTAGGATGTGACTGAAACAGTCCCATCACCAAAGATGAGAAATGGTAATGTGTGTGTTTTGCTGCTAAACAAAATCAGAGCACAGCACTGGTGATTCTCCAAGTAATGTGATGTTGCATCAGAAGACAGATGGAAATGATAAACCAGTGGAGAGCTGAGAGTCTTCAGCTTGTGTCAGCAGCATGCTGGTCTCCAGTTTTGGACTTTATCTAACCATGAACTATTTTTAGAGAGAGCATAAGGATGCAAGGCAGTGCAATTACTGCCTTTGCATGGAGTGCAGAGGTCTTCAGCATTTTCACAGTTTATTTTCCACCCAGCATGATGGGTTTCCTCAACATCGATACATGACTGCTTGCACACTCTGGGATTTGTCTTTGTAAAGTTAGGAGAGAAAATGGACACAATATACAGTCTGGTGTTGCAGATAGTTTGCAGTGGAACAGAGAAAGGATCAGTTTGTGCCAATCTGGTGGTCAGCTGAGGTTTCAGCATGTAGAGGACTTTCAGGTAGCAGGTGAGCTGGTTTATTCCTAGGTGGACACTGCCTGATAAACTCTGAATCTTGTGGGCTTTCTGCAGCACTGATACAACCACTTAGACATAAATAAAAACATCTGAGTTTAATGTGTAAAAAGGAGAGACTAGTGGTATTCCTTCTAAGAACATACATACTGTTTGACTGATGCCATGAGAGCTGTTCACCCCTTGACATGATCATTTTTATAGCTTCTGTGCTGCTATGGGTTTCCATCAAAAAGTGACTAAAAAAAAAAAATTGCTATAAATTCTTTTGTATTTGTGTTCCTTTTTGTTTGTCCAAAGCAAACTGCAAAATTTGCAGTTCTCTGGATGATAAAATCTCACATCACTATATGAATCCAATTATCAACATTGCTAACATTACAAAACTAATACCAAACAAAACCTAGCAATAATTGCCTGTATTCTTTCACCTCATATTGCATTCTGTGCAATTTTCTTACCCTTTCTCAAGTTTCCAGGCACTGTTTTTTCTCCAAGTCAGATCTCCATTCTTGCTGGGTGTTTATCAGTCTCTGTTATGATGCCTGTCCCTCTGTCTTGTTCATAACAGATGCCAAAGCTGTGAATTTTTTAAGGCAACTGCAGCCATTGTAGTTGATGAAATGTTTTGGGGCAATATCAGGTCTCACATACTAAAGCAAGAATGTGGTCTTCAGTTTTCTTATCTCAAAACACTGAAAGCAAAAACATACTGTTATTGCAAAGTATTCTACCAGTTTGTACAAAAGGTCATATTAGATTGAGAGCATGTTTCTTGTGATTATTTTCCCAAATTAACATTTTCTTTTACATACCCATCTTCCAGAGTGACTGTTCTAATGCCATTGTGCCACTGCTGAGTGTCGTGCACATTTATGTAACAGTCTCCCTTGTAGAGTTTGCTTTGGAAGTTAGACAAAAAAAATTACATGTAAATCAAACACATTTGGTCATTGAGATACAATGAGCATAGACCATAATGATACCACTTTTATGGCCACATTTCAAAGCACAAGTACACTTCATCTCTTTGATCCTTTTGTTCTAATGCTCAAAATAAACATTAGCCACTGAATGAGATTCTGTAATGCCACTTGTAAAGTTTTGTTTTTTTTAACCAAGCATCTAAGAATCTTTTTCCATTAAACAAAAAAATAGTAACAATTCGACAAGGAGGACTGGAGCTTTGATATTTTTTTTCCACTGTTGTAATAATTAATTGCAGTGGGGCATCAAAGAATTCTATTGTGCAGTTTGCAAGGAGTGAAGTTGTCACTCAAGACAAGTAATGAATTAATATATTTACATTGCAATAGCTAACATGTCATGATGATACATATTTTCTCTGTAAAAATGTTTGCTTAGCTTCAGAAAACCTCTCCCTTCTAGGAAAAAGATCCTCTATTTTGGTGGTCTTTCTTTGATAGCATGCACAGCAAGCTATTTAAAAGGAAGTGGATGTCCAGGGTGGGAATGAGAGTCAGAGAGTTCCAGTAGTGATTTTTTTTACTGGGATCTTGGGGCTTGTACTAATGAACCTTAGACACTTTGTATATTATCCAAACACTGCAGGGTGGGAAATCCAACTGCTTTGACTAGGAGTATTTCTCTTCTCAGTGTGTGACTTTTGGAGAATATTTTGTATTTCCTATAATTTCCTCTCCCCTGCACGAATTTCCTTTTTGCTTGTACAAGTTAAGCAAAGCTGACTTGAGTCCAGTCATGCACTTTTTTTTGGCTTTCTCAAGCAAACAATCTCTCATCATATCTGTAGAGAATCTTCGCAAAGGAGTCTGTAAAATTGAGGAAATTCAAACCAAAACTGTAAGTGTGGAGTAACTTGTTTTAGTATGCTACATCAGAAATAGAATTTAAATTAAAGGCTGGCTTATAGATGCATTGACTCTACTTACATCTATCATGAGCTATTTGTCTATTATATGTGTATAGATGCATATTTCTTACATAGGTCCTATACTTAGTTTTATTTTAGTGGTGCTAATTCTCAAAATATTTCTATTTAAAACTGAAAGACATCTCTTTGAAGAAGTTTCTGTTCTTTATTTTACACCTCTGCTCACACTTTTCTACCCAGTTCAGCCCCCAACCAAGCAAATCTAGCATATGCAAGGCTCATGAATGTTTCTCTTAGATTGGGGATTCTTTTGTGTCCTGTTTCCCTTCTTTTAAGGAAGGAAAACTGAGATATGGAGAAAGGTTAAGCTGGGTGGACAGCAGGGAAAAACACAGAGCAATGCTGCATTGAATTTTGCATAGCAGTGTTGCATGATTTGACAGTGCCGTTACCTATTGGGTAGTCAAGGCATCATCAACAGACTTTGATAAAAAGGCTAGAATCTGGATGGGTTTTTATCCATCCTCTCCATTAATTGACACAAACATGCCCTCCAGAACATTGGTTACCCTTTCATTGGCTTCGGAAAAGTGAAACAGCTTCAGCAGGAAACCGCATCTCTCCTGAAATACCTGTTGATAGAAACTTTTAAGTCTTCGTATGCTTATCTACTCCTGAGCATGCTTATCTTTAAATGTGTAAGTTGCTTAAAGTGATGTTTGCTGTCAAGAAGGCCATTTCTGAAATTTGTCAATTTTATACTGTTTATTGTATCTCTGTCCTCTGCCTCTGCCTCATAACCTATTGTGATTCCTATAATTACTATGACTAGCCCAGGAAAGTGACTTTCTTGAATATTTTTACATGGTTTATGAGTTTGTAAAGAACTGAGGGTTTTAACTTCCTTTGCTTGCTTTGTATTTTATCTGGCAGAATTCATGTGTAAGGAAAAACAACTAGGTGATCCAATCTGTTCTCTGTTTCTTTCTTGTACTCTGATATTGGAGGATAATTTTGTCCTATATTAATGTAAAATTAATTTGACTGTACTTACTCAATAAACAATTACGGTATTTTTAACACATACTTCTTGTATATTGTAAACATTGAGTTATCTGAGACTATGACAGAAATGGCTGATCAAAGCATTACGGATGTGTTCAGAAGTGTTCTTTTTATTTTCAAGTAATAGGAATGTTCTTTCTCTTTTTTAAGTAATAAGGATGCTTCTGCTAGAAAGAGCCCAGCCAGAACCTCCTTACACAGAAATGGCTGGTAGCTAGAAGCAGGATCTGATTTATGCTGGGGACCCAATTTTGTGTGGAGTCGCTAAAGAAGAGAAATGAAAACCCCTTCCCTTTGTCCAACCCCTGCTGTGCTTTCTGTGAAGTTAAGAGCAATAAAATATTTTAAAGCTGTCCTCAGACACCCTCATTTGCCTTGGGAAGCTTTTATTGGTAAGTGCCTGCTGGTGGATCCTGCAGTTTTGCAGGCTGAGTTCACTGTAGCACAGCAGACTGAGCAGCGCCCTGCACGTGTGATATATCACCTTGATGCTAGTCAGCCTGTCTCATAAGCTAAAGCGTTTTACTGGTTGATTTCATAGTTCATTAAAAGACTTGCATTTTCCTCCAACAGCTGAGTGGCAAATAAAAATACCACTGGGTTGCAGAGACTGTGCTACTAAGTAATTCTAGCCTAACTGGCCATGCCTCTAGTAAGCAGTGAAATTGTTAACTGTGACAGCAGCATTATTAGTAACGTCTCATTCATCTTGTATACACGTTCCTTGAATTGAACTGCTTTTTCCTTTGCCTGTTAATTAACATTATTTTAAATTATTCCCTAAAAAAGAAAAAGGAATGGATTTAGTTAATTTCCTTATGAAAAGTTTGATGCTCTGTCTTCAAAGAATTATGTTCTCAAAATGTAAATGGAAAATAAAACTGAATAATTTACTTATTTCTGAAAGGGATTCTTATGCAAGACTTGATTTACCTTGATTAACAGCAATTTGCTACACATTTCAAAATGTGTTGCTAGTATTTGTATCTCAAAATAGAGACACCTTAGAATTCCCTACTGTATTGAACACTGCATTGGAAGCTGGAGGAGCTGTTTAATTTTTGGAGATACAATAAGATTTCATTTCAAATAGCTTTAGATAATAACCAGGGGAGTGATTTAGTGTTAAACCTATATTTTGTGTTCTCATTTTTTATAATCACTTCCTTGGCTAACCCCTTCAAAATGCATTTTTATCAAAGTAATGTGAGGCTTATGAAATAAATATAATTTCCTTCTTTTTTCTGGAAAGGTTTAGGGTTAAACTCAAATGGTATAAACAAAATGTTGGCTTCATGATGTTGACTGAAAGCATTCAATGCATTTTCAAAAACCTGAAAGCACAAGTAACCATCTAAAGCAGGCCTTTTAGGTATGTTTTCTATAAGAATAAGAGGGATTTGGTTTTATTTTTTGTTGTCTTCCTTGGAAAAACACCTCCTAAAATGGCTTCCAGAAATCATAAAAAGAAGTGTTGCTGATATAAATTTTAGAATTAAATAGCAGGTTTTTTTTCTCGTTTTTAATAATTCTACTTCTCCATCTAGCACTTATGAAAGATTAACAAGAAGAATGGTTACAGTGAACCATGCCCATATTAAATGATATTTCACCTTAAGGTTTTGAAAAATTCTTTTGCAAATATGAAGGATCTTTGTTCCTGTTGTCAAGAACAAGCCATTGACCATCCCTGGGGATTGTGCAAGGCACACAAGCTATAGTGTAATTCTAAGTACAGCAAGGTTTGAATTTTTTACACATTCTTAGGGAATTAGTTAGTTATGTCCTAGGGCTACTCTCCTGTGTGAACTTCTTCCTTTCACACCAAACAAAGTTTGGTGGAATCAGGTATACATGAATTGAGGAAGGCATTGCTAGCAGGTTTGGACATAATGGCAGAAAAGGTGGTGGTAATTGGCCTTCCTACCCCAACAGCCACTCTCAACACAAAAAAAAAAAAACCAAAAAACCCCAAAACAAACAAAGCAACAAAAAACAAACAAAACACCAAACAAACAAGAACCCTAAACAAAATCAAACCTACCCCCCCAAAAAAAAAGCCAAAACCCCTCCAAAAACAAACAAAAAACCAAAACAAAATAGCCAAAAAAAGGCCCAACCTGCTAACCAAAGAAAAATCTACTTAACAGATAAAAATTAAGATATTCAGTTTTGAGGTCTAAAAGGAACAGAACAAAGAAGCAGACACCCCTGAACCCTTTTTTTCCCAATATTTTACCTTTTTTTTTTTTGGCTGTTGTTTTGTTTTTGAGAGAGTGTAGAAACATCTTGACTTGAACCACAAGCTGTCATGACACTAGGTATATTTTAGTGGGTCATTCATTTTCAGAGGCACCAGCCCTTCCACTGTGTATGTGACTGCCATAGAAATAAGGTAGCCTGCTAAGCTTCCAGGTGCCAGGGGAGATTTTATGCAGTAGGGGCTGGGTGTGTTTTAGGACCAAGTTCTCTGTACGTGCATGGGCAGGAATAATGATTAAGAGCCAAAAAATTCTACTTGATCTCTTTGCTTTTGCTTCCTTAGCATTGGTATGCTTAATAATTTCTACTCCACAAGCTTCCACAGGGACAAAAAAGTGAGATTGACACAACTACCTTGCTGTCTATGGATATCAGATTTTTAAATGCAGCCCATTAGAAAGATTAGGGAAATATTGGGCAAATGCTTTACAACAGGTTGGTCTGTGAGCAGTGTGTCAGGTTTTTCTGGGTAACACGCAGTGACCAGCAATGAAAAAATTTCTGCAGGAATTAAAAATTGACTCAAGGTAGGAGTTGAAGCATATTTCCTAAATGAATGTAAAAGCAGGTACAAGACTGAAGCATGAGAGAGTTCTATAGGAGAATGAATCGTATTAGCAGCAGGGTAACTTCAGCCATTCTTTTTGGTTCTTTGGTTTTGTTTGTTTGGGTTTTTTTGTTTTTTTTTTTCCCCCAATGTTTACAGTGTTATGGACAGATTCTGTGAAGCAAAGCTTTACTGTGTGAGTCAAGGCTGGATAGAGAAGTGTCCGTTTAGAGCCTGTAATTTTTTTAAAAGATTAAACAACTCTTTAAAATGTACAAGACCGAGCCTAGCAAGGATTGCAGCTGGGTGCTTGGGGCAGTGGCAAGAACAGGGTGCTCTTGTGAGATCTGAAAGATAAGCCAGAAGGAAGCTGTCATCCAACCAGAACATCATAGCAGAAAAATGAAATAGTGAACTGCCATAACTTTTATTGCTTAGTAAAGATAACGCAGCATAGAGATTCTGTAAGTAATTGGCACACATGCATGGTTGTAAATGGTTAAATAGTTTAAAAATATGGGTAATGCACTGTTTCTTAGATGTTCTTGGGCTGGGTTTTTTTTTGGCTTCTTTCTACTGTTTCATATAATGAACTTGATTTTTTTCAGATTAGATAAGAAAATACGTGTTTAAAGTATCCAGGAATAGCACTGCCACTGTTTCAAAAGTCTAGCTAGAATTAGAGACTTTTGTGTTCATGTTTGTCTTTAAAATGCTGTATTGAAAAAATATGGGGTTTTTTGATAGGGGATAAAATGTCTTGTCGTAACACCTTTTCATGTATTGCAATTGTCTTATGAAATTCCCTGTTGCTTCAGTGTATGCTGGATCAGGCTCACAGTAAAAAGATCTATGAAAGAAAAAACTTGGAAAAAGATCTATAAAATCAGTCAAACACAATTTTTCCTTTTAAAAAGAAAAAATATTTTTTAAAACCTGATAATTTTTGTTTAAATCTCAGTTGTTTTGGTTTCTTGGTTGGTTTTTTTTTTTTTCAATATCAAAAAAGGCATTAGCATACATACCTTCAAATGAAGAACTTAGGAAAAAAAATCACTCAAAAAAATGCTACCCTGTTCTATTTTTATTCTATAGTTTGCTACTTCCACTTTAATTAATCTAATTTTATTAGGATATTGAATGTTAAAAGAAAAGTAGGTTTTTATGGTTCCATCCTGATTCATTGAACTGCATCTCATAATTCACTGTCAATACAGAAAATGTAAAGCTGTTCCTGGGGTCATTCTGTCTTTTCATATGCTTTTAAAATTGTCTCTCTGCACTTAAGAGTTTTTCTTCTAGACTCAGTTGGAACCACCTGCCTGGGAGATAAAGTGCATTTCCTTAGGCTCAAAATCAGCTTCCAATAGACTGCAGACAGACCTCATTTCTTACAATTTTTTCAACTTAATTTTTCCTGATGTTTCTCCAGATCACGATTTTTCTTATTAACTCTTCTCCTAATGGTAGCACACCACCTGGGGTACTTCAACACTTCATTTCTACTCGGGCTGTGTATTCTGGTTCAGTGGTGCAGGTTGATTCCCATTCATCAGCAGCACAGTATAATGCCTTCCTGAACAAATCCCCTACTTTCCTAATGTACCAAATTACTGAAGCCAATTTTGGCCGCCTCTTCACATTTCTTAGGCTGATCAATGACTCTTGAACCCTCTTTTTGGCTTTATGGAGCAGCAGACCTTCCTACCTGTCTTATTTTTATACAGGCAAACTGAACTGAAAAGGAGCAACCCAGGTGCCTAGGCAGAGGAATACACAACATGCAATCTAAGGCATAACAGAGGCTGGGCAGCTAGGCTCTGTGATTAATGGGAAACACTTCAGGACTGGCAGCTGGAGAACACTCAGGATACTTTAAAGCACTAGATGCATGTTTTTAGGTTTTCAAATGACTCTGCATAATTCCTGCTCTGAAAGAAAGTGTTATTGCAGTTAAATGAAACTGAAACCACTCAGTCCAAAATACACATTTGATTTTTTTTCAATTCAGTCATTTTAATAGTCATAGTTGCAATGTCTATTTAATTGCAATGTATAAACTTGACAAAATGTGTCTGTGAATGGTTAGGTCTTCTGAAAAATCACAAGAAATACTTGAGGTATGGCAAAAGAATTTAAGGCACAGAATGTCAGAAAAGAGCATATTGCTTCTGGTTAACATGGAAGAAAAACTTTTAATACAGTCATTCTTTCTGAATATGCTGTGGTCCTTCACTGGAGGGAGGTAAGGAACATTATTAAAATATTCACACTCATGCACTTTAAGCTTTACTTCTCTTTAAGCTCCCTTCAGCCAGAGGAGTTAAATAGCACTGTACTATTATTAGAGAATTTAATTTTCTGGTCTTTGTACTGCTAAGCCATTTTAATTTCCTGATAGTACCAAAATATAGACACTTTGAAATTTCAGGTTTCACTTTCTTGAAATTGTGGAAGTATTTTTTGTAGAATCCAGGCTTTCAGAGAATGTCCTTTTTTTCATAAAAGAAGATCCCAATCTTGAAGGGAGAGTGCTGGCAGAATGAATACTGACTTGTATTAATGTTGAAAATAAAGTAAGGCTGAAGCATAATTTTCTTTCAGTGAAGCAATGAAAACGAGAGGAGATGCTTAAAAAATGCTAATGAAGGACTCAATTATGAAGAAACTTCAAGACTCAAAGCACCCAGGAAATTGCCACTTATTCATATTGCAGTGAAACACATTTGGTCCCATTGGGTAATTTATTTTTTTTTCATGAGCCAAAGACATCATTATTTCAACTATTTCATAGCCTTGACTCCCACACACAGCTGCACTGGTATTTGTGGTTGGATGTGCAGGAATAAGCAACACTGTGGCAAATATCTCATCTTTGCCAAACATGGTTAGAAAAAGATGATAACTTGGTGTATCTTGGGAGAACGAGGAAAATAAGTAGGGAAAGTTGGACACACGGTGACTTCTGTTCTCAAGGTTTTGTTTATGAGTCCTATCTACCCTTATATATTGTTTCATCTGTTCTGCTCAATGGACAGATTACAAAAAAAAAAAAAAAGTGAAGCCTTATGCTCCTTGGAATAAGGTTTCTGTCTGTGAAGTGACATGTCTGTATTAGACAAAGCCCAGTAACAGAGGCATTTAGCTGATAACTCTATTCTGAGTATTTTCACATCCAAGTTTGAGATAAAACAGCATTTAAAAGGATGAAGCTACTAATGATATCAAGAATATGCCATGAACATACCTAAAGTTAAGAGCAGAGCTCTTGTCCTTTGTTTTTACTATGGTTCCAGGCAAAGACATCTGAAAAGATTTTGGCTAATTTAGGGACCAGTGTTACCTTACTGTTGTTCCATTTATAGACTAGAAACAGAAGAACTGTTTGCTAGTGGCTCTATCATTAATGACAAACACAAGCCCACAGAAGAAAGAAACTTCTAAATTATTAACTGCCTGATCAGCCACTCAGTTGGGAATTTCACTGGGTCATGAATGCTGACAGGTTGTCAGGGAAACAGGAATAACTTAAACAACTGCCTAGGTTGGAAGATGAAATCTTTTTACATAGTTTTGGTGTCTATTAGCTGAGCTGCATTTGCAAATGGAAAACACAGTCATGGTTTTTTTTTTTTTAATTCAGTACAGGCAAATTGAAGAATCACAGAATGGTTGAGGTTGGAAGTAACCTCTGGAGACCATCTAGTCCAAATCCCTGCACAAGCAGGTTCACCTAGAGCAGGTTGCACAGGATCACATCCAGGCAAGTTTTTAATATGTCCAGAGAAGGAGACTCCACAACCATTCTTTGCAGCTTTTAGGTTTTAATTTGGAATCTTGATCTATACGTTTTGGTTTGATTAATGAGATACTTCTTGAATTTTCATCATTCTCCCCCCCTCCTCATCTTTTTTCCTGTTCTAACCATTTATTAAAATATTCCATTGATATCTTTGCAGTTTGCAAACAACTAATAGTGTTATGAAGCTCTCTTTAGCTTCCAAGTATGGTGAGCCAAAATTCAAGGTGATTCAGGTGTCATCATTTCTGCTTAGACTTTTATTTAGTCATGTGCCCTTCAGGACCAGTAATTGGTACTTCCAATGGCTGAGGCAGTTTCCTCTTGTTCTGGGTCATAAAACAACCACCTGGAAGGGCAAGTTGAGAATCATAGGCAGGAAAACAGAATGCTGTGTTTTACTGGAAGTAGGATTTAGTCTAGGATTTGGAGAGATGGGGTAATGATTGGTAGGATGACTTTCCTGCCTGCATTAGCACTTAGGCTGTAGAAAGCTGTGAAATGGATTCTATGGCTCTGAAGCTCTCAAAACTCTCCTTGACATGCTCGTTTTTTATGCTCATTCCATCATTAGGATGATTGCTGGTCCATAAAGCTTGCCTGTTCTTCTGAGTGTTTGCTTATCTGGAAACCATCCTTCTGGAAGAGGGCTAAAACAACTGTTACAAAAGAATATTTGTATTTCAAAACTTTATCTGCTAGGATAATTGGTCACTCTTCATCTGTTTTTTTTTCCTGGTTCTTAGTGTGTATTCTAGCACTAGTTAGGAAGATGAGGCAAAAGATTTTCACTCACTGGTTTTTCACTCATTTTGGCCCATGACTGGACAGGTAGAGAGTAAGACAGTATATGACCATCAGAGACTATAAATCAGTATTCACCAAATATTAAAGGATCTGTTATTTAGCAACCAATCTCTTGAAGTTTTTTTTGTGTTAAATAAGAGCAATCGTGCCATTGAACATTTATGAATACAGATATAGTTCTCAAATCTCAAAAAATAGAGTAATCTAGATTTTCTGGGACAGTTTGCAAGAAATACAGCTGATGGGAAGCCTGGAATCAGAGGGCATGCAATAACCTTTGACTGGCAAAATATCAAAGATGAGGTTTTAAAGTTTTAGCTGTCTTCAGAATTTTAGATTTAACCATGTTACAATTACATAGCAAGCCCTTATGGTATCTGAAGCCAGGTTTTCCTGAATTGTCATCATTGTAGATAGAATACATACTAAAGTATTTTTTTCTCTTCCTTATTATTTGTATAAAATTTTGTACCAGTCTGATATTCTTGGAGTGGACAGATTAAAATACATGGGAAAACCATGTCCTTCGAGCTGATCTTTACCACTCAAATGTACAATAGAGAAAAGAATACATTGCTGTTTTGACTATTCCAAGTCACTGCTTCTCTTTTCTCGCCCCTTTATGTACTTCCTTTACAGTGCTTGAATGGCTGAGCTTGCCATAAGCCTGATTTTGCTGTATTTCTGTCTTAGTGTTGCCCTAACAATGGAGAACAATTTGACTTATTTCACTCAACTGGTTGTCTAGAGCCCCTCTATATGTACTGGAGGGAAACAAGCACAAGGAAGCAGTTTATTCATTCCCACGATGTAAATACCTGCTTTTGGAGCAAGTCTGCTGACTTAATGGAAATGCACATTTCCCTCTGTCAATTCAGATAACTGAAGTGTTTAAATTTCTGTCTGGGCAGATTAAATGCACCAAAATGACAAAGTGTAGGTAAAATTATAGCTTTTATTGGATAGGAAAATAAAGCATTGCTCAGTCAGACTTTCTCAGATCCCAAAAAATTTTCTTGTGCATTAGAAAGCTTGAAGAAAGTGAATATCCCAGATAGAAATCTACTATTTCACATTACAGAAATCTCCTTTATAATATATTGTGATATGTACCTTACTGGATCCTCCTTCAGCTGGGCTTCTTTTCTGGGGTTTTGTTTGTTTGCTTGTTTAAACAACCTTATCCCACCCATGCTCACTGGAAAAAACTCACTTTCTTCCTTAGACTTCTCAAATCCTCTTCTTCTAGAAAAAATGTACTTCCTCATTTTTCTTACGTGTAGGAACAAATTCCCTTTTACATTTATTAGAAGATAAAAAAACCCCAAAAAACATCTGCAGCTCCCTTTGGTTATATTTTTTTTTTATTCTTTACAAGCAAACCTTTTACAAATGTAGCACCAATAAAATAAACTCTCTACATTGCCTGTTAGTAAAATGGGGAAGCAAAATTATACCCCATAGTATTCAGGATCTTCAAATTCATTTTTTCTCTCTTTCAAAGTAGTGGTTTTTAACTGCTCATGAAAGCATTATAAAGATTGGCTTCTGAAGGGGGGAATAAAGCTTTCATTTTTTTCCGCTCATATTCTCTCTGCCATCAGTTTATGGTTCAGAAACACAACCATTTTGCTCTTAAGGACTAAATTAATTTGATGCACTATCACAGTGCATTCAAATTATCAAAGTCTCTTTCTTGCCCTAAAATATGGTATTGAAGTGAGAATACTGATCTGCTTGCATTTCATGGATAGCTTGAAAATACTGAGCTACAAAACTGCAGATGAAATTACTCAGTTTCTTCTTGTTGGTGATTATCTTTTTTCTCTTCCTGCCATGTATTAAAGTATTATTTCCCCGTAGGTTGATTGTTTTCCCTCTATCTAGTCAAAAGCCTCAATTTTTTATTCTCCATAGTGATCACTTAAACTTGGGGCACTGGAGCTTTCACAGCTGAAGAACTGCTTTAATACTGTATACAGTTGGAGGAAGCTACAAAAGCCTTGCATACAATGGGGACTCAAAGAAGAATGCAAATATATTTATTAGTGGCTTTTAATGGGACCTCTTTTGGTAAATGAAGATCAGATTATCAAATGGACTTTGATTTCTTTTATTTTTTCAGAGTAGTAATATCATTGAAATAGAACACATACCATTCATACCAGCCCATAACTCTGGTCACCTTCACAATAAAATTGTGGATTAAAGAGGAGCTAGACTATATATGCATGTGAGAACAGTGCATATATACAATGTATATATGAACAACGGGTCCTCAACTTCTGTTTTTTTTCTGAAATATTCATGATTGTCTCCTCCCTCAAATTTTCTATGCCCTGCAGAGATATTCCTCAGCACCTAGTGTGACTCGGGGTAACCTAGTGTTACTGGGTATCAATAACAATAATTTGCTTTAATACATGTGGGGAGATAGAATGTAAGAAAATAAAGATAGTGCAGAAGGTAATCTCACCCCTGAGGAGTTGCAGGAGGAGGAGGAGGAGGAGGAGGAGGAGGAGGAGGAGGAGGAGGCCTGTGAAAAATTGCCAAGGTATGGGACTTGTGCAATAAGATGATAACAAATACACGCACACAATATCATTTGATACTTCAGCTTGTGTCTAAATGGTGAAATGTTTTTGCCCTATGTAAAATAATGACTTGCATGGATTCAGTGCCCTTCATGTTTTGTTTCCAGCACTCAATCTCTGTTACTGAAGAATAGCACCTCATTGGAAGGAGAGGAAATTAGTATCTAATTAGAATTAGTGATTTTCAAAGCTGATAAACACCTACCAAGGATCAGGAACTGCAGAGGTCTTCAGGCAACTTAATACCATTAATATACTCACTTATATGCAGTCAACAGGAAGTGCTCTTGTGTCAATTGCTAGTATCTCTGAGTGTGTGTCTCTGAACCTCTTGGTGGTTTTGGTTGGTTGGGATGTGTGCCCAAAACCAATGATTTATTTGTCCAAAAAAGTTAAAGTGGCTTATTCTTCATCAGTGGTAGCTTATATCCCTTTGCAAAGAAGTTTTTGTTGTGTAAACTGATACCAACTACTCGATAGTAACTTGAGTGATAGAAAAACATGGTAATAGAAAAAGATCATTAAATAAAGGAAGTCTTTAAGCAGTAATTTAAAGAGTCATTTTTTATGCATTACTAGACCTTGGTGGATGATTATTAGGAAGCTGTACAAACTGATGATTGTAGGTCTTGCAAGTTCTGCATGGAAAGCATGATGTGTAATTAGCATAAGGATGCTAGTCAAATGTCTGAATTTTGCGTAGCAAAGACTAGGAAGTTGCACAGATGAAGAGAGATAACAAGAGAAAGGCATGTGTTCTGTACCAGCATTTAATAGTTATGAGTGCTTACAATCCAGAGAACATTTTAAGAACCAGCAATGTCATTTTTCTAATACTGAAAAAATGAATGGTGCTATTAGTTCATAGCTCAAAAGCTGAGTCATCAGCAGCTGAAAGATTTCAAGGGAAAGCAGTGGTGTCTGGCAAATATTTGTATTAGAGGGACCATTGGTGCCTTGATCCATGTGTGCTGACTCCAAAAAAGACTCCCAAGAGCTTTTTTTGTACTTATAAAACTGCTGAAAATACTTTTATTCACATATCATACTGCTTAAGCAAAATAAAGAAATAGGAGTTTTACCAGTTTTATGAGTTATAATTTCTATATTTACAGGTTGAACTCAATAATTATGTATTTATATCATCATCAGTAATTAATTTTTGTCTGCCTAGCATATTAAAATGTTCAAGTTTGGCATGTTTAATATCTTTTACTTATGACTAATTATCAAAGTGACAATATTCACTTATTTCAGTTTTATGCAGGGAAGTGGCATTATGGCAAAATGCTTATTTATCATTGATATGGGTAGTTGAGGAGGCTGTTTTTTCATTTTATAATCCTTTCAAATTACATATTGCATCATATTAATATCATGTAACACTGCTATTCTTGTAGCTACTTTTGGGCAGTCAGGAGACATCCCAGTTTATAGTCCATATACTCCTTTATCCTTGGCACCTTGCTGAATGACTGCTTCTCTTCCTGGAACTAATTTGGAGGGTTAAAAGGATCAGGATCTTTGCCATCATTTGTTCTACTATATTAAAGGATAAATAAGTGAATAAAATTGTGCTCTGGTAGTTTTCAATTCAGACCCATATGAAAGTGACATGTTCCTTGCTTCTGTCAAAGTTTGGAAGCTTTTAACTGCTGGAGTTCCTTAACTGCAATACACATCTAGGCCGATAGTAAGAAGTTTTTGGACTGAGGCCTCTAACAAAATTTGCTGCTTCTTTTCCACTTTTTTCTCATTTTCTTGTATAGAAAATACTATTGTATATTTATTAAAGACTTTGGGAAAACTTTTTGACAGTGAGAAAAAAGGATTTTTACTTCTGATTAAAGAGATTTTTCTGGTGCTGTGTGTGTCTTTTTTTTTTATTTTTTTTTTTTAAGTTCTATGAGAGTTTAGCAACCATCAGACTCCAAGGATGTATCCTACTGGACAGTTGTACTTTCTTTTAAATTTGAATTGTTGAGGGGGTTTTTGTTTATTTGTTTGCTTTTTCCCCTAGGGGGTGACAGTTTTAGTTATGTTCTGCTGTCTTTAAAAAAGCTTCAGTTGGCCTTCAGTTTGGCTCTAGTCCATACAGCCAAGCTCTTTAGCATCTGGGAGGAGCAGCCTCAGGATGTCTAACACCTCTGTAGGATACAGTTTGCCTCCTAGTCTCCCTTTTCCTCCATAGATGCCCCGTCAGGAAACTTATTATATCTGTAATTAACTAAACAAAGATAAAGTGGAGTAAAAAAAATTAACATACTTGTTTTGCCACTCCAGAATAGCAATATTGAATGGCAATTTACAGAACGAAAATGCTCTTTTAGGGCCTAGGACCATATTCCATGGACACACATTAAATGGTAAGGCTCTGGCCCATGTGCTTTCTCTGTTCAACAGAAAACCAGGCTTGGTTCATGGTGATGGTTGGTACCAGTGAGATATGAACCCATGGAAATATACCACAGTCCTAATTGTTTATTGCAGTCTTGTCAGAAAAATTAAATAATATCAGCAATGAAATTCATACTTTGGGTTGTATCTGTTTGGACAAAATGAATCCATTTCTACTTTTTGTTATCATATATTTTGTTCTTGTCTGAACAAGTACTGCAAACTTCAGGCACAAGAGCTTAATTCTTTACTGATAAAAAACAGGGATGGTAACCTAGTAACTTTTGTCTCAGAGGCTTAAAAATGAGGCTAAGTGGTTCTTTTATGGTGGTAGTGATTATAGTGTTTCAGCTTGTTCTTTTTAAATTGCATTGAACTCATTTTTAAGGAATCAGAATTTATATAGCGCAATACTCAAAATAACTAAACCAAGATCAGGGTTGCTATGCAAATTCCTTTCCTTTTTCGCCTGTTTGTCCCTACCCAATATGTAAATAGTATGTAAAATATGTTAGCCTTGTCATGAAAATCCAGCATGTGCCTATGTTCTGTTTATCTCATTGCAAATGCAATAGAAGACAATACTTAGCCAGTGAATGCTCTCCTTTCTATAGATATCAAGATATACACAAGGAACATGGAATTGTTTTGTTGCTAATTCCTCAGATATTTAATTCTCTTACTTGTATAAGTAATTAATGGATTTCTTGGGGTTTTTTTATTTTTATTTTTGCAAGAGTTGGAGTCTTTAAAAAAATCTCCTTCAAGACAACAGCATGACTTTAATGGCTTTCAATAGCTAAAGTCTTTAATCAGTATTACATTTTGGAGGAAGCATCTAGATCTTATTCCTAACAAAATTTTCAGTACAAAAATTTGAACTACAATTTCTGGCTGTGTCCTGTCTATTAAAAATGCTTTGCCAAGTGTGGTGTCCTACAGTAAGGCAAAACCTTTCATTTAGAAAAAATGCATCTTAACATACTTTTCCTAGAAATGACTGTTTTCTCAGTAAAGATTAAAATATTCCAACAGTCACCTTCACCTAACTCTTTTGTTGTGTCATGTTGGAAGCACTTTTGGAGAGATGCAAAGAGAAATGAGAAGAGAGAAACCCTTTTGAATACTTGATTTTGGGGATTTTTTCCCCTTTGCCCATTGCTTCTTAGACATCAAATTTTCTTCATAAAAATTAAATGGCTTTATCTTATTTATGTTACTAAATTAACACCATCTAGGAATGAATTAATAGTACTGAACAGAAGGACTGTTGAAGTAGAGCTCATCTGTGTTTTGGAGCTCATGCCTTGTTTTATTTATGAGTGATAACAAACAAGTAGAAATCATGTTGTACTTCCCAACAGATTGTTGTGATTTAGGAATGCTGCTCCCTAGTTTGGTGGTCCCACTAAGATTGTCCAAACCACCACTGCATGCCACTTCCTTGATTCCCCACTTTCTCCTCCCTCTGCAGGGGGTTGGAGAAGAGAATTGCGGCCACAAATGAAAACCACCATGGATTAAGACAAGAACAATTTACTTGAATAGCAACAGTATTGATGAAGGGTACAATAAAGGAACAATTTACGCTAAAACCTCCCAAAAACCAACAACACCCAATGGCTTTGCCTGCCAGGCTCACTGGGCTAGAAGGAACCCCTTCTCTCCACACCCGACAGTGACCTGAGGTGGGATAAAATAACATCCAAGCCATGCACCCTGGCTGCTGCAAATATGAACCCAGTCCTGGCCAGAACCAGCACACAGATAAACCAAAGAATTACTTGTTAAAGACAAGAAAATAACTTTTAAAAAAAAGCATTTTGGCCACTTGTTCATTATCTATCTTATTTAGAAATGGTTAAAGGTTAATTTTCCACACCTTCCTGCCCTGATACGCAAGTTACATTAGAAATGCTACTGTTGTAGTGTGTAAAGCATCATAAGAGTAATAGATTTTCATTACAGTATAATTCTGAAAGTTATTATAGAACTCTAAGGAAACTTTATTGTGTGGTCAAAAAAATAACTCTAATTTATATGTGTGCTTATAAATGTGCTGGGAGAAGTCTCAGCTTATAGGTAAATAACTTGTCTTTCTAAGCTTGAATGAATAATAGAAGCTGCTGTGACTGTGAATAAAATTAAACAAAGTTGTTCATTAACACATGGAAAATAGGGAGCAAAAGTAATTCATCTAGGTCATAAAGGAGATAACCATATGTGGAGAACAGTAAGAATGCTAAGACCAGTATCCTGATTTTACTTGTGAGACAAGTAGTGTCATAAAAACTAGCAGAGCATTAAGTGCATAGACATGAGAAATATTGAGTTTAAAGCAGTGTGAGATGTTTCATTTATGGAGGGAACAAACCCTTAAAAATCTAGTTGCTTTTTTCTCCTACTAGAGCAAGACTGTGGAATCTTGATGAAACATTTTGGTAAAATAATCCAATGGTAATGTCAATTACTACAAGACAGGCCTAGTGATGTAACAGTAGTTCTATAAGAGAGACGTATTTTTTTGTTCTATATATGATACAAGCTAATAAATTTTTGGATTTTACTGATATTATCCACATTTTGCTTATTGGCTTGATGATAGTCCAGACAACAGTAAAGGAAAATAGATGATGCCTATTAGCCAGCCTTTGTATCCTTAAAAATAAAGACAATTAAAAAACACCACAGAACAAAAATGCAAATCTAAAACCCCCTAAAAATTATAATTTTGAGGGGTTTTTACTTGAAATTAGTATCTTCAATTCATTCTCCAGTAAAAATTAGACATATCTCTTCACTGTAGATTGAATGCCATTCTGGGCAGTAAAAACACTTTTGAATGAACACCTACTGTAAAATTTTAATAAGTGAACCTGTAGCCTTACCTTCCAGGTCCTGAAGTTCTCCAAGTCCAAAACAAGTTCTGGCAAATAGCTGGGAATAGTGGATACTTCAAAGGTTTTGGTAGGAGTTGAGATTTTTAATACTTTTAATACTTTTTAATACTTTGTGATACTTTTAATGATTCCATAGTTCTGGCTATGCATTTTTGAATTTACTAATTCTTAGGAATTTGGGACAATGACAGTGATTAACATGTTTGTGTAATTGTAATTTCTGTTTGGGTCTAGGAAAACAGAGCATACAGTGTCTCTCTTTCAGAGGTACCTCTTCTGAGTACGTGAGATTATTTCTGAGAAGGAATCTTTAATATTAATCATCAAGAGGACAAACATAAAAATTAGTGTTTTCTGTCAAAGGTGTTAAGGTTTCTTTTGGTAATATTTGAATTGTGTTTGGAAGGCATGGTGCTGGTTACTTTCATGAAAGTTCTAAAGCATAGAGATTTTTTTTTTTTTTTTGGCATGTATATGTAGTGAGACTTTTTACTTTCTACTAATGCATTGAATCTACTGGATGAAATGGAAAGACAGCAATGATTCAGGTCATTAAATAGAGAATACTAAGCAAATTAACAAGTATGTGCTATTCTGTCCTCATTTTCCAAGCAAATCACTCTTCAGTGGTATCACCTTGACTGTTCCACAAGCATAGCAGCCATCAGGCTTTGGGCTCTGAACATTTGTGTTATTCAGGTGACAATGAACAACCAAAGATTTTTTTATTCTATGCAATGAGTGTGATAAAGGAGGTTTGTGTGCATATACCAAACAGCTGCTGAGATGGGATTCTCAGGTGCTCACACAGATAAGCAAATTTAGACATATCTAGTGAGGGTGAAGGACCCCTGACTGGATTGTACAAAGCAACAGGGCTGTTGAGATCAGAAATAAAAACAGGTAATTCCATACATTTTAAAAAAAAAATCTGAAATACAGAATATTTGAAAATTTCTATAAACTGCACAGGTGAAACAATCTTTTTAAGGGCTAGATGTCAATAGTAATAGCAACACCAGCATATAGGTGTAACTTTGTGTCTGTTGGGGAATTCTCTCTGAAACAGTAGGCTAATACATGACTGTAGTTCATTCAATGGCAGTATTTCCACTGACTTTAGTGATTTCTGGATGCAGCCTTCTTCATCTGCCTTAATCTCTGCATTGAATTAATTTCCAATTTTTCTAATTATCTTAACTTTCTTCATTTCAGAAGGGCAGTTCACCTTGGACCTCATGAAGTAATGATTTTGTTACGGTTCAAATTAATGTTTCCTGTCACATAGCTCATTTGCTAAAAAAGGAAAAGTTCTTGTAGAATGAATAAGATCAAGTGTCCATCTATCCCTACTTTATGGGCAGAAATCTCCTATCTTCAAGCACATTGCAGCTCTTACAATATCTCCGGACCTTAATTATTCCCCTTCATATGGCTATGGTATATTTAAGCAACATGCCTTTAGTATTTCTCAGTTTAAAATTCAATGTGCCACATAGAAAATTGACATTTAAGTATTGAAAACCTTGAATAGCCACTCCCACATGAGGTTCAGCTGGGTAGTCAGCAGATCCATATGGATCCCTATAAGGAACACTGATCATAATTCTTCATGTAGAGTAAGCTCAGTTTGTTGTGCATTCCGAAAGTGTATTTGGGTCAAAAGGTAGAGGACTGTAAATGTGTATAAGCCATTTGTGCATGTCAGCAATTCATACAGAAAATATTTGTGGTCACTTTCTCAAACAGCTTTTGCTCCCAGGGTCTCATGGCTTCTCACATTGTGTGAGGCTTGTTCCACCCTACTGTCAGGACTGGGTGACAGCACTGCTGACACCCTGACACCCCAGGAAAGCACATTTGTTGTCTTGGTGCCTTTATCTGAGGGAACTTGTCTTCTCCAGGTTATGTACAGTTAGGATCTGTCCCTGGGTGAAAGAAAGATCAGAAAATCCTGCTGCTTGCAAATTTTTAATCCATTAAAGACATAACACAGATTTTTTTTTTTCCTTTCAGCTCAGAATATGCTATGTCTAACACAGGCAAATAATAACTGTATCATTAATCATTAATAGGCCAGTAGCAAAACACAGGATCAACTTAATCCTTTTGGACATTGATGAGTGCACACTGCCACTTTAAATAATGGCATAAAAGGCATCATTACTACCCAGTATGGATTTACCACAGTAAATGAGTTTGAGTTACTGTATATATTTTGCACTCCATACCCTGTTATCAATAATAGTCCTCATGCCTCACAAAGGGCAACATGAGCAGGAAAAGAATAATTGCCATTCTGCATGGAAGCAGTTTATTGATGAGGTGGACAGAAGTAATATTTTTAGCCTGCTGGGTGTCCATCTGTAAGCAGTTTCCTGGAGCTGCCACTTCTCCTTTCTCTGGAAACTGTTATGGCTTTTTCTGTCCAATGAAAATAATGAGATCCATCTATCAAACAGAGAACAAACAATAAACTCTATACCTTCCAATTAATTTGTTTTTCACCTCTGTTTACCAATGTGCATGCAGTTAACTATCCATCGTATTATATGCATGTAAAGACTACATTTCTCAAAAGGTTGAATCTATTAACCATTTTGCTAGCAAAATATATCTGCATGCCCTCCAGCTAAACAGGAGACTTGAAAAAAAAAATCAATCCTTTTGAAGTGCCAGAATGTAACAACATAGTGTGCTATAAAATCATACCATCCAATCTAAAGTCTGTATCCTCTGTTATGTTCATAACTTATAGTCCATAAAAAACCTTTTCATGGCAAAAAAATAATGCATTTCAGTCAAAATAGTGAGTCATTTTGGGATATAGTATGTTTACATTAAATGGAGAAATTCCTCAAAAATGCCTAGCTCTGGTACTTGAAGTTGGAGTGGCTTCTCACCACATTGTAGTAATTTAGTTTGTCCTAGCTGTATTTCCCTCTGTTAGATGGCTTTCCACTCTTTAATGCACAGCAATTTTCAAAGGCTGTAGGGTTGGCTACACCACACGACGACCAAGCTGTATACTCCTTTTGGCCACTGATGTGGTGATTGTCTTGTTTCTGTCAGTGGGTTTTTTGGTTTGGGTTTTTTTTTTCAGAACATTGCTCTGTTATGGGGCTTTGCTTTTGTGTCTACAGTGTTTCCATTTGTCTAATTAAGAGTTGCTTGAATCTCGGTGTTATTAATTTCCTTGAAGAGGTTTATGTGCTATTTCCATGTGTAAAACATGTCAGTTCAGTTTATCAGGACACAGATGGCACATCAAAAAAAACCTAAGAAGCCAACTAAACAGAAACACTGATTTGTCTACCACCACACAAGCATACACACACACACAAAACAACTGAGGAAATCGGCTCCAAGGTGCCAATTTTTTCGCGCCTAAAAGCCTGGAACAATGAAGATGACTCACAACAGTACAGTCATCCTTCTGAGACTATGCCTGAGGAAATTCTTAGTGTTAGAAAAGCTAGAAAAGGAGTCATGCTTCAGATCTTGGCAACCTGGCTGGCTGATTATGAATAGTTTTGTACAAATGGCTTAAGCACTGTATCATTGCCATTAGCCACTTTCGAATACAGTAAAATTTCACTAGGGAAGAACTTTCTTCCTTTTTGAAAAAGGGAGGACTCTGTTGTGAAAGAAAGGGTTAAAAGGCTTCAGAACTCATGTGGCAAAAGAAAAATAGGATGAGAAAGAAAAAGCCAAGAAGAAAATGTCTATGTATTTCTGTCTAAATCAAAGCAATTTCTATCTGCCTTAAGTTAAACAATTGGTAGATGACATTTTATGCAGATGAATCAATGTGTTCCCAATTACAGTTGTGTATTCAATATCTAAAACGCAGTCAGCATCTTAACTAGTGTTTTTTGTCAAGCTGCTCTGAGCTCATCCACAAATATGTCATAGAGGGAAGTCTGTACTTTTTGAATAAGTATTAGAATAAGTATTGAATAAGAATTAGAAAGGCAGATGTATAACCTGGGAAAACTTGTAGATTGATCTTTCTTAAAAAGATCAGCGATGCTGCTCAGGATTGTTCTTTGTGCCACAAGCCATCATCAGCATGATAATCATTCATAAATGAGCCAAGGTTCACTAGGAGACAGCATCTGACTAGTCCTGGCCTCAGCTGTTGGAATTGGTACATCTTTAAGGAAGGAATGTCTGATCTGGTGCTCTTCTGTTATTTCTGTCTTGATATTGGGCAGCTACACATACTCAGCTAGTATAAATTGGCACAGAACTGTTCATTTTTATACTTCCTTAATGATCGACAGTTAAAAAGAACTACAACCAAAAATTAAAAAAAATTTTATAAAAACCAAAAAATGAAACCAACAACCCTCTACAATACAGAATGTCTATTAGTCATCAATGTTACTGAATGTCTGATTTATGAAAAGTTCTCCACTTCTCTGCATTCTTGGCTTTTTTTTCTTCAATCTGGTTGAGGTTTTAACTTCTATCATTTGCTAATACATTGGTTACCACTGTCACTCTGCCTATTTCTCTGACCAAGTTAATATATATTAAAGTTTTTACAACAGTTCTAGAACCCAGTATAGTTCATTCAGTCTGAATTTCAGCCCAGTTCCTTTATAGCCCATCCATACAAAATCCTTTCCAGGAGGATCACACTTATTTCAGTGGAAGTGTTTGATGGCGTTGATGTGTACCTACAACTTCACCCTGCCATCTCCCATACATAAATTGCAATGTATGTAATGTACCACAGAGGATTTTAACATTCTTTGCTATTGTGTTCTTGTGGTATCTCCCTGGGTAAAGGTTGCTAGTAAAACCAAGTGCATGAATACTCTAGACTGACAAAAGGCTATTAAGCTCACTAAGACTGCTGTGGGAAGGTATGTTTTCAAGCAAGATGTTTGCAGCATCCAAGTACTTGGGTCCTAGCATTTCAGTGTCATATGGGGGGGATGCAATTTACTGAATTTGCTTGTATAAATTTTATATAATGTGTGAGTTCTCATAAAATGAAAGCCAGAAAGTAAATGTTGATGGAACTTTTGCTTGTATAAAAACTACAGAAAAATTAGGTAAATCTTATTGAAAATCTTGTTCAAAGGAAAAAAGATTTTAAGACCCAATTCTTAACTGAAATAACTGAAAGAACTTTACTGAAGCCTGCAGAAGATACATGAATTTATACTTTCCTGGAGTACAGATTACCTTTCCTAAAGGCTTAGAATAGGATGTGGTGAAATAAGAATTTGGCTAAAAGATATTTCTATAAGATAAATCTGTTTCATATGGCCAGTCTCTTTAAAGCCAGAGTGTTTAACAATTCGATTCTCTTACTATTTATAGTTCACTTCAGACCATGAGCCACCAAGTAAGGACAAGGATTTTTTCTTGAGTTACTCTAATCTGACTGGTTGCCAAGATATTAAAGAGTTTATGACACTTGATGAAATTTTACACAACATGTTTTTTATCCACTGCTCAAGAGTCTGACTAAACTTTTATGCATCTACTGTTGGAATGTAAAATTATGAGCACTAGATATATATTGCCACAAAGAAAAGAATATTTGGTATGATTTGTTTGGGGTTTCTTTATAATTCAAGATAATTTAAAGAAATAGTGCTTAATAGGGCAGAAGTGCTTCGCTGCTGCCTAGAGACAGTATGTAAAAGCCCAGTATTTGTAAAAGGGTTCTCTAAGGAGAGAAATGCATTAATTTGAGGAATCAATGCTTGTTTCTGCAAGATTGTTATGGTACAGGCTTTGCAGAGAATTTTAATGTGTGTCACAGGCTTTCCAAAAAGGCAAACTGTGATCGACTGGAATAGCTTGGTGTCTCCCAATAGTGTAATGTTATGCTGTGGGTTTTTGTTTGTTGGTTCTTTTTTTCCCCCAAATGCTTCAAATGTTTTGGAATTGAGCAATACAGCCGATACACTTCAGCAAAGAAATGTGTAAAAGAAAGGTTTTCAAACAGAATTTAGACTCTTCAAACTGTGCGGGAGATAAGCTGCCTGGACACAGACCACTAAGGCACTTACACTGCTTCATACGCCTAGCAGTTCCCTCACCTGGTGTTTTAGGTATGAAATCACTTGCATCAGGAGGACTACTTGGAACTTAACTTTATTAACTTAACATTCTTAAGTTGTTTGCTAGATTGGGATAAGTTTTAGGAACCAAGCCCAAAAAAGTGCTTTCTTTAGAGAGAGAGTTCTCCACTTTGGAAAGGGGATATGACCACATATTGATCATTTGTCTTCAGAATGAAATAGGAATTTTCTGTGCATGCTACAGCAAGAATTTCTGTAGGAAAAATGGATCAACTGTTAAAAAATGGATTTATGGGTATACCTGCTGTTTTTATTTTAGTTTGATCTTTTTATAGTTTTAATTAGTTGCTCTAAAGGATACCTTAAAAATGTGTCATGAATGATCCTCAAGCAATATCTATCCACTGTTGCATGATTAATAGGAGATTAATCTAGAAGATTTAAACTGGAAGATTAGATGTGGTATTCAATGTGTGATGAACTGTGAATTGTCAAGAAAGAGAATATTTTAAAATTAAAAGTGCAAAAAGCATAATTTTGTTATGAATAATATTCAGATCTGTTTCAGATAATATCATAGTATATTAAGAAAAAATGGATTTACAACCATCTTCAGTGACTGTTTCTTTCTTTTCAAATTTGTTTCTTGGAAATGGAAAATATTAACCTGTTGGAGAAATGCTTTAATAGAAAAATAGATTCTTCTATGAACATGGAATATGATTCTTATCTCCTTTTTAGTGGTGATAATTGTAAAATGCTTTACCCAAGTGTGGACTGTCAAGAGATGCTGGAGAGCCATGATCCACAGCTTATTTGAAGGAAACTGAGGAAATCTAGTGAGAAACACACTAATTAATTAAAGTTTTGTTTAGTGAAGAAAATCTTTAAACATTTTGTAAAAATACGTAGGTAGTGTGACTTTTAGGAGATGGGAAAAAGTTCAGGCATCAGATAAGGTGGTAACATGATAGCCATTGCAAGATGGAAGGAAATCCTTAAAGAGCCACATCTTCATTGTCTTTTGTTGTGCTTTGTGTTTCCATGTAGGTTGATACTCATACATCTGGAAAACAAAATCCAAAGTAGAGAGTACTTGTAAAAAAAAAAAAAAACCACTTTAAACTAAATAGTAACCCTGATACTATGTATGTGACTTAATAAACCAGGTCAGTAATGATATTAGGAGCTGTTACATACCTACACATGTCTGCTTTTGGGTTTAGATATTAAACTGCTTTTCAAACCATAGAAAAGTCATTAAGTGCAAGTGCTCACAAGAGGATATGTAAACATATGTAAGTATAGAACCTGAAAGTCACATTTTGCTGGTACAACTTTGTCAGGTAGACAAGCCTTGGCTAACTTTGTAGTAGATATTAAAAATGACATGGTGGGACAAGTTTTGTAGCTGTAATTTCATCACCTTTTAGGCAACAGACATTATTTTCAAATCAGTCCAAGCTGATATAGGATGGTTAACTTGCTTTAAGAAAAAGTCACAGGAGAAATGACAATGCTTAGCAGACAAGTGGAAAGTAAGAGGTGATAAATGCACAGACAAGAGAACGTATTTTGCTGAGGACATTAGAAGCAGGAGGGCAAGGCAAAGGGCTCTGGTTAACAGCTCTGCAGTGTCCTTACTTTTTGTGCTTCATCATTATATCTTGGAGTAGCCAAGGCTGTACCTTACTGTTGATGATTCACCAGTATGTCAAAATAAATTGGTTACAAGGAATGAAGAAAATAAAGTGCTATAAAAATCACCCCTAATGACAGTTTTCTGCATTACTTAAATGTTCAGGAGAAGCTACAAGTTGCACATATTTTTAAATATTTTTTAGATATTAATACTTAACCTAGAAATTAGGTTATTTTGAAGTTTACTTCTGTATTTCTGAAGGTGTTAGCAAACAAAAAACAAGCCAAAGTATGATTTTCATAAGAGGAGAGTAAAATTCTTGAGTAATGAAACTATGATGTATAAAAATTACCCTGTTCAGATTAATTAAAGACATGTATATTTATCCAAGTTACACTAAAAGGAAAAAAAGATTATTTGAGTATGACCAATACTCACTGCAATAATTTCTGTTGAGGAGAGCAGAAGCAAAACAATTCTGCATTTAAAGTTGAAAACACAGGTGCATAGCTTCCTGTGAGGGAGATCAGGTCTAGTCTCCACAGCTGTTGTCCAGAGATATTAAAATAAACAGAGCTTGGTTTACAGGCACAATATTTGTATTTGTTAAAGAACATAGAAATCAAATTTTTCCTTTGGAGGTGTTAAGTGTGGCTGCTTGGTTAACAAAAGTGAATGCCCCTGCTATTCCCACCAGGGCTCAGACTCCTTCTAGTCACCTCTTAAAGTAATTAGTTTCTCCCATTTACAACCGAGACCTCATCTGAGTTGAATTTCTCCTTGCAACATCCCTGTTGAGATCTGGTGATCCAGACCTGAGTTTACCCCCAAATCATTTTAAATGTTGTTGGTCTGCAGGAGCCCTTGAGACAAATCCTCCCTTCCTTCCTAGAGGAATCACACTGCTGTTTTCCCTGTTAGCTTTGATGCATGAGAAATATGGCAAATTTTACCCATAGGGTTTGCTTTTTTACTTTTCAGAAAAGATGAAAACTTGTTACCAGAGCATATTTTAAAGTCATTGTTGTATCCTTTTTCTAAGGTAGACTTTTCCTGTACAAAGCAAGGGGCAATAAACTTTTTATTTTGAAAGAATGAATGCTATAGATGTGAAACAGTTGCAATAATTGTCAGTATTGTGTTATAGGGTTTTGAAAAATGAAATATACTCAAAGCAATTAACAAACATCAAATTTTTATTCTACATGCTGAATGTGATTAGAAACTGTAAATGAACAATTCTTCATTCCAGCTGTTCTGGGAGCAGGTTTTCATGCACCATAGCCACCCTAAGCATAACTTTGCTGCTATTTATTTGCACAGTCCATCAAAACAGCATTTGATTAATAGGCTTTACTCTGTTAGAGAATCACCATTATAAACTATAGGTGTCTTTATTAAAACAGAAGTCTAAATCTGTAATGTACAGTAAAAGCTGTAGTGATTCTGTTTACATCAAGAAAAAGTCTTTGGACAAAATTCTTATGAAGCTTCTATTTAGAAATAATGTTTCAAGGTTAATTTTGGTACTTTGTTTCATGGAATAGACAGGTTTTATGTGTATAGCTTGCAGTGGTAATTGCAAGAGGAACTAAAGTTTATTGCCTTTCAATTCTCCAATGCAATGCGTTTTCACTCATTTAAAAGTGGTTTGTTTATTGTTGGAGTTTTTTGTTTGTTTTTGAGGTTTTTTTAATATATCAGTTCCAAACCCTACTAAAAGAAAAAAGAACAGCTTCTGGCATTTTTTTTTTTGTGGTGAAAAGTCTCTGCTGACAGTACACTGAAGAAACTGTTTTTAGTAGGAAATTGAGGAATGTAGCAGTCTTAAAAAAATCATGGGCAAGCTCTTGGCATTGCCTGAGATATTTCAGGTTTTAGTGCTAATCTACCAGGAATCTACTGTTTCTATTAATTACTAGTCACACCCAAGTGATAAAGTCATGGTAATTTTTATGCTGTTTTCTTTCCTGTTGATTATGTGATACTTAAACTACCAAAAACTATATTCCTATTTAAAGTAGCGCTATCAGTTTGGAGACAGGAATGAAAGGTTTAACTCTGAATTTTTCTCCATGTACTTTTTCTTCATATTAACTGTATAAAAGAGCTTTGGTGTGAATGTGCTTCTAGGATTTTAATCATTCATGGACTTGCTTGGAAGCAGCAGTTTCTTACTTGATCACGTATTATCCAAGTGACATGAAGTAATTTCCATATTAGCTTTTTCATTTGCTTACGATAGTTTTATGAATGGCTGTTGTGTTGATTCTCCCCTACTCCTTCTCTCCATTCTCCCAACCCATCTTCTCTTTCTTTAATTGAGAGCCTGCCTCTTAGCACAGTTGTGCTGCTCCAGAAAGAAAGCTAGGACTTCCCTTGTCATGGAAGCTAAAGTTTTTACTGTTTCTGCTCATTGATAGATGCAATCAGTAGAGAATTGCAAATGTGTTGGGATAATCTGCATCCCTTTGTGCTTTGTACTAGGTCTTTATTCTTTTTTTTTTCCTTTGTCATCTGTTATATCACTACAACTAGAAAAAATGTGCCATACAGATGGAAAAAAAAACTTGTTTAGACATGTAAAGTCATAGAAAAGGGCATGATTGACGCTCATCAAGTCAATCATTCTGTCCCTGGAAAGTATCATATCTTCATCCATCCTACTTGCAAGATCTTGAAAGCCTCTGTTGTTGGAGGCAATTATAACATTTCCACGTAATCTGTTACAGTACTTCAGTGTGTTTGTCAGCAGGACATATACATATGTATCTATTTATGTCAGAATATGATCATTTATCCAGGCAACTTAAAACTCCTTCACAGGATTTACAAGCCCCTTTGCTACTTGTCCACGGTGAATTGAGAGAGCAGTTAATTCTCCTGAGTGATGCAGTCTTTTACATGTTTAAAACTGCTGATATATTTCCAATTGACATCTTGTGAACTGGCCAGCCCCTCTCCTTCATGTAATTTTATCAAAAAAGATGGAAACACCAGGGCATACTAGGTTTCAAATTGTGAGGTTTGTTTGTGTTTTAATCATTATTATCACAAAGCTGGGGGATGTGGCCAAGCCCCCAGGGGCTATGCAGCCCTTCAGAAGGATTGCAACAGGCCAGAGAGATGAGCAGAGAATAACTGTTTGAAATTCAGAAAAGGCAAATGCAGGGTCCTGCACTTTAGGATGAATAATCCCAGGCACTAGTGCAGGCTGGGGGTTGATCTGCTGGAAAACAATTCTGCAGAGAAGGACCTGGGGGTCTTATGGCAACAAGCTGTCCATGTGGCAGTGGTGTGCCCATGTGGCCGAGAAGGTATCCTGGGGTGCACTGAAAGAGCATTCACAGCAGGTTGAGGGAGGTGATCCTGCCCCTCTACTCAGCCCTGGAATAGGTTGCCCAGTAAGATCATGGAGTCTCTGTTTCCACAACTGGAGATATTCAAGAGCTGCCTGGACACAGTCCTGTGCAATGTGCTCTAGGATGACCCTGCCTGAGCAGGGACGTTGGACCAGATGACCTACTGTGGTTCCTTGCAACCTGACCCATTCTGTGATTATTTTAGTACTGCTTTAAAAATGGTGCTCTATTATTATAATTTATTATTAAAGCTTTGACAAGCTATTTGTAAAATTTGACTTCAGAAGTTACAATATAGAGGTTAATTTCACTGATCAAAGGTCTTGGGGTTTCTTTAAGAGATTCTGCCTGACTTGGTTATTGTAATTATATTTGCAAAAATTAGAATTTTAGCACAGAGAATAATTATGTGCTTCCTGGCATTTATTTATGCATACACACATACATACAATATGGTTCACATTGCTTCATTTTCATATTGAGTTGGACAATTAGTGAATCTGAAACAGAGAAGCATAAGCTATGTGCTCCTTTCTCCAAAAGTAATTTATGTCATTAAATGCTGGCTCCTTGTTCCAGTGATGTCTTAGGCAAGTGCAGCAGATGAGGCACCAGGCACTTTATGGACGTGGGGTTTCTGAGCTCATTTCAAGCATCTGGTTTCCTCATCATGCCCCTTCTCCTCCTGGGCTTCCCAGCTCCCCTGTGTCTGGGAGCCAGCAGCAGCAGAGTGAGGGGGTGTCAGTGGTGCTGGGGAACCATGTCTGGGAGGTGGAGGAACAGAGCACAGGCACATCACTGCTGTGTTTGTACACCTCAGCACCCACCTCTCCCCACATGACAACCTTTCACTGCATGAAGAATTATTCTTTAGAGGCTTGCCTTTCTTATGCTAATCAACAGAGCTGATGTTATATTCTCTCCTTTTTGCTTTTATCATCATCTGCTTAGCTTATTTTCCTCTAGCATCAAACTCTCTCCAGCTTTAATTCTTCTCTCACATGGATAAATTGAAAGCTGCAATTATTTACAGAGTGAGAGGAGGAGGGAGGAAGCACATTAATTTATAAATCATTTTAAATTTACTATTCATTGAAGGTGGAGTATGAAGACCTCTGGCCTCTATCCACTCAGCATGACCAGAAAACAACAGACCTGTTTAGTCAGAAATAGTGCCAACTATTCCAATCTCTTACAGCAGCTTTGTTCTGCAGGGACCATCTGAAAGATGAGGTCTGCCTTTCCCTGGCCCTGCACAGTTTGTGGCTTTGCTGCTGGAAAAGTCAATACCTCTTCTAGTTCTTACATTGATGCTTTTTTTCCTTCTAGAGGACTGGGTTATGACTGTCAGTGTGTTTTGCCTAGATCAGAGAATGCCCTCAATGTTGCTTTTGGAGTGGAAGGCTGGAGAGTGGTGGGCAGGAGACACATCGGAATATTTTTATAGGGTATTAAAACTGCCTGTGGGTTTGCTCAGTGGAACTGAGAGATGGGGGAAAATTAGCTCATTTTCTTAGACTCAGTACCATCAAATAATAGAAGGCCACATGAGTAATTTTCTGAGATAAGCAATGTGAATTGAACATGTGTGGAAGGGAGAACATGTGAGTACTACCAAGACTGTGGTTAAGGTATGCACCAAGGAGCACAGTGGTAAGAATGGTTACTGAAAATATTTGTTAAGAACAAGTAGAAGAACTACTTCAAAATTGCAAGCAAATTTCCCTGGCAAGGTTTTAGTACTGGGAGGGTTAGAGGGTTGGATTCTGTGAGAAGCTGCCAGAAGCTTCTCCAGTGATTGACAGAGACAATACCAACAAGCTCCAAGATGGACCCACTGCTGGTCAAGGCTGAGCCTGTCACCAACAGCTAGAGTCCTTCAGGGTCAGGGAAGAAGGAGGGGGAGGAGGTGCTCCAGACTCTGGAGCAGAGAATTCCCACAGCCCCTGGTGCAGACCATGGTGAGTCACCCATTGCCCTGCAGCCCATAGAGGTCCATGGTGGATCAGAGATCCACCTGCAGCCCATGAAGGACTCAACACCAGATCAAGTGGATGTTCAAAGAAGGCTGTGACCCAGGAGAAGTCTGTGGGTCAGGATCTGTGGGCCCATGGAGAGAGGGCTCAATGTGGCAGCAGGTTTGCTGACAGGACTTGTGACCCCATGAGAAACCTATGCTGGAGCAGTCTGTGGGAAACTGCAGCCTGTGGAAGTGAATCACACTGAACAAGTTGGTGGAGGATTATCTCATCTATTAGGGGCCCTGTGCTGGCATGAGAGAAGCCTGTGAGGAGTCCTGCTGCTGGGGAGGAAGGAGCACTAGAGCCAACATGTGGTGAACTGACTGCAACCCCCATTCCCATTGCCCTGCATGGCTAGTGGGGAGGAGGTATTGAATCAGCAGTGAGGTTGAGCCTAGGAAGAAGGAAGAGGTGGAGGCAAGGTGTTTCATGATTTAGTTTTTATTTTTCATTTTCCTGCTCTGGTTTGATTGGTAATCAATTAATTTCCCCAAGTTGAGTCTGTCTCGCCCATGATGGTAACTGCTGAGTGGTCTTTCCCTGTTCTTGGCTTGTCCTGTGAACCTTTCCTTATACTTTTCTCTTCCTTGTCCAGCTGAGGAGAGAAGCTTTGGTGTTCACCTTTAGGTGGACATCTTTTTGGTGTTTCCAGCATCCAGCTGGAGTCAACCCACCACAGTCCTGTAACATATGGAATAAAATTACAAGTATATAGCCTGCACATGTAAGGAGCAGACGTGGAAGTGAACAGCTGTTTTCCACCTGGGTTTCACACAAACCCCAGAAGACATTAAGAAAGATACAGCAGAAATAATCATCAGCCTTGGCACATACAGTATGCTTATATCTGGACAGTTGTGGGGCCATGTGCAAAAGATAGAAGACTTGTATGCCACTTTCAGAGAAAATGCCAGGAACCTGTGCCCTTTGGACAGCTTTCTTAGACTGGGCCCTGGTTCTGGCAGCAGCTGGGTGGTGAGGCAGGGAGATGTCTGCCAGCCCAGCACCCCTGCTGAGCACATGGTGTGTAGTCAAATTGCAACCTTGAAACATGAAAATGCACGATAACAGCTCTGGTGTTAGTCATGCTGGTGATCACTGTGACAATCTGGTTCCTTCTTCCCACCTTTAGGTCTGTGCCAAAATGAGTTTTAATTATTGTGTTTGCTTTGAGGTAGTCTCTTTGATGGCAATGAGCCAGAATCCAGGCTACCAATGCCTATCCAGTTTTCCAAGCTGTATCCTAAATGATTTTTTTCTGCCCCAGGCTTTCATGTGGGTGATGGTGAGGGATGGCCAGGGACCATGCTCTGTAGCAGTTAAAGCTAATTTTTTAATTACTTGGATTTGCAACATTTCATCTCTAAATAAGCTTAGAAATTAATACAGGGACAGGTGCAGTCTCCAAAATTCAGCTGTGTTTACTGCAGACAATACTCCCCAGCTGCTGGTTGATGTTGAGTGCCTAACTTTTACCACCCTTGGAGCTCTACAGTTTAAAATTAGCTGATCTGGTTCATTTGTGTCTGCTGATAGAGTAGATGAGGCATGCTGGTGCGATTTCTCCCTGCAGAGTTGTGAGCTTCATAAAGGACCTCCAGAAATGAGGTAAACATGGAAGAACACCTTCTCCCTCTTTAGTCCAGATGCCCTTATGGTCTCCCACTCAGATGTGCCTCTTGGTAAAGCAGGGAATTCTTGTTGTGTAACTGAGGGGATGCTACACATTTGTGTCATATGGTTCTGAAATTGGTCCTTTTTGGACTGCCTAGAAGGTGTGCAGAAGGTTTTGGGAAAAGCAGTGTAAAATGGGGATCATCTTGATGATGAGACTTACTGAATCAGTTCTATGAAAATGAATTTCTGTGGCATATTCATTACAGGAGCCTAGTTTGCAGCTGTACTTTAATAACTATTCTCCTCTCTTCCCATCAACAAGAAGAAAATACATAAATAATACTCTGGAAAATGGAGCAGTGGATTCTGTGGGAGTTTTAAGCCTAGATACCTAGTGCAGGAAGAGAGCTTTGCAACTCAGTGCACCAGGCTTTTCTAGATGGGTCCCTGTAGTGTCATAATAGGAAAAGAATGATCTGCAGTGGACAGCAGGGGTTTTCCATGAAGTTTAAGCACTGCAACCTGTAACTAGTAGTATTTTTAGGATGCTGTTGACCTCTGTGAGAACATTTGCATGCTTTAAGTACAGGACTTAAATATCTTGCAAGAGGAAAATGGGTGTAAGCTCAGCATGTAGTAATTTCAAATCTTGGATCACTACTAATATTATACAAATCCTTTTGTTTGGTTGAGTATTTTGAGTTCCAGACTATTTCTTTGAGAATATGAAAGGGAAGTAGTTTTCAGCCTATATTTTGGGAACTGTGGATTTGTTTTAATCACATGAGTGCTGGGGTGCAAAAGGACTCACTTGGAAATAGGTAAGTAAACTGATGGGAAGTCAGAGTATTTCCTTAATTACAGTGATGTTTTATGGTGTAAACATCTAGGTAAAAACCAGCTAATTCTCAGCTGACAAGATTAGAATTTCTATAGAAAAATGTGCATTAGAGGGTGTATTAGACTAGTTTTGCAGCATCATATTTTATAACTAAATTGCTAATGCTGGTCATCTTGTAAATGCTGTTAGAGAATTGGTGTAGAAGCATTATTATTGCTATTTTCTTTCTTTTAGATGGCAATCTAAACAGAACAAATTATCAGCCATAGTCTCCATTAGAGACCGTGAATGTGGGGGAGGCTACTATTTTCATGTACCAAATGGGCTTTAGAAGTTACTATATTAGTTCTCATTTTAGCTAGTTCACCTAGACCTGGAAGTTAATTATGCCAACACAACTGATCTTATAAGTATGCAGTGATGCTCCCTGGCAGGAACCTCAGGACCAAAAGCTGAAACATTCTTTTCCATTGTAAAGGAAAATACTTCCTATGGTTTTATATAAAATCTGAAAATCTGATGACAAATGTGAATATATTGTGGTTTATAACTAATTTTACTGGAAGCATAAGTTGTACTGAATTGTATTGACAGAAATCACTATTTGTCTGTGCTGATAAAAGCAAATTATAACATTTTTAGATGTCATGAAATTCAAAACAGAAATCTAATTGACAGCCAACAGCAGAAATTTCAGTTTTAAAACACTGAACTATAAATTCTGAAGATAAGTTAATATATATGGAAACAAAATTGTTTACTATAGTAACTAATATAGAGAGTATGTCTTGTAAGAGTTGCCCATTAATGCCAGTTTTTTATCAGTTCTACATTCTGTTGGCACAAACTAATAATAGATAAAATAGTAATATTCACCATCCAAAAGTATCCAAGTTTTAAAAAGTTTTTAGAATGAAACTATATTTTTAAAAGTGCTTTTTAATCATATTCTCTAAAGGTTTTGTTAAATCAGAACTTTTAACTTACCATTTTGCTTATGTAGGCAAAACCAACAAATCTCCTCCAGAGTGAATGCTAGCCATTAAAACTGATTTAATATAACAATTTAAACCCGCTTAAGGGGCAGGCAAAGCTTCTCTCTCCCACGCTGCCTCAATCTTACAACTTGCGGACTTTCCCCTTTCTTGCTCTGGAACTTATCATTGGCTTTACTGGGTGCAAATCAGCTCCCTAACTTTTTTCAGTTTTTGTGTTCAATATTGTTACTAGATGAGCTTTAAAGTTTCGTTTCAAGACAAACCATTCTGTGATCCTTTGAATTTCTGAACTTTGAGAAGCTGTCTTTTAGGGTTTGCCCTAACTTTTTTTCCTGTACCTTTATTCTTCTACCCTTTCTTTTCTGCTACCATATAGGTGCCAAACTGTAAGTGCTGCTGTCTGCAGTACAACTCCGTGGTCTTCTGAAGCATCTCCGAATCTGAGGCACCAACCTTTATTCCTTCTGTAGGCTTCCTTGACCTACTGTGGCTGTTCTGTCACTTGAGCTGCTGTATTTTAATCTTATAAGCATAAATAGCATTTGGAAGAGCATCTCTGAGTTTTGAGACTCCTTCCTGAGGAATATAGGCTCCATGTAATACCCCTTTCATGGAAGGCTTTCAGGAGACACTGATCTGGCACTAGCTCACACATTGCTCAGCTGACTGAATGACTGGCTGCCAGCAGAAGAAAGAAATTTCTCTTCCCACACCTGTCAGAGCTGTCCTACCTGGTGGGCTGTGCAAGTCCCAAAAGGAAAGCAGCAGAAATTTACCCGAGGGATTGTGGCAAACTTTGAGGGTAGATGGAGACATAAAATTCAAGCACTTTGTTAAAAATAACAGATAAAAGCAAGTATCAGGAAACAAGCAAATTTGTTGAGGTACAAGGGCATAAGGAGTAGAGTGTGTGGGTAAAAACCAGGCATGGTAGGTTTCCATGATACAGAACCATTATCTCAACTTCAGGAGGCACTACAGCTGAAAAGAATGTCTGTGCTCTTGCAACTACAAAGCAACATTTTGCAAGGTAGAATGCTCCCTATAGCAGGAGGCAAAGCAATCCAATAAGCAGCAAAAAGAAAATCTTACAAGTTAAGTATTTCCTCCATGTTTACCACTCTGACGCGTTCATAATAATATTTTTTCCAGTGCTTGCAGATACTCTCCCTCCAGTCTTCTTATTCATGCCTCACATGCCCTGTCTGCACAATGCTTTCTGTGTAGAACTTACACTTCAAGTAGGAAAAGATATTCATTTTGGTTACTGTCTTATCTGAATATCTCACTAGCTATGGGGACTTAGCAAAAGTATGGGAAACAGCTGGGAGAATTTTTGTGCTCATTTTCAATTCCTCTCAACTCTCTCTTTTTGAGAAAAGTTTTGATGATCATCACTGCTTTAAGCTCATTCACGTAGCCAAGGTTTATATGGATTGTGCTGCCCCACTGTTAGTATTTTTACTTACTTGGAAGTGTGACCATCTGGTGAATCATGTCCATTGTTCTATCTTGGGAGACAATGGAGCAAGATATTTTGAAATTTAGGTAATGCAATACTGCCAACAGAGACCCTTGAAATGGAGATGGCATTTAGAAATAAAAAGAGTTGCCAATTTTATTTGATATGCATATACATACATTTCTGTGTGCATGTATGTGTGTGTTTACACATCTACACAGCTTTTAAAAAGTTATAGACATGAGCACCATACATGTAGATGCAGGACTGCTAATTTGTAACAAACCTCAATGAACTGGCATGGTCAGCAGCTCTGAATATAACCTCCAAATCACACGGGCTTACCTTCTGACCTTGCTCTTCAACTAAAACAAAGAAAAGCATGTTTAGAATAGAAGCCTGGTGTTTTCAAAGGAGTTTTGGATGAGCAGTACCTCTGAAATTTAGAGACTGGAATAACTTACGCTTTTCTAATGATACATTTGAATTACTTTAGTTTAGGTATTTGAATTCGAGTATTTGTCTTAGTCTTCCTTTATCTCTCCAAGATATATGCTAGCACATTTTTTAATTAAAAATGAAGGCTCTTGGGCTGAGTTACAAAATTTGAGCATAAATTTTTATTCTTAAATTATAAACCCCCAAAAATAGCAAGGGGAAAGATTATAGCGCTCTGACACTACCTTATCTGTATAGCTGAGAACAGCATCACTACAATAAAAGAAGATAGCAGTGTCTCCCATTGATTGTTGTTTGATGAATGTAAAGCAATTTACTGGAATGCAATTAGCATTTGCAATCACATTACCATGGGGATTTTTTTATCCTGGCTCTGAATTGAAAAATCTATACATTTTCTGTCCATGAGTCACTTCTTAGGAAGCTTCCTTTTATTTGCTAGGCTGTGCATTACTGTGGAATTAGTTTTTCAGAGTTTTTATAAGAAGAAATGCATGTCTTGGGGAAAAAAATGGCTTTTAAATAGGAATATCTTAGCAACCTTAAAATAATTTTATTAATGTATGCATTAAGCTTGGAGTACAGAGATTAAATAAGTAAAACAATGTCCTGAAAGAATAAGACCTGTGTATGATGGCAGAGTAACAATAGTGCTAAAAGTAACGACTTTTAACAAACATTTATATTGCCAATAAGAAATATACATGCATGCAAGTACTCAGTAAGACGCACTGTTCTGTCTATGCTTTAAATCAGTGTAAATTTAATTATTTTTACATCACACAAAGCATAGAGAAATTTTAGGAAAAAAAAACAATCAAATGAGTTGATTCCCAGTTTGGATTTTCTGTGGAAATGTGAGTGAGTGATTTTCAGTGCTTCAGGAGAAATCAATTCCAGCTGATATGGAGAGGGTATAAATGAAAAATGTGTGTGTGCTGAAAGGGGTAGTCAACATCCTCCTGATGTTGACACATGCATACAATAGCAAATATGTTCTCTGTGGTGCTTTTTAATGGTTTCTGTATGCTATTCTACCTCAAAGACAAACATAGGGAATTATTTCTAGAGAGATCTATCTGGGAACGTCTGTCACTTTAAAAACACACTTATTTTTAACACTATCTAAAGTATTCTTCCTGTAATTGCATATAGTGCACCATAACCACTTCAGGAGGAGTTTCTCTTTATGTGTTTGACCTTAGAGGTCTTACAAGGTCCCGTTGTCTATTGCATCTTGTATACCTTAATTTCTGTCTAGAAAGAATTGCTACTGAATTCCTGGAGACCATATTAGCTTTACCAGTGGGACATTATCTTCTGAGCTTTCTAAGGATTTTTATTTATTTTTAAATGAAAACCTTGAAAGAAAGGAGAAACTCCTTTGTTCCTGTTATGTCTTTATACATATAATAAAATGCTAGACCCAGTCAGTTCTTTTTTCCCACTGATAACTTTCTTTCAATTTTAATGGGTACAATGGCATTTTTAACTGAGGTTGGCATTAATATTTTAGTAGAGTTGGAGTTGTCTGTATGCCCTGTCACTACTTTGCTTAAGAAAAAAGGTTGTTGTCCTCATTTATCCACATTCACTGCTGTGCTCATGCTGTGCACTGGCATGCACATTTAGGGAGAGGCTGGAGGTTTTGGGACACATCTTGTGCTGGTATTAAACAAAGCACTGCATTTCCACCTTTCACTGGGGTGGCAACGCAGTGTCCACTTCCTTCGGATTTTACTCTTCTGCCTTTTCATTTAGCATCAATAATCAGTTAAATATTTCACAGTCTCACATTTTGTCCCTGAGGAAAAATACTGGATATTTTGCCACATTGATATAGCCTCAAGTTTTCTGTTATTTTTATGAAGACATAAATTGACCAATGTGAAATACAGGATGCAAGGAATAAGATAAAATTTTGACTGTATGGACAGAAGTATTATCATTTTCTGAAAATAATCAAGAAACAGATTTTCTGTTTCTCTGGCTGAAGTACCAGAGAGTTAGTATTGCTGAGTTTGAAGGCTGGATATGTTCTTGATAATATAATTATTATAGCTTTCCTGAGGAGGGTGATTTGTATTCTTTATATGTTAACTTCTAAAGTTAACCTCTTTATGCATCTCCTCCTCTGTGTTGCAGTTATCTTCAGGTTGCATTGCTGTACCCTTGGTTGCCTGTCCAAAGAGTGCTAAGGCTAAAGGGAGATGGTGGCTTTGTCCACTATGGGGAAAAATGTTCTTCTTAAGTGCTGCTTTGTGTTTGCAAGGCTGATCTGGCAGTTTCAAATATATTTATCTAAATGCTGTCAATATTCATCTGCCATTCTTCTGAAACACAAGCATTTCCTGGGCTTAGCAGAATTCAGTGTTTGAACAAGAAACTGCTGGGACTGCACTGTATGTAATACTGGTAATTTAGTGCTGGTTGATAGCTACCCAGTTTCCAGATTAGGGAAGATGCTATGACCCTGTTTTTTTCTATTCTATAAGCAGTGACATGTTGTGGCAAGTGTTCAGGCAGCTGTTGAAGTTACTCTGCTCCTGTGGGATCAATGCCTCCTGGTTCCTGTTAACTGACTTCACAGGAACTGGTGCACCGCAGGAGGTAGGAGCCACTGTTAGTTGTGATATTGATTATTTGATTACTCTTGTCGTGTCTCTGTGAAGGCAACAGTTTGTGTTCCCTGGAAGGATGGGACCTGTGGCTTCACACAGAGCCTTCTCACTAGGGCAGCTGGTCTGTGGCGCTGTCCGCAAGCTTGTCGACATTTTGGGAGCCTCTAACTGTCTTGAAGGAAGTCAATTATCAGTGGAAGCCCAGAGCTGTTGTTTAACATGGAGGCAAGAGTGTAAAGATCATATGGGAGGGAGTATGGCAGGCAAGCAGAAAGCAGGAGATCCTTCATGGTAGAATTTAAATGACTGCAGGAGCTTATAAAATGCCTTCCCACTTGCATGTGAGGCAGGCATCCTAACTTATGAGGCCTAGCGTCACTTTCCTTCTACCCACCCTATGCTCTTGAATCATTGTGTACAAGGATCATTTTGACATTTTTGGGTTTTAATCCTTTTAAGGATGTTTACTAGAGGTTAAAGGGTGACAGCTTGCCCTTGTAAGAAAGTCTTTGCTGAGGCGAGGCAAGCTTTTGCAGTGTTTTGATTTCATTTTGACTCTGGTTTTAAAATCACTGGAAATTACTCAGAGGAAAGAATGCATTGTGGAAATCTTACCCCTCTCTGCCAACTATTTCCTACTCAAGCCCGGGAAGGATGTTGTACAAGGAGCTACCAGATCAGAGGTATTTAATGTGGAAGCTGGAGGATTTTCATTCAGACTAAGTGCTCAAAACAGACCAGTGAGTTTGGGTGTTTTAAGAAAATATTGCAGCTAGAAAAGTTGGATTTGATTGAATATACAAGACATTTAAAATATAGTGAAGAGAAGAATTCTAGTTGGTAGAAGATTTGCTTTGTGTGCAACTTTGAAAATCTATTTGGTTTGCATAGCCAGGCTTTGGTAGCCAAGGGGGCTACAAGAGTGGCTTCTGTTAGAATCTCCCAGGAGCTTCTTCTCTGTCTGACAGAGCCTGAGCCAGTTGGTTCCAAGGTGGACCTGCCAGTGCCAACCCCAACATCAGTGGTGGTTGTGCCTCAGGGAAAACACATTACAGAAGGGGGAAAAGTTATTATACTGCATTGGCAGTAGGAGAGAGGACTGACAGTACATGAGAGGAACAACCCCCAGATCCTTCAGTCAGTGAAAAAGGATGACAAGTGTACCAGGCACAGGAGCAGAGATCCCTCTGCAGCCCCTGGTGCAGACCATGGTGAGGAGCTGTGCCCCTGCAGCCCAGGGAGGGCCATGGGGGAGCAGGGATCCACCACAGCCCATGCAGGACCCCAGGGCAGAGCAGGTGGGTGCCCAAAGGAGGCTGTGACCCTGTGGGAAGCCGGTGCTGGATCAGGCTCCTGTGAGGATCTGTGGCCCCATGGGGAGAGGAGCCCACACCAGAGCAGGTTTGCAGGCAGGACTTGGGACCCTGAGGGGGCACCCACTGGAGCAGGCTGCTCCTGAAGGACTGGCCCTGTGGAAAGGACCCAAGCTGGCACAGTTCATGAATGAGTGGATGAAGCCTGTGGGAAGTTTAAGAAGTTAGTGGTGGACTGTCTCGTGTGGGAGGGATACCATGCAGGAGCAGGAAAGGGTCTGAAGAGTCTTAAGTGGAGGAAGGAGCAAAAGTGCATGATGAACAGACCTGATCACCCAAAAGGGGATACATACCTGCAATGTCATGGAATAGGTGGAAATCAGAAAGTCCTGAAGGGGAGGCAACTGCAGAATCCTGCAGCTGTATTTAATCTTCATACATTAGGTGTCTAAAGAGGACATGGAAGGACACTCAAAGTGTGCTCCAAGAAATTGAGGAATTTTTTAGGAAATGAGTTGCACTGAGATGTCCTTGCAAACGTTTATTTTGATATAAACAAATGAAATCACTGTTAGCCACTCCTTCTCTGAAAAAAAGCTGAATGTTTGCTTGATTTTTCAATGAATTATCTGTGAGCATGGAAAGATGCAGTAGTATAAACATGAAGGCTCTTGAACAGGATACAGTTTGAGAGAGTTTAGGATTGAGTGTCATTAAGAACAAAAGATGACTGAGATTCTCTTTGGCACAATACTGGTTTTCTTCACAGAATCACAGAATTTCTAGGTTGGAAGAGACCTTTAAGATCATCGAGTCCAACCCATGTTATAACACCTCAACTAGATCATGGCACCAAGTGCCACATCCAGTCTTTTTTTAAACACATCGAGGGATGGTGACTCCACCACCTCCCTGGGCAGATTATTCCAGTATTTGACCACTCTTTCTGTGAAAAACTTCCTCCTTAATTCTAGCCTGTATCTCCCTTGGTGCAGCTTGAGACTGTGTCCTCTTGTTCTGTCTGTTGATGCCTGGAGAAAGAGACTGACCCCCAACTCACACAGCCGCCCTTCAGGAAGTTGTAGAGAGTGATAAGGTCACCTCTGAGTCTCCTTTTCTCCAGGCTGAACACCCCCAGCTCCCTCAGTTGTTCTTCATATGGCTTGTGTTCCAAGCCCCTCACCAGCCTCGTTGCTCTCCTTTGGACACGCTCAAGCATCCCAATGTCCCTCCTAAACTGAGGGGCCCAGAACTGGATGCAACACTCCAGGTGTGGCCTCACCAGTGCCGAGTACAGGGGGAGAATGCCCTCCCTGCTCCTGCTGGCCACACTATTCCTGATACTGGCCAGGATGCCCTTGGCCTTCTTGGCCACCTGGGCACACTGCTGGCTCATGTTCAGCCGGCTGTCAACCAGCACCCCCAGGTCCCTTTGCACCTGAGCACTGTCCAGCCACACCGTCCCCAGCCTATAACGCTGCAGGGGGTTATTGTGGCCAAAGTGCAGGACTCGGCACCTGGACTTATTGAACTTCATCCCATTAGATTCTGCCCATCCATCCAACCGGTCCAAGTCCCTCTGCAAAGCCCTCTGTCCCTCTAACAGATCGACACACGTTCCCAGCTTAGTGTCATCTCAAAATTTACTAATGAAAGACTCTAAACCCTCATCCATGTCATCAATGAAAATATTAAACAGAACTGGCCCCAGCACAGACCCCTGAGGGACACCACTGGTGACTGGCCCCAGCTGGATGCAGCACCATTCACCACCACCCTCTGGGCCCGGCCATGCAGCCAGTTCCTAACCCAGCACAGAGTGCTCCTGTCCAAGCCACGGGCTGCCAGCTTATCTGGGAGAGTGCTGTGGGAGACAGTGTCAAAGGCCTTGCTGAAATCCAAATAAACAACATCTACAGCCTTCCCTGCATCCACCAGGTGGGTTACTTGGTCATAAAAGGTGACCAGGTTGGTTAAGCATGACCTACCCTTCCTAAACCCATGCTGACTGGGTCTGATACCCTGGCCATCCTGTAAATTCTGTGTGATGGCACTTAATATAAACATGTTCTTAAGGTTTCCAGGGAAAAAGTTCCCAATAAAAATAAAATAATTAACAGACCAATATAATAGAATTGTTGTATTTGAACTTGAAAATATGGTTAGTTCTTAATTTGGGTTGGGTTTTGGTTTTTGTTTGTTTTTGCTAGGGGTTTTTTATATTTTAGAAGCTTTTCACAGCTTCAAAGATTTTTGGGTTTACTTTTGTTTATTGTAAGGACTACTGCTTTAATTCCAGTTTAGCTGTATTTCATATCTTAATGACTGAAAAGACACATGCCTTAGTTGTTCTTGGTCTGAGTAATATGAATCATATAATTATGTAATATGAATATCTCATGAATTTCAGTAATATGAAAATAGCCATATCATTATCCAATATGCAATAAGATTGATCACTGTGTAGCTAATAAATGCAAAACATGCTTTAAAGTCCACATTCTTGAGCTTCTACATAGCTTAAAAAAATAATTTCTACCTTGATTGCAAACCAGAAAATTCTGGTTCCTTTGGGGTTTTATACTTCATTAAATATAATCTACTTCTTCAAGAGTATAAGCTCACACCACTTGAATAGTGTTTGGTTTTTGGGTTTTGTTCAGGATTTTTTCTGTAATATCAAAATTGTGTTTGGGTGTTCTGGGGTTGTTTTGACGCTTTTAAAGTTTTTATTTTGTTTCCTGCTTGGGTTTTTGCTTTTGTTGTTTTGAGGATTTTTGTTGTTGGTAGTATTTTAAAAAATAAATCTTTGTTCCCAGGAGAAAGAATACGTGGGCTTTAAAGGAAAAGGTTTAACATGTGGAAACTTTTTTGCATGCAGATTGTGCTATGAAACTGTTTAGTGATTTGAAATGTTAAAACATCTCTCATGGGAATGGGTAAATGAATGAGCAGTTGATTTTGTTGGGCAGGTGGGAGAAAAAAATTGTACAGTTGTGGTTAATTGTTCTAAATGCACCCATATACTCAAGCATCTACTATCTTGTTATTGCTCTTCTTGTAAATTTGCACTCTATTGTTTAAGAATATCCACATATTTTATTGAACGTTCCTTCTGCTGTAAGAGTAGTATGAGAAGTGTTTGGTCTGTCAGTATACAGGAAACAGCTGTTAAGAACTCCAATTTTATTCCTTTCCTTTTGGAAAAATTTAGGAAGTGATTAGATTCTTGAGCAATCTGCTTTGTATTAAACATCAAATTCAGGAGTTCCCAGGGGTGCTGTTAGGTGTACTGTGATAATGGCTGCTGTGCCACTGGAAATAGCAGTTGGTGGAGCGGCAATGTGAATGATCCTCTTGGTGGGACTGCTGCACATTCATACCCCTGCATGAGCATTTTTCAAATCTCTGCTTGTCCTTTGATCATATAGCTTTCACAGGTAGTTTGTGAGCCACACAAGATCATTTGTAGGAGCTGGAAAGGCTTAGTTTAGAAAACACAAAAGAAAAAGGAACACCATTACCTGTGCCACTCTCATCCCTCGCCCCAAAAAAATCGACTCAAATGCAAGCCAAAACAACCACCATGAAACAAGTAAATGATTAGGTAATGAAGTAAACAAAGATGTTTGCATGAATAAGTCATTGCTCTGTCTATTTGTTAAACTGATTGACAGAGGAAATGAAAGTGACATACTTTAGCTGCCGCTTTCCTCCTACCTCCGATGTCTTACAGCGCCCTGCCTTGCACTAGATCATGATGGATTGTAATGTTGTCTTTGGAAACTCTGTAACTCTTTGCGAAGTTGCAGAGGTTGTTGTCGAACTTAAACAAATTAGGATACAGAAAGTGATAAGCAACTGTGTAGCCCCACCTGTCTGGTTTTACAATTAAAAAAAAAATCCTGATGACTAGGCAAACAGCTCATGCTAGCAGACATTCACAGCTATTTTTAATGGAAATGTAATTTATGCTAATTGTCCTGTTCAAGATAGGCCAAGCCAGTTGTTTTTTTACTGCAGAACATACTATTTGTTCTATGAACTTATGTGTACGTTTTCTTTGTCATCCATGATTGCACCATTGAATTAAGAACAATGTCCCACCAGTGATACTTTTGCTCAACATTGCTTTGAGTTCCCAAACTGTTGCAAAAATAGCAAGTATTTAAGATCCATATAAACACTTTTCCTAAGCGGCATTGGGATGCTTTCTGGCATGGACAGAGATTAAATGTTCATCTTCAGATGCACACTTGAAGATGGGAGGAAATGATAGGTGAGAAGAAAGTATAGGTGTAAAGCATAATTCCATTGGGCTAGATAAAGGACAGTTTTGCTCCCCTGTTTCTACTGCATGTGTATTTTTTGCAGTTCTGTAAAGCCTTTCACTCAAGGAAAAAGTCTGACCTTTTAAAAAGTGGATACTGACCAGCAGTTTGTGAAGTTTATCCAAGGCTTTTATGATAATCAGACATAGATTTTCATACTAAAGTATAAAATGAAAGGGCATCAATCCATTTAAGTCCTTCAGATATTTGTCTTTCTAAACACTCAGAATATTTAGACAAAGTTGTTTCTAGACAACTTTATCATGTCTCATTTCAAGACAACTTTGCCTATGTATAAAGAATTCTTTTGGATTTTGCAAAAAAATCACTGAATTGGCCCCAGGCTGAGAATGGAAGCACCTGGCCTGGTTTCACAGAGAACAAGCTGAAAGATACCAAAAGGCCCCCAAGTCTTCAATATTGTTTGATAAAAGAGAAATAAACTTGTAGGTATATCATAAGTAATTTGTCATACTGACTTTGCTGATGGGATCTACTGAAAACAAAGCCTTGCAGATCTTTTCTGCTTCCAGCTCATTTTCCGGTTGATTCCAGGCTCCCTTGCTTTCTGTCCATTCTCAGGGCCATCTCACTGCTGCAGGAAACCTTTTACATCTCAGGGCAGTGTCCCAACACTGACAAAACAGCACATTGCCTGCCTCCTTTTCCCTTCTTATCAACATAGGCTTTATAGATGTTTCTCCCAGACAGATATGCTTGGTTTCCTTCAGAAAAGAGGGGTTTTCCTTCTCCCACTAGCAATATCAGCCTAGCAAAGAGAGATGGGAACAAGGTGAAAAGATGAATGCACTGCCTTGTTGCATTGTTTTAAATAATATATAGCTTATGAAACACTTGTAAATTTTGCACTGGATATGAAGCTAATTCATATTGCACCAAATTTTAGCTAAATGTGGAGAACATGTTATTGCTTCTTACCTGGCTCTCTTTATCATTCATCTACTGTTCTTGGTGGTGGTGTTCAAAATCCTTTGACAACTTCCTTAGCCTGCTGTGTTCTGAGAACAGCATGTTTTACAGTGGTAGTGTGATCTTGTTCCATTTTTCTATGTCATGCATATCTTCTTCAAATAGAGACTATCATTATCATTACAGTGTACTGTTTGGTGCAGGGTTTCTGGAAAGAGTCAGCAGTTTGTCTTATTTCCTATTTAATGATCATTTTGTATGCCACCTAATTTGTCTTTTTTTTCCCATCTGCAGTTGAATTTGTTTACTTTCATAACCTTTAAAAATGTGTCATTATCTTGTTGTAATCATTAATTGAGTAGTTAACCTATAATTGATTTTTTTCTTCACAGTATCTGAGGTTTTTATGCTGGTTTCTTCTAGATATAATTCATAATCACAGGACCACTGAATGGTTTGGGTTGAAAAGGGACCTTAAAGATCATCTAATCCCAACCTTCCACTAGTCCAGTTTGCTCTAAGCCTATTGGTCTTGAATACTTCCAGGGTGAGACATCCACAACTGGAAAAGAAAGCTGATGCATTTCTTTAAAAAGTAGATAGATGTGGTGCTTCTTCTCTTCATCTGCACCAGCTGCAGAAGCGGTGTGGTATCACTCCATGATCCATCCTCTCAGTTGTGCTGATTTGGTGTTCTCATGCATCGTCCTGGTATTGCACCAGCAGTGGCTGTATAGCAGAGCAGCAATCTACAAGCAGCAGGCAAACCAAGTCTCAGTGCTGGTAACTCCAGATCTAGCATATATATTCTGTGCTACACACTTTAGTCTCACTCATGTTTTCTTGGTATGGCAACCGTCTGATTACTATAATTAGTGAACCGAATTTGAAATTATAAACATTGTATCATTGAAGGGAGTTTTCATTTTCAGGTAACAGGGCTGCCTTTGAAGGTGTCTCTGGTGGTTGAAGTGGCTGTAACAGCCCCTGACAGCCTGCCTTGCTCAGTTCTTTCCCTGGAGCAACAGCTGTGCTGCTCCTGTCATCCTCAATGAGGGGGCACGTTTTTTGTGCTGATTGAAGACCTGCTTTCGCAGAGGAAATGCACTAAAAATCTGAAAGCTGTTTGTCTCTCTTCTGCACCTGGTGTTTTAGATTTCCACTGTGTAAATTGCAACCTGTTTTTGCAATGTCATTTTTTTTTCTCAAAGGCTTAGCCTTTTGAATTTGAATAATAAAAATCATAGAACCAATTTGCCAGTGTCAGAAAAAAATTGTAAATGCTACAGAATATCTGTATTCTCTCTATGTCACCTCTAATTGCATAAATTAAAATGAGCATAACTATTGGTAGTTGTACTAGTAAAACAGTCATTTTGCTGTGGTTAAATTACTATTTTGAATATTTGAGAGTTGTGTTGTCTTTCAAGTTCACTCTTTGGGGGGATATGAATGCTATACCTAAAGAGTAGTACCTATAATAATTACTATAGATTCACAGCCAGCTTCTCTGCAGTCTTAGAGATTAGGTTAGAAGAAGGCATCAGTGTACTTTCAAGTTTCAATGAAAATCCTATGCTCCTCCTGTTTCAAAAAGGAACAAAAATAATCTAAGGAGCTCCAAACCTATATCTAATCCTTACATCATCCTTGAAGATTACAGTGAAAGGCTAATTTTTAGCTGGTCTACACAATTTTTCTCAGATATCCTACATCCTTCATAAATAATACAGAAACACTCCCTGATTTCTCTGTAGACTTGCTCTCTGCCTGTGATAGTTGTGCTTTGGTTTTATTTCTTTTCATAGTACAAACCTATGATCCTTGTGAAGTAACAGAGATGCAGTGAAATCTGTGAGCAACAGGAATTTCTGAGTGAGCTCATTTGTACTTTCCAGGAACCACTTTTACAACTAGACTAATGTTTTGTAAACTTATTTCAACTATTTTCATAGTTTTAGTGATGAGAAAGCTTTTCTACCTGATCTGGAGATGGTACTGCACTAATATAATTTCATGGAGCCTCTAACTGGATAAAGAAAATGCAATCACTTAATTAGAGCAGCAGAATTTCAGCTGTGATGAAGTTTTGAGGAAAAAGGAGAAAAAGCTTCTCTCACCCAAAGCATTCAGGTAGTTGAAAATGTTGGTGTAAATAACTGCTAGAGAACAAAAAGCATGATATACTAGAGCCATCAAAGAATGGACATCTGAACAGATGAGGAGAAAGAGTAAATGTCACTGAAATAGAACAGATAATGGCTTTTTGCTGCTGCATAAAGGCTGAGGCCACAAGGTGAATCAGAAGAAATTTCAAAACAGGCAGCATTGATCCCGTGATAACAGTCCCATTACCATGATTTCATTTCTATGACACTGCTTGATAGATACAGATGCAATCATTTAATTTCCCATTTGCTGGTGCAACAGAAGGGTGTTTCCTTAATGTGTGCACAGTACCTCCTTCCTTGCACAGTCAAAGCTCCCTCTCCTATCACTGTTCCAAAGATAACACAGCAGGACACAGCCTGATGAAAGAATTAATCTGTATTTTGCTTTGAGGCAACAATGTGTAATTGTGTGTTGTGTTTTTATTGCATATTTTTGCAGCCAACCTAGATGCTTCCTGAAGTTTCATAATCCTTAAGTTGTACTATTAGTACATTATGGATGTTCATCTACCAGTATGACAAGTCATAAATACTGAAACTGCTAAGAAATATAATGCAGTATTTTTGTCAAAGCCAAACCCAAACAGGAATGAAAAAAAACAGTTTTCAAATGGAGGAAGCAAGTTAAACCAGAGAATTCACATCAAACTATTATGCTTCATTAAAAAAAGTTGTGTTTGGGGAATATTTTATTTTTATATTTTATTTTCAGAAGTCCAAAAGTAAGTATTGTCTTTCTAAGAAATGGTTTTGTTCATCATGAAAGCAATAATTAAACATCTGACTAACACTTTAATGAAACATGGATTGGATTGTGTATGTGTTAATGTTTTTTTGTGGAGTGAGTAACGATTGCATAGCTGTGATTGTTTAATGATGTAAGTAGGGAAATGCCTGTAAGGAATCTATATTTTATTAGAGCAGCTGATGTAGTTGGAGGAGGGAGTCAGACAAGATTTCTGGCACACAAACACTCTTTCCTGCATATGTTTCTTCTGTCACTCAGAAGTGTGGTTCAGAGACTAAAAAATATGCCATGTATCTTTGCCAAAGTGGTTATAGTTTTTCTTTAAATTTTATTTCTCTAGACTTTAAAAATATTTTAACTTCTTAAGGCGTTCAAAATATAAAAGACCTTTTCAGTCTAAAAAGAATTTATTTCATATTTTGCCTTATCAAAATGAATAGTAAATATTATTTTAAAACATTTATACTGCACTTGTGCAATTATTCTGGAGCTCCTGTTCATGTAGTAGTATTTCTTGAATATGTTTCTCCAGTCTTGCTACTGCACTGGAACAGGACTAAGAGAAATAGATCACCTTTTTTGCCTTAGTATAATTCAGATATAATTCTGATGTTTCTGCATGTCATCTTAGGACCAATGAAATCACTGTACAAGAGACTCCAAAGTAGCTTGATAGATAAAAAAAAATCAGAATAAATATTAAAAGAATATGAACCACTAACCTATAGGTGATGTTAAGTGTATCTAGTTGTCCACACTTCCATTATTATAAATGAAAAATTGAATTAGACAATTAGAATTTTATATTTGTTTCCTTTTTTTCCCTTGCAGTGGAGAAATGCTTAATTGTTGCATCAAAGATATTGTTACAGGTTAATTAGTTAGTGATTATTCAGTTCTATAAAGACCATTATTGATAGTAGCCAAGCATGAGACTGAAGTTATTTAGCATTTCTGTTCACTAGAACATTTACAGAGAGAATTTATTGTGAGCACATATGGTCACTTTGAATTAGTTCTCATTCATTCTGGACAAACCAGTCAATGAATGGAAGATTAAGGAATTGATGTGTCAGAAATTTTTTTGACGCTTTCACACAGCAAAGTTGAAGTTAAATCAGTCTGGATTTTGATGTCCATCTGTTCTGGACGTTTGGCATCTCAAGGACTATCTCTCAATATATTACTGGAATTCTTGTGAAAGAGAAGACATTTTTGTTGTTCAGGAAATGCATATACCATGGTTTTAATTTCATATGAGGCCTCACTTGCTCTTATCTTTTTGCACATCCTTGATATCTAAACTTTACTTTTTTATACAGATGCCAATCTAACCTCAAAAATAAATATGATATTTTTAAGATAGTCTGCATTAGTTTGTCACTGAATAACCCATCTCTGTTTACTTTATACAAATGTATATAAACCACTGACCAAACACTAAATTGCAATGTCATTGGCACCTTTGTGCCACCATATTTCCCCCCCTGTTTTTTTTCCTTATTTTTTTCCTTTTCTCCTCTACATTTTTGTAGCTTATTAGAAAGAAAATTTCCTTTAATTCCACCTTTCCCAAATCTTTTTTATTCCTTAAATAAGACTCCCTCCATCACCACAGGTCCTTAATAGTTAGGGGGCATTTCCAGATGCCCAAACCAAAGCAAAAACAGTGAGGTTTTTCCTTAAGTTATTCTGACTGCCCTCAGTTCTTCCAATTTTTATCTTTTCCCTGCATCTGTGTCAAGTGCCCTAGTCCCTTTCAAGACTGTGTATGGTCACAGAAATTTTACTCCCATTTAATTATCACCCTCCACAATCTCATTATTGGCAGTGTGAGTGAAGTGGGGACAAATCTCCTTGCCTTGCAGCTGTGCCCATTGCCTATGGTCACTTGCATGGAAGAGCATTTGAGGTTTGGCCCTATCTGAGATAGCTGAATCACTAATACCTGCTGAAATTATCACTGGTGAAGTTTGTTTTTCTCCCTGTTCAGTAACAGACATTTTACTTAAAAGCTGGTTGAGATTCACCATATAATTACTACATATTAAAGAAAGGTTCTAGCAAGAAAATGAAATTAAAACAAAGTGTCGCTCTTTTGCCTCCTATCATAATCAAGAAACTTTCTTTTAGTTGAGCTAAAGATTATTATGGCCTTCTACTATAAACATTCTACCTACAAAAACCTATTCCAGAGTCACTTTTCATTGAAACTGAATTCTTAGTGTTTTGTTGTATTCACTTTAGTAACAATCTCAAAATTAGTTCATAGTAGGTTGTGGGAGGAAAAAATCTGAAATACTTTAGCTGAATCTACCACAACAAATAAATTAAAAAGGCATGTAGCATCAATTTTCCTTTAATTTATATATTTTAAAATATATAGTCAAACATTAATTTAAATTCATGTTCTCTGTTTTTCTTTGGTAGAATACTGAATTTATCCTTTATCTTCCTGAAAATTTGAATAGATTCTGAAGCATTTTTTTCAAGACCATCATGTCCTAAAATGCCCTTTGCATCATTGTTGCTGTGGCATGTTTGGGGCTGACATTAAGTCCTTTTGGAGAAGTAACTAAAGCACATTTATAAAAGGCACTTTATACAGATAAGAACAGGGTCTAGTGTTGAATTTGGTAGCATTTTTAAAAACATTTTCCTGATTTCTAGAAATAAAAAGCAATATTAATTATTTGCAGCATACTCATAAGGAAAATCACTGAATTCCCAGATAGTGTTCCAGAAAATTCCTGTTGCCATTTTCATAGAAACATAGAAGTCATGTACTTGTTGCTTTGAGGTTTGCATCAAATGTGTGATTATTTTCACTAAATATTAATGGCAATTATAAAGAGCAAACTCCTACATTACTTGGAGATAAGACTCTAAACATAATGCAGGACCTGCAGGCTTAGAGTTAATGAAGTATGTACATCTGTATGTTTCACGGCATAAGCTGAATGTGATAAAGAGCTTGCTGAGGTTTCATCTCCTCAACAGAGGAATTTTTGGAAGGAGATGAAGCTTTGAACTAATATCAGAGTATGTTTTGCATGCTTTAACGGAGAGGGACTAAAGAAAAAAAAAAACAACCATGAAAAGAAAGTTAAAATATTTCTGAGGTACAGAAATAGAAATACACCAAAGGTATTTCTGGTTTTAATGATTTTCAGTATATATTCTGCCTGATTTTTAAGACTGATGCTGTGTTTTAGCAGATGACAAGCAAAACAGATATTTTGCAGAGCATTATTACAGAAAACAATGAAAAATATGTTGCCAGGACTGCTATAATTTGAGATAACTCTTCTATATGAGATTTAAATTTTCCCCTGACCCCCTAGCCTCATATGCTGCTCAAATACATAATAAATGGAAGGAAGGAAAATATCACCAAACAATGGCATCTCAGTAGCAATGCTGTTTCAACTTCTAGGCCATTGTTACATGAAAACAGATATAGTGGGGAAATAGGCAACATTTTTTTCATAACTGCAATGTTTCAGAGAACTGGTAATGCTTGATTTGTTTTGCCTGTTTTATGACAAAATCTGAGGACAAAGAAGTCACAGTCAAACCAGAAGAGAAATCAGTCTTAAGGCAGACACAGTGGCGAGACTGCACATGGATGCTAAGAGTGAAAGTCATCACAATAAAACCTGCACCTCCTCAAGCTCACTGTGTTTTATTTGTAGCAGTCTCTGAGAAGAATTTGTAATGGGTTTTTTTGTAGTTTTAGTATTATTAATGAAATAATAAATAGAATTAACTCATTTAAGTAAAGGATTAAATTTTTCCACAGTGCAAGAAATTTTTCCCACTAGTCACCATAGTACTATATTTAACAATGATATATAAAATAATTTTTATGCTGAATGTGTTGTACTGGGACTTGATTAGGATGCAAAACAAGATCCCTGTTCTGCAGACATCTTCCCTTTTATAATGTGACCTGTTGTACTGGTTAAGAGCTCAGGTTGGCAGGTTCCTTTTTTTTTATTGATTCCAGGTTTTGAAGTTATTATTTATATATGATGTGCTAAATGGATGTAGATGCAAATCCAACTAAGTAATGAGGCATGCATATATTCTTCTTAATAATCTATATTTAAGATCTCCTTCATGAAGGCAGGTTGCTGTATTGCTATTTATAGTGGGGTTGAAAACCTATGAATATTCATGATATCTAATATGTCTTATATCTGATTATTGTGAAAGAAGTACAGCTCCCATAAATAAATATTTAAATAAGCAGATGAACTGCAGTAGAAGTATAATGCATATCTGTGTTCTCCAAATAAAAGTGAAACAGGCACTTCTAGTGAAAGATAAACCTCTGAACAAAACTTCTGCTTTTACACATCTCTTCTTTTCTGAGCAGGATTATGACTGTCACCTGTCTAATTAAAAGGTGAATATAGAAAAGCAGCCTAGAAACACATAAACAGAAAGAACACAGATATTTCCTGAAAAGCCCTAAATTAAAAAAAAAAAATCTATATTCACCATGATCTCTATTATCCTTCAAGTTGTGTCATAATTTATATCATAGAGAGGAGTTACATGGATTTTTCATACCTTAATAGGCCCTTGTGATGGTGTTCACAGAGGTCTTAAGTTGAGGGAAGAGATGAAGATCTGACTCCATGTTTCAGAAGGCATGATTTATTATTTTATAATATATATTACATTAAAACCATACTAAAGGAATAGAAGAAAAGGTTTCATCAGAAGGCAGCTAAGAATAGAATAGCAGAGAATGTTAACAAAAGCTTGTGTCTTGGACAGAGAGTCCAAGCCAGCTGACTGTGATTGGCCATTAACTAGAAACAACCACATGAGACCAATCCCAGATGCACCTGTTGCATTCCACAACAGCAGATAACCATTGTTTGCATTTTGTTCCTGAGGCCTCTCAGCTTCTCTGGAGGAAAAATCCTAAGGAAAGGATTTGTGATAAAAGTTGTCTGTGACTGGCCCTAAATGCAAATATTCAAGACTGAGTGGGAGATGATCTCTGGGACCTTATCTGAAAGCAGATGAATGTTTTGAAGTGTAGTCGCAAATAAAAATATAAGGAACTACCCTGTATGGTTCTCCCATTCCAAAGTAGCATAGAAAGCCATTTAGGAATTATTTAAACTGTCAATTTTTGTTAAAAAATTCAAACATTGCAAAGAAACATGGATCTCAAAAAGCTGAATAATTATGTTTTTGTGGGTGTTCTGACTACTTAGGGTTCTAGTAATGCACCACAAATTCAACTTAAATGTAGTTCCTATAGATGCTTTCAGATCAAACAAACCTGAACTAATGGAAAATACAAGTTACTTTTAAAATCCTTTCAATGATAATCATGCACACTATACTTAAAATATAAATTTTTTTCTCCTTCCTAGTACTTACTTAAAAGGAATGTTTGGAAAAAACTTACGGTTTATCTTTTTGCTTCTAGTGACCTAAGCAGATTCCTTTTTGCTCTAATGACTGCAGAATGAAACACTACAGTAACTTTGAGTGTTTGGGCTCTTTTATTGTTTTTTTTTTGGTTTTTTTTTAGGAAGGAGACCAGGTTTTTTGTTTGTTTCTTGCCCATTAAATCTTGTGAATGAGATTATCACCAGGGATGCCTGTGTCTGAATTCTCACAAATGGTTTACTGAGGAGGAGCAATTTTATTGTTATTTGTTTTGAATTTGGGCTGTAATGCTCCTTAACATTCAGTTGCACATTTCTGCTGACAGTGATAAGAGGAAACTAGAGACTGTGGGGATAGATGCCCACCAGACAGCTGGCTTGGCAGCTCCTGTGGTGACTGCACTCTTCCAATATCCCCTTCCCTCTGGGAAGCAAAGTGCTCCTTTCTCATCTTGGTGCTCAGAGTCCTCCTGTCTCTGTCTCATTTGACCCAGCACTTTGTGAGCCTCAAGCAGAAACCTTCTCTGCAACTACCAGTTCAGAGTGCTTAGTGCACATCCTGAGCAAAAGCCCTGGATATGTACAAAAGTAGGATTTAATTAGGTAATTTTTTGAAAAGTCCTTGCTATTGCTGGGCTACAGATTGGGCTATTGGCTGATGTGGCATCTACTTGAATCGTCTTTTACTGTTAGCTTGACACAATTTACCTAGCATCAACTTAAATACTTCTGCCAAATATAATAAACAAAAAAAAAAAATTATCAGATAAACTAGTAGTGGAATTCTATCCTAGGAAAACGATAATTTCTTCATATTCAGAATAGCTGAAGGACTTGTTTGTTAATTTGAGAGACAAAAATTTCCAATACAAGTTTCAGACAGGTTTTATGAGAAAAGTATTAGGCAATGGAAGAAGTGATCACTGAACTTCTGATGCCAACAAAAGCATTCGATTCTTTGTTCATCTCTCCTGCTCTGTTCCTGCTCTCTGCATTGTATCACCTTTTTTTGCTAATATGAAAAGCAATGTTTTTTAGATTTTATGTCTGTCTTTGTTAATGTTCCAGTTTAGGTCCTTGATTTCTCCAAGGTGGTTCAGCAAACGTGTTTCAGGATCATATGAAACAAGAGTCACTACCTTGTGTCTTCTCTGAAAATATTCCAAATAGGATTCACTTGTCTGACCTTTATCAAGTACCCCAAACTAGTTCTCTAGGCAGCAACATATTGTTCTTTTTGGGTACAGAGAGAGTCCAGAGGTCAGGATTAAAAGAAATGCCTCTCTAGGAGAGCTGAATTTAAGATCAATCTCTTATTTTTCTTCAGTACTCGCTCTTTCCTGATGAATCTGACTTGTAGTGTAAAATACTGACATGTAGGGGTTCAGGGCAGCTCATTTTTATCCATGAATGTGCTCTTAGGAATCAGGCTTCTCTCCTTCATTTGAGCTCTCAGTAAGGCAACTGTTTGAAGAACCCCATCCTTTCCTGTAGACTGGGTCTTTCATACTTGTTGTATTGTTATTGTTAACAGCAGAAATCTAATTGCTCTTTTAGCTGTGGTCCCCAAGTGCCACAACTGCTGTAACACCACTCCAGTTACTTTTTAACATTTAATTGTTAATTACTTGCCTCTCTCTCATTCGCGAGTCTCTTTTTCTCACCACAACTTGCCTTTTCTACTCCCTGTTTGCTTACATCTGTTTTAAACATATTTTGTCTCTTTTTTTGGTCTTTTTTTGTCTTTTTAATGCACTTGCATTAAAAAAGTGACATTAAAGGGTCTTAAACATAAATGTAAAAAAAAAAAAAAAGAATATCTTTCTTCTCTTGCTTAGGATTTTGTTTTCTTTTTTACCACTTGATTCTGTGGTTCTTTTAATGTATTATTTTCTTCTTGCTTTTTAAAGATAAATGCAGCTGTCTAATAGACTATGTTGCCTTCTCTTAGTACTTTAATTGGTATTATACCTCCTTGACCCAGAAGAGCAAGGGCACTTTTTCTAAAGCAAGTAAATTATATACTTCAGGTTGTGTAGCAACATGGTGCTGGTGAGCAACTCTTTTAAAGCAATTCTGCAGAAAGCACTTTGAAATTACAATATACTGGGATAATAAAATCCACATTTTATAGCATGTTTTTCTTATGTTGCTGTTAACAAAGCAAATCTAATCCCATTTTTAAAGTCATTGTATACAATTTTTTATTCTTAAATTTAGATCTATCACATTTCAAATAATTTCCAAAATAATGTAACAAAAGTAATTATTATTAATCTTTTATTTCCATTTTTAAAAATCTTTTATATTAAGAAATTCAAGTTAAAACAAGATGATAATAATAAAATAGACAATTAAGTACAGGGACAAAGATAGCTGCATAGTACGTTTTCTAAAAATTATCAAGCAAAAGCTCTAAACATGTGCAATTGGGAGTGGAAATTAATGTAAATTGATGCTTCTTATTTATGGAACAAAAGCAATGTTGGTTAATCCCAAAATGTTGAGGTGGCTTTGCAGCAGCGTGAGAGATCAAACCATCTCTTAAATTCCATGGGGATCAGGGCAGTAATTAAAGTCGCCTCCCATCCCTCCGAGGTCTAGGCATGAATTCCTCTTTCATTCTAGTAAAGGCAAGAGTCTCCTCCATGCTGCTGGTAGGCAAAGACCAGCAGAGCTTATGGTCTCTGTAACCAGTGCACTGGGTGTGGGAAAACAGGGGCTTTGGCAACAGGAATAAATTGCCTGCCAGCATGGGGCTGTAATTGAAGCGCAGAGCTAGACAAAGCTCACCTTCCCTCTGCCCAGCAGAGTCATTTGCAGTGCTCTGTGTCAACTAGCACGGGCGTGGAAGAAGATGTCAGCTTCACCTTTGTTAATGAGGTGCTGAAGGCTAAAAATATTCTCCTTGTATGCAATGGAAAGACAAGGTAAGGTACACATTCTGACTCCCACGTGCTGCAAAACTAGTAAGGCTGCATTTTCTGAATGGCAATTGAGTTAAAAGTGGGAAAATTTAGCTTCAATGCAAGCTTCAGAAAAGGAAGCCGGAAAGAACCATACATTTTACTTGCATACAGAAAATTTCACCTCCCACACAATGAGATTTAATGGCAGCAGCGTGTCCTGGTCCAAACCTACAGATGGGGTCATAGGGTTCTCTTTAGTTCTCTCCAGCTGCAAACCATTGAGAGAGCTGAATAATACCACAAAGGAAAGAGAGCTCTAGTTCTGTTAGCAAAGACTTTCTGTCTCCTTTTGAAACTATGCCTTCTTGTAGCCATTCAGAGACACTTGAAGCTGGGAAATGGTATGTGTATTTTGGAAGGAATTAAACTTTCTAAAGATTTCTATAGCATTAGGCAGCTAGCAAAAACTCCAGTATTTCAGATTTTTAGAAAAGACCAAAATAATTGTGCCATGGAAAGTCACTTGGCAGAAACACGTTTAGCACTTTCTATTCTTGCTGATTTTTTTCTCGTTTAAAACCATCTCAGCTACTCTGTATTGAAAAGTACTACTATGGTTTAAACTTGAATGTTGCTTTATTTGCATTCTATTCAAAAATGGCCTAAATCAAAAGCAGTGGAAAAAATACTGAACAGAGTAATTTTGAAAAAAGCAAAACCCAAGCCTCCTTCCCCCACCTCTCTCACATTATTGATTCCTGTGGGAGACTTAAGCAAAGTTATGAAAAATTTAATGTGTTGATGGTGATCTTTTCCCTTTTCTGACACTAGCTGTCTGGTTACATCAGGGTAGCTAATCTGTCAGAAGAAATGCTGAAATGTGTGAACTTTCAGGTCAGCTTTCCAGCAGATAAGTGGTTACATTAGCTTCAATGGTCCTTTTCTTTAATATTATACAACCTTAATATTTTATTTACACACAAACATCTGTGTTTGACCAGAGGTGGCCCATTAGGATGCAGGGCAATAGTGTCATCTAATACACCCACATTATTTGAAATAGTCATGGACACTAAAGCTAATAATTAATTCTGGTTTTGATATATCTCTTCCATGCAGGACAGTGTATAACCCAGCTAAAAACCAGCACATGCCTTCATTGGCATGTGGAAAGGAGGAAACCACTAAGCTATCAAGCAAATTAAACTAGTTATTCTCATATGGTGTCACATCCCAGATCAAATGCTATAGACCAGTGTCTACAGGTTGTATTTCTCATGGGAATTGCTGTTATATTCAATCCCTGATGTATTTTCTACCTTTAACACTTAGTAAAGAAAAATCTCCTGAGAGAAATATGCTTTTCAGGCATAGAAGTAGAAGAGTCATTTGAAACTGGATTTATGCTGATGCTGATCCTGATGTTGGTTTTGTTTTGAAAGACTTTTTTTTCAAAGGTTTGGTAGGGTCCAGAGTTGGATGGGTTAGCACAGGAAGTTCCAAAGTTTACAGCTAAATAGGAAATGAAAAGCAAATGTAATTAGATATCAAAGGTTTCAGTTTAGAGGGAAATATCTCTCTTAGGGATCAGCATTGGTTTATTTTATGAATTGCTGTTTCTGTCTGTTTTCATTAACATCTTGAGTGACTCCCAAAAAAATCTCTATCTTGTCCATGTACTTAACAGATTTGGTTTTTTCCTACATCACTGCAAGTTCAAACTGCAAAGTACCTGAATCTACCTGTGGTGACAAGTTCTACATACGTTCTGAACCCTTTTCCAATACTGATAGTTCCACCTGCTTTGAATAGCAAATGCATTTGAAAGCATCTTTAGCTGATTTTGTTGTCGGTGATGGTTGCCCATATCTATGATAGTAGGATTAAGCCCTTCAAAGTGCCTGTACAAGGTTTTCTCATTGTTTGTAACTTTCAGCAACCATTAGAGATATACCTAGTTGCACAGTCAACATTTTTTGCTACATCACCTATGTGTCCTGGTGTCATTCATACATGAATGATTAAATCTTTTCCTTGCTGGTAATCCAAATACTTGTTCTCTTTCCACTCAAACCTTCTTTGACTAGGTGATTTTTTACAACAAAAATAAGAATGTGTTTAAAATTTTAAGATTATGTAGTTATGATGAAGAAAGCAGCATTAAAAAAATAAAAAAGACTATGATTTATTTAGAAGTTTTCTTTATATACAGATTAACAATAATACTTAGGGCTTAAAATGAGTCCTTCAAGAACCAGAGAAACTTAGGTTAAGTTATCTAAGAAGTGGAAGCAATATTAATAAAGGGGTTGCTGTCAGTAAAAGGCTAAAGTGAATACGTTCAATGCCACCTCATTTATTCAACACACAGAGAGAAATGAAAAAAGGTGCTGGAAGGATTTAGAGATCTTTCAAGATGAACAATAGATTTTCCAGTAATTGGAGGTACATGAATTATAAAAAATTCATATACTTCATAAGATGATGAATGAAAGATTGTAGTTGAACAAAAGGATGCATATCATAGGAAAAGAGTATAGATTTGCACTCAATAGCCAAAACAAAGCAGACAAAAGGGAAAGGAGTGGGAATCTGATGGAGAGGGAGAGTGTTCTATTGAGATTGAAAGTTTGGTATATAGACTAAGTTATTACCCAATACAGTAAAGAAAGCTCTGGAAGGTTTATTAAGGAGTGTTCAATGTAAAATTTATCTTTTGGAGTCAGAGTGCAGCACCACTAGATTTTTTTGAAATTTCATTTTGTTTTTTTAATAGGCACTTGAAACTAGGTCTTACAGAGAATTGCTTAGAGGTGTATGGCCACTGAGAAAGTCTTCTGAGTGAGTCAGTTTCATAAAGAGAATTGTGTGACAGAAAACTATCACCTGGAAAAGGCAAGGCAGTAAACTGAGATTTGTGATGAGATGAAAAAACAATCAGTCAAGGATACCTGGATGAAGAGTACAAGTGCAAATGAAGAGGAGTTAATGAAATTGATCACCTGTCACTCAGAAAGAGTAGTGATAATTAAACTATTGTCCTGAGATCTGATTTATTACAGCAGCAAATCTCTGAGCAGTTATGTTTAGTGATCAAAATAATAGTTAACAAAAGTAATGTTTACCTTTAGGAAATGATTGCCATAAATTATGTAATGTCCCTCTTGCTGTTGATGCAGCCTTGCGTGTCCTATATCCCATCATGCCACCATCCTTACATTGTGTCTGTAATAGTGTCTGGCACAACCTGGAGAAAGAAGGACAATGCTGATTTATCATGTTCTGATACTGTTCTAGGACTGTATATCTGTATTTTCTGCTTGCTGGCAATGAACTTGGTACTAGTTGCTAGTCTTAGGTACAGAAGATGAATCTGCATCCAGCAGATGATGCAAAGTAGATTTTATACAGCCCTCCCAGATGACTGTCCCCATTGCACCTTGCTGTTACTAAGAGAAATCATGCATATGGATTGAGGACACTGCTGGAAACCCTCTGAGAACCCTGAAACCCTGTGTTTTTTCTCCTGAGGGATGCATCATCTTGTTTCTTAGCCTGTGGGAATCACTCTGCCCTGGCATGTTACCTCAGCCTTGTTTGCACATCAGGAGAAAGCATTTCAAGTGCATTTCAAGATACAGTTAAGTCCATACCACAGGACTGAAATCCAGCTATAATGCAATGCATTCCTGTCACTGGATGAGTGAAAAGGATGGTTCTAGTGCACTAAGTAGGTTTTGAAGATGCACCTTGTGAATCCCTCCTGCACCACCACTTTCTTTGTCTTTTTGCCAGACCTGCCAGACAGATTAAGTTCTGATAAAATTTTGGCTTTAGAAAATTTTATGATTGCCTACAGAATAGCAAGTTTTATTATTTTTCTGACAGGCCAATTCCCAGTTTTACATAGTTTATCTGTAATATGCTGCATCCTACTTTTTCTACATGTTACCATAAAAGTCCATCCAGTGAAGTGTCAACACAAGATGAAGGACAGATTTATTCTTGGTACACTAAACCAGATTGTATCTACAGAGATATGTGGATAAGGGGTGGATTCTCTTTGGCACATACAATATTTAGATCAGGATAGCTATGAATGGCAGCTTGAGCATATAAACATCTTATCTATGATTATTTCTATCTATGTCATGACACAGTTTTCAAAAAAAGCAGTACATATTACCAAAGTCTTAAGTATGTAACTGTCCTCATTCATTTCTCGGATGAAATCTTTTGAAGTGTATGTACTTATGGTGACTATTACACATTTTCCAGGGCATAATTCCTATTTTGAAAGTAGCACTGGGCAGAGGCAGAAACTTGTAGGTATAGATATATTTCATCTGGGGAGCAAATTCATTTGCATCAGGTTTATTTTTCCCCATGGTGTCTGTCCACCATCAGTGATTTGTTTAATGAATGCATTCTAGTTGGTGCTTACAAATCTCACAGGATCAGAGTTCTTAAATATTTTAATGTCATTAGCTACCACTGGAAATCTCAGTGTAATTCTGAATAAGATAGTTGTACCAAGGTGTTCAGTGTTCTTTTCAGTCATAGATATTTTTCCTGAATATGCATTTTAAAGGGAGTTTGACTTCCCCTACACATTAGAGGCCTGATTGCTTTCTCCTCAACTAAGTAACCTTCCTTAAGACAAAAGATAGTAAATGCTGGCTGCAATTACGCCTCTGTGGATTATGCCTTATTCATGTGTCCTTTCTATCAGAGTCTTTGGGGGTTTTTGCTCTGTGGAGCCAAAATTATTATTGATTTGATATTTTATAGTTTTTAATGTGAAGATTTTTTTTTAACTATGTAGGCCATTACAACATTTTTCTTAAAAACTGCAACATAACACTGCCCATGATATTCCTATGTTTGGCAGCACACAGCATCATGAAACATTTTGCTTCATTGAAGGATTCCAGTCAGTGTCTTTGAGAACAGTTAAGAGTATCCACACCAAGTAGGTCTCTCTGACATGAAGAGATACTTGCACTGACATCTGTGCAGGTTAATGCTGTTGATCATATTCCCAGAGGCTTTATTTTCCAATTCTACTGGGTTTGAATATAGTTGTCTTTCTTCAAATAACTAGAATAAAAGGTTGAAAACAGCTGTAGTTGCAAGAAGCAGGAATAATGTCTCTATTAATAAATCTTTATCATGGGGATAATATTCTGTGTCTTTGCTTGAGGGGCTAAACCTGTCCAAGGGATCATTTTTTTGAGCTTCACAGACGCCACGATGGGGGCTCATTGGGTTTTCTGTCTTTTTTTTTTTTTTTTTTTTTTTTGTTGTTGGTTGGTTGGTTGGTTTTGTTTGTTTTTGTTTTTGTCACTGGTTTTGTTGTTGTTTTGGATTTTGTTTGTTTGTTTTGTTGTTGGTTTTTTGGGGTTTTTTTTTGTGGTTTTTGTCCTTCGGTGATTCAGAAAAGAGTTAGTGGAGAAACAGGGTTTGCTTTTCTTGACTTTTAAATACCAGATAAGTTTCCATGGCAAATTGTGCTCCTTTGACTTAAGAGACAAGACATCCTGGTAGAAATACTCTTCATGTTCTTTTTGTATAATATTGTAAGTTGTTCAGAGCTGTAAAGATAGAAATCTCTCTTCTAACTTCATTCATGGGAGGAATTAGAACAGGGAGAAAAAAAATCAGAATAATTAAAAAAAGAAAAAACCTGTTTGGTATGTACAATTCTGTAAAAAAACATTTACAGTTACCTGTAAACATGGTACTTGACTATATCATTCTTTCTCTCTCTCCCTTTCAATTTATAATATATATAAGAAAAGTAGGAGTAACTTTCAGTTTGACTTTTGTGAGAATAATTGATCAGGCCTGAATGCAGTATTCATAGTTTAGTCCAGCCAGTGCCTTGTTGACTACCTTTAATATTTCCTTTACCAAAACCAAAGGAGGGTTTAATTTCCAATCTTTGTGCCCACATTGCATTTATCATTTATTTACTAATCCACCAAATTTTATCATCTTGTATTTTTCTTAGATTTTGGATTTGTCACATAAATTTTGTTAGTCATTAGTTGATCTTGTTCAGATTGTCATCTCTATTACTTTTGCTTTTGGTTCAAATGATTCGTCTCATCTGATACTGAAATTCTCTTCTGAATGTTGTTCCTGTTGTAATTTTTACCAAAACTGGAGTTCTGGGAGAAGGAACACGAAACAAGAACAAGAAGGCAAGGGACTCCAGATATTCCCTGTCCTCCTTCTCTGAGCTGGTGTCTATATTTTGGTGAAGAGGGTTTGAGGAATGGTTTCTGCCATCCAGAGAGTTCTTTTGATGATGCACAACCAATATGGTAGTTGCTTAAAGTGCTAAATACTTCTTTTGCTACAAGGCAAAAGAAAATCAAGAGTGAAAAGAAAATCCTTGCTGTAGTCTTCTGAACTCTTATTTCGAAGTCTTAGTTGAAAAATGATACAATTTCTTAAACTGATCATGTTGTTTATGATGAAGATTGCTTGGTATCTGACAAAATCGATGTGATTGTATGCACTTAATGTTTCATTTATGGATTAATTTATTTTATTTAATTACCTATGCTCTTGTATTCATACCCCTGAATCAGTACAATGTAATGTTTATGGAAGTGCAAGTGACCTTGGAGATTTACTTCTAGCCATTGTCTTGTCTTCTGAGAATAAAAAATCCATATGGTGCCATGCAAAAAGAAAAGTGTTTATGCTGCCTTAATTTCAAATTAGCTGTCATTACATTTGAGTAAAAGGTGAACAGTTTGAGGCAAAACTAATTAAAATCTATTGCTGCTTATATTCTTTGTGCAAATTCGACATTTACATTTTTTAATAGCAATGCAGAAGATCAAAGTACATCTTTGTTAATTTTGCTTATTATTGCCATCTATGCTGGTGTCATAAACTCTGGTACTGACAGACTGGCTGAAAAAATAACTAGAGAGCTAATTGCTTGAAATAGGTTTCATGAAACGTATTAGGTGGTGTTGTAGTTACCACGTATGAAAACATGAAGACAGTGCTGTATTGGACCACTTTTTTTTTTAATTGAAAACTTTTTTTCTTTTGAAGAATAAACACAACCTGACTGAAACTATTTGCAAATTTTAATGAATTTTTAATTTAAAAGAATTATTAAGATAGTGGATAGCTTATATACAATGAAGGAAATATTTTCAAAATGCACTTTTAAAATGATCAAATTTATTTTAAAAAAATCTATTTCTAAACTGAACACAATATTTGATCCCTAAGTAGGCAAATTTTGTTTGATACAAACTGGTTTCTTGAACAAGGACAATTATTTCAAATTGATGAAAAAAAATCTCTTCCTCCTTTTAAACCTACTCAATCAAAACAATAACACTAGAATAGAATTCTATTTCATAGACTATGGTGCTCATGGAAGAAATGTTAACCTTTAAGAATGCATTTGAACAGCAGTTATAAAATTAATATGAAAATTGATAGGGATAGAAGGCTGTAGGAGATTGCTAAGGAGATCTTTACATTGAGCACTCTACAACAGCAGACAGGCATCAAGCAGCTACACAGATCATGATGGTCCATAAAACATCTGTCTCTACAAAAGTGGCCACAAAGCATTTTCCACTATCTTACATAAATTCCAACACTTAAAGGGTTGAAGACAGAAATTAAACCAAAACCAAAAAAAAAAAAAAACCAAAAAAAAAAAACCAAAAAAACCCCACACAAACAAACAAACAAATGAACAGCCCCAGCTAGTGTGCCCCAGAGGTAAAGAAGACAATAAAGGTCATTGCTAATGTCATAACCACCACCCTGCATGCCTGCAAGTGTGCTGTCCTCATCATGCTTGGACTTTGGAGACAGCCACTGACATGACAAATTCCATCCAATCCTCAAATCTGGAGATCAAAGACCCTAATCAAGTGATCCATATGTTGACCAAATAACTCTAAGAGCTGAAATCCTGGACTCTTTATTCTACTTTATCTGGTTGACTGAGAATCCTGGAGTGCTAGATGCTACTTTCCAATCCCACAATGTGTAATGGAAACAAAAAAAATCTCAGATTATGAGAATCCTTTCTGATCATGCTGGTAGTCTTAAATATTTGGAAAAAGCAAAAGGATACAGTGGAGTTTAGTGTACTTAAACATTCAGACAGGTATTTGTGAATTTTTGTTTTGTTCTTGACTCCTCTCTGGCCAAAAGAAAATTCTTCTCATTGACATTTGAAATTATGCATTAAAAGGAGTCCAGGGTCACATTTCTAGGCTCCTAATGTCCATTCATGGGTCACAGAGCTTGAAAAAGTTAAATTCCTGTTTTCAATTTATCAAAAGTGTGGCCCATGTTTGCACTAATGACCAAGCTTTTTCAGAGGTCAGCAGCTGACATGCTGATTTTCCCTTGAAAATTCTCTATTGAGTGTGGCATTCAGAAAATTCTGGTGGTGGTGCATTCTGCAGGATGTACATGCTGGAGCTTCCAAGCAGAATTCAGTTTGAGTGTTTTTTCTTCTAACTGGGCTCCATCATAAGATTTCTAGAGTGTGTTGTGATCACAGATGGTTTCATCAACAGCTACATTCGTGATGAGTAGACATGATAACCTGTTTATGTGTGCTTTCGCATTAGGACAACATATTTCTGGAGAGGACTATAGCTGGACCTCACTGTTTTCAAGGAGCTAAGAAAATTTTCAAGCTGAGCATGTTTTGTGTGAACACCAAATAGTCAGCTGCCAAGTAATGACACTTTAGCTTGTAAAACATAAATAAGTCTGCAAATAAAAACAGAATATTCTTGGTAATATTAAATAGCTACTATCTTGCTTGAGCTCCTGAAAGCCACATTAATATCTTTTACTTGTAAAATATGTAATTGGATTCATTCTTAATATCTCAAATACAACCTTGTAATTTAAATGGATTTTTTAATGTGTATTAATTTTAATGAATGACTGGGAGGTTTATTGGAGGGAGGTAAAGCAGTGTCTCTGAAGCCTCACTGGTTAATCAGATTGCTATAAATAACCTTTGATAGTCTAAGGCTCTATTCCTAGATGATTTCTCTCATCATTATCCAAGATGTTAAAGAACTGACACCTGCAGAGGTTTGCTTTCAGATGCTGGTAAAGGTCATGAATGTAACTCTTCCCCCCACCCCCTGTCGCCCCCCCCCAAAAAAAAACTTCCTCTCAGTAGAGCGTGTAACTACTGTGTAGTATGTCAAATCTTTGCTCTGTGTGCATTTGGCAGTGCAAAGTCATCTTATTTAGATTGGCTTTCATGGTACCACTTCAGTATCTCTTGGTCATGGAAGGAAGATTGAGGGGAAAAAAGTGTGGGACCTTACTCAGAGGCCTGCTTTGTGCTTTCTCCATGAGCAAAAGTAAAGGAATTTTTATACAACTATCACAGGGATTCAAAAGGAATGAAACAAAAGATGAGATATTTCAAAAGCAAATCAGAAGTATGTGGACTAGGAGACTTGTTTCTTCAAGTGAATGTTGCTGAAAATGGTTATGAGCCTCTTGACATCAACCCCAAACTCTTTTCTTCTTTAAACTTTATCAGTACTGTAGTTCAGTTTTTCAGCAAAAAACCTAGATAAATGTACTGCAAACCACTGCAGCTGCAGTTTGCATTTTGAAACCAAGAAGATCATTCAGTTTTCCAAATTAATGAAAAAAACCAAAACACCAGCATGAAAGCTCTCCAGGAGCAGGAATCACTCAGTCCTAGGTCCTACACATTCTAAACAACCATCTAAATAATTTTGCTCTTAGTTTCTATAGTCTTTATTTTGGATCATTCTAACGGACTGCAGCCTGGTCCTGTGAGATTATGCATTGTTCTTATCACATTTGTGGCAGTCCATGACTGACTTACTCCTACTTTGTTTTATTTATATGTTCATGCTTTCTTAAAAATCTTACTAAGCAGATTAAATATGTGTGTGCATTTACATGTGCATGTGTGTACATTCGCATTTCTGTGCAAGTACAGACTACTGGGAATTTTGGATGGATTGCAGCAAATTCAGAGTAGGTCAAATTAAGTTGATCTTTTGTATTAGTATGACATTAGGGTATTTGATCTTTCAAATTTTGCTAGTTCAGGACCAGAGTCACAGAACCCACTCTCATTTTCCACCATTTTTTGCTTGTGGTCTTGGCTGAGAAATTGCTTGTGAAGCAGGATGCAGAACAGAAATTACCTATGCCTACCTAGAAATGCCAATTTAAAGTTCAAGATACTTTGTACTGGTGAACAAATGTGAGCTGATTGGCAGCAAGAAGGCATGTAAACGCTGTTCTTTAGTTTGCACGCCATCTTAGTAGAAATTGAGGTCTTAATGGTCCACACTTAAAGTTAGAAAACAATGTCGTATACAGACAGTTGTATCTGTCTGAATGAGAGAAAAATGCAAACCTGTTTTGTAGTTGTCTTTGTGACAGCCTTGGGGTTGCAACTTTGAAGTCCACAGTTCCCTCTGGTCAATATGAACTCTGCATTTCCAAAAAAAATGGTTTTGAGAGTAGGTTTTCCCTAGTGTACCTAGTTAAATACCTTCCTTCTCATCTTGCTTTGTTGTGCTCTGGGCTGCACACCAAATTGGCTGTATTTCAGTGCCACCAAATGTGTACAGTTTGATAAGCACGTTGTAGCAAATCTTCAGGACCAAAGTCACTGTATAAACGTCAAATTATTTACCCATTTAAAAGCATTTTATCCTTCAGAGCTGTAAATCCAGCACCATTTGCTAACACAAAATTAGCTTTTTAATGCTGTGGGACCCTCTAACACTAACACATATAACAACATCCACATCCTTGCTAGGGGGGAGGAGGGGAAAGCGAAAGTTGATGTGTTTAGGTGAAGCTTCAGCAATTCAAGTGCTTTATTCACACTGGATTTAGAATCAGATTAACAGGCCATACTAGGTCTCAGTTCAGCAATTCTCTCATCCTGTCTTTTCTTATGAGCAGCAGAGACCAAATATTCTCATGTACTCACCACTCACAGAAATCAGCAGGAGCAGCAAGCAGGTGAGAAAGGGAAGAATGGGGCACACATGGGTGTATTACTGTATTTGCTTCATAGAAGATTTATGACTTCTTTTTTTGGCAATTAGTTGTGGTCACCTGAAAACTTGAAAGAATTGTGGAAAGCCTACTTGTGTATTTCCAGACTGATGATGTATTACACACTTTGTGTTTTCACTTTGTTGGTGTTCCACTGTGAATGACTCTTTTTTTTTCCTTTGACCAGACTATTTTCCTCAGCTCTCTGTTGCCTAATTTTTTCTTACTACTTTCACATCCTTTTCTTTGGAAAAAAAATCAATAAGAAGTGCTTTTAGCACTGGCACAGCACAGTGGTTTGCTACAGTGTAGGGGCTGGTGGTGCCAAGACTGCTGACCTACATATTGGGATTTTGGTTAAGCAGCAGATAATCATATGGTGTTCTTTTAATATGTTTCTTTATCTGGACATGTTTGGAGCTGGGCTTGGTTAATACATGTTTGGTTTAGGTTCTGAAAGAGGACCTAAGACAGAATTTTTTAACCATTTCTCAAATGGCTTCTCAAACACCTTTTTTTTTCACATATAAATTTCTATTAACTATATAATGCTGAAAAAACAGGGGACAGAGAAATATCAAGTATAAAATTACATTCTGTCTTAAATGGATTTTTATTTTTATTGATAGTGAGGTAGAATATTACTGCATGTTCTTCACTTTAGACCTGTAAATATGCTTCATGTTTTGGGACAGGGTCCATTTCCCATTCAAGCAACATGCATGAGATTTGAAATTGTAAGGTGAAAATTCTGGAAAGAACTTAAGGTGAATTCAGAATTCCCCACAAGCCATAGTAAAAAATGCATCCTTGCTTGTCTATAGCCCTACTATTCCTACCCCAGATTCGGTGCAGTTTGGCAGAAAATAATGAGTGCCTCAGTCAAATTAGTAGGAAAAGGGAGATTTCTGTCTCCGTTGGAAGACCTCAACTTTCTTCAGCCCTCACAGGCTTGAATTCTTGCCTCAGCTCCCCTGGTGGCCATGCAGTTGTGAGCAGGACAGGAATGGCTTCCACCGCTGCTTGGAATTGGTAACCAGCTGGGACTGTAAGGGACAAAGGGCAGGGAAGGGAGGAGCAGCAGGGAGCCCAGTTTTGGCAGCGTGCAAAGGCTCTGGCATCAGTGGGACCCTAGGCCAGTTTCTGAGCACAGCTCTGCACTTTGCATGGCACTCATTGAGAATGAAGCAGCAAATACTGTCTCCTTGCATCTTGTTAGCTCCTTCTCCACAGCAGAATTAGACAGATTCTTGGCTTCCTTAGAGATGCCCAAGAGGACTTCAGAGGGAGGAAAAACGTCTGCACTAACGTGATACTTAAGATCTAATTTTAATCTGGTTTGTTTGATTAATCTAATCATAGCTTTCATTACCTGCCTTGAAAAACATTTAGGAATGTGGACTGCAGATGGAAGGTAAGGGCAGCCTCTGTTCAGCATTGAAACTCAAAGAATCAGGCTGGGTTTTCCTGTTGTGGTGAGAATCTCTTTTTTTTTCTGCTCAGTTCATTCTCTGCTATTACACTTTTTTTTTTCTTTTGCTATAATTATAGCAGCCAAATATCTTTTGTCTTCCTTTAGTGTTGTAATGTCTGACTGAAATTAGGAGATGTCAGTCTCCAGATGGTTTGAGATTTTCAAAGGCCTGCGTTAAGTTGTAAGAGAAAGAAATTCTAAAAAATATTGTTGTAGAAACACAAAACAGAGTGTAGTGTTACTACACCAGATAGAGTTCTTGCTTTGTAAGGAAGATGTAGCTTGTCACAAAGATGTGAGAAAAAGCCTCACAAATTCTAGAGCCTTCATGTTCAATCTTTTTAATTGCTGAAGTTCACTGGGATTGATGGCTGCAGAGGCAAACAGTAGAAACTAAGATGCTGAATGGTAACTGGGGGGTTTCAGGGAGGTTCCACGAGGAAATCTACACTCTCTTTCTGGAATAAAAAAATCTCAGTAATTCAAGTAAAAATGGCTACCTGAAGTCATCTTTTAAATGCATTTGATAGTGAATATAAAGTCATTTGGGAGATTTTTTAAATTTACTTAATATTATAATTTTCCTTTTTAATTCCCACCTAATGAAGATAGTTTGATATTAGACATCTAATTTTAGTAAGTGCTTTCTATGCAGATATATGGGAATACAAACAGTTTGAAGGCCTAAGAACAAGCTACACTAATGAAATGCCTAATATAGATAAATGCAGAAAGCAGTGTTTTCGCATTTTGCCTCCTTATTTATTGTTCACAGAGACAAGTAAAGATCATCTTTTGCTATGTCATTATAACCTTGGCCTCTTGGTATCAAAATGTTAAATATTGTAAAGATTTTTTTTCTGTGTGATGAGGATTTTAATTATAATACCTCTTTATGTTTTTATTCTAGGGCCAGTCCATTTTCTTTCCATACTGAAGTTTTCAGTAATTTATTCATGACCTTTAACTACTTTAAAGAGGCATAGATTGGGAATTATTGCTTTCCCTGCAATTGGAAGTGCCAAGGCAGAAATGCCTTGAGAAGCTTCATGGGATTTTATTAATGAGATACACATCTCACATTAGAATAAAACATCTGAAGCTGCTGGGTTTGCTCATCCTGGTGTTATCTGGAGGATCAGTGTTTAAAGTCACTTGGAGACTTCTGATCTAAGGTAAACAAGTGATCAGACCACATAAGGATATGCAGTTTATGATGAATAATTTGGTTTGTTTAGGATTAATTTTTACCCTTGCAATTCTGACTTCCTTCCCCCTAAAAGGTGAGTTACTACAAAATAACAGCTGAGTTCAAAGCACGAGCAAGAGAAGGAAAAATTCTTGACATGTATGAATGTAGGATAGGATTATAAAGGATATCTACCCTTGTATATGTAATATATGTTCAGAAACACAGATTTTAAATTTATTTCTTCCCAAACTGCCTTTGTCATAGTGACCACTGTGAACACAAACTTCAAAAAAAGATTTAGAAAGTTGGTACTTAAGAATTCCACATAATTAATTTTATCACTATGCAAAGCTGGACAACCTGGTGGCCTGACTCAAATGGAAAGATCAGGAACCCTGTCTCCTTTATGTTTGTATTACTTCCCATACCCTCATCTACTCTGGGTAGCTCCACAATCCTCTAGTGGAGTAGACTTGGAGACAAGGGGAAAGAAGGGTCAGGGAGAAAGAGATTGATGCCCACTGTCCGTGTGAAGATAGAGGCCATGAGAGGAGGGAGGGAGCTTGAGAAGCAGGTACTCAGTTCATGGGCCAAGACTAGCCGAACAAGCACTCAAGTCTTCAAAAACGTGAATTTGCGAGTTTCAGATTCTTTGGCATTTGATAGGTGTTGAAAGCATGTTCACAAAAATCTGTCACAGCTGTGCACTCCCTACAACTGCAGGAGTGCTAGGGGGACAGGAACTGAAACATTGGGATTTGTGTCCCTTAGTGTTCTCTGCAAGCTTTCAGTCTGCACACATCAGGAAACAACTTTAATAGGATATTGCAAGATATACCAGATTGGGGTTATAAACCTGCTTTGTAATAATGAATTCACATTAGGAAGAATCTAAGTTTACATCTCTGCCTCTGAAAGAGGGAATGGCAGTGGGAAGATTTCAAAGTTAGGGTCCCGGAGATTTCAAAGTCAGGGTCCCAGAGAAGGGTGCTGGAGCTAAAAGGTGAGAAAGAGATCAGGAGGGCTAAGCAAAGCACATGCTGTCTCAAACACTTTATGTTAGCAAATAACTGTGAACTATCAACAGTGTGCACATTTCTCAGAGAGAAGATGGCAACCTCTTTGTTTACTTTGTTCCAGCAGAGCATTCTCTTGTGGGTGTGTACTAGATAACCACTTTGGTGACCTGCACCTCATATGGATTATTTGAGTTTGTGAAATTAATATTTTATCTTTGGAGATCATAGCAGCATTTAGTAAGATCATCGAGTTCAACTGTTAACCCAGCACTGACAACTCCACCACTAAACCATGTCCCCAAGTGCCACATCTAAATATCTTTTAAATACCTGCAGGGATGGTTACACTACCAAATCCCTGAGCAGATGAAAGGAAGGAATGATGTTAATTATTGCCAAATGCAAGTTCAGATCTCCAGTGTTTAACACATTCTTTAACTGTTAGCCCTATTTAATATACTTATTTTAACAATAAATACTTTTTAACGTGATTTGGTGTCTGCATTTTGTATACAAAAATGCAGTTAACCCACCTTTTAAATTTATTCTATTTAATCTTTTTCTCGATCTACTTACTACTCTGCAGTAAAGTATAAAATAATGTTTCAGAAACCTCTTCAAGTCACTGCAAGTTTTGTATAAAAATTTACTTACATCCTAAATTTAATTTACTGCTGAAAGAATAATGTATTTTTAGGAAGGATTAATTTAGACTTATGACAAACTCAGATGCAACCTTTTTTAGGGGAGTGGCAGTTGTTGGCCTGTTGTGGTAGAGGTCATGAGAAATTCATATCCTATTTCTTTTCTAATGGCTAGGGGATATGCTCCTTGCAAGCAGCAGAAATATTTTTTTTAGTGTAATGTCTTGTGGCTCAAGTAAAGGTTTATTATTTTTTTAATGTAAGGTATGAGACAGTGGAACTGAAGGATAAGATTTTGATCTCAGCAGTATAAATTAATAAATGTACTGTAGGAATTAATTTACTGTGATGTGCTGTATTCCTTAAATATTTGTATGGCTTCTCTCTCCTCTTAGATTCTTTTCACAACAGGGTTACCTTAATATCGTAACACGTTCTTGAACAGTACCAGGCCCATGTGATGCATGATATCACTAACTTTTAGATGTAGTTGCAAAATTTATCTTGGACTTCCAGATTGTAACACTTGACAGGCATGCCCAAATCCAAACTTATGTTGTTGAATTGGTTTTACACAAGCAGTTTTTACTGTACTAAATCCATGACCAGTAAGCATTTACCATGAGATGCCTGGCACTTTTAGAGGTTACCTCAAAGAAAATCTCATAACTAGTCAATTGAACTTGACCCCTACCTGTCTACAGTCTCCTTGCAGGTAGTTATAGAGAATTCAGCTGCTGTCAACCAACATCCCCAGGTCCTTTTTCTCTGGGCTGCTTTCCAACCACTCTGCACCCAGGCTGCAGCACCAAAGGGGGTTGTTGTGGCCAAGGTGCAGACCACATCACTTGGTCTTGTTGCACCTCATGCTGTTCATCTCAGCCCATCAATCCAGCCTGTCCTGGTCCCTCTGCAGTGCTCCCCTACCCTTCAGCAGACCAACACTGTCATCCAGCTTGGTGTAGTCTGCAAGTTTACTAAGGCTCCACTCAATCCCTTCATCCAGATTGTCAATCAAGGTATTGAACAGCTCTGGCCCCACACAGATCCCTGGGGGACACCACTGCTGAGCAGGCACGAAGTGTCTTCACCATTCACCACCTCTCTCTGGGCCTGGCCACCCAGACAGTTCTTGATCCAATGAACAGCACATCTGTCCAGGTCATGGGCTGACCTTTTCCAGGAGCTGGAGAAGAACTGATTGTAAAAAGAATGGAAGGAAAGATCAGGCCTGTGAAGATCAGGTGGAAGGGTTTGTTCCCCAGATGGTCAGTGCCTTGGGATGGCCTACAGAGACTGAACATAGTTGTTCTGGTAGCTGTAAATGTTTCTAAAAATCTCCAGTAGATTCTGGACTGATGTTTCAGTTGGTGGTGACCAGCAGTCACCTGTCCACTACTGCTCTGCTACCTTAAGCTCAAAAACTGTGTGGGAGATCTAAAAGTTCCCCAAATGGCTGATACTGGAACATAAATTTGCGTTAAATATCAGGGAATGGGCTATTGTTTTGCACTCTGCTTTTAAAATTAAACTAGACAACTGAGAAATCAGTTGCAAGAATAAGAATACAGCTAAAGTGACGAAAGCAGAGCTTAGCATTTAGAAATGGTCACATATCAGGCAAAGAGAAGGATGGGCCTACTCTGGGAATTCATCAATACTGGGTAATGAAACCAAAGTATATTTTTTAAACTGACTTCTGCATCACTTGTTGCAAAAGTTGGAAAGCCTAGGCTAAGTAGGCAAAGGAATGCAGAAGAATGGGGTTCACTTCAGGATAGAAGGAGATGGCACTAGCTCTGAGAAATTGTATTCTGAGCCTGCCACTAACACCAAATTCCTATCTTATGCCTGACAAGAGATGAAAGCAGACTTTTCTTAGATATGATTGTTATGTTCCTCATTTTAAGATTCCTAACCTAAGATACAGACTTGCAGATGTGGAAAATGGGCTTCAATGCATGAAATGCTGTATGTGCTGAGACCTTGAAAATCAAGTCTTAAGTATCTCATTCTGACCCTCAGCAAATAAGGGAAGCCTTGACCTTGATCTTTCTGTGCTGCAATTGTAGTAGCCAGTAGTGTAAATTCTACTATGAAAATAAATAAATTATTTTTTTTTAAACTTCATGCAGAAAAAAGCACCAGAAAAATAGCTATGAGAAAATTAATAACTCTTAGGAGAAATTAAAAACCATGTCTTTAGAGCAGGATGTGAATAGTGTGCTGTAGGTAATGAATGGAGAACATGTGTTGAACACCAAAAAGAAAGCAAAGCATTGAATTATTACTTGTTCAGGTGTGTACTGTCCATCAGGAGCCCCAAATAAAGTGGAGATTATGTGGAAAAAAACCAGCATGCAGTCAAAGATGTAATCCTGTTGATATGCAGAAGGGTCTATGGGAAATTCAGCCTTTGGAATTGCCTTGCATTTGAGTACTCAACCTTGCAACTATTTTAATGTCCTTTGATTACAATTTTGTTTCATAAAAACTCATGTGCACATAAATCTGTGTATATTTCTGCACAAACGTTTATTACACAGATTCTAATTGGGTGATTACATTCTGTTTCAGTAACAAACTAGATTTTTTCCTATTCAAGCTTTAGTTTTAGTAGACCCTTGGGGCTTAATCCAGGCTTGGATTTTACTAGTCGAGCATGATTATAACAGCCTTTTCACCACTAGTGTTAATACTGTTATAAAGTATTTGGGGCTAACTTTCAGTGCATTTTGTATTAAGTTTCTTAATAAACTAAGTTGGCTTTCTAAGTGTTTTGACTGTTACGGTTTTGTCCTGCCACTGGAGATAACATTATCTATGGCAGATGACCTTTTTTGGACATCCTGAAGTCTCTAGTTTTCAGGTTATTATTATTATTATTTCCCCCTTTGACATGTACAAGTTTGAAAAACGAGCTGTGAATTGTCAAGGTAAGTGTAGATTCAATACTATTGCCATGTTTATCTGTGGACTCTGCCCAAAAAGCGATTCACACAAAGTGCTGAATGGTTTTAAAAGCCACACTAAAAGCTCACACAGGATTTGAATATAGATTGGCTTGCAGAGATACAGATTTGCAGATGTGGAAAATGGGCTTCAATGCATGAAATGCTGTATGTGCTGAGACCTTGAAAATCAAGTCTTAAGTATCTCATTCTGACCCTCAGCAAATAAGGGAAGCCTTGACCTTGATCTTTCTGTGCTGCAATTGTAGTAGCCAGTAGTGTAAATTCTACTATGAAAATAAATAAATTATTTTTTTTTAAACTTCATGCAGAAAAAAGCACCAGAAAAATAGCTATGAGAAAATTAATAACTCTTAGGAGAAATTAAAAGCCATGTCTTTAGAGCAGGATGTGAATAGTGTGCTGTAGGTAATGAATGGAGAACATGTGTTGAACACCAAAAAGAAAGCAAAACATTGAATTATTACTTATTCAGGTGTGTACTGTCCATCAGGAGCCCCAATTAAAGTGGAGATTATGTGGAAAAAAACCAGCATGCAGTCAAAGACGTAATCCTGTTGATATGCAGAAGGGTCTATGGGAAATTCAGCCTTTGGAATTGCCTTGCATTTGAGTACTCAACCTTGCAACTATTTTAATGTCCTTTGATTACAATTTTGTTTCATAAAAACTCATGTGCGCATAAATCTGTGTATATTTCTGCACAAACGTTTATTACACAGATTCTAATTGGGTGATTACATTCTGTTTCAGTAACAAACTAGATTTTTTCCTATTCAAGCTTTAGTTTTAGTAGACCCTTGGGGCTTAATCCAGGCTTGGATTTTACTAGTCGAGCATGATTATAACAGCCTTTTCACCACTAGTGTTAATACTGTTATAAAGTATTTGGGGCTAACTTTCAGTGCATTTTGTATTAAGTTTCTTAATAAACTAAGTTGGCTTTCTAAGTGTTTTGACTGTTACAGTTTTGTCCTGCCACTGGAGATAACATTATCTGTGGCAGATGACCTTTTTTGGACATCCTGAAGTCTCTAGTTTTCAGGTTATTATTATTATTATTATTTCCCCCTTTGACATGTACAGGTTTGAAAAACGAGCTGTGAATTGTCAAGGTAAGTGTAGATTCAATACTATTGCCATGTTTATCTGTGGACTCTGCCCAAAAAGCGATTCACACAAAGTGCTGAATGGTTTTAAAAGCCACACTAAAAGCTCACACAGGATTTGAATATAGATTGGCTTGCAGCAGAACAGCAGCTCTCTGCAGTTTGAAATAGTGTCAAAGAAACTGAAAGTTGCTCTTCTCTCTGTGTGTGTGCCTGTGTCTCCAGGGTGTTAGTCTGTCTTTTCTAAGTGCAGTAGAGTTAGAAAGAGCTTAATTTGTGCAGATGATGCAGAAGAAAGTTTGGGCACCACTGTTACAAAAATTAATTCAGAGCTGGACACAAATTTTTAAATGGCTGCTGCTGGAGGTGGGCTTTGCCAGAGGAAGGGCACATCCTGCCCTTATTTTGAAAACATTGCAATCCTGTCTTTTGCCAAGTAGCCATAACTGCCATTTATTGCAGAGCCTGCTAGAAATGTATGAAGGTTTTCATCTAAGTCAGAGAAAGGTTAGCAATCAGTATTTCCACCCATTTTTTATCCCCAGTGTATGAGGACTCCCAACCAATACAGCTTGTAAAAATGTATAATAGCAATACCATGTTTTGATGCTTAGAAACTGACAAGAATCCTTGTAAGATAACTGCTATCTCCTCTTGAAACAGGTACTGCAGAACCTGAAAATCTACTCTGACTGGAATTCTAACAAACTAAAATTTCTATTTTGCATAGTATTCTGCAGTCTAAATAGGCAAGCTTCAAAGGTAGAAAATTTAAATTAAAATTGCAATAAAAAATTCAAAGCATAATTAACCTTTAAAAGGCATTTTGCTGTAACATAGGAATGTGCTGAAACAGGAAGCTTACTGTGAGCTTAAAAATAGGTGTTCCATTCCCAAAATGAAATTTGATCTGAAAGTGTACCCTGTTGTAATAAGTTCCATTATTGACAGTCTGCCTTTCTATGTGGTTTTTATGCAATCATATTTATTTTCTGATGGGAAATTTTTTTGTCAAAAATTTTCTTGTCTGTTCAAGTTGTAGCAGCCCTTTATCCAAGCCATAGAATAAAGGTTTGATACAGAAATTAATTTAAAACAAGGAAGTCTCTTTCTGAGCTCATAAACTTTCATCAAAAGTTATGCAGGTTTAGCAGTTGTACTGGTGATGTATTTGAGCAGAGTTTTCTCAGTCCTGTCAAATTGTATGACAAGATTATGATAAAAATGTATAGGAACCCCTGTTTTCACCAGAAATATTCAATTTTCTTGTAAAGTTGAAGTGAAGTAGAAATGTACAGTAAAGATTTTGGTTTTTAAAGATAGAGTTCATTCCAATATGGAATGAAATATTAAAAAAAATTCTAGATGTCTGAAAGCAGAATTACATATTTCAGATTCACAAGACTCAGAAAATTCAAAAGTGGTGCTTTCCACCCAGGCTTGAAGTCTTGAGCTTGCTTGTTCAGAAGCATGTATCCAGAGCTTCTGCATTCTCCAAAACTCATCCTTGGATTTTACCTAGGCTATAGGATAAGTGAGAGCTTTTGAGACAACTCTTAGTTTGTCTTGTCTTCTTTTCTGCCTAATGTAAGTTCTGGAAGATCAAGATATTCAGCTGAGTATCAGAAGCTGGCAGGTGGAATTGGAAAACATGGGTGTTCCAGTAAATTGGCAAAAACTGAATAATCCCCATGAAGCAGTTTCAGTGAGGCGGAATTCTTCTACAGGAGAACACAGACAGCAGAACCTCTTTTACAGCACGGATATTTTGACAAAGCTGTCTCCTGAAGCCCTTTTAAAGCCGGTGAGCTAAACCCAGCCAGATGTTTCAGTGCTCTAACTGTATCTCCTTGTCTCTCTCAGATGTGGCTGACTGGGAAAAAATAGGGCCAGTTTCATAACTCGTAAGATTGCAAACCAGTGCTGGCTGGAATAGACTATGGAGAGGCATGTCAGTGCCAGCTGAATGATTATCTCAGTGTTTACATCCTCATAGCTGACAAGTGAAAGTTAGGGCTCATTGAGAGGCATAATTTGAGCTAGCCATACACATTGCTGGGTTCTAACTGAGCAGTGAAGACTTGGGGCTGTCAAAGATTGTTCAATGACTACAGCAGGAAGTGAAAAAGCAAACAGGGTGTTCAAACAGACGGAAAATAGTGCTATGTTACCCATGAATCAATTATAACTCAGCCGGAATAAGACAGTTCTGGTCAAAAAAGATAATTCAGAAAAGAGAGTAGGTATATAATAGAATCATAGAATGGCTTGGATTGGAAGGGACGTTAAAGACCATCTAGTTCCAACCCCTCGGGCATGGATGCCTTCCACTAGACCAACTTGCTTAGAGCTCCATTCAACCTGGCTTTGAACACTTCCAGGGATGAGCCTGCACAACTTCTCTGGGCAATCTGTTCCAGTGCCTCACATTAATTTTTTTTTTCTTAATACCTAATCTGAACCTCTACTCTCAGTTTGAATCCATTCCCTCTTGTCTGTCACTACAAGCTCTTGGAAATAGTCTCTCTCCATCTTTCTTGTAGGCTTCCTTTGGGTACTGTAGGGCCACAGGTCACACTGAAGCCTTCTCTTTTCTGGTTGAACAATTTCAATTCTCTCAGCCTTTCCTCATATGGGAGATGCTCCATACTTCTAATCATCTTGGTGGCCCTCCTCTGGACTCTTTCCAACACATCAATGTTCTTAATGTTCTGGGGACCCCAAAACTAAATTAAATACTCCAGGTATGATCTCACCAGAGCAGAGCAGAAGGGAAAAATCACTTCGTTCACCCTGTTGGCCATTCTTGTTTTGATGCAGCCTGGGATATGGTTGATTTTCTGAGCTGCAAGCACATAATGCCTGCTGATGTCCAGTCTCTCATCCACCTCCACCCAACATCCCCAAGTGCTTCTGGGCAGTGCTGCTCTTCATCTGTCCATCCCCAGCCTGTGTTGATGCTGGGATTGCCCTAAACCAGGTTCAGCACTTTGCACTTGGTCTAGGTAAACCACACAAGATTCCAATGGACCCACTTCTTGTGCTTGCCCAGGTCCTTCTGGAGGGTACCTGATCCTTCAGGTGTGTCAATGGCAGCACTCTGCTTGTTGTAATCTGCAAATTTGCTGAGTGCACTTTATCCCTTCATTTATGTTAATAATGGAGATAGTAAATAACAGTGGTCCCAGTACAGACCCCTGAGGAACAGCACTTGTCACTGATGTCCATTGTGACTCTGAGCCATTGACCACTAATGTCTGGATGAAGCCATCCAACTGATTTCTTATCCATCTCACAGTCCGTCAGCTGAGCCCATTTCTCTCCAATTCAGAGAGAAAGATGTTGTTACCCTTCCCTCATCTACTGATGTAGTTACTCCATCAGAGAAGGCTGGTTGGTTTTTGAAGGGAGGCTGAGGATAAAGACTTCCATACAAAGCCTCGACATATTATTTTTATTTAGAAAGGATTAAAGAAAATAAATGATATAGTGTAGATACATGCAAGGATGACAAAGTACTCTCTCATAGCTAATTTTTTTATGGTATAAAAAAGAATCAGTAACTAGAAGAAAATAAAGAACAAAAATGTGCTTTTCTAAAATACAAATTTTGTAAGCACAAACTAGGTGTAAATCTCATTTTCACAGGCCAAGTAGAATTCAGGCTAAGATCTTCATACAGTTTGTAAATGAATTAGACATTTGCATGCTTCTTTTGACTTTGTATTATATCAAATAAAGATTTTGCAGGCAATATGCCTTCAGGCTGAAGAGTTAAGAAGAAACATTCCCAATGGGCAGATTATTCTATAGCTGTTTCATTACTTTCCATAAGGCATCTTGTTATGTTCTCTGTTTGAAACAGGTTTCTGCAATTAGCCAGTGTTACAACTTCTTAATAAAAGTGCATGTGCAGTGTTTGAATGTAACATTTTTAATGACGTTAGGGGAAACTATGTTAAAGCACTTTTCAGACACTGTAACTTAGGCTTTGAGACAGGCATTCCTATAAATTCTTTCCTTGCCTCCTATCAAAGATGGAGTTCTGCTCTAGTTCACTTGCTGTATATCAGTGATACAGATAACGGAGAATAGAGACAAGAAGCAATACAGAAAGCAAGAAAAAGGTTCAGCAGCTAAAGGAAATACAACTCAATATACAATAAAATGACTGAATTGGTTTCCCATTTTTGAATCTTCTTCAAATCAAATTATTTATGAATTCAAAAAGAGGCTCTCAAATGTTTCACAAATGAAAATGTCGTTTTTAAAAGGTTTTTGTTTTAGCACTTCTTTTTCTTTAAAAATTGGATGGGAAAATAAAAATATTATTCACCTGAAACATGAAGAGAACCAAAATATTCAAAAACATAGTGAAGCATTTTTAAGACACTTGCAATTAATTAGCCAATCTATTGATGAGAGACTGAAGAGCAGTCAGAAATATTTGAAGTGTGTTTAATTAATAGTTTTTATGATCCCTTCTTTCTTCAGCATTATTTCAGAATTTGAAATCAAAACTTTACAAACTTGTTGCACTTTACTTATTGAATTCTGCAACTGTTTATGTGGGCTGCTGCACAAGAGCAGAAATTCTGGTGGTCTGTGGCCCCTTACAGGAATAATTTCTCATGTTACTTTGGTACTCAGGAAAATAAAGTCTCAATTTTGTTCATGCTCCAATACTAGATATAACATAGAAAATTTGGAAAGTTATCCCGCCTTCCTGAATCCAGTTGAGTGACAGGGTTTTGGTCACTTCCATGGAATCAAGATCAGAGAAGAGGTACTTTTACTGATTAGACTCTAACCTTTAGTGAATATCAAATGTAAATGTACTGAGTTAGAATAATCAGGCCAAAGCAGTTCTCCAGAACTAGATCTGAAAGTTTTTTTTCTTAACTTGTATGGTGTCCCTTTATATTCATCTAACTGTTTATCATCTATTTACTTCTGAAAAAGTATTTCCATGGACTAACTACACATTTTATCAAAATTTCCCTTGCTTGCTACTTCTTAGGTTTCATTTGTTACTCCCTAGTTCCTGTATTTGAAAAGACGGTGAATGACATAATGCTTCCTGCTATGGTGAGGCATAAAGCAAATTAACCACCTCACTCTTGTTTTTTTCTGACAAAGGGGGTAGTTCTTAGTGGAAAGGTGCAAGTTACTTGACTAGTTTTAGTCTGAAATTATCACTGCAACAGACCGTTAGTGATGTGATAGGACCTTGTAACTTCCTTTTATTTAAAAAATTAGGTTCTAAAGTCTCCAAAGTACTTTATAATGCAGGGCTTTTCTGTAGGGGGAAACTATAAAATGGAAAGTACATTTATTGAATTGCATTTGAGCCTGTGCGGAGGTTCTGCTGCATCCTTAGCACTTGTTATTGGTTTATGGTGGGTAGCTCCTCTGTCACCCTACTGGTTCTTCCTGGTTACTTCCCTCAAAGCCTCCAATTTTCCTTAAGTGTTGCAAAGGCCAAAGAAACAGCTAATGCTGTCTTTAACGTTTCATTTGGGTGGGCAAGGGAATAAATTTAGGTATTTAAGTACTTTAGCTCAGCACCTTTAATATCAAGGCAATTGTAGTCAGCTGTTACCTCCCACTGGCGTAGTCAGATCACCAGCTGAGGGACCATGGCAGAGGGTGGTGGGACAGTGGAGAAGGGACAGGTTAGGGACAAAATGCAACTGTCCTGCCAGCTCTCCAGTGTGTGAGAAATAGCTAAAGGTGCAATGCCATAGTATTATGGCTGACCAATAAGAATGGGATACAGGTGTCTGTCCATGCATAATTCACAATATGATGTGGGGTTTAAGACTTGGATATTGTCAGAATTGAGTGGGAGTCCTTCCATCAACTTTAATGAAAAGTAAATGAGACTGGTGTTCAGCAAGTAGTTAAGAACAAGCCTGGTTTTCAGGCACAAGTGGTTGATTTCAGAGGAACCTAGTACATGTGTAAGTACCTTAGAGAATTGAGATTGTATTGAATCATACATTGTCAGGACTAAATAGCATGCAAGCACCATAAAATCTAATCAAAACAGTAATGTGAAAGTAGCAGACACTAGTTTCATTACATTTTTACTAACATGCTGTGTTTATTATCACCATTTACATTCAGCCAAAGCTTCCTTAGAACTCTTTTCTAGTACCCAAATGCATTAAATGGTTAATATTATTTTGACAGAATTAAATATTCTCTAAGAGGCTCAAGAGGAAGCATACAGAACCCAGTCTTTACCTCCCCCAAAAAAGTATATGCTGGATTTTATGTCAGGTTTATTTTTACCTGGTAAGAGATGTCAGAGGAGATAAGCTTCATAGAACTAAGTGGGGGGAGGTGTTGGGGTTGTTTGGTGCCTGTTTCTATGCTGCCTGCATTCATCTCTGTTGTAACTAAACAATGGAATACAGTATCTGTAATTATTCAAATAGGCACATTTGCAGTTATAATGTATTCTTTCACAAGCAAAGCTATTATTTAAAAATTAAAGGGAAGAAATGAGCTCTTTATGTCTTTAAATTAAAAATACTTCATAATATGTTAGAGCAATTTATAATTGTCAGAAAAATTAAAGGTTTTTCTTTGATTTTGCTGGTCTTAAGTTGATCCAAAAAGTATCAGCCAGCTAGCAGAAACTTATAACAGTAATGGTGATTCTATTATTCTGTTCTCTTTTTTTTTTTTAAGGATTTTGGAATTGAAATTACCTCTGCTAGTTGATTTATAATGTTGGGACAAGATGTCTAGCTCATACTGTGTTCAGCTCTTACTGGTCAGAGCTTTTAGACATTTTGCCATATCTCTAAAGTCTTCAGCTGGCAGAAATGTACAATTTCTATTCCATCGTTTTTTATTGTCTGTCATGGCATGCCAAGTGTATTAGTGTAAATGGTTGAGCTTTTACTTGATTCTGTATCAGAGAAGCTCCAAAGCTCTTCTAAAATACATAGCCTCATTCTGTTTGTTAGAGAAATTTGAGTGCTAGAAGCTTAATAATTTCTAGTTTCACAATGGTGTAATTTTATTCAGTGACAGAAACATAAACCTTGAAGAACACAGCAGTGGTTCAAGCCTTCCTCATTATTAAATTTGCAAGACATAGATTCTGAGTAAACAGGAGTTCATACATTGTTTATTCAGTTAAAAGTAATAATTTCCATTGACTTTAACTTTGCATAGGTAGTTATTAAATGTAGCTGGAATCAATTTTTAGAGTTATTTTTACAAAAAGCCTGAAATGGACACATTCATTCTTAGGTGCTGTTTAATTACAGTTGTATATTGTTTACTAACCATCTGGGCATCTGATTAGATGTTATGATCATCATTTTATTTGAGCTTCTTTACTTGCACTAACTACTAGTTATAAAAGATAATTACTTGGAAGTGAAAATCAGCAGCTCACATGGGTAGCTCCAGCAATTGTTTTAGCTAGCCTTGCTGTTCATTGTATTCTGATCCTTTGTGTTCAGAAGAGGAATAAATCCTCAAAGTCTCATACTCCACAAAGAACCTGGAGTATGTTGTGTGAAAGTTTACTGGGTTTTGTGCACTCTTTATGACCAAATCTGCAAGAGGAAAACAAAGATAAAAGCTTTATTTTCTCCAGAGCATTTTCTGTTCATAGAGACTAATAGCCAATTAAGATAAAAGGAAATATTTGATGGCTAAAATCCAGTGATATTATCCGTCCCAGGTCAATTTGACATTTAATATGTTGTTTCCTCTTCAGCAATTTTGCTACAAAGGAAAATTCAAGCATTTAAAGAGAAGAAGGACTCATCTGTTCTATCTATTCTATCTTGCATAGTTTTTTTGGTTTGGTTTTTTTTTTGTTTTTTGTTTTTTGCTTAGGTGAGACTTCATCATTACAGCAGTGAGTTATTTACATACATGGATGCTCCATAAAAAAGATTTATCTGTATAGTAAGGGCTTTATTAAGATTGATAATGACTTCCTGAAGAATTATAATTATTACAAATAATTTAACACTATTGAATTGTTGGATTCTTCTTTACAGATCTATCATTAAAATAAGAGGGAAAAGCAGTTATGCCTTTTTTGTATGTAAATATATTTTGGTAGTTTATTGCAGGATTATTGAATAGCTTTTTTAATTAGGTAAGAATACCTAAGGTGTCAGAAATATATCTAAGTTGTCAGCACCAATAATGATGTAGACTCATGAACAATCAATAACTGCTCAAAGCTTTGATTTTTACTGAAATAGTTTCTCTGAAATCAATGCCAATACTTGCATGGACCATAGTCACAAGTATTTTCTTGATGGACCCATGTACTAAAAAGGAAAAAAAAATGTTAGTAATTAATGATTTTTTCTTCTTATTAACTAATAAATAGAGAGTAAATACAAAACTGACCTGAGATATTTATCATGAACTTTTACCAGCTGAAATAGTGATGTGCATCTTTAAGTACCTTCATATAACAAGCTTCTGTCATTTAAGGCATTCATTAGATTGTGATAAATAACTGGTTTATCTGTAGGGTATGGAAAATTGCTGCCTTTAAAATCTTTTCAGCTCACTGAAAAATTGTTTGTGTCATGTATCTTTTTTAATAGTTGAGAGAAGACTATGACATGGTTTGGGTTTTTTAAGGTTTTTTTTTCCTATAATTTTTTTTTTTTTTTGAGAGCACACTTTTCTTTGTTTCAGGAAACACTTGCAAGTTATCATGGTGAAGAAGAATTAGAATCACATTAGCTCCTTTGTTTTCCATTGCATGTCAAATTCCCTGGTTTAATAGTTCAGATCTGATTTACAAAGACACCTCTGCTGTTTCCTATTACAGACTGAAAAACTAGATGTATTCAGATAATTTTTTTATAAATATAACAAGTAAGTAATTAATATGTATATAATCTATGAATTGGAAACTCTGGCTTCTATCCTATAAATACAGGTGTCATTTCAGATGTCTGCCTTTTGTTTTTGTTATGCTTCAATAATTGCATTCCTGTTGCAAGATATTTCTTCATCCTGCGACAGTGAAAGACTCAGTGCTTCTGTCTAATTTTTTAGCCAGTATAAATGACTTAATTTGGGCATATTCTTTCAGTTCCATCAGTGTGCTTATTAATACTGACTTATGAGAGCAGAGACTCTCTTAAGAGTCCAAACAAGGTACTGGGAACATCTGTGTCTTGCCTACCTATTACAAAGGGATTTTTACACATTGTCTTCTAGGTAGCTTCTTTTGATAGAGCAGGATGCACAAATATTTTGTTTCTCTTCCAGTTTTGAAGGACAGATCGTCATGCAAACTTAGCGTACCTCTGTGTCAGAATGAACAAGGTCATTTTCCCTCCTGTACTTAGGAAATTCCTTTCCACAGTGGCAGTGGAGTGAACACATTTCAGTTTGGTGCCAGAGGACTCTTGTGGGTCCTGGTTAGCAACTCTTGAGGCAAGGAAAGCATATTAACGAACCATTGGTTAAGTCCTCTGCATTTTCTGTGATCTGATGATAATGATTTCTGTAAGCCCTACCTGAGAAAAATTCCTCTCTCTTCCCAGTTTAATACAGACTATAACCATACTTTATGCAAAGCCCACAGCCCTCAGAGAACAGTGACATTTTACAGCCAGTCTTGTTTTCATTCACTCTGTGGTGCTGAACATTTTGTTTTAATTAGAAAACAGAAGTTTAACTCAAAACAACATCACTTTTTTTTATGCATATTTTTTTATGAATGTTCTGTCAGTATTTGATCAAACTTACATTCCCCTCATGCATCAGAATCCCTTTGCACCAGGTAGTATATCAGCACAAAAATGTCATTCTTGCTCAGAAAGGTTTATAAGACAAGAGATGGCAGGTTGATGCAGACAGTGGGCAAGGGTGTTGAAACAATGAGGTGGACCTGCTTAGATGGAGGGGTGGCATTACCAACCTGGCAGCAATTTAATCACTGTCTGGCACCCATGCATTTCAAGGAAGAACTTGAGGTTTAAGAGAAGTCTTTGTGGATGCTTACAGTGAACTCCTATTAGACATTAGAGACAATTTTGAAGACTTTGTATGTTTGAAAATACATCAAGTGGCAGTACCAGTGTCATAATTTGGTCAGGGATAGAAACTGTGACAAATTAAAACAATACATAGGAAAAGAATTGTATAGGTAGTGCTTTGGAAATTGAATGAAGACAAGTCAAATAGAGTTTATGCTTGAATGGGCTGCCTAGTGATCAACCCAGCAATGATCAACGCTGTGCCTTGGGAAAATAATCATTGCAAATACAGTAGATATTTGCAGGATGCAATTGACTTTCTTCAAGTAAGCCTTTAGTTCCTTGTTGGATAGCTCTTCATTGTTGTGAAAGGGGTCTCTGATAAATCATGGGTGAAATGTAGGAAAAAATCTGCATGCCGTTTTTTATTAAAAGTACCATTCAAATAATTGTTCTTATTTCTATTTTCTTTCAAATCAAACATCAGTTATTTTCCTGTGTTACTTTAAAATGTCGAATTAATGTATTTATATTTTCCCTCATAGTAGTACTCCATTATGACTAAGGCTATAATAGAGACATTCTTATCATTCAGCTGTTCCTCCAAGATCAGCATGCATACTTTCATAAAAATTCTTTTGACAAATTTTATAGAAGTAAATTTCTGGCATACCACTTTCCATTGATGCTTGGTGCTCCATTTTATTGAGGTAAACAATTTTTGTATTAAATTTAGCAAATTTAATAATGGTTTCACAAGATTTGAAAAAATGAAAACATAAAAACTATATCTCTTGAAAAAGGCTATTCCCATTTCTCATCTCAAAATACTTTTTTCTAAAAAAGTCATTATTTCTCAAGTTTTTGACAAAAAGAAGTGAGTTTCAGATTAAATAGAATAAAATATTTTCTTGACCTTTTTTAACTCTAATTTTCTTTTCCTAGTTTGTCTGTTAAGTTTTTTTATTTTCAAAATTTATTACAAAATAGAGTATTGATCTGCCAAACAGTGTGATCATGCCTGAAATTTACATTGCATTCAGAATTGCTATGTCTATTATCTAGATTCCTACTGTATCAAATATCTTTGGATATTACACTTTTTGGAAGATGAGTGTAATGCTTCTCTAATATTCATATGCTCCTTTAATTAAGGTCTTTGTACATACTGTATTTTGGGTGACCTAAAAGTTTTATATAGAAATGAAAAGCACTTGTGTATCAACTACTTATTTTTATCTTTTGTACTTATTTTTATCTTCTTGTCTTTCTATCATTAGAATTTCCTTGCTACTCCCAACACTGAGAGTGCTTCATAGTTTTTAAACTTCATTCATCACCATATGGGATATATATTATCCTAAACTGTCAATGGAAAAAGTGTTAATTTATTACAGGACTGCTTTTGTAAGCATGAAATACATGTAAGAATATCTGGCAAGGATCCACAAATCTATTTTTATAGAACTAAGGGTTTTTGTAAATGGTATGAAAAGTTTTAAGCAGTGTAGACCTGAGTACTATTTCTCATGTTGTAGCCCACACAGTAATAATATCTATGTTAAAAACTATTCACTCACAATAAAAGTCCATCTCAGAATTCTGCAACAAGAAAATCAGAACTGTTCTCTTTATTTGTTTTTAAAGCATCCACATTAATTCCAAGTTGTTATCTTGTTCCAAATACTGTATTTTTTCAAAAGCTCTTTGAAGTAACAGAATTGCCTTCTTTGCTATTTTTTCGCTATCTGTGAAGATAGTTCTGCCTCTTCCAAGCAGTGCACAGGAGTAGAGTTGATGTAGTGGGAATAAGGAATGCCATGTCTGATTCATTAGTTGCAATTACTTATCATTATTCATTATTTATTTTGATTTATAATGGATAAAAAGAACCTACCCAGGGCCATTTTAACATGAATGATAAATGGAGTCTCATAAAACGATTAAACTGGCAACTGCTGCTTGTCTCTTAAGTGGACAATAATTGATGTAAGATTGAGAAATTCCAACCAATGCCTAGCCTCAGTCTTTTTTTTCATGCAATTCTAATTACAAAAGCTGGTCAATCTTCCCCAAAGCCAGGAAAATTTTCAGAAACTTTTAGCAAATGATGAAAAAGCAAATTAAGGCCTCATGTAAAATCAGTCACTTTTCTCAACACCGAAAACAAAACTTATTCTTGAAGATCAGCAGTAAATTCAGTTCAGAGCCTGTAGAAGACTAAAAAAGTGTCAGCGAAAGGTTTGAGAGAAAAAAACTTTTGTTCTTTTTCAGGATATTGATCAGAAGATCCAGAACTTCTTCTACAAGCTGGAAATCATCCTTCATGATGTTAATGTAGTACAGCTACTCTTTTAATAATTAAAATTCTCTACCAAGAACAGGAAAGCACATCAGCTATTAGGATGTCAGGAACATTGTTAAATACAATAAAATGGAATACTGATCATTTCAGTGCTCCTAAAGCAGTTGTATTGGAAAGAAAATAAATGTATATATACACACACTAGTATTTTTCAACAGTTCATATCAAATTTATACTGGAAAGGGACAGCCTGTTCATAGTACATATACTTTGACTGATTCTGCCTATTTGCTGTCTACCTGCTAATGCTATTGACTTTGCTATCCTTTGTAAAAGGAAACCTTAGTGCCTAGGAAAACCTTGCAAATTTCAACATAATCAAACATAATTAGTCTTGCAGTCACCAAGAAAACAATTCTAAATATTTTGAATTCTGAGATAAAAAAGTTGAATTTACCTATTATCATGCAAGTATTCTTTCTCTTTTAGGAACAAGAAGAATATATTGAAAAGGGTTGCCCACCTGTCCTGTGGCAAGCATGTCCCTATGAGCTGCCTGAAGGAAGTTAGCTGTTTATTGTTTGTTGCAGTGATTTGTGAGAACAGCAGTTACTTGTATTGACTCCCAGTGTATCTAAATGTGAAGCACAACTTATCCGTGCAGACAGCCTCCAATGAAGCCAGGCCTCAGTATTTTGTAAAATTTTAAGAGCTGGAGATCTTCACGTTTGTGCCTTGAAGAGAAATTAAATTTAGTGACCAGTCATCATTCCTGTGGTAGGATCTGTGTCATGGAGTCAGTTGAGCTGTACATAACAGGAGTATGGGTATTGTTGTTCAGTAAATCTTCCAAGGGACAACAAAGCCCCTTGTGCTTCTTTGAGTCTTTTCTGTTGTCCGATGTGGTCTTCAAATGAGAACTGTAGGAATACCTCTCCGTTTGAGGGAACAACATGTGTCTTTCTTTCATGGAAGCCCCACAACAAGAAATGCTGTGATTATCTGCCGATGTACACACATCACCTATTACAGGCCATTAAAAGCTTTCTACTCAGACACCTGGGAAGGTGTATTAAGCATGCTACTGAATATGCTACTGAGTGTTCTTACTAGTTGTTGTATCAGCTGTAGAGCTAATGACAGTGCCTGGTTTCCTACTGGCTTTTGTCGTTTAATCGCTCAGATCTGTCTTCCATGGAAATAACATCTGTTCCTTCCTGAATCTGTCTGTGACACCTCTGCAGATAAAGCATTTTGTCATTAGTCTGCAACTAGATATGTCCAGATTGCCTGGCCCAGCTGCCTTCAGATGGGGTGTGTAGCTGTTACATTCCTCCTACCTTCTTCTCAGGATATTGTATCTCAGGATGTACCTGGGTCCACAGTTATCTGTCGACCTCCCCATTTTCTAGTTTCCAAATTTATAACATCTTTTAAACATTTTTTAGAAGGTCAAATTCTCTTTGAGCCTTTACCCATTTGCTAAATCTACCTAAAATTGGTCCACCCAAAACTTATTTGAGGGATGACAGGGAAGGAAAAGTAGATAGCGTGAACATTCTGTCTTGAGACATTTTAAAATGAGAGCTATTTCTTAAAAGTCTAATTTGACATGTGTATTTGAAATATCTTAATTTTATTTGATAAAATGTGGTAATATTTCTCTAATGTATAAAATGAAACTTATTGGTATTCAGTACCTTAGCAAATGCATGTAGAATTCATTGTATACTATGCAATCTTCATCATATTGATCACGTAAATAAATTTTTGAAGCTCATTTTCTCAAAAGAAGTACCATAATATTTGAAACTTTTTAAAGCAGCATTTTTGGATGTTTTTAATAGCATTTATTGAACAAAATCCAGGATTTCTATTATTAAACACTATGACAGGATTTGCACAGATTTTATACGAGTGGCAGCATGCATGATAAATAGTGTTCTAGAATAATTTTAGAATAGACACTCAGACCTCTGCATTTTTTATAGCTTCTTGTAATGTTTTCACACTTTGCATACTCTAGGACTCCTCTGTGCAAAGGCTGATGTTGTAGACTCCTCAGTCACTGATTTTTCTGTCTAGAGTATAAATTGAAAAGCTACTAGACTTTTATTACACATACCTAACAATACAGATCAGAGAGGAGGTAAAAAACTCTAATGCACATGAGAATAATTGGCTGTATTTACGCTTTTCCAGCTTCTGAATTAAGAGTTAAATTATGCTTAGACAACATAAAAGATTACTCCCCTCCGTGCCCTGACACTTCATCACTTAATGAATAGATAGGTGGAACTTCAGAAATGAATTATTACTATTAAATAAAAAAAAAGTGTAAGAACTTGATTACCCCTGCAAGACTTGTCCTGATATTAAGCTCATGTGCTGCATAAAAATGCCAGGTTTATGTGGTAAAAGGCAAGATGGACATCTCTGTGACCATGTGCTTGCTAATTAACCAGCACTGAAAATAGCCTTGTCATGTGAAAGCATTCATCTCCTGTACAACTAGGAACCAAATGATTTTGCTGCTTAGACCAAAAGATGAATACAGGAACAGGCTGGATGCCACTGGAACAAAAGGAAAGCAACTCACAGAAGACTGTAGCTACCAAAGATGATTTTTCATTCCATATGGAGAATTTGGGCACTATAAAATTACTAGACTTATAGGGTTTTTCTAACTAGTAGGTTTAAACTGAATGGACAATGAAAAAATGAAGCAGGAAAAAAGAGAGATTAACCAGACAGTCCTGCCAAGGTTCATTAGCTTTATTCTATGTAATCCATTTTCTGCTATTTTTCCAGCACCTTATTTAATGCTCCCAACACTTGCAATAACTTTTGTTTCTCCCTTCTCTTTAAATGCATCTATTTACATGCAACAGTGAAAATAAGTTAGGGAATTGTTAGAAAATTAGGGGTTTATGATTGGCTGTGATAGTTCTCTCTAGTTTTATTTTATGAGAACATCCTTAGCTGAAAATCAGACAAATCTAAATGCAATTTTCTCAGACAGTCTCATTTTCTTTTCTGCCTCTAATAACACATTTGTGTGTGAACACCTGTTTTAATAAATAATTGAAGCTGCTGAACTTATGCTTTTCAGAAGTGTCACACTAAGATAATTGATATTGGAAGTGTACTGTGAAGCAACCCTTAGATTTTAAAAATCCAGCCATTATAATAGCTTTTAATAAGAATCATAGAAGTTAAAGGAAATTAGCTATCTATTGTTGGTGGCATTAATTTGGGAGTGCTGCAGTTGTCTGTATTATAAGTGTCAGTACATACAACTCTATTTCCCTGTTTCTACCTCAACCAGCTGATAAGGCTTAATAACTGAAAATTAAATAATACAATACACTTCTACTTGTGGAAGATATAAATAATTATTCTGTTTTGAAAATTAAAAAGTATTAGAAATTACAGTAATTCACCCCATGAGGAGGCAGATTGTAATGATAATTTCTAGAAAAATTGTTAGCTTTTATTTAAAGGGTATGGATGCCTCAAGCAATTAAATAAATAAGATTTATTGGTTTCAGGTTTTTCAATAACAATAAAAACAAGTCTTTTTTTGTAGAATTATAATTCAGTTATTGACAGTGTAATGCCTGGGCTACCCAATAAGAAACTCATGGTTCCTTACAGAACAACTATACCACATGGAGCTCTGCTCATGTTAGGGAGATCTCCACTAGCACTGGGATGAACTGGGATGTTCTGTTGGGCAGCTCCTTCCACCCTAGTGGGTTTGATTCAGGTGAATTTGTGTTCAATATTCAATGGACACTTAAAAAGAGTCTTTAATAAAGTGTAATATTTTAATAGGGAAATGATAAATGTGCTTAGATCTAGGATGATATTTATTTTTATTTGTGTAGCAGTATGGGGAAAATGTTTGGCAGTAGGAAAATTACTCACTATACATACAGTGTAAAGTAGCATGTGCTCTTCCTATGAACTCTCTCTCTCTGTTTGCTGTCACAATTAAATATCACAATCTTTTATCTTTTCCAATGGATTTCAGTGCTTGTTGTATTGGTATTTATTCCTGAGTTATTCCTGTTTTACCCTTCCCTGGCTTTGTACAGCTGGTATAAGAGTTAGTAAAGCTGTGTGTCCACAGCAAAAAGATCTGTGCAATGTGTCCTTCTTGTAACTTGACTTCCAGCCATGGTTGGGTCAACATGACTATCAGCCACAGACAGGAAATTTGCATTCATCAACCATGAAGGAGCCGTGATGTAGTTTACAGCTCCAACACTTAAGGGACCAGAGGAGAGAATCAGTTTCAAATCATGCATCTGAATCTTTAGATAGAGCCTTAGAGAACCTTCATCTGTTGCTGTTGTTGCATTCATTGCCTTTTAAAATACTTCTCTGTTCAAAACAAAAAATTATGGAATGGCCATAGACATTAATGTTAATCAGGGATTAAAATTCTCCTGCAATTTACAGTGGAAGCACAATGGCTCCATTATTATCTTTGAGTAAAGTTTATAATTGTTATGGGAATTCTAGCTAGTTAAGCTATAAAATGGTAAGCACAGAAGTGTTGCAGGTGCAGGTTACGTGTTATATAAACATTGTTTAACTCTTGAGAAATAGCCAAGAGAAGAAGGGAGAAAATAAACCACATGAGAAACCTGCATGTCTCTAGGAATAGGAACATAAAAATGTTCCTACTCCTAGAGACATGCAGTTCAGGCAATGGGAAGAGGCAGTCCAATCTTTTTTAAGTCAGATGCCTATCTCAAGTATACTTGAGATGCCTGTCTCAAGTATAGAGAGTCAGGAGTCAGTGTTTGGTTCATGTCTCCTTGAGCTTTATTTGGCAGAACCTTCTATGAATGTATACCCATTGGGTGTGGTACTACTTTACTGCTGCTACTTCTGACCACCTTCACTGTCTGGCAAGAGAAGCCCCACTTGTCTGGAGTGGCAGCCTGGGCTCCTGGCACTATTCATTTCAAGAAAGATTGAACTCATGACCTTATGTCCTAATCCCTATTCTGAATGAAGATGTGCTTCTCTTTCCACTTTATGCCATGATTGACAGCTCATTGGAGAGGGGAGATTCTCTCCTTATGACCACAGACACTACTGGTTTCCTGGTCAGTCCTGTGAACAGGACCATTCTCCACTGAGGAGTGCTTTAGACAAAAAAATAGTACTGCAGCAGCATCCAGGAGCCAGTTCAGTGCCAAAAACTTTTCTAGAATTATGTTTTTTTCTTGATACTTCTGATTGTCTGGCTCTTGACTTGTCCATGCCTGGCTGCCCACAGTCTGGCTCAAAGAGGGAGAGTGAAAAACGCACTCACCCTAAGTTAAAAAGTGGAGTATATTGGTGTTGACCTAAGATGGATCTGAGGTACTTAAACTGCAATTTAGATAGCAGATCTGGTTTGTTAAATGAGCATTGGATGATGACTTCTCTCCTACACCTGGAAATGCATCTACCTTAATGGCATTACAGCAAGTAGGTGCTGCCCACACTGTCTCCCACCATTGTCAATGATAAGGAATTCTTTAGGCCTGAGCAGATGGTATAAAACCTTGATGAATTGCTGAATTAATATTTACTTGAATATTTAACTGCTTTTTTAATGTCACCAATGTCTTATATTGTGTCCTATATTAGAAAAATATACATATTGGCATGTTAAGATTAGATTAGTAGAAAAAGCATTTATTTATAGAAATTTATCAGGAATTAATAGTAACTGTAAGATACGATAAACAGTGTTAGTGATAGACTGAAAAAAATCTTGATATGAAGGAAATCAGAAAACACAATAGTCAGAGAAATTTAATGCATTAATATATTTTGCATCCCTTTTTTTTTAGTTATTTGTATTTATGAAACAAACTTTGTGTAATGGAAGACACATAGTAAATATTGTAAATCATATATACTTTTATATCTGTTCCTTCATTTTAATGCATTCTATAAAATTATTGCACAATATTTTTTTTATTTTATTTCCTTGGACAGTTGCCAGGATAACATAATAGGGAATCAAACATGTGACTCCATGTGTGCCAGACAAAGCCATCAGTTGCTAAAACCCATCCAGTTTCTTTGACATTCTTAAATTTGCAGCAAATAATATTAGCATTAGACTTTTATAATTTTTTTCTGTAAAAGGCCAGCAAATGTCAGTTTTGGCCCAGGCATTAATATTTATTATTATTGCTGTCATTTCAAGCCATTGTTTCTAAAAATCTGAGAATTGTGTCTCCTCAGTGTATGTCTGATGATTTCAACTGAAAGGAAAATCTGGGTGAACTGACAACTCAGTGAGTGTACTTGGGTATTGTAGTGAAGCTTCACACCTGTTGAAAGAGTTTGTATTATTCCCTGTGATTATCTTGAAAAGATAATGAACAACCTTCCCTTTAAATTAATTGGGAATTTTGTTTGTTAATTGTACTAAATTCCTTTCCTTTGAGCCTGTATGAAAGCTCCAGAAATAAAAAAAAATATACAGAAAAATCCCTTGTAACATACAGGTTAAACTGCTGAGTAAAAACTGTGAGTAAAGGTGCTTGCTAATTATGGAGACAGTTATCTGAATTATATATTGGTGCAAAATAAAACAGAGGCACCTGGCAAAGATGAACACTAGTGGGTGAGAAAAAGTCACTCTGTTGGATTTTTCTTAAAGGTTAGTCTGATAGTTACAAGGAATATTTTTCATATTTATCAAGCTAAAATTCTGTGGAGTTTATTTTTAGAGTGTTTATGGTTTATTTAGAATTAAGATCTATAATTTCCAGCAGCTGTCAGTCTTAGTATAAGGATGCCCATGCTTTTGCCCAAGTGGCAGTCTCATTAACAAATGCTCTGTTAATTTGCATATCAGCATAAATATACTATAAATCATCTTTTGCTGTAGTCTAGATAATGTTCTTAAAAGACTGTTGCTATCTTGGGCGGAGGAGAAAATTCTTAAAGAATGGTCTGTTGGGACCTGTAACCATGGTAACTAGAGATCCGACTTGCTATAATTTGTTGTAAGTTAAAATATCTAACACTGATTTACTTTTTACTGCATAAAACGTAATGGATTCTCCAATAAAGAATCCATACAAATAAGTGTTGTGCTTCTATGTACTGTTGAAATTCACTAAAAACATATTTTGGGAAAGGAATCTGCAATTTAAATAAGTCTTTGTTTTCAGTTGAAAGTGAAAAGATTGTAACATCTTGATACTACCTATGAAGTTAAGTTACATTATATAGGTCTTTCTCCTTCCTTATGATTATCTATGAAATATATTTGTAGGGCAATTTTAGTAATGCTTTTATGACAGTTCTGAGTGTATGTGCTTGTATGTTCTCCTTCCACCATGGACACTGCCCTAATCTTCCATGTCGTCACTGTATTTCCACTTTATGTAGTTGTTTTGCTGATACCTGAAACCCACAGGTAGAAATCCAAGACAGCTAGAAAGAGTAAAATTTAATCTAACACTCATGTAGTCCTACCTCCTAAAAGAGCTAAATGGCAGGGAGGGCTTCCTGCAAATCAAGTCTCTTTTGGAAGAAGGGAAAGAAAGGAAACAGAAATGTTAAGTCAACGCTTCCCAGGCTGGAAGAATGAGTTGCTCCCTTTAATTACATTTTAGATTTGGGGGTCTTTGAAGTCAAGGATTAACAACCTTCCTACTTTGAGATTAAAATAAAATAGCTAATTAGCCCCTAAGAGAGAAAATAAGTCCCATGAAGTTGAGCTTTT